>OU611948.1:12535271-13785271 GCA_914767545.1 Sesia apiformis | reverse complement strand
GCACACCATCGGGTCTAGCAACTACAGTACCCCAACGAAAATTCTAAAACGAAACTAATTGTCTGGTCCCAATTAATGCCAGTGGGGACAATGGTATCAAATCGTTACACGGTGCCGTCTCATCACGCGATTAGATGTCAAGTTGACTTGTAGTCGCCTCTGTCAATTGAGACTCTATACACATAGAAGCCATTTTTTAAATGTTGACGTATGACGTTTAACAGTACGGCCGGCTCTTCTATGGTTTTATCGGTACGTGGTGAATTTTGTCACGATGATCAAAATTCTCTCTACCTTTTTTCTATGGAAACACGTGAATTTGCATTCATTGGGCGACGTGACGGTGACGTGACAAAAAGTTCCGGCGGCCCGCAGCACCACGGCGATGTGACTGTCACTTTCTCGTCACCTTCTCTATGTGTAGTATGCCTACGAGTGGGCTCATTTGTTAGTTTTTTTACAGCGAGCTCTCAGTCGACCGCGAGACTAACAATTTGTAATAAATAACTAATATATTAGCCCGTGTGGAGTCGGCCGGTTATAGAACATGACCACCCAATCTCCTCTAGTGGGTGCCGTAAAAAGCGACTAAGGGATAACAAAGCGACTACCGCAAGCTGTGAGAAACTACACTACGTCTAAAAGAGTGGACGCCTCAGTCCAGCGTGGCATTTTAAGTTCTTACATCCCTCAGTTTCAACAGTGGATACTGAAAGCGCGTTGTATTGCGTTGCAATATATTAAGAATTATTATAAATAAAATTAACAAATTGATTTTTTTTTTTATAGACGAAGGCAGCAGACGAGCACATAGTCCACCTGATGGTAAGTGGATACTGTTACCTATAGACATTCGCGATACACGCCAACATTAGTACACACGTCGGCACGCCCCCGGGTGCGCTGCCTACCTTTGGAGATATAGGAATAGATTTGAAGAAAGGGTTGGGAAAGGATGGGAATGGGTCTGGCACATCTCACTCACTATCGAAACACGTACGTATATTAGCGAAATAAAATAAATTGGGAAATGCAGTACATTTCAAGGTAGTCTTCTGTGAGAGAGGGGTATGGCCAATCGATCGTGCCCAGCACCGGTTGGATTGCAGCGTGCCCTCTCCCCTTCAAGAATATAACATTCTAAAGTCTAAAAAAATTAACTGGATATTGTAGCAACACATTGAAAAAGTGCTTAGAATTTTCCTTTTACCAATTTTTAACTAAGCTTGCAATGAACCCAGAAACGTCTTTTTCTTTTTATTTTTTTGCGCTGCAGCTATATTGTACAATCAAGAGCTACATCCACGAAATCCCTCGTAAAAATGAATAGTTACTGTGTGGCCGACAGTGTTCGTGGCTAGTGAGCGTAGCAAGGTGACATGACAAAACTAGTGATCCCGACGCCTTAATGTTAAACTCAAAATACTAAATTAGTACCTACTGTTTGTTGATATAGACTATATCAGTATTTCTTCATCGCTACCAAAGGATATAATCTCTAGCAATTATAAAAGAGCTAATTTAAATTCGGCTCGAAGGACCACATGGATGGATAAATAAAACACATGCGTGAAATGGTGTTTTTTTTCAATCTTGTTAGAATTGTACAGACAATAAGTTCTTTTTCCTTTTCTTATACGGCAATAACGCTTTAGCGCATAGTGCCACTATTAAGTTTTCTTTGTAATTAATAATTTTTCAGTCCAAACAATTGAAATTGCATCTCCTCAATGCTCAGTCTCATCGAAGTACAATAGGAGCTTAGTAAAGTGATAGTAGGATTACTAAGGACAGAAGTGTAAGATTCCTGGGCAGCACACGAAAATCTTATATTTTTATTTCATTATCACAAACATTACCCATTCGAAATACTTTTAAGTTTAATAAACTGTCACTTTTAAACCCCAAAAAACACGACACACATTTTTTGCAATAATAAAACTTGACTTCACTTCTCGAGTTCCCGCCAAAAAGTCCAACATGTTTTCACATTAACTATTGGAATACAAATAGTGTTACCACCAACCATACCAAAATTGAATGATTTATCGTTCAGAAACTAAACCCTACAAAATTTTAGAATAAAAGAAAGCATTTTTTTATTCGTATGTATTCGTTAAAAAAAATTTGATTAAGACTAATCATATAGATTGTATTCTGAAAATGGATATCTAAAATCGTTCGTAACAAAGCTATTCACGCGATAGTTCCCGCATATGAGCGTACGAGTCAATTACACATCACAGTAGTCTGGATGTATTAGCCAGTCATCACACTCGACTTTAGTCATTTGCATCAAAACACAGCGTTCAGCCGCCTTCCATTCATCACGAAACGTGGACAGTCATTACCAGGTTACGACTAACCAACCGTGGCGTTTGGCCGTTTTGTAATTGCCTAGTAATTTGTGGTAAAAACAAAATTAAAGGAAATGCAAAACTGTGATAAAGTTTTCAGTAATGACTGGTTTTATGGTCGGATATTCAGGGTTTTCTGAAAGGGTGATGGATTGCCTCTAAGGAATATAAGTCTTTGGTTGTTTCTGTGAAGAATATCATACCGTATCAGTAGCCTAACGTCTCTATAGGCCTGTCTCAAGACTCTCCATCAACACAATATTTGGCTCTTCTCATGCAGCCACCATGTACAAAATTACGAATATATAATTTATCTATTTAGAATATCTAGGTAGATAAACGCAATAAGGCAAAAGCAATACAACAGTGAAAACCTTAACAAAACATACCGATTGATGGGCGTTGTCTTTTATGTGCGAATAAATAATTAGTGTCATCTTTTTTAAATTTTACCATGATATACATCTCAGCAAAGAAATGCATTGAGGAAAAGATGAAAGAACACTTGAGAGTTGCGTAATTGAATTTTGCTATCGGGGGTGAACGTTGAGGGATCCTGCCTTTCGTAACTGATTTCGCATTTCAAAGCTAAAGTTATTTTAGCATTTAGAAGTGACCAAGTTCATATTATCTTTAAAGATTCGTGTTTATTTATTGTTTTTATAGAAAATAGGTGGCAGACGATCTGCCTTCTCACATGAACTGCATGGGTGTATTCGCTTATCTCCACGTGAACTGTTAGGTGAATGTGAATGTCCATGCCCCCGAATACGCCGCCTACCTTAGATTTGGGAGTGGATTTTAAAAAATATTGGGAAGAATGGGGAATAGGGAGTATAGCAGAATTAATAGTTTTCCCTATCCCTTTACACTTCATATTCTTCCTTTGGGAGGGACAGATTGGAAGGAATGAAGGCAGTGCCCTGTAGTGGGACGTTATAGGCTGATACAAGTTACAAGTTACGAGTACATAGTCGTCGAACGATTTTTTTAAGAAAAATTTTGTATAATTTACACCATCATAATGTTTGAACTACGATTGGCACATCTTCGAATTTAACCGATATACCGATATTGTACCGATATATGGACCCAAACTATTAATTTCACTCCGTTAAGAAATGCGCCCTGCAGTTGATTGGTGTTTTGGATTTAGCTGGTGACCCTTGATCGAGAGAAATTGATTTTTTTCGTAAATTTGAAAGACGAAATTTTCAAAATCTCTCTAACAATTGCTACAATTGTTTATTCATTTTTTCAATTGTTTATTCAATTTTGTACTTGGCAATTGTTTTATTACATGTTTCGTTATAAGTTACGAGTATATTCTGATATGCAATATTAAGAAAGTAAACAATAAAAACAGTAAGTAGAAGATTCGTTTTGAGGACGAAAGTTCAGTAGAGTTCAAAGATTACTTGGAAAATTAAATAAAATATTCAAAGTAAAACAGATAATGTTGTTCGCAAGATTCATTGTGTTATTTCAGTTTAACTTGACGAAACTGAAGCTTTTGTTGGAGTAAATTTGTGAAATTACAACACTCTGTTATTTCACACTTTAATGTTTAATTAGATAATTGTTTGTTTCAGTTGATTTTACACCTTTAATGCGTAGAAAAAATGTTTTGTCAACAGTTATAATCATAAATACTCTTAAATATTTTGAAGTTGGAATTAATTTAAGTAGTAAATAAACATTAATATTTATCTATTTTGATAGTTAGTTATTATATATTCATAGTTATATATTGTAACTTATGTTTGTGTACTTATGTTTTGTGTGTTATGTATTGTATGCGCTAAGTAGTAATACTTAATACTAAATTTTCGCGCAGTGTTGACCAGCTTGACTATCCAATCTCATCAAGTAGGTGTCATCAAAGGCAACTAAAGAATAACAAAACCCTTACCACAAGCCTTGAGGACCTACACCATTTAAGAGTACGATAGGTCAAACTAAAAGTTCTTAAAATTTGCTAGTGTACAATACGATAGAAAAAAAACAAATTTCAAACTTGAAAATGGAACTCTTTGCTTGTCAAACACACTTAAATTTTCAAAGCTGTCATTTGTTTTTTATTTCTGCCGGCAATTTGAAAATTAAGTGTTTGCGAATAAATTAATTTAACACTTTTTCACATTTACGTTCAATCATGTTTTATAATTTTCGTTGCGGTCTAAACCAGAAACCAAGTTATGAAAGACTTAAATTAGCATTTAATGATGAAGCTCTGTCCAGTGCCACTGTTTATAACTGGTTCGGTGAAATTAAACGTCACACATTTTTTAAAGTGAAATTACCCAGCTCAGTGACCATGTCAGAGAAGGACATTCTGAGACAGCGGTAACGGAGGAAAACATCAAAACTGTGCGGCTCGAGATTGAATAACGAACGACAAATCAGCAGATACGGGCATCATTAGGTCAATTGGTATGAGTCAAGTTCGAACTATTTTACACGATCACCTATGGGTAAGTAAGCTTCATGCTAGATGGATTCCTCACAATTTGAGCTAAGCTTAAAAACACTGCCGCGTGGAATATTGTCTCCAAAATCTTGAAAAAATCGACATTGGTCAATCAAATGCTGTTTTGATATAGTAACGTGATGAAATCTGGATCTACTGCTCTAAAGCGTGAAACTAAGAGGCAATCTGCCTAGTGGGTCTTTCCTTTCGAAGAGTTGCCGACGAAAGTGATAAAAAGACAGAGTGCTGAAAAGATGATTGCCTCCTTCTTTGGCAGATCAGGCCACTTTGCTACTATAACTTTAGAAAATAAAAGAACAGTAACTGCGGACTGGTATGTGAACAGCTGCTTGCCTTCCGTTTTGGAGAAAGTCAAAGCACGACGCCTACTAAGCAGAATGATTCTCCATCACGACAATGCCCCACCTCACTCCGCCAGACAAACGAAGCAATTTTTAAGTACTGTAAATTCATAGTTAATGGATCATTCGTCATACAGTTCCAAAATTTCACTCTGTGATTTTTATTTATTCCTTAAAATTATGGATAAATTCAGAGGAATACGTTTTATGAATGCAGAAGAGGCGGTAACAGCCTTCCAAACGGCTCTTGAAGAGGTGCCTAAACAAGAGTGGGCTAAATGCTTTACACAATGATTTCACCGCATGAAAGAGTGTATCGTATAATTGTTTCGAGGAGAATGCTTCGAAAAGCAATAAAACAACTTCCATGTTTATATCCGTCACAGAATACACAGAATATACAGAATATACCTCCCGTAACAGAAGTGCGGTCCATCCGCATTTCCTCGATACGGAGGTGTTGCGCACTGTTCGGTCCAAAAATTATTTTATACCGCGAACCCGTAGGCTGTGGAACGAACTGCCTCAAGAGGTCTTTCCATTGAGCTACGATATGGGGTTCTTCAAGAGAGCTGTGAATAGGATTTTGCAAGGTCGGCGGCGCGCCCGCATGCCCCCTGGTGTTACAGGTGCCCATGAGCGGCGGTAACACTTACCATCACGTGGGACCGCTTGCTCGTCCGCCCACTAATCTATAAAAAAAAAAATCTGATTTCATGTTTGAGATTCTAAAAACTTTCAGTGTCACCCGTATAAAAGAGTGGACTCGCTAACTTGACCAGGTGGCGTTTTAAGACCACGCCCTCGTGTCCCATGTCCAGCAGGGGATAATAAAAAGGCTAGTTATGTTTACGGTTACTTAATAGTGCCTATGTAATTCTCACGATACAAGTAATCATTGTAACCATTATAATGTGTAATATTACACAAGTAATTATTTGTATGGTTTAATTGTATTTTTTTTATCATTATTGAAATGTTACAGTAGAGTTTGTACGCGTTTGTAGAACATAAATAAAATCTTTGATTCATTTATTTATTTACTAAACAATTTATTGAAAGGCAAGCTCATGTGCTGCGGAGATTTCTTTCAGTAGACCTGGGAATGTAAAATATACGGTCAAGACAGAAAAGCAGGCGTAGTGCGTACGGAAAATTTTGAAGGTGTAATAATTTAATAGTACAATAATATTAACAAAATACATAAATATAGGTTTATTTAAATACGTATAAACACATATACCTATATAATAAATACTTTACATCATATATAAATAAAAATTAAATGCTGTTCGTAGGTAAGCGCATCACTTGAGAACGGTTGGACCGATTTGGCTATTTTTTTTTAAATGTTCTTAATAGTCCGAATAAGGTTTTTAGAGAAAGAAAAATTGGAAAAGCTGAAAGTGCTTTTTTCTATGGGATTTTTGTATGAAATCCAAATTTGGACAGGAGTATGTCTGTCGGGTCAGCTAGTATAAAATATTTATAATATATATATATATATATTTAATACATATTATATACAATACGGACTATTTAGGAAAATGACAAATAGTGTTCTTTTCATCGGACTTTAAAAATAGTAAGAGAATGACCATCTCGTATCTTTGAATGATGTTGATTCATATAATATTATGTTAATTCTTTGAATAGGTAGGTTTGTATCTAAAGAAGTTGCCTTATTGTCATATGAATCTCTTCCCTTCTTCCGTTACTTATTATTTTTCCATGCAATTATTTCCACGCATAGGTCGAATTAAAATAATAATAAATAAATTAATTATAATTAGACAGATATTATCATCATTATATAATTAAACATAATTAAAGATAATTAACATAATCTGAAAGACTATTTTAAGGACAAGTAGTATACAAGAGTCAACTTTAAATAAAGCAATATATACTTCATAGATAAATATAGCCGCTCACAGGGCTATCTATACCTATCTTTAAACCGTTATAAGTGAATGCCTTTGGATGGGTGATCGCCGGGGAGCATTTATAAGCGAATCACACGGTCCGCCGGGCGGGGAGCGGCGCTATATCTAATCCTGAATTTAGGTAAGTGATCACGTGTCTGTGACGTCGCTTTTATTAATATAACATGAGGTAAACGATCTTTAATTAACCTTAATGGAGATGAAATTATATTAACCAGTAAGGAGATAAATATAATAGTTGTTTGTTTTTAAAGGAGATTTGTTTTTTTATAGAAAAAAGGCGGCAGACGAGCATACAGTCCACCTGATGGTAAGTGGATACTGTCGTCCATAGACATCCGCGATACATGCCAACATCAGTCCAGAATGAGAAACATTCACACGCCCCCAGATGCTCTACCTACCTTTGCATATTAAGGAATAGATTGGGAGAAAGGGTTGGGAAAATGGGGAGGGATAGGATACAATGGGATAGGAATGGGCTCTGGCATATCGCACTTACTACCGAAACACGTACGTACATTGGGGAAATACGATAAAGTGGGAATGAAAGTATTACCTACCGACTTTGTAATAACCGATTCGCAATTGAATAATCCATTATGATAACATATTTATAAATTATTATTAGTTTTTTGCTTTATTCACACATATCTATTAAACATAATGTCGCAAATTCCTGAGTTATGAAGTTGAAAAATTAAGGGTAGTTGAAATACTTTTCGTAGCTTTCTAGACATGGTAGAAGTCACTCCAGTGAGCTCGCGCATATGGTTGGAGTAGCCCAGTCGAAACGTCGACTAAGCTAAAAAAATAAGCCATTGTCTATAAAGCCTGTGGCAGTACAACCGGTCAACTACCTAAGGAACAGGCCTTTGTATATTTTTACTAAAATAATGTGAAAGAAATGTATAAAATAAGGTATAAAATACTTTAACCATATCTAGTTCTTTATAGTCAGTTAGTTTTAGTGTCAGTTTCTTTGAAAACGGATGGAGAGGCGAACAGATAAGCGAGTGATCTGAAATGAGCTCCAATATACTCCTCTACCTTTGAGGTTTCTTTTTCAAGAATATTGGTTAGACATAAGTTGGTTTAAAAATTCTCGCAGCATCTAATTCTGCTCTACTAAGGTCATATTTGAAGCTTGTAATAGCTGCTAAAAATAATAGACGTCATCCATTATTTTAGGATTACTTTACTTATAAAATAAATCGTAATTTGTTTCTAGGGTTACGTCTAAACAGGGACCTTTTTAAGGCGATTATGTCAGATAAAATTAATTAACTTTCCTTGGTTCCGCAGATTAATCTCTTTACATATAATAATGAGTTTAAACGAAATGATGTCGAGTCGCCTAATAATGACAATTCAGAAATACCTACTTATAAGTAATAGCAGAATTCAAAACGGTAGTCGATAGTAGGGACTTGGCGACACGGCTGGTGATTATCCCGCGCAACGCATCAGCCTCGCGATTCAGTAAGGTATTGTTGTCATTACTCTACAATAGAGACCAAATTTATTCTTCTTCTTCTTCTTCTTCTCAGCCCTTGGACGTCCACTGCTGGACATAGGCCTCCCCCATTGTCCGCCATTTAGACCTATCGGCAGCGACCTGCGTCCAGCGGGTGCCCGCAACCTTTATGAGGTCGTCTGTCCATCTAGCAGATGGACGTCCTCGGCTTCGTCCGCCGGTACGTGGTCTCCATTCGAGAACACCTCTGCCCCATCGGCCATCGGTTCTTCGAGCTATGTGCCTAGCTAAATTTATTATTATAACATAATTATCAGGTGAGGTTTTTATTTGATCTTACGAATAAAATGTGATTTTATTTATTTAACTTTGTCTATATGTAGGTACTATTGTTAGTATTTTTTTTAACTTATTGTGACTACTTACTACCTATTTATACGTTCATTTTAGGTACTGGCTGTTGCTGCCTGTCATTTATTGTACAAAGTAACATGCGACGTCACGCAATATCTCATTATTGGTCAGTCCATCCACTTCGCAGCGACCATAAGCAGCATGTTGGCGCTGCCCCGCACTCTTTGTATTTTTCGCACATTTTTGAATTACTGTAGCATGTCTTAATATCACTTACAAATATATTAAATAATAGAGGACAAAGCAAGGACTACTGGGAGATTCATGATGGAATGGGTGTTCAAGAGGAAACAAAACCGTGCAGTGCTACAGCTTGGCAGCGGTTGCAGGCATAAAATGTAAACCATCTCACGAGGTCACCATGAATGCCCGAGGCACAAAATTTTTAAAGGTGCACCTTTAAAAATTTTGTACAAATACAAATGAAATACAAATGCAATGCAAATTAAAACAAATTCAATACAAATGCTGCGACAGGTCGCAGCATTTGTTGTAATCTGTGTAAATTACATTCACCTGGGCACTCTGTTCCGTGTTATAACACCTCATCTCAAATATTACATGTAGAATTAATAATTAATATTAGCAATTTAGAAAATCTCTGTACAAATTTCAGCACGTGTCTTTTTACATCAATGTCTGAACATTTTTCTTTTTCAGTAAACAAAAGTAAAAACAGATAAAGACGAAAATTTTAATAAAAATGTAGGAGAAAATTTTAAATTAGCTAATAACTTAACGAAAGATTGATCCCTATATAGGTATAAACCAATTAGGCGTTGCGAGAATTCCTCGACGGTGTCCAATATAGTGGTAGATAGGGGCAATAATCCTAATTGGCTTTCAGAATCGTGTTTGTTATTCGATTTCAAGCTTGTGTTCAGTGTGTGGATATAGCAGTATATTAATCACATTTGGTCGAGGAAGCAAGGCAAGCAACGCATAGCAAGGTAATTGCTATACGTACAGATGACGTTTGAAATAAATATCTACGATAGGTCGGGATAAATGACCTTTTTGATAAATATGATTTTGTAAATCTTTAAGGATCTCTTGAAGCGAAATTTCAAGGTATCACAGCAACGTGGCGGCAACTCAAAGCGGCGATCTTTCAGTATAACCAAACATTTGTGAATCTTGGCACCTATATTACTGGTAGACGACATATTGAGCTCTTGTAAAAAGTTTACTCATTGACCATTGGAAAGGTCCTATACGGCTGTAGGTAGGTTATAGTATACTTTGGTCTAGTGGCCCATTTTCATACATAATAGACGGGATGTCCCAAAGGTAATGGATATTTTATGTGTAAGTCGCGCGTGTTGGCTTAAAACATAAAATCGATGTCTACTTATATAGGCACGAATTTACGTAAGCAGATGAGAGAAAATCCTCTCACATTACGACGTCGAATGGTTATTTATTTTCACGTAAGTACGAGTATTGTAAGGGATTTGACGAATCCTCTTTTATACAAACACCTTTTAAATGTTAACATACGAGTTCATTGGATGTGTGATTTCCGGGTAATTCAAAGAATTACATTATCTAATGTTTGTCCCGTCTCTACATATACTCGAAGCGCATCGTCCGTTCCTCTGTTCATTATTATCGTGAATATTAAATACTGTTGAAAGATATATTTGAATGTTATTCTAAATATTTTGTGTTTAAAATTTTAATTTACTACTTTGAAATCAGGAAAACAGTTGTTAAAAACAACCAAATGAAACAAAAAAGATAGCTGTATCACACAAACACGGATATATGATAATACTTTTGGAGAGCGTTTTAAACTCTCTCTATAATTCTTCTTATTCAAACATTTAGTCGCACAGTTTCAGTAAAAGCGCCGACATATTTTTTACTGTATTTTTATATGGATAAAATATTGCTTTTCGCCCTAAAAAGTACATAAACGATTTTCAATATAAATATTTTAATGGCCCTTTGAATAATGTCAATAATGGCTTCCGAGTGTAACAAAGGGGGTTCCGTCCACCGACAGGCAGCATTGTCAGCGACGTTCAATAGCTGCCCTCCCGGTGGAAAATGGCTCCTCCAATGATTTGCTTTTGTACCCCTAACGAGTGACAACCACCCACTTTGAATATATGGAGTAATTGAAATCTCATCTACGAATTTTTCATCGTTTGATTGTCACATTTTCATTATAATAAATTGAACGAATTTATTCGCATCAATTCGCTTTTATTCTATAAAGATTTTTCCTTTGGGCGATGTTCGTCACCTTCTTAGAAGACCACTTTCTGTGAAAGTCACATTCTGACTAGGTCACTTTCTGAGGTAGGCTCGTTCTCAGTTGATCACCAACGCAGGTAGGAAATGAATATAACTCTACCAGACATTTAGACTCATTTTAAACCTTTCTCAATTGATCTCTACCCTATTATTTTAGTCATATTTCATCCGCTGTAACATCAGAAGTATATTCTGTTTTTTTGTGATTTCCACAGTTTACTATTATTTCAATAATTGTAAGTTGTAACTATTTCGCTGTTTAACTTTGGCAATGTTTAAAAAGTATATGTTACTAGTGTTCAAAATAGTTATTCTCTCCGATAACTCCTTTAGTTTTCCTTAATAAAAACATTTTTTATTACGCTCGTTACAAATTAATAAATAAAATTGAATTCTTAGGTTGGCTCTTTGTATTCATATCATCGTGTGCCTTCATTTGGATGCTCCACAAACCGCTTGTGCTTTAACAACGCGTCAAGAAAGGCAGTTAAGCGTATGTAGGACATGCATACTTTTAAGCCTTATCTTAAACGTTCCGGAAAGCGTTCCACGGTAGACAACAAACTGACGCAGCGAGTGCATCCATGCCAGATAAAAGTTTTAATGACTCCGAGCATAAAAGACGTGATTGCAGCACTTCGATGTATACTAGTATTGAATCAATGGATAGGCGATTTAAAAAAAGCATACTCGCTCATTCTGAGCTAATTAAAAGTTCTTCGACCATAATCTTAATTTTTGTAATGTTTTTTAATGTACAGATTCATGCCGACATAAAAGGTCGCTACTTAAAACCGATACCAAAGGTAACATTAATACAAATACTCAACGTGATTGAACTATAACGCTTTCCGTTCAAAACCAATTGTCAAATTGATAGAGATTAATTAGTTCCGTCCAAAATTATTACAAAACAACACACGAATAAATGAAAAGAAATGAAGAAGATGGTATGCTGTGCCGAACCTTCACAGCAGCCTAAATCAGCCAGTAGAGAATCTGCGCTGATGGCTTGGTGTGGTATTAAGGAAACTGCGTATTGCGCAGCAGTTACTGTAGTACGCACTGATCTTAATTAAATACGTCCATTCATTTTAAAGTGTATTGAAACATTTCGCCCGTCTTCTTTCATTTAGATGACAGTAACGTCCACGGGATAATCGATAAGAAAAGTTCTCCATTCAAAAAGTTAACTTTTAATTGGATGGGTAGCTTTAGAAAGCTACCCAGCTTTAGAAGCGCGCTCTCTACAATGAAAAATCTTATGGTATTTTTGTTAGTTAGTTTCTCTTCTTTAACAAGAAAAGAAACTAATTTTTCTTGTTAGCAAGTAACAATTTACTCAAAAAGATAATTTATTTACTCACTCTGCAGATGGTAGATATTAAGTACCTATTGCACTCAGAATATATGAAAGGAATTGCACATCTATGATTGCACTAATATTTAGGATATTTTTTTGAGACTGCTCGGTGTGGAAAAGTCTGAAACTACTCGTATTAGAAATAGAGATTTTTTTTCCAAGTAACAATGGCGTCAATTTTAGAATTATGAAAAACTGCATACAAAGATTTAAAAAATATCATACAAAATCGAGAATCTAAGATTTTCATTAGTTATTTTATTACATTAATTGATAGTGTAGGTTTGGAGGAATAAATCTTGCTAAATTATGTAATAGTTTAAACTTAACGTGAATAGAGTTGAGAATTAGTAACATTTATTAAGATGGTTACGCCGGCGTTAGCTCGAAAAATACAATATGTTATAGCTTGTAAAAAAAGCACGGAAACTAGAACCCCTTACAGACATTGTGTAATTATGTTTGTGTTTCTTAACAAATATATATTGTATCATTTATTTACAAGTACGTAATTTTATGGTATCTTAATGTATCAAATAACATCGATGGTATCGATATCGTGCAGTTTCACGAGAACTTATTTTTCACTCTTAGTAAAAGTACACAAGTTTGTAAGTACGAACCGAAGCCTTTCAACAGGCTTCCGCCTAAATGTTTTCCAGTAAAAGATTTTCCAAGTTAACACGAAGCAAACAATATCGGGCGCTCCACCTTCCGAACTTTTCGGGAGTTTATATCAGTTCTATGTTCAAATAAAAAGAATGAACGATTTATCCTTACCTGTTAAATTGAAAAAGTTGCCGGGACCACTGCGAGGGCAGATTTACGTGCAGCGGCTGCTGAATAATATCAAAAAAGTTTATCGCAAACGGTGAACGTCCGGCCGCGGCGACAGCGCCCGGTTTGATGGAGATTTTAATATTCTTCAACCGAATTGAAATATGTATTACACCACTCCGATGTCGAGATACTATTTAGGGATAACGCAAGTGCATTTTAAATTGTACTTTGAATTTTGTTTCAAAGTAATTAAGATTTAGTTCTCACCTTGAGGTACTTGGTTTGCTCATCTTTTTGAATTTTTATTTCCATCAATTTTATCGGGTATTACATTAAATATTACCGTAACACCTTATAGTAGCTAATTTTTGTTCCGCAATCAGCCCTCTCAGCATGCACTGCTGGACATGGGCTTCCTCATGCTTAAAATGCCACGCTCGCCAAGCGGATTAGCGAGTCCACTCTTATAGAGGTGGTGGAATTCCTCAGCGATTGTTCTAGCGATTTTGTCATCTCTTATTCGCCTTTTATTACACCCACGGGAAGAAATGAAGACGTGATATTCTAAAGTCGGCCGTAACCACACGACCCCACCAATCACTAATTAATAGTGGTTTATATTATTACGATATTCTTTATAATACAATATTAACTGCCTTATAGTGATAGTCTATAGAACGGTGATAGTCTAGGAGGAATATTCTTCTGGCTCTTACTCGTGAGAAATTGTTAAAAAAATATCACTAGCTCGGGTATGAAGAAAAACATTGTGAGGAAGCCCCCATATTCCGGAGTAAAAATAAAAAAAATATCTGGGAGATCCGCAAAATCCGCACTGGGTCCGCGTGGAAGATTAAGGCCCGAAATCCCCTAGTGATTTACTAGGGTGTACCTGTGCCTTTCAGTGGGACATTTAAAAAGTCTGCCATCATCATCTCATTAAAACCAATTAATGGATATGGTTTATATGGATACTTATTGAAACTAATTTAGTAATAAACTCAGACAACTTATGTTATAAATATAGATTAAATAATAACTTGATAATGTTTTATAAAGGTATGTAGTAATTATGGCACTATTATTAGGTCATTTTTGTAAGTACAAATAAAATTTATAATTAAATCCGTAAAACTCAAATACCGATTAAATACCTAAAATCAAAATTTATACAAATAGCCAGAAAGGTTTTAAGTCTTGCGAATGCACAAATGGTTCAAGTCTAACGGTGTGCTACTACCGTGTGTTACAACGCTACGACGCGACACTACGAGCTACGGAGGCTCGTAGCAGCTCTACGCGACGTATCCGAGCCAATGGGCTGGAACTCGATTAGACGGAAGGTATACGCTTTAGTGGTGATGGAATTCTCTTAGTTTGGATAGTGGAACCCTGATTTGTGTACCTAGAGAAATAGTATCATTAGGTAAAAATGCTGTCTTGTGAAGTGATAATGATATTCTTCTTATTGTGGTGGCTCTACAATTAGTGGAGTTGGCAATCAGCTCCGAATATATTGCCGTGTCTATCGCGAGGCCAAACAGCTCGGCGGGACTCGCGATGCCAGTCCACTCCTGTACGTTACGCAGCCATGACTTTTTCCTGCGACCAACCGCCTCTTTCCGTCAATCTTGCCCATCATAATTAGTTGCAAAAGTTCGTATCCTTCATGCCTTAGCCCGTGACCCAGATACACAACTTTCCTGCACTTGAGGGTCTGCAAGAGTTCGTGTTTCCGATCTACTCGTCGCAGTACTTCCTCATACCTTCTGCGTCCAACTGATGGCCAGCATACGTCTGTACGCCCACATTTCGAACGCTTCTATATGTTTACTAAGCCAACGTTCATTGACCAGGACTCGCATCCGTATAGAAGAATGGACCAAATATAACACTAGAGGAGAAAGATGTGCAAGGAGATCTTGAGATTTTGGTTACAAAGAACTTTTCTCATGTTGGTACAGGTATTCCTAGCGATTTCATTGCGGGTTTTTATGCCCATAACACTATCCCTGTCTTCATTCAGCCAGGTGCCCAAATATTTATATTTGCAAACGCTCTCAAGTTTTTGGCCTACTGCCGTTATAATTGAATGATATTAGAATCTAAATATGATTGAGAATTTTCCTTAATTTTACAATTATTTCATATATAACATTAAGTTATCTTTTGTTGTAAAATAAAACGGTTGTTGCTGCGATCATAATGCACGAATACATTTGATATCTTTACGTGTAACGTATTTCATTCATATCTTTAATAGAATAATGTAACCGATTACTTGATGCAAAAGAACCCTTAACATTTAGATATAATACATATAATTTAATTATATACAAAGTGATTGGTAGGTCGAAACCATTTCTTTTCGGCGGTGACAGACGACACCATTAGCATCATAAAGGACTTCAAAGTATAAATTTTTAAGTAGATACTTTGTCTTTCCAGATACGATAATGACATCTTTTATTCACATTTTGTATTTTACATGTTTAATACACTTTCGTAAATGATATTGATGTAAATACTTCATTCTTTGTAATGATAACAAATTTAAAAAATACTTTTATTTAAATCACTCAACTGAGTAATACAACAGGAGTAAAAAATGACTATTCCATCAGTCAAAAATAAATAATTTTAAGACCTTATTACTTTCTAGTTGCTAATGAAGCCCACTGATACTCCAAAATATACGTCTAATGTATATACTAAACTACAATTTAGTATATAAATTTTATATTAACTATGAATTTAGATACTAAAATCGTATTTGTGATACAAATACGGGTACAAATAGTTACTCCTGTCAACTTAGGTATATACCAAGTTTTCCGAAGAAATAAAATCTCCAAATCCAAACAAAGCGTATCGTGAACCGGTAACCCATTTCCGAATCAAAGCGTAACAACCTCAAACCGCATTACAATCGAGAAGTTTTCCTCAACTTCCCTAGTTATGTTGGCTCTTATCTCTCATTCGGACCAAATAAAGACGTGTCGCATCGAACACTTATCAACGTCGCTTTATGGTCGCGCGGGTTAAAACCACAGGATATGGGCCAAACAGTAGAGCTATTTAGCACTATTCTAAAAATAATGCTCGCTTTCAGTTACATTAATTATAATACTTCATAAGCGTATCCGTTATTTGGCAAAAAAATTATTCCAAACTCAAACACGACAGACCACAACTCTAATATTTCTGCTACCGCATGCCAAACAATCTTAATTGAATAAAGTAACAATAAAGTAAAATAAAGTAAAGTGTAATTAATGTATCTTAATTACATTGAAAAATAAAGTCTGAAATGTTTATAAAACGAGTCTTTAATGCGTATATTTATTTACCTATTGTACGAGTATTTTACTTACTGCAACTGCTTACTCTTATTTTACTATTTTTATCTCCTTTTTGAAGTCAGCTCGTAACTGGTGACGAACTGGTGGTGGAAATCGTCGAGTAAAACAAACTAAGTAATAGATTTAAAATGGATAAAACGTTAACGTGCGTAAGACTCGACAATTTAAAAAAGTTCAAAGATTCCAATCAACTTTCAATTTACTTAATAGTGATATGTAACACTCTACAGTTACCGTTTATATGTCTTCTTTTTCTCCTTATCACTCGAATTTTGTAACTTGTATTTGTAGATACACATCAGTCCGCTTTCGCATTACTGTATTGGCACTCGCATTCAGTTCTGATCGTAATTTCGGGACATCGAGTTCGAATTATTCCCGACATGATTTGTATATTTAGTAGGTTAAATTCAGTTGTGATGACCTAAATGAATAAGTACCTAATGTAATCTCTACATATAATAAATTCGTAACGAAGACGAGTCTGTTCATTAAAATATAGTTTTTGAAGTGAATTAAAATTAAAAGTGAATGCAATATGAACTATGAATGATATAAGCTTGATACAACATTTTTTGGAATTTTTATCTGTGTTTTTATAACGCAAAAACTATAGCTTTTGTGCAGAGTTAAGATTTAGTATTATTTTTATAAAGTTTGATTGTAATCGATTATAAAGATCCCTCAGGAATCAAACCAACTACATATACTCTAAATAACGTCTACGCTCACGAAGTCCCGACCACTATTAGTAATAAATATTTATATTATGTACTAAATAAATAAATGTTGAAATAAATTATTTATTTATACTTTATTGCACACAATCACTCCACAAAAGGCGGACTTAATGCCTTATGGCATTCTCTACCAGTCAAACTTGCACTTTTATGTACGATAATATTTTTAAATATTGCGTTACTGGTTGCGTAACTAATATATATGTACTCATATTTATTTTCGTGAATTAAAAGTGTTGTGTATATGAAAGTAAACTACTGTTTTCTATGTTGTCGTGTTGAAACGAAACCTTACAGTTTGGAGTCGGCCCCTCGCACATTTGTCACGTGCCTAACTTAAGTGGAAGAATTTGCGGTGGCGCTTGAACAATGGACACGGTCACACTAGGATCGAAACTCTCATTTTAAATACATAAGGTATGTAATTTGATGTAAATGATTGTACACATCTATATATATATATATATATATATATATATATACATATATATGCGTTCCTATACCATTCATCCGATTGCGATGAAACTTTGATGAGTTGTTGTACGCGCGCCCGCCAAGGATTCCGACAAAAAAATCTCAATTTATATAGCATTGCAACGCATGCCGGGCAACAGCTGCTCTTCTATAAATGTTTGAATGTCTAAGCTGTATGAATTAAATTTTTTATCCCTTCTACATTTTTTTTATATATGAGATTGGAAGAATGAATGAAGGAAAGAGACGAACAGACAGTAGACCTGGTCCTAAGTGAATACTGTTGTCCATGGACGTCCGTGATACATGCCAATATCAGTTCCGAATGACAAAGGTTAGCATGCCCCCGGATGCTGTGCCTATCTTTGGAAATTTATTAATGAATGGAGAAAGGATTGGGAAAATAGGGAAAAATATGATAAGATTGGAATATTATTGAGCCCTAACTACCGAAACACTCACTCACTACTGAAACACGTGCGTACATTGAAGGAATAGATTAAAATGGAAAATGCAGTACATTTTACGATAATCTTCTGTGAGTTGTCTACTAGAATAGTTCCCTACTAGTATCCTCATTTTCATTGTAAGATAAGGACATGTGATTGGGGAAATTTACATTATTTTTTATCAAAATTAAATGTTATTATATCTAAAATAAATTTGCGTTTTATGAAAGCCGGGTTTTAAAGATAACCTCGTCAAACTTGCGTGGTAATCACCTAAAGTGTAAATTAGAATACGCCTATACTCTCTAGTGGACGGTATAGAAAAGCTAAAAATGATGATAATAAAACTTTTTAATATTCAAATAAAAAATTAACTGAATTATAAATACATTACTGGTAAAGTTATATGCCTTAGTGAACACTGAGTGGACTACCATACAATTATATAAAATAGGTACTAAGAATTGCCGACGTAAGACACTTTTGAGGCCGATTGAAACGTACACAGTAAGAAGATTCTTGCGTAAACACCAAAGGGAAGGTACAAAAACCTGTTACCGCAATTGAAGCCAGATGCGGAGGCATTTAATAAAAAATAAACGAGACCGGCGGGCGGTCGGCAATCTATCACGCTCTCAGTCATAAGCTGACTTTAATGCTGGGTCACTTCAGGCCTTTTTGTTGACGTTAATATTACTTAACGTTTTCCAAAAAAAATTACAAAGTCATCGGGCGCTCTTTAAATGAAACGTCAACGTCGGGATAAACGTCTGAATATTTATAGCCGCCCCGTGACGTGACGTCATTCAACTCTGCTCGACGATGAAATTATTAATATATGCTGTAGGCGAAACATCAAAGTGACAGAAGTAAAATTTTGAGACATTACAGTTGACGCTTGCCGCCTTAAAAAACAGGCTACTAAATATCTAAAAAATAAATAAGAATGTGAATAGCGAACTACTGCGCCCGATAAGTTCCTAATCCTAATTGATTTATTATTAGAATTTATTAGATTTATTTATTAGAATTTATTAGATTTATTTATTAGAATTAATTGATTATTTAATGAAAGTTTATTTCATTATCATAGATAACCTGTGAATATCTCGATTTTATTACAGTTTCCAAGTTATTGTATGGAATATTTAGTTTCATTAATTACCAATTTTATAAACCAAAAAAGCATAATATGATCATAATTGTAAGTGATAAACCACAAAGGTTTGTCTAAGATACAAATCTTGCGGTATCAGTATCCATAGAAATTATCACCACCGATGAAGTAATTATATTTTAGACATGAAATTACTTTTTAATTTATATTTAAAATTATACCTGTTTTAATTTTATAGTTCAATTTATTTATAAACCTGGAAACTTAGTAATAAGTAATAAGAATTAATAAAAAAAATATTAAAAAGAAAACCAATAGACGAAAAAGCTGGCTTATATAACTAGGTCTTGACTAGACGATATTGATAACAGGAAAATATTGATATTATCGAAGTACTAGATTTGTAAAGAACTCTTATTATAAATAAAGTGATCATGTTGATCTTATTTATATACAAAAATATGGATACAATTTGGTAATTTTATTTATGGAAAGAGATTCACTATGTCCTCCCCTACGGCATGTCCCACACGACAGTTATGTCATGCTGTGTTGTGATCAAATACGACAAACACTGACAAGTTTTGTTACACGACGCTGCTCTTCACTATAAAGAGTCAAAATTCAAAATTTATACATATGAGTATTTTATCAATCAATGTAGTTAATTATTTTTAAATGTTAAAGCCTCTTTAAAGTAGTAAGCTTATATACATAGTTAAAAATACAGCTTTGACAGTCACAATGTGTTTTCACCGCTCTCGGCTGCGGTCAATGCACAGGGGGGAGTGGCGCCAGAATGCATGCACCTCGGGCAATTTCACCCTTTGTTTTTAAATGACAAGAAGACGTCTTCCCCAGTGGAGGACGTTGTGGGGAAAAATGTAACAGTAGGGTTTCGTTTCTCCCTACACTCTCCAAAAGTCGAGTGTTTGACTACTTAAAGTTCACGTTTTAAGAGTAAACACCTTTGTATCCTTTGTAAACAAATAAATAAAAATAATTCTAGACAATGAAGTACCTAAATGCTTTACATATTTATATATAGAGACTTGATATCCGTAATGTAACTGTGGTGATGCTGGGATGCAGAGGGTTGATTAACTTTAATAAAAAAATCACTCAATTCGATATGTTGTTCACAAAGTGTGCGTTCCATGACAGAAGCGGTATACGCAGAATAGTACAGAGCAGACCAGAAATTTTACAGAATAGAATCTTTTTTCAAAACGTGTTTCATAGTTAGAAATTAATATATTACAATTTGTTTTAGCCAGAGGGATACAAATTAAATATCACATCCGAATCATAAACGTAGGAAAACCTGTGCGGTACGATTTGGATACTGCGTGCGTTATTAAGTTATAATAATGCTAGTCAATTTGATATGACTATTGTATTCTGTTTGATAATAATACATTAGTCTATGTTTCGGACTCCTTTCCATGACATGTTTAATTATACAAAAAAAATGTGTGTATTAAGAATTGCATTGTCAATCTCTAAAATTTGTAACCATTTTCACCTAATCTAAACAAACTATTCTACTTAAACTCCTCAGCTTCCATTTCAATAATCTAGAATGGGTATATGAAATAGTGTCAATAAAGTCGATTTGCTATAAAAAGCACGAGCATTTACTTAACTAAACTCCTCTTTCTACAACCTTTTCACGTTACCTGGCGACGAATTCTCACGAATTCCACAATAAACGCTAAAGCCTTGAATTGAATCAGAAAAGCCTTGAAAACCCTTGAATCAACTCAGAGCAGACAGTAGGTGTCGTTTATATGCTCACGTCATATAGGTACTAGTACTGATATATTGTAAATAGTACGCCAGTAGGTACTTCAGCTACAAACGCAAATGAGGATCGTTCTCCAGAGGCTTCTCGCAAATGAGTTTCTCAAATGAATCGTTACCAAGTGTCGGCAAACGAGAAATCATTCCGCAGAGCTCATTCGAGCGCTTTCCAATTTTGTGCACTCACTTTTCTCACGTGTCAGAGAGATCCTTGACCTAAATGTTACCCTGTATCTGCATTACTTAGATGAAAATTCAAATGTTTATTACAAGAACTATATCAGGTACGGAATGCCTATATGAATGCGTATGTCTATATCTAATAGTGGAGAGACATACACTGATGGTACGGTATTTATATATTATAACTAATTTTATTTGCAAACATCGCACGTCTACGGGTTAATTGTTTGGACAACGAAAGTGTGATTGACGTGTTTCTTTGGATTCATTTAATAAAAAGCGTTAAACCTTTATAGTTTTTATGTACAATAGAACACCCTGGTCATATACCATCTTTATATATTTGAAATATTATATACAAAATTATGTCACTTGTTACTGTCAGATAAAATATTTTTGTTACGTGTATATATCTGCATAATAAAATTATCTAAAAGGCACTCTGCTATATTCTTTACCACCCTAAATAATAGTAAAAAGGACCCTTGTCCAAACAGCTGGGGAAAAAACATCCAATGATCGTTAAAAAAATTGCAAACTGCGATGAATCCAAGTGCCGTACTCTTAATACATTTTAATGCCACTGGACAATGGCTTCGGGTACAGAATGAAATAAACAAAGAATATATAGTGCGAACCCTAAAGATAGTGAAAAATGTATTTTCTTTCACAAAGCGCATAACGTAGAGAACATGAAATATGGCACGGATTCTGTTCGGCTCAGTGTGCATCGGAGAGTCCCACCTATCGGTTTTTGCGACTCGGAAAGCATTGAACTTATTTTGTACCTTTGTTTTCTATTTTTAGCGTAGTATCAAATCACGCAGAGGAACTTTACGGCGCGTACAGATGCAAAATTGAATTTTGACTAACGAGACCATAGTTACAGCACAAACTTTGTGGGATTTAATAATTTTTGTAAGCATAGTTTGAGGTTAGCGTCATACTCGTAATAATCGCCCTGAGTAATATTAACAGTTACTGTAATAGTGACTGTAATTTTTTTAGGTAAAAGGCGGCAGACCAGCATACAGTCCACCTGGTGGTAAGTGGATACTGTCGCCCGTGGAGTGACAAATGTTGGCACGCCCCCATCCGGGGGCTACCTGCCTTTGAAGATGTAGGAATAGATTTAGAGGAAGGGTTGGGAAAATGGAGTGGGATAGGATAGGATGGAAATGGGCTCTGACATATCTCACACACTACCGAAACACGTACGTATAATGAGAAATAAGATAAAGTGGGAAATAACATTGGAGTCGGGAACAACATTTCAATGTTGTTTTCTATGAGAGAGGGGAGGGGTAACGAGGCCGGTCGAATGCGCCCAGCGGCTGTTGGATTGCTCCTGTAACTGAGCCTTTAGTAAATACACTAGAATTAAAATTAATTTAAAAGGTAATCATTGCTCAACGAGCTTTAGGGATGACAATGCTCAGACTTTTATGGGAAAAAAATATAAACGGGGTGATTCGTCGAAGAATTGAAGTGGAGGACATAATTTAAGGGATAAGTAACCTGAAATAGCAATGAGAGCAAACCAATACTTCAGTTGAAATCATGTGCTAGTAAGTAAGCCAGCATACGAGCAGTGAACCGATGCTGATGAAAAGAGTAGATAGTGAATGGATGGAATGGGTGAATGACCTATTATACTGGCGCAACTTAGAAAAGGCCTATATTATAGTAGCAGACAGTCCACCTAGTGATAAGTAGATACTGTCGCCCATGGATATTCGCAATGCATTCTACCATTAGTCAATAGTGATTAACCGGATAAACCGCCGGATGCAGCGCTTACCTTTACAGATTCTGGAGTGGTTTATGAACAAGGCCACCCCATCTCCACCCACCCCATGGAGATAGCTCCACCCCATTTCTTCCCATAGATGTCGTAAAAGGCGAATAAGGGATACCAAAGCCTCTATCACAAGCCCTGAGGAACTACACCACCTCTAAAAGAGTGGATTCGCCAGCTACTTGGGCAGCGTGGCGTTTACAGTCCATACACAAAATACACGTGCACCTGTCCTCATGCACAAAACATTGTTCGCGAGAAAGCCCATGTCCAGCAGTGAACGAAACAAAATGCTGGATATCGTTACGATTAGGAACAAGGATTGGATGGGCTGGTTGGTAGTGCAACGAGATGATGGAGCGTAATGGATATGAAATAATAGCACACCGAGTTTAACCCGATATACTCTACTCATTCATTCCCGTCCCATTTCAACGATGAGCGATTCTTACCTCATACTTCCCACTCGATGAGATGGAAAATATAGAAATACGTATAAAACAGTAGTTGTTTACAGTTTAATTATCGGAAAAAAGCAAAACGGGAGTTACAAAATGCTTCCAAGAAATAATTAAACATGGACGTAGAATTATGTAGGTAGAACGTTTCTTTATATCAACATTGAAAATCGAAGTTATTATTTTTTTATAGCAAAAAGGCGACTGGCTGTCACGATGATAAAGGGATACTGTCGTACATTGGGGAATAGGATAAAGTAAGAAATGCACTTTCACGGTAGTCTTCCGTGAGAGAAGAGTAACGTAGCCAGTGGAGTCCATTGTAGCTGCTAGATTGCAGCGTGCACTCTCCACCTCCCAAAATCCCAAAGTCTTATACCTTAAAGGGGAGTAGGAAGAATAATTGAATGAAAGACATTCCTTATTCCATCATACTTCTTACTCGGTAGACCTTAGTGAGCATCACTCAATCCCAAACATGTTACTACGTTTCATAGAAATCTCGTGTGAAAGAGGGTAACTCGCTCAGAAATCACCCAATCGTCTACGGAATATAGAATGATCCTCCCGCAGTAACCACTTTTGAAATCCTCTCCATACCTATTATGCGTTTTTGGGTTCCCCTTTCAAAAACAATAAGGCCTGAAAAAGGAGGAAAACAAAAATTAAATTGTCAACATATCAACGTCTTAAATTATCAATTTATCATCTGGGATTTTTTATACTCATTTAATAAAAAAAATAATCGCGGGATAGGGTTAATATCAACGGATTGACGGAATGGGTTATAATATCATCAATTTAAAGGGTATCAATTTAAAGTGCACGCTGCAATCCAACAGCCGCTGGGCGCGCTCGACTGGCCACGTTACCCCTCTCTCACAGAAGACTACTTTGAAATGTACTGCTTTTCCCACTTTATCATATTCCCCAATGTACGTAGGTACATGTTTCGGTAGTGAGTGAGATAATTATGCGAGAGCCCATTCCCATCCTATCTCTTTCCATGTCCCCAACGCTTTCTCCAAATCCATTCTTTCATCAACAAAGGTAGGCAGCGCATCCGGGGGCGTGTCAACGTTTGCCATTTTGGACTAATGTTGGCATGTATCGCGGATGTCTATGGGCGACAGTATCCACTTACCATCAGGTGGACTGTATGCTCGTCTGCCGCCTTCGTCCTTAAAAAAAATATCAACTACTTTTCAAGGGAATAGTTTAAAACTTTAATGCCTGTGTTTTCGCTTTGGATATTGAGAATCGACCTTAGCACTTTAATGTTGAAATGGATTTCTCTGAAGCTATCTAGTATTGTAAGATTTATTTTTTTACTGCAAATTAAAAGTGTTGAAACGTGTTAGAGCTTCTTATTTAAAATGTTATATTTATTTATTAATACAATTCAAATTGCTAAATTTACATATTAATCGATTGAATGACTGGCTGATAAGTAAAATGTTTGAGTAATAACTTAAGGTACATAATAGAACTATAGCACTTACTATATATAACTGTGGACGTGAAATGCGTTATATCAATCAACCTAGGTGTAGTGAGCGTCTCCTACATGTTATCCACACTAAATACGCGTTAGACGATTACGGTAACGAGATACACGCCTCAGAGGCGCGCTCTACGAATTACATTCACCGTTGACAAGCCTCGAATTAATTAAAGTCAAACAACGCAACCATTCTGCGAAATTATCTCCTTCGCAAACGGAATTAGTAATTTCATTTAACGTATGCCGGCGTGCAAGATTGAAATTAGCGTTCGTCTTTAATACGCGAACATATTGTGATGTTTCAATTTGATTGAGAAATATGTATATTTTATCATGGTCGTTGTTAAATTGTTTCGAAATATCGTGCATGCGCATGTACATGGACAAAACAACAGACATAGATAAATAGATAGGGATGGATAACGCATGCTGTCTGACACTGCGTGCCCGAAGTTTGGCGCTTAGCTCTTACTTTTCGCGTTGCTCGTCGTTGTTACGAAACACAAAAATGCCTAATTGAGCTATAAGGTGCACCGAGTCAAGGGAGATGTGTTGTTTCATCGCTAAGTGGTTTCCCATCAATAAAATTTACTCTTGACTTCGTTGTAGATACCTACCAAATAAGTGACACGTTTGGTTTCCATACAATTTCACGAATTTGCGCTGTCTATCTATATGATTAAATACTTAATTATACTTAGTTGACTTCCAATAAATGTTCAAGTGTCATGGAATTTATTTATACTCTAACCAATTATTTTGTGTGACTAACGAAAAAATATGTATAACTAAACGAAACTCAGACATAATGGACTTTCAAAAGTGTACAGAAATTCCACAATCCTTTATAGTTTCACTTACTAATAAGTACTTACTAATAAGTTCAGCAAACTATTATTTTAAACCTTTTTTTATTTATTTTTTAGAACTATTATTAATTCTCTCACAACGAAATCCGTTAAAAGCCTTTCAGTGTTCGATCGGTTCACACGTTGCGATTGTATGTACACGTTAAATCATAGATGCTACACGGCCCCTTTTATTGTTCATCTTTTAATATCCTCACGGTTTCCAGTCCAATCATATAACACCGTTGTGAGTATTTCTCACACTTGTATCTAAAAACTTTAAATACCTAAGAATAAGGAATACATCTTATTTCATTCAATTCTATATCATTCCCTCGAGTAAAGAAAACTCATTATCCCATTATACTCTTATCATCCTATCCCACCCCGTCCTTGAGGGGGGGGAGGAGTCCAAGAAGGATTGGTAAGTCCTAATTATTCTCATCCTCATCTACTTAAATATCATTAAGTAAACCGGGATGAGGGGAATAAGGTTTTTCTAATCTTAATAGATGCATAATGAATTGAAAACATCGCTATTCTCCATCCGTCCAGTCAACGCGTCAATGCGTCCAGGAGGCGTGTCACCGTTTGTCATTCTTGATCGTGTAAAATTGAACAATAACGAGCTGACCGTGTGGTGTTGGCTAGCTTTAAAATAGCTCAATTTCATCTCATCCTGTGAGTGGCGTAAAAAGTGACTAACCCGCTTCCAAAAGACTCGCCAATTCGCTTGCCAAGCGTGGTATTTTAAGGTGATACATCCCTCATGCACAAGACAATATTCACGAGGTGGCAAATGTCCAGCAGTGTTACGGTACGGTTATAGTGAACTCGCAGGCATAAGTATCATATTACTGCAAATCATTAATTCTCGTTTTTGGCACAACTTGTTTTTTCTATTCTCAACAGCTACGACTATAAAGAAAATCTAAGTTTGCTGAAAACTAAGTTAACACACTTAACTAGTTTGACGCACTTGGACTAAACTGGGTAAAAGCGATAAATAACATACTATAAAAAGATTCCTTGGGCTGCAACGCTTTGTAGTTCAAATGGTGAAGTTTTGGTTTCAGACGAACCCACTTAAGTGCACTTTGTCACTTAAATTGGAAAATATTGTTCTCCGTTACGGAAATTGGATGCAGTAAAAGAGGATCCTTATAATGGAATACGAACCTCCTTTATACATATAGGTGCTGGTAGAAATGTCAGTGCTGTAATCTGCAGCTTTTTCTTTAAAGAAGTCCTAGCTAATTAGACAATTGATTTGCCCAATCGACGTGCCGTATTTGGCCGTATTATAAAAGATTGATCGCGTAAATTTAAAGGCTTTGTTTATCCTTTATTTCGACTCGACCTTTCAGTACGGGTTTCACCAGCCGTGGTCACGAGTTGACTGAAGAAGCGGGTAGTACAAACCGCGAAAGCTTGAAAAGTTACATGACGTGTAACCGATGGACTCTCAAATGCATATGCAATCATCTACATTTAACTCATTAAATTGATATTTACCAAATTCGACTTATTTCTGAACGTCGATATTCTATTCAGTTTGGACAAAAATCAATTGACGTTTTTGACGTAATTAAATATTGGACAATTATCATATTGGAGATAAGTCAAACCCATTTATAACCACATGTACCAACAGATTTAATAAAAGTGTGTTTTATCCACTGTGTTTTAGACAAAAAAATATTTACAGGGAAATTGTAGAACGTGACGAAACCTATCCAATAATGTATCGTTTGTATACAAAGTGTGTTTGAACCTTTATCG
This sequence comes from Sesia apiformis, assembly GCA_914767545.1. Lineage (NCBI taxonomy): Eukaryota > Metazoa > Arthropoda > Insecta > Lepidoptera > Sesiidae > Sesia > Sesia apiformis. Next base: position 13,757,322 of record OU611948.1, on the reverse strand, counting down.
AAGGCTGAAACCACGGATTCTGCTCATTGTTTGTGGTTCTGAGTTAAATAACATATAATTATCAGAAATATTCGTAAAATCAGAAAATTTGTAAAAATATCGTTTTTTGAGCCTTTATATATAGTAAAATTTGTATGAGAATATATTCGTTTCAAAATATTTGTGTGCAAAATATATTCGTAAAATTTGAAAATTTGTCAATGAAGCAAGAACCATGTACGAAATTCATGGCAAAGGTCGCGCTCAGTAAAGGATCAGACGGTCTGTATATGGATGTTATATATTTTTTAAATTTTACACGTCGTAATAATATTGTAACCACTGAACTGATTTGCTCCGTCTACTGATTTAACCAGATATAGATCCAAATCACGCGGCTACCACGAGCCCTGAGGAACTATACCACCTCTAAAAGAGTGGACTCGCTAACCCGCTCGGCCAGCGTGGCTTTTTAAGGTCATCTATGCACAAGACAATTTGCATGAGAAAGCCCATGTCCAAATAAAACTTCATGTCCACGATAAAAGGCCTTGTTACAGTTAGGACCATGTTAAGAGAGTGACACAATTGTATCCACGTAAGCGACCTTCAAATAACACAAACTCAATAAGTGTCAATATTGTGCGTTTATTCTGCTTCAGTGTTGCAAAATCAGCTTTGTAATCGTTTGACCTTTAGAACAGAATCGCTGGGGGTCACTTGATGGTTCGCACGCGCTTTGTACTTACCACACACTCACCCCACGCACACATGCAAGACGCTGAGCGATTCTACGGCACACAAACAATTTGATCCTTTATTTCCTATAATTTATATTATTTTTCCATTATATTAGCCAATCGGGGGTCAAATGCCCGTATCCGTATTTTTTGTAATAAGCCGCAGTAACAATTTACCTCGCTCTCCCGAGGAGAAGCGGCAAAAGTTTCACTTTATTAAAGTTTAACCTTACCACACAGTACTTACATGAGGTAACGATCTGCTTACTTAGCTCGGTATTTGGTATAAATTGTACCACTTTGTTTTCTTACAGTCTGTTTTAATTAAACTGATTTTTCTCGAACATTTTGAATTCATCTACTCTTTTTACCTATCTATATTTTGTGCAAATGACTTTTTGAGCGAAACGGGACCCAGTATTGACTTCCAGGTTTTAGATATTTGCTTTTATGTAAAGTTGAGTGAAAAAATGGCACACATGATGTTGACGAAATCATGGAAGTCTCATTGCTAAAATTGACTATAGATATACATATGAATTGGAAGAACATATAGATAATATTAAAACTAATTTATCCAAATTTACCTACGCGCTCAGTATATGCTTACAATGCATATGCGGTTGAGATGCGGAATCGTGCCATGGGGGCATAATGTTATCGCCAGCGAACTCTTCAGAACTACAAAGAATATATTAACTTGTTAGTTCAGGAATTTATTTTTTAAGGTCTTTATTTCACCATTTTTTTATTTTGAATGTTAGGCATCTCTTTTAGTTTTATTACAGCCTTAACTCAATACTTCGCTGATGGTTTGTTTGTTTTTGCTCGAAAACCAACAAAATACAAATGAAAACGTATGTTTCGAATTTTACTGAACCGAGTTTACTGCGAGTTTTGCTCTTGTAATGAGTTTAATGATTATTCTTATTAAAACTAAATAATACCTAAATGAAAATAAAGCGAGTTTTATAAAAGAAATTAAACTAAACTAATTAAATATAAATTAAACTTTCCTGCTTGAAAACAGATTTTAAAGCAGAAGAATTCATGAACAAATGCTCCATTTATCTTAAAATTTTCAGCATAAATTTAAGACCAGATTCATATAAAATCTATATTGATATTAGGTCTAATATTTTTGCTTCAAAATGGCATTAAGTGTTTTTTTTGTAAACAATCATAAATAACAATAAAAGTGAGGTTTGTATAGAAAAACTAATTTCATTAAGTATTTACTTAATAGGATATGTAACGTTATACTCCTTGAACGTGCCAAAACCTCTTTTTATCTTAAAACATTCCTTTAGAGCAGCTATACTCTAAGTGTGTTCCGCGGAACCCTAGGGTTCCGTGATACCTCTGTCGGGGTTCCGCAAGAATTTAGAAATAAAAAAATCAAAACACCTCTCTCTGGTCGCTCCGCGGCTGTGCGGACTCCGCGGCCGCGCGGAGACAAAACGCTATGAATGTTATTTATTTATTTATTTGTATTTGTATAAGCTTGTGTTACATTAGCTGGTACAATATCTCATAAGTTTGGTCTCAACAATTTTATACTTGTACAACGCGTTCGCTCTAAGTTTGCCGGTCTGTGGAATGCGCGTACCCTCCCCCACGTGACAACAAAACTTATAATGTGTCATAGTTTTACCCAAATATCTAACGTACACAATTTTTATTGTTACAATTAAATAAAAAATTTCGAACGTCATACACTCATACCTATCGCCAGCGGCAAACTTAAAACGAGCGGGTAGTATACTTGTAAGCGCTCAGTCTCTTTGATAAAAGCCGCCTCTGAATTAGACGCTATAGTTGTCAACTAGCGACTTTCGTCTCTAACTTCAAAGGATAAAGTCGATATTGTTTACAACGCTATTTTTAAATTTCTGTTTTTATTTTTGCTTTTTGTTTATCAAAGGTGCCGACTCGAGTATTTTCGAGAATATTTGAGATCGAGTCTAGGACTAAGTATAAAAGCGGCGATCGCGCGTTGGCGTCGTCAGTTGATGATTAGCGTTCGGAGCGATAAGTTACTACCTACTTACAAGCTCGCTAGCGAGAAACTAGTGTTCATTGTTTTACTGCCTGCTGTATTCTGTTGTCTCAGTTTTATACATTTCTTCCCTGTAGGTTCTAAATTTAGTCTCTTATACGCAGTAACGATTGTGCATTATTTAAACCCCACTATCCTGACTTGTAACATTATAAATAAAGAAGAATGGAACGTTGGCTTAAAGGTGTTAAACGTGTTCCAACAACATCTTCTAATGACGCTGAATGTTCAAAAGCAATGCGCGCGGAGAATTTAGCAATCACCGATCCAGAAGATGATGCCACGAGTGCCACGACGTCAAGCTCGACGGTTTCAAAGACGAAAAAAAGGAAGTATGATGAATCTTATATCAGTTTCGGATTTGTTGATTCCAACGGCTCACCTCTCTGCATGCTCTGTAGTAAACTGCTTCCTAATAGTTCCATGGCACCTGCCAAATTGCGTCGACATTTAGAAACCGTACACCCAGAGACTAAAGACAAGAATAAAGAATTTTTTGTTCGCAAAAAAGATCAGTTATTAGAAAGTCAAAAAAATATGATGCATGTAACACAAACTACCAACGAAAAGGCCACGGAGGCATCATACTTAGTTAGCTATCGCATTGCACAAGCAGGTGAAGCGCACACTATCGCTGAGAAATTAATAAAACCATGTGTATTAGACATAACAAAATGTATGCTTGATGAAAAATCTGCAAAGCATCTTTCTACTGTTCCGCTATCAAACGATACTGTTTCACGACGAATCCATGATCTGGCAAGCTACGTCAAACAAGAACTAGTTACACGTCTACAAAATACACGATTCGCTTTGCAAATGGACGAGTCGACTGATGTCGCTGGTTTGGCTATCCTGCTGGTTATTGTGAGATATCCATATAAAAGTTCTTTTGAAGAAGACATGCTTATGTGTTCATCGCTGCTTACAAACACTACCGGGGAAGAAATTTTTAATAAAATAAATATATTTTTTGAAGAACATAATCTCAGTTGGAACAATTGCATTGACATTTGTACAGATGGGGCCAAGGCGATGACAGGTAAAACAGCAGGAGCAGTGTCACGAATGAAAAATAAAGCGCCTAATTGTAGTTCCAGTCATTGTATTCTGCATAGACAAGCACTTGCGATGAAGCAAATGCCGTCTAATCTAAAATTAGTTATGGATGAAGCGGTAAAAATAATTAATTTTATCAAATCACGACCACTACAATCCCGATTGTTCTCATTATTGTGTGAAGATTATGGCAGCAAACATAAAACACTGCTGCTCCATACAGAAGTGCGATGGCTGTCTCGGGGAAAAACTTTAACAAGGCTATTTGAACTTAGAGCCGAGTTACAAATGTTTCTTTCAGCAGATACTTCTTTTAATTTGAAGGACCGTTTGTATGATAAAACTTGGTTGTTCCGATTGTCTTTTATGGCGGATATCTTTCAAAAACTTAACGAATTAAATTTATCGTTGCAAGGTAAACAGACAACAGTGTTTCAGGCCTATAATAAAATAACTGCTTTTAAAAGAAAATTAGATTTTTGGATCATTTGCATTGGTAAGAAAGAAATAGAAAGTTTTACGTTACTCAGTGAGTTTGTTAGCGAAAACGACTCAGAAATGTTTGAAGATAATGTGTTTGAAGAATTGGTCCAATATCTCAGTTCGATGCGCGCATCTTTTGAAAAGTATTTTCCCGAAGAACACAATACAAAAATTAAAGTGAACTCCTGGATTCATAATCCTTTTTTACCCAACTTGGAAAAGCCTGAAAACATGTCAAATGAGATATATGAATCTCTTTTAGAAATGTCATCAGACACAAGTATGGAGTCATTGTTCAAAACGACGCCTCTTAATGATTTTTGGTGCAGAATCCAAGATGAATATGCAATGCTTGGCCAAATGGCTCTGGATATTCTTCTCCCGTTCCCAACTACATATTTTTGCGAAACAGGATTCTCTACCTACGCAGCCACGAAAACAAAATATCGCAATAGACTGGACGCCGAAGCTGATATGAGACTCCAACTTTCTTCCATCAAACCTGATATCAAGCAATTGATGAAAAATAAAAAACAGTTTCATACCTCCCACTAGTTAGATTTTTTCTTTTTTAATGTTTTCTATTATTGTCCTTACCAAGTGGTGAAGTAAATAATAATTAGTAACTGATACATTGTACTTTTATTATGCTGATTAATATAGAATACACTTATAAAAATAATTGTTTTATTGTAGGGTTCCATCAAGTATTTTGCTTCCCAAAAGGGTTCCGTCATTTAAAAAGTTTGAGAACCACTGCTTTAGAGTAATCTTAAGAGTACTAGAAGTTACTTGATCAAGTCAAACCCATTTCGTTTCGGGAATTGCCAGTAACGAGAAATGAGAGAGACATTTTAAAAAAGGTCCGAGCTATTGTCCCGGCTGCGGCGAGATGCTTAACCCGGCAGTCTGGAAGCATAAAAGCACTACAGAAGGCAAATGGGCTTTCTGAACCACCCTCATATTATGCTTTACAGGAGACGTAGGTACGCTCCAGCATTGTTACACGGACTTACTACAATGTATAATCATTTTACATTCATAACTGACACCGCACACCATTTATTAAAACTCCAGTGAGTTTACACCATGCTCTTTGTTTGAATATGTAACTGTGGTGAATATTTGTATCATACAGAACTCTCTTTAAAAAAATGTTCTCAATAAATGAGTTTCAATTTCATTGCATTTGTATACAAGCCTGTGGCTTCGCCCTCGTGGATAATATGTAATGAGGTAGCTTGGATATCAATCCGGGTACTTAATTATTAGATATAGTATTATATGCATATTTCTCTGTTTTCACACTCTATTGGATATTTCTATGGTTTTTCGTTTATAGTGCATAATTCGACATAAAATCTTGTTTCGAAAAAGATCTGAAACAAGTTAGACACCGTTCTTGTTAAAAATCCGTGTCTTGACGTAATTAAACAAAAAAAATTGTACATTAATGCCACAGGTCAAAGCTTGCCTGATTTTATTTCTGCGGACATGGCACTAAATTTTTAAATTTCGTCCTGTCACGTCGGTCGATGTGGAGCGATCATTTTCAGCCTACAAATTATTTCTAACTGACAAACGTCACAAGTTTGAAATGGATAATTTAGAGAAGTGTATTGTAGTGCATTGTCATAAAAACTATAATCGATTGAGTAAATTTACGTTAGAGATTTTATTTTGTACCATAAAAAATTAACCTTACATCAAGTTGTTCCTTTTCTGATAGTGCATATGTAATGCACATTTAGACCTCTTTTCTTGCATATTTACATGCATATTTTGGTACTTTGATAGTGCTTATAATCCCACAACTGTTAATTACAATTTAGAAGTTTACATTATACACAAATTTATATTTATATAGTTTACAATAGCATGTAATTTATAATTTACAATTTATAAAATTAGAAATTTAATAAATTCAAATTTATAAAATTACAAGTTTGATAAAATCTGTTAAAAAACAATATTACAACAAACAGACAAATTTCTAAAAAAAAATTATTTTATCTTATACTCGAGTCAAATGATACCTTTTAACTTGAAATTTAAAAAAATATACACTAAAGTCTTCGAACAGCCTCACGTAATTGTGTATTTGCGTTATTTCAGTATATTCATTATTTCAGTTTTGCCTTTTGTTTATCAGTTTTGATTATTATGTTGCAGGGTATACCATATACTAACGAATATTACTCGTACTGTCATATTTTGGAATTTCCTACAGGTTGAATGAAACGCAATTAGTTTTATTTACATTTACTCCACCACATACACGCAAATAACACGTCTGTTATATATGTCAAAAATTCTAATTGATAAATTAATGGAATTGCTAATATCGCAAACAAAAAACTGTGATTCACTTAGGGCTCGCCTAAAACCAGGATCGAAGGTGACCGTAGACTTTTGCTATGACATCTGTATTGACTTCCTTTTTGACATCAAATAACAACACTGATACGACTAGATAAAATAAGATGCATATTTATTTATCCATCACCAGTCCTTTTATTATCCACTGCTGAACATGGACCATACATCCCTCATGCACATTGTCATAAGCATGAGGAATGTATGGTCTTAAAACACCACGCTGGCCAATAGATAAATAAAAATAAATAAAATAGATATTAAATATATAGATCATACATACATATGGATAAAATAATACAAATATAATATTTATAATACTTGCGTATAATATAAATAGAAGAGACAATAGAAAATACCATTAACTCTGTAGATATCGGAGTATTCCGAATTTCGTAGAATCCTCTGTAGATTTTTCGAGAAATTATCTATTTTCGAACGGACTCGATCTGAGTCAACGTGACCTTTCATGTCACAACTCACACTCACCCCTCTACATTACAACTATACAGACAAGATATTGACAACCCCTTCGGGAAGAGATTGGGTGGTACTATTCTAACGGCCAATATATTAATGTATAACAATTAATGTATACCTACGCATAATTTGTTTAAAATGTAACATAACTGCTTTAATTAGTGTTGTATTTGCGTCTCTTAAATAAAAGGTGATTTTTCACTCATTTATTTTTACCTGTTTATAGCCACAACACTAGAAAGTCTAGTGTGGGCCATTAAATATCGTGTACTCATCTAATTACCTAATTAATCCAATTGTAACGTTATCTCAGCAAAGGGATCTTATTGTCAGTAGTGATTTATTGACTTCGGTTTTGGTTTTCTAATTTAAAATTTCATTGTTTCTACATTCTGTTTAGAGAGAAATATGCTTTAGTACCTGATTTTTAATAATAAACAATAAAGTTATATTTTATGAATAGGGAATTTATCTACTTTCTTTTTAAGTTTACTGAATAAAATCTAAGTAGCTGGGAGACTAGAACCGACAACAGGGTCCATTTTCTCATATAAAGTCTGATATCATGATCGATGTCGTGTAGTTTAGTACTTGTATTTATTCAGTTATTTATTTATTTAAACGTAAGGCATCAAGAAACATTGCACAAAGGGCGGACTTAATGCCTAGTGGCATTCTCTGCCAGCCAACCTTTGGTTAAACAGAAATATTTTTTCTTAAGATATCGACCTAAACAAAGTTCCTAGTTAAACAAGTTTACTGTACAAGCTGTGAATTAGTTGGGCAAATGCCGTCCGGTGACCCAGTCTTAAGTGGAAATAAGAAACACGATACATCTTCCCGCGCCACGTGCCTTTGATATTGACGGATTATCTGCGAACTAATTCACTACAAAATACTTTAATAGTTTAACTTGTTTGGTAATCAACACTCAAGTTTACATTATGTAATTATGTAAGTACTTACACTTACATAATAAATGTTACATATTTTTAAATGATAGAAACAAAAGATTCTTCCTCAATGGTATATGGGTGTAAGAACTTACGAAGTTTTGGATTGTGCATTATAACTTGAAAAAATAAGAACCCAAGAAGTAACCGGAGTAACTTAAACAAGTGTATTAATATGTGCATATGTATGACTGTATCTTTGTATATATGAATATTTTAAGTATTTATTACCATTTATATTTGTATATTTTATTTGTTCCAATTTTAATTTTCTACAATTTCTGTTCACCAAACCAGAGCACTACATAGCCTCAAGGTTGTCTGGGACAAAATGCTCTATAGCAATAAGTCTGCCTTTTGTTTAAATAATAATGTGTAAATAAATAAATACAAACTGGAATTGTAAGGAAGTAACTTAAAGTTACAGTAGAATGCACCCCTCGGAATTTTTATGAGATAGCTTACCTAGTGACTGATAGATATAATTTCCTGAATTATACCACTATGAAATGCAGATGACCATGTACGTCGAAGAGAAGAAGACAGATGACGCCGCAAAATGCTTGATTGGTGATCGTGATCAGGTTAATGAAGCAGACTGAACATCACTCGCGATATCGTGATCGCGAAAGCTATGATATCGTGAAAATGAAAGGAAAGACTTGGAATGGGACTTAAACAAAATACCGGTAGAGACAGCATGCATTGTAAGCTGTGACCTACAGTTGGCGCATAAAGGCTTACTAAGAAGAGAAGAAGTAGACATACCTACGTTAAGTACCTAATCTTATCAATTTAAAACATAATTTATAGAAACATTGGTAATAAACTTCCAACTCTGGTCTTTTTATTGAAAACATTACTATATGTTTAAACTTATTTACATTAACCATTACATTTACACTCACCACAATTGTAAACACTAATTTTACCAAACGAATCGAAACTGACCAAAACCTCTGGTCGGATCTAATCTGCTGTAAACAGGTCAACCGTTAAATCGCTTATTAAGAGAAATCATGTTCAGTGGCGTACGGTTAATTTGATTGAAACCACCAAATTGAGAAGGATAATAAGTGATTATGTAATTATTATTGTAAGGCGAATTTGGATCGTATAATTGGCTAAAGATATAAAAACTGAATGATAATTAAAAGGAAAACATAGGACAGAACAGCAGGTTAGAGAAGGTAGAAGGTAGCTGGAAACATTGTGTAAGATGCCTTTCGATAAGGTTAGCTTCCTTGGTTGCGGTGTGGTTCTAATTTAGTTTGAGTAAGCCTAAAGGATAATATTTGCGTAACTAGGCGTATTTTACTGTATATCTTGAAAATCGCTTGCGTAATCATTTTGTTCAATTTGTAGAACTTTTATATCTATCCGAAAACAACACTACTCGTTATTCTGGGTTACCGCAAAAGGAATATGAATTTCTCTGTTTATCGATAAAGTGTCGATAATGCAAACAGGCCGGGATTGAGAGCTCAACTCTAAACAAATGACAACCGGACGGCGACTCGACCCTGTCTTCAAATCCGATCACAGGCAATTTTCTCACACAAGGATTTTCTATCTATTGAGCAAATATGCATTCGTGTGCCCGAGTACCATGACGTACAGTACGGTAAACTGAATTGTATTGGAAAAGTGGCAGAAGGTCGATTGTTTATTTTTATATTGCAGTCTTATTTTATTGCGACTTCATAATTGTTTTAGTTACGTTTTGAACAAATATTTACGTTGTACGCTAGCTACAGTATCCATCTACCAGCAGATGTACTCTCCGCTTGCCTATCAGTTTCATTCTATAAAAAAACTTATGTATCTCTAATGATAAATTTCATTTCTACTTTTATTTAATAACCGTTACCTGTCGTAGGACCATTAACTTGTAGGAGAAGACCACGGAGACCACGTACTGGGAAGCGCAAAGTGAGAAGCTCTCCGGCCAGATGGTTCAACGAGTTGAAGAAATTCCCCGGTAGTGACTGGATTAGAACAGCCGAAAATCGTGAGTGGAAATAAGCTGTGGGAGAGGTCGACACATGTCTGGCAGTGGAGAGACATAGGTTGATGATACCATTACTATAGGAACATTAGGTAACAGTTACCAAACCACACAGTATGGTAATTGTTACGTAATAACTAATATATCTAAATGCTTCCATAATTCTAAAATTCGCAGATGACATGAAGATTTTAAAAATAATTTATACTATTAATGATGCTAAAGAACTTCAAGATAATCTTACTGCATTTGAAGCATATTGTGATGTTAATAATTTCGATCTAAACGTGTCCAAATGCTTTCTCATAATAATTTTATTCATAATTAATACTCATAATTTCTCATAATAATACATAATAATTATATGATATATTTGTACGCCTTGCTGCAGAACTACTACGTTCACACATAAATGGATTTGATTTGATTTCTCATGTCGTTCTCTCAGAAAGTCAATGTTATCAACTCTCATTACATTTTAAAAGATCTTAATCTGTTCTAATTCTAAAGGTTATGTGGATACGATAAAAGATTTATGTGTATGATTCAAAATGTATTTTTGACAAACACATTAATGGGATTGTGTTGACATTTGCTATTTGATGAATATAGCCAATGGAACAATTGACTGTTCTAAAATAAATCTACGCGTACATCTAATCAGAATAAAGAGGCTCTTGTTACTTCATACACCCCCGGTTAAAACTAAATACAGTGCTTTCGAAAAGTAACGAATATATTCATTATTTCTGAAATTGAGAGTTTTTCGAAAAAATCCTCTGACACGTCGATTTTGTTTTATACAAAGACACTTTTTGACATACGACCCATATTTGTGACGTCATCGTTGTTCGAGATATGACGTCATCGACATTTTTTTTAAATGGCAACCCCCAATTTTGGCCACGCCATTTGAAATAGCGTGTCATTCTACGTACACATCGTCAAAAATTATGGTTGCCTGACAGTAGCCTAAGCGACCGAGAATTTTTTATTATTGCTGTCAGGTAAAAACTTGAAATCGTACTTCGGTAAATTATTTTATTTTGTTTTTTTGAGTTATTTCTTTAGTTCTTATCTTTTGTTTGGCAAAAGCAGTGTGTTTGAAGTGTTTATTGAGTAGCGACTTTTGTCATTTTATAAAAAAAATGGTTAAATTAACTGAACGAGAACGAATTGAAATTCTTTGCATGATCGGATTTGGAGACAGGATGCGCACCCAAAAAGAAGTAGTTGAATTGTTCAATGACACTCATCCTGATCGGCTTCCCATTAGCCAAAGCATGGTAAGCAATATTAAGTCTAAATACCGTAACTTTGGGCATGTTCGTGATCTTCCTAAATCTGATCGACCTTCAAAATCAGAAAAAGATCAACTTAACGTTTTGTTGGCAATACAAGAAAATCATCACTCAACACTTAACCAATTGGCTTCTGATTTCAATATGGCAGCGTCCACAGTTCACAAAATTATGAAAAAAGCAAAGTATCATCCTTATAAGGTATGCCTTGTTCATGAGCTATCTGAAGACGACTTTGATCAGCGAAATCAATTCTGCGAGCAAGTGCAAGAGCTATGCACTAATGTTAATGATTTCGTAAAAAACGTAATTTTTTCTGACGAGGCTACGTTTGTTTTGAACGGCCATGTCAATAGGCAAAACAGCCGTTATTGGGCTACCGAGAATCCCCGATGGATGATGGAGTATCACACTCAACGTCCTCAGAAAGTGAATGTGTGGTGCTTAGTCGACGGAAGAATTCTGGGTACCTATTTCTTTGATGTGAACCTTACTGGTGCAAGATATTTGGATTTTCTTCGAGACGACCTTATTCCTGAACTAATAACTTTATATCCAGATATAGAAGAACGTAATCTTCCGAGAAATGACATCAAGATGGTCTTTCTGGTGATCCATCTTTCAACAAGATGGTGCACCTCCCCATTATGCAGCACCTGTCCGTGCTTATTTAGATGAGGTGTTCCCGAATAGTTGGATAGGGAGAAGGGGGCCGATTGAGTGGCCAGCCAGATCGCCAGATTTGACACCCCTAGATTACTTCTTGTGGGGATACTTAAAAAGCAAAGTATACGTTACTAGACCGGAGAATTTAGAAGATTTAAAAGCAAGAATTCGTCACGAGATACATCGTAGACCTCCTAAAGTTATTGACAATGTTCAAAAAGAATTTATTAATCGTCTTGGCTACTGTCAGGCAGCCAACGGTGCACAATTTGAACATTTAATTTAGTTGTTGAAATTTAGTATTTTGAAATTTAAAATCGTTTTTCTTCATTTTTTTGTCTAACCTACATACTCACGCTAATGTAATCGTACCATAATTTTTGACGATGTGTACGTAGAATGACACGCTCTTTCAAATGGCGTGGCCGAAATTGGGGGTTGCCATTTAAAAAAAATGTCGATGACGTCATATCTCGAACAACGATGACGTCACAAATATGGATCGTATGTCAAAAAGTGTATTTGTTTAAAACAAAATCGACGTGTCAGAGGATTTTTTCGAAAAACTCTCAATTTCAGAAATAATGAATATATTCGTTACTTTTCGAAAGCACTGTATAGGCAAAACGCTTTTCTCAGGAGAGCGATCAACAACCTTGCCTGTCGATGTTGATTTGTTCCGCACTCGAACTACGGCAGGGAGACGAGCCCTCGCAAGATGTTTCTTTAATGAAAGAACTCAAGCCGCTGATTAAAAATAATCAATTTTTATTTCTTATTCATTTTTTGAGCATTAGAGTCATCTAATACAAAGTCAATAGATGTGGAAATTTTGTGACATAATATGTAAGTTACTTATTTTCATGTATACTTGTGTATACATATGTATACATACATATATACAAATGTATACTTACGATTATGTACTTATGACACAAAATATTGAATTTTCCTTGAAACAAAATAAATAATTTACACGAATAATATTTAGTGAATAAATGAACTACTAATTACCTTTAACATAAGATATACAGAAGCAATAGGCGGCCTATCTCTAAAAGCGATCTCTTCCAGGCAAACAACAGGTAGTGAATGACTTAGATGAAATAATACAAAATAATTATAATTATATATATATAAGGTTGATCAATATATTTTTGGAAAGTATGGAAACTTTAGGAAACGTATGTCTAAATTGTATTTATTTTTCAACGTAATCACCTTCTAATCTAATACACCTTGAATAACGTTTTGAAAGTTGGTCAATTCCTTTGGAAAAAAAAGGCTTGATCCTGGGTATTGAAAAAAGACTTTACAATGCACATGACCTCATCATCTCCATGAAATTTTATACCACGCAAGTGTTTTTTCAAATTGGTAAAAAGGTGATAATCACTAAGAGCTAGGTCCGGAGAATATGGCGGATGCTGCATCAACTGAAACCCAGCCCTTCGGATGGCAGCGCCTGCAACATCAGACCGATGCGCAGGTGCATTGTCATGATGAAAAAGCCCCCGGTACGCAATTTTCCACGTCTTTTATTTTTTATTTCCTCGCGTAGTTTTTTGATCAATGTTGCGTAATACTCTCCAGTTATTGTGTGTCTTTTAGTTAAATAATCGATCATAATGATACCTTCCGCATCCCAGAAGACCAAGGCCATTATCTTGCCAGCGGACGCAGAGACCTTGAATCACTTGACTGGCGCAGAGGACGATCTTTTGGTTTACCTTACTTTGGTTCTTCATCTCCGGGTCAAAATGGTGAACCCACGTTTCATTAACGGTCACGAAACGTAGTTGAAAAGATTCTGGGTCTCGGTGAATAATTGCCAAATTTTTCTTTGAAATGTCTACTCTTGCTTTCTTTTGTGCGTCTGTTAACATTCGAGCAACCCAACACGCAGCCACCTTTTTCAATTTTAAGGTATGAGTTATGAGTATGAGTTCTCAACTGAATGACGAATAGTCACACGTCGATCTGTCTTAACAATTTCTTAAATTTTTTTAACGTTGTCTTCAGTAGCAGGGGTTGTTGGGCGCGCAGAGCGAGTCTCGTCGTTACACACGTTTCTGCCGCGTTTAAATTCCACGCACCAGTATGCTACTATAGAATAAGACAGAGCATTGTCTCCCAAAGTAGACTGCAATTCTTCAAAAACACATTTCGTAGAAAAAAATTTCAGACAGAAATATTTAATAACCGCACGAACTTCGATTTTCTCCATTGTGCACACTAATAAATTTCCCGCAAAATGTAAACAATGTACTACTGAATTTGAGATTCGAATGAAATAGAATATTCTTATAATTTAATGTAAATTATCCGATTCCAGAAACTTATTGATCAACCTAGTACCGATTCAACAAGGCAACGCAAGTTTCAACACGCGTTTCTTTCTGCAGATTAGTCAAATCATGAGGCACCCATTTTTCATATCTTTTTATCTTATTGATTTGATGCAAATGAGTCAATATTGTAGGTAAGGTAACGTTAAACCATGCCGCTAATTCCTGGGTAGTTTGACTCGGATCGGCTTCCACCATCTCCTTCAATTCAGCGTTATTCACCTGTGTGGGCGGTCTTCCACGTGGTTCGTTCTTCAAGTCGAAGTTTCCATTACGAAAGCGTTTAAACCAAAACCGCACGGTTCGTTCATTAGCAGTCTTCTCTCCAAACGCAGCATTGATATTGCGAGCCGTTTCTGCCGCGTTAGTTCCGCGTCGGAACTCGTATTCAAAGATTACTCGGATTTTCGAAGTATCCATCTTTCCCGTCTAAGCTTAATAAAAAAAACAATTCAAAGTCGAAAATCGAATGTTGCACATTTTTTAAAACAAGAACCTCATAGGTATCATGAGAAAAAAGTTTCACTCGAAAATCTCACACCATGAAGGTTTTATGTCAATTCAAAGTATCTATTACTATAAAACGGCAATTTCATACTTTAACCCCTATTAGTATATACATACATTCAAATGAAGGGACGACAGTAGAAAAAGGTGGTATATAAATACATTATATAAAGAAAATGTGCTTTGAAGAGATTTTAAAAATAGGAAGCGACATATGTAGTGGTAATTTATTCCATCGTGTAATTGAATAACCGTAAAGTTAACCGTAAAGGACTGAGTATAGAAGTTTGCAGTATATAACGTTTAATTATTCAGGTTATAATTTTCTTATAATAGGTCCTTAATAGCCGTTGCCCATGCTGTACTTAAATTAATCATGAACTGACTCCTACTTCAACGCTTTTATGTTTAGGCCGTGATTTTACCACGCGGACAACGAACGTAGCTTTTATTATTCCAGTATTAAAAATAGGTCGGCGTATTTCCGGAATGGTAAATTGGAAACTAATTTCACAATGTTTTATGTAAATTGTGAACGAGTTTTATTAGAAGAACAACAATTAAGGGCAACGGTTTAAAAATAGCGACTGATAGAAAAAAAAAGTGATAGAAACAGATGATATTCGCAAAACAGTTTTATGCGATTGCGAACGGCGTAAACAGCGATAAGGCCACCTCCATCTATGATACAATTTACTTTCTAATATTTCCTTAAAAATAAATGTATGTAATTGTAACAATTGTTATCACAATTTGACACATAAAAATAACTGAAATAAACCCAGTTTTTGACCGGAAATGGAGGAAAGACGATTTAAAATATGGCTTGAAAGTTGTAGATTTTTAATACTGAAGGCTTTTGTTTAACTCGCTGTGTTTGTTTGGGGTTTTAACTGCGTTTATTTAGGTCCAAACCTGGTTAGACTTATTTAAACTTAAGCTACACAAACCTACAGGAGTTCAACTATCTTTTAATAGATTCTCCTTTGTTTTTGTCATAACAAGTTACATTAGTATATATTTTAAGGTTTTTGTTTATTATTGCCGACAATACATAAAGAAAGTCGACAAATTTTTTACCAGACATCTGTAACAAGAATTCTTTCTCTAATGCCTGTATGTGCAGTGGTAATCCCTTCGTATCAGATAGATACTTGTGAGTATTCTCTTTTACAATAGAATTTTACAATTTCTTGGCTAGATGAGAACAACGAAAGATTTATTTATTATTATTATTTGCTCTTCTTCGTTAAGACTATTTCAAACAAATTCAAGTAGAGAAAAGTAATAATTAAATCATAAGGTGTAAACAGCGACCAGTGTGTACGCGCAATATTATAATCTGTTTTTTGCGTCTGTGAGTGGAGTGGCAAAAATTGTAACCGAGACGCGAGGCGTCAGGATTTGTTTACAATTAGAAAGGAAATACCCTCCACTCATGGATATGTTAATATTAATAACTATTTAACGAATAGAGGGAATGTGCAGTGCCAAGATAAACTATTCAGTTTGATGGCACCGAGCAACCCATGTATTTATGTTAAGGTCTGTAAACGTTGAAATAAATAAAAAAAAAAAACAATTAAACTTTAGTGCACAAGGAAACATTGTACAAAAGGCGGATTTAATGCCTAGTGGCATTCTCTGCCAGTTAACCTTTGATTAATCAGAAATACGATGGGCGGTGCATGGTGCAATCAATAAAAATCGGCCACAAACAATACATATTATACAATACACATATAATATGTAATATATTTATAAACATACATACAAATATACTTATATACGAGTATGTACATATATACCCATATAAATATATTCGACAATAAATTATCACTGTAAATTGAATTATGTAAAACATAATACAAGTATAAGCCATAGGAAAGATTATATGTAGCGAGATCTATGAGATTCCTGTATTCAGCATTGAATAGACTACGTCTGTTGGTACATATGTATTACCTATTATATTACAGTCAGCAGCAAATTTTCTATTTAAATATCTATGACCTTTGACCTTTTATTGTTTTCTTTTGTTTATAATTTCAACGGTGGCTACAACTATAGACTAAACATTTTTCTGTGGAAATTCATTTCTTTATTTAACAGATTAATAAATTAATGTATTATTTTTATTATCATAGTAACCCGGGGCTAATAATTCTTTAAAACAAATATTACACAACACTGGAAATATGTATAACAAAGTTTGGATAAAATATGAATATTTCTTTGTCAAAAGAAAGTTAGATGAACAGCACATGTGTTCTGAGCATCAGCCAACTTTATTTTTTCCCACTAGTCCCAAATCCGCTAACGACATGAAAAAGTTATGATGGATTTTTCATAGCTTCAGTAAAAAATACAACAGTGTTTGGTCATCCAATATCGCAAGTTTGAACAATAGTCTTCGCGTTACAAATGTTGGAAAACACTTGGAACACGGATCTAAGGAAGGACACTGGGGACTAGGAATCGTTTTGGCGAATTAATGCCAATTTTCAATCATTCGTATTCGTGCTCTTCTTTACCATTTTTTAAACGAATGCTCGAATATTAATCGAATCGGAAAACCTCTACGTAAGTAGTAAGTAAAAAAGGTTTTTGATAAAAAGAAAAAAACAATTATGTATCAAAGTTTGATACATAATTTTTTTTTTAGTTACATACATACGTACATAACTTTAAATTAAACTGAAAAAAATACTAACTGAACTAAATAATTTCTTACTAATTTTATAAGTGCATTTGTAGTAGGTTAAGTACAATTCGTATTCGCGAATAATGTTTCTTTGCTACTCGAGACATGCCTGGTATCGGTCGATCAAAATTTACATAGCTATTCTACTGCAACAGATTACGGAAAATTCCACTGCTAAAGTTCAAAGTCACTTGCATTAAATTGCATTTAGTAAATTCTCCACTGCTTTATAGGTACAGTCAGCAACACGCTTATGTACCCAAAACCATTCGATTCTAGTCCTTATTATTCCGGTTATTATAGGAAGACCTATATAGGAATATATAGGAATATAGGAACCTATATATTATAGGAAGGACAATGGGGGAGGCCTATGTCCAGCAGTGGACGTCCAAGGGCTGAGAAGAAGATAGGAAGACCCAATGGCAGCTGACATAAATTTTAACGTAAATATTTAACATGTAGTGAAAATCATTTTACAACTCGATAGTCCTTTAACCTATCAGACAATTGACCTTTAACCTTTGAATATATATTTTTATTTTTTATTATGTTACTTACGAAAGAAAGGGCGTTTACATAAAAATAATTATAAACAGAACTGTTCGCGCTTTTACTATGATAACCGGACCATACTAGCGTATTAAGGTACCGATGGATATGCGTTATTCTGTTGCTGACTGTATGTTAGTTTATGGTTCGCTAAGTACGAGTATAATCTAGCGTATATTATTGTTTTTCATTGCGGCTGTTATTGCGGACGCGAGTTGGAAACGGAACAAAATAAAAAATCAATTTATTTCCCTTGCGAGCGAACATGTCCCGAGCTAATCCAGTTTGTCCGACCGCGCAAGGGGTTGAATCGCCAATGAGGAACGCAGTCCAAATGTAAAAGTGTGCCGCGCGGGGAAACAACTCCGGAATATTGGCTCTTCGCAATAAAAACCCGCTCCCAAATATGATCAGTATCTAATTCTTTTAAACTGTCTACCCAATACTTACCAGATCCTTGAAACGATTGTTTTTTTAGTAGTTACGATTATTTCTTCCGTTTAATTGTTTTTGGAGTAGGAAACTTAAAAAGTAAAAGTTAAATACATATATAGTCGTTTTCGCTTAGTAAAAAGTCCTTTAATTATTTGAAGTATATTCGCTTTGTAGCAAGCAGCAAAGGCATATAAAACTTACATTAGGCATATAAACTATAAAACTTAGGTAAGTAAAGTTAATTTATTTACTGCACATTTTTCTATTTACATTTCTCTTTTACATTGCTTAATTCATTTCAAACTCAATTTATCTCAACACTGTGTAAATGAAAATGTAAAAGATAGAGAAAATACACAGGAAACATTTTATACACAATATACCTATATTTATTTCGTTTGATCGGCCACCAATTAATTACGCTTTCTAAAATAAAAATAAAAATGTGAAATGGAAATATTTCACCAAAGAGTGATGTTTAAAAAATCTTAACCTGTAACTCGTCACACCGTCGGAATGCTCCGACTGCAGGCTTTAGAGCAGAAAAACTTATGAATAAAAAATGAATTCCTTGGTTTTAAAATTAGCATTACAAAGAGAGAGCAATTCTCGTACCTTTGCGCTTTCAAAAGCAAAAAAAGTATAAATGTCTTTGACGTTTTACGTGGGATTATTATAAATCTCGGGGGAATTTTATTCTTCGTATTTGTAATGTTATTTATCAAAACAAAAAGACTGAGCTCCTCAACTCTATAATTGTTAAGTGGATAAAGAAAATAAATAACAAAGTAAAATACCCTTTCATTTTGACAAATTAAAAGCAAAGGAAATATGATTTGGATTCTCAAATCTAACTAACTATCAATATTTGTATCAATAATTTTTATCACCTATCAATTTTATGTTAACTGTTATCTATATATTTTATGTTAATTTTTTTATGTTAACAATCAATCAATGTTGTAATATTTGTATCAACTATCAATAACTACATATAACTATAATTTACGATTGAAGATTATAATATTATGTCTAATAGAATAATAGAATATATATTATATTGTATTATTTATGCAGGTAGATATTTGTATAAATATTTATACATTGTATAAATTGTTGTACAATGTACATTTTGTTGTTGTGCTTGTTTATATACGTGTTATGCTTATATATTTTCTAATTACCTACGAGTATTATATAATACCAACTTTATAATGCACTCTTTTGATTTTCTTATTTTCCAAATATTGACTAGTAGAGAATGCCTTATGGCGTTAAGTTCGCCTTTGTACGTTTAATCCGTGCAATAAAGTTGAAATAAATAAAATGTAGGAAAAGTGTATTAATTGATTTGTTGCATGAGTTGAGCAATTATTTCGTTTCAATTAGTACGCGTAAATAATTAGCAGTAAACCGGATATCTGGAAGCCAACGAACGTTGTTAACTCGAGGTGGTTTGTTTCGCTACATTTGCTCTTCAGTTTCGTGAGAGTAAATTTAGACGCATGATTGATCCTGCTAAATGGGGCGTATCGGCTTCTCTCGCCAAATCTTGAAGGTACGCTTTATTTAATGACAAAAACTACTTGCATGAAAAAATACTTTGTATTAAAATTGCTTTTCGTGAAAAATTGTAATTGTCTGTCGTGAAACCTTTGTATACTACTGTCTAATTATTGTCTAATGTCTAATTTGTATAAATTATACTTACTGTCACATAATTTTTCACTAGAGTCTTCTTCATAACTCACAGAAAATGTAGATTGCAAATAAAGTATTCACGATAAATTTACACTGAATGCCGGGATCTATTTCATTTACCTGTCAACTTTTAGTATGTTGACGAATGTACAGCTGTAAAATTAAAAAATATTAAGATTTTTTGATTTCAGTCACGCGACACTAAACGTTTCTCTTTCACGCCCCCTCGCGTGTCGCCAAACATTTAAACAAGTAATTTTTTGCCTTACAATAATAGTTTCTTGGTAAAAACTATGTTTTGTTGCATTTAATATGGAGGAATTTTCAGCAAGCAACAAAACCTTTATAACATTTTACTGCTGATATTGAGATATAGAATTTAAAGACAGGTTACAATAGTTTTCTCCCAAGATATAACGTGTTATTGAATAAATAACTATGCATAGGTTTTTAAACAAGATTATAGTGAAAGCGTAAAGGGTAAAACGTAACATATAAAATAAGGTATCCTCTTCGCATAATCATGAAAAAGTTATCGCTTCACACAAAATTGAGCCGTTCGCGCGTTTGAAGGAAATAGCTTTGGCACTACTAGGAGACCGTGATGCGAAAAGCTTTCTTTTCCCAAAGGAAATAAAGTCACACTTTTAGGCGGAGTTTATCACAAAAATTCGGTGTACTTCATTGTATTGTTTTCGTCGAGAATGAACTTTTCTCAAAAAGAGTGTGTTAGTTCTCATACTCTTCGTAAATAAATATAAAGGAAAAGGTTCCGTGCGCTTCGCTTCTAAGCATCGTTATCCTAGCCCTCATACTGAAGCGTGACGTGTTCAGAAATTGTATCAGAGCACATGTTCAAAAGTGCCGCTTTCGACCCGTCATATAAAAAGCAGTGACAGCGGAATTTCTCATTACAGCTCCAGGCAAGATCCCCATACATCACGATGAGAAAATATCGCTTTTAACATCCCCCTCTTGCCATTAATAGTCGTACACACGTATAAAGCTACACATCCAGCAAAAATAAATAAAACGCCAGTAATAAAAACGATGTTGAAGTTTCTAATGGTTGATTAAAATAACTGAAGTTAATTAACTTCAATCGACATAAGTAATTTCTAGAAAACACTCTGCAGAGGGTCGCTAAACCTTTCCTTTAATTAAGACGAGAAAACACGAGCTTCTTGACTCGAGCTGCAATAATATGCGACAGGGAGAGACGCCGCAAAGCACGACCTCCACTAATTAATCTTATCGTATACTTTAAACACTGCTTGTTAAATTGATTCACTCAACTGTCCGTTCTACAATTTTCATTATTCTCAGTTATTTTTATTCTTCAACATTTTCCCTCAGCTTCGTATACGTGGACCTACAATTTTCCCAAACTATTAAACTGTTATTATTCGGGGATAGATTTATAGGTACCGCAAATGTTAGAAAGGTTACCAGGATAACTTTAGTTTCTTTAGAATCTAGTGCTATTGTTTAATCTAAAATCTGATATTGAATATTCTGAACCGTGTTGTTTCGGATATTAAATGAACAACTTATAGGCAATTTGATAATTAAGTTCGCTTTCTGGATATCTAGTTAATATGCCAGGGGCATCCAATTATAAGTAATTGAATGAACATACAATTTTGTTATACTTTAATGTAGGACTCCTATATAATTTACTAACAACTTGGTGTCCGATTACATCTGAAAGAATCCGAAAATGGGAACGCTTTGCCTTACAAATTTATAATTACTTATTACTTTATAATTACGGGATCGATTTAAAAAAAAAATACTCAAACTCCTTTTAATATACTCTACAAAATGGGTTGACTAGTTACCGAGGTCGAGAAATAGATAGACATTGCCATTATGTCTATATGTATAATGGTACATAGAGGATAAAATCTAATAAGTAAGCTTTACTGAAACACCATTTAAAACTATAATGTTTACTGTCTATGCCAGCATGATGGGAACACTTAAACATAGTGCCATGTCTCTCCATTAGCCCGGGTCTTAATTAGAAACCATCAGGAAGGCTTTAAAGCTATGTTTGGACGCGCAGGGACGGCTTAATCCTCTAATCAAAATTCTGATCACGCCTCCGCAAAATATCTATGAGTGCGCCAAACGTCAATAGACCGCTGCTGTCACCGATTTTTAATTGAATTATGTATTCCGACCCGTTTTTACCTTCATAGTATATTATTACATTAAGTGGGCTATAGTCATAGGCTATTAGTCATAAGTCAGAGGCTATAGTCATAGCACAAAGTTTATAAATATTGATATATGCTTATTACACTTGAAACATTAGAGATTTGAAGATACCAACTTGAAAATGAACTTGACTTTGAAGATGAAGATTGAAATTTGAAGATTTGAAGATTGAAGATTGAAGATAAAACAATTATTTTAAATTTACTGTAATACAGTAACCACCCCTTTTAGAATACACTGCTGGACTTGGGCCTCTCAATGTCCTGACCATGAGGGCATACATCCGCCACGCTGGTCAAGCGGGCTGGCAAGTCCACTCTTTTAGAGATGGTGGAGTTCCACAGTCCTTGTGGTAGCGGCTTTGTTATCCCTTAGTCACCCGATCCATTGATATTTAGGGGTAAGTAAATCATTAATGTAAGTATGCATTGTTTGTCTATTGATTATGGTTATACGCTCGTTGCCGTGAAAACTATTTAAAATGTAAAAGTAGAAACCAGTGGTATACCCATAGATTTATCTACAAAAATATTAGATCTGTGGGTATATAAATACCTACTACTGACCCTAATACCTGTCTGAATGGAAAATTCACTCAAATGTCAAAAGAGACCGCTCTGTGACTGAGCCTCAGAATTTATAAAGAGCGATAACTTATATTTTACACGTTTAATATTATTTTATGTGTTTATTAACACACTTATTGCACCTAATAAAATACGGTGAGTCACATGTTAACAAAACAAACGTTTTTGCATAACAATCACAATATTTCTCACATACACTGGGTATGCAAAATTAGCAAGAGATTTTATATCAAAAAACATTTAATTAATATCAAGACATGTTTATTGTATGTGTGTATTTATGAATGTTTTACTCGTTACACGTTAAGTAACCTGTGTAAAATCGATTCACTGTGGAGTCGAAACTTTTTAAATGTAACAAACACTAGGAACTTGAAATGATGCACGCGCTCCTCGTTTTTCCTTGAAATAAATATAGACATTGAACGAGCACTATTTTTAGATCAAAAGTCCGTGTGCAACTATGAGTTTAAATAGCCATAACTTTCTATGCATTATCAGTTTTTACTAGGAAGAGTATCCTATACGTTAGTATTATTCTATCAGTCATTTTGTGGGGCTGGTCCGTGAACCTATGCTTATGTATAGGTTCAAGCAAACTGCTCAGACTCGTGTCACTCTACGACGACGGCTCGCAGCGGCACATTATGCTGATGACTCTGATTAAGTTACTTATGCACGCCAAAGGCTCGCTCATGTTACGGCGCGCTGTACCCCAGCACATAACATTGCAAAAATCCTTCTGAATCATTTTCACACATTTTGTATAAACCATCGCACACTTCAGGCGGGCCACATCGCGCCGCAGCGCAGCGCACTGGTGGATCGCTTGCCAGCTGTATTTATGCGCCAATGTTATGCGCTGTGTCGCGGCCCGCTTCAATGTGCGTTGAACAGGCGCAGTTACGGACATAATTCGAGAGTTATTCGGTGTGCGACGACGTAAAGATTTGGATGTCAACAACTAACTGACTTAAATTATTTCGTCGAGCTGCGGCTCGCCGCGGCTATATTGTGTGCGAGCCTATAGTGTGCGCAAGCCTTAAAACCTGTAGTAAATACATTTCAGGCATCGCTATGCTTAGTACCTACATATCTACTTAAATTTGCATCAGTGTTGATACACTGTAATGTACAACATATTATATATTATATATATGTAGGTACTACATAAATACCTGCTTTAGTCAGTATCAGATTCCATATGCTTAAACCGGATAAGACTGTAACGCGCAGCATTCAATTTGATCCCATTAGAGTTATCTCTAAACTATATACGCATACGTGTCTTTGTATAAAACAGTTAATTTCTGATACGATAGTTCAGTTCATCATTGATATAAATAGAACAACTTTTGATAAAATAAAGAATGATAAATTGTTTATACTTCATTAAATATATGCAGAAAGTAAAAGAAGAACAATTATTAAAATGTTGTTTGAATGTACCTATACCTAAATTAGTATGTATTGACTTATTAGCTATTATGAATACTTATCAACAACACGCTCCACCACCATGACACGTATATTACGTATTTCATTTGAAATTTCTTTAGTTAAGTATTAAAATGTTTACTTGGTTGCATTTATTACGTTTATACGAATTTTCATACATTTCTCTAAATAGGTAGGAAATTTTAGAATAAACTTTTAGTTTTACAATAATTTTCAACAATATTGTTTACTGTAACTTCTTAGCCAATTAAGGTCGGTTCGTGACGGTCCCAAAGAGGCAGTTTCGGTACAAATTAACTACGATCGAAGTCAGCCGATCGGGCTTCCAGTCACGAACAAACTGAATTTAGATGAGTTTATCAACGTGTATGGTCAGATGAACTGGGGTGCGTAGGTTTGCGTATAAAATTTGGCCGGTATATCGTATCAGTAGGTACCCCTTCAAATGTAATGCCCTTTTCTAGAATACCTAGCTTCGTTCACTGTATTGGCTTTTGATTAAACTACAGAAGTAATAAAATATTTTTCTTCACGAAATAGTATTAGATTATATATTTAGGGTCTAAAGGTACAGGGAATTGTTTACAGAGATGATCATCCATAAATATCACAGTCGATTAAGTACTTCAGTTCGATTAAGAGTCTATATTTTCATAGTGAGCTTTATACTTGAGATAAAGATTTCGTGACTTTCACAATTTATATATAAAAATAATATAAGTAACTAGTATAATAACTAGTAGTATAACTAGTAGTATAACTAGTAGTATAACTAGTAGTATAACTAGTATAGAAAACTCATACATATTCACATGTTGCAGCATTAAATGTAATTAACCTCTTTCATAATATCAAGAAAGTACATCCACATTGTTAGTAAACGTAATCCTTTAGAAATAATGTTTAGTTTTAAAGACTGGAGTGCGACATCTGGACTGCGAGTAAGACATCTTGAGCAGTAGCTGTGTAGCAAGAAAGAGCACCGAGGGCGGGTTGGGTTGCATTGTCTCCCAACTTTTCCACTGTTTATCTCACTTCATTAAATTTAAAGTTTGTTCTGGAGTATACTTTTCTCTTATACTATTACGTAAAGAGAATTCAAAGCTTGTGTGATGACGAAAAATATTAAAGAACGTGAAATATGTTAAAATATAAATGTTTATAGGTTATAACCGCAGTAATCTGTTATAGTTCTAATTCCAACTAACGGCAACGAGCGGATTTAAACGAGTAGCACATTTTATCAGTTTTGGCAGATAAAGGCAATCAACTACACCTGAGACTTATTTTACGCCCCACGTGCCAATAACCCGGGTAACCGGGTAGCGGGTACCTGTGGACTCGACCGGAGAATTTTCAGGTATAAATCATAAAAGTCAAATACAGGCCAGCGAGCGCTGTGAAATGGACTTTGTTAATATGTTTAGTTGTCTCTTCGTGTCTGTATGGAAATGTCCCATGTCGATCATGTTTATTGTCTTCGGCTTCTTCGTGTCTTATGGATTCGTCTAATGCTAGTAATAGGTGTCTTTTTTATGATACCACGGAGTAGGGTCTCAAGCCACTCAATATTTGCTCATCACCAATAAAGCATCATGATAAAGACTTTCCATTGTTCATTTTTAATATGCATTGTACATTTTTAATTCAGTTTAAGTATTAGTGTCCATAAATGGCCGGGTCATGCTAGTTTATAGGTGGTCAAGTAAACTGAAACACATGGATATCCAGTTCATTAGTATAGAAAACTATACCCGCAAGATATATTGCAAAATATTGACTCTGATAATAATAAAAATCAAATTACCATATTACGTACACATGTCGTATTTGACATGATTCTAAAAGATGTTACTAAAATAATGCAAGTATTCCTACTCAATTAAACAGACATTTATAGTATATATGAGAATTACTTAACTATATACATATGTGTACCATACCATTAGCATGTGTCCACTTATAGATATGAGTACATACCCTCCCAAGGCCCGACACTGCACAGATCTTTCGCTCTTCTAATTCAGTTACTACTGGCGACTTTCATCAAGTCGTCACGTCATTTCTTTAAGTCATTCGAGGACTCCTCTACCCCATCGGTTATAGATGTGGTCTGCTCACTGCCATTTCAACTTGCTGGTGTAATATTTTCATGTAAGTGTGAATCATTTGTCAGTGTGAATCATTTGATATTTTGTACAATATAAATCTTGACTTAAGAGTTGGATAAATATTATGTTCGTTCACTATTTACCAGTGAGTCGATATAATATTCGTCGGATAACCATTCCAGCGCAGCTCCTCTTTGCTAAAGGGTTTTCTAAGGACATTTGTATTCCATCAATTTGTGCACATCTCGTATGCATCGAAGCGAAGGCGATCGTTTGCGCTCTATGTGCCCGGCATAACTCATTGGTCCCTCAGCTTCAGTACATGATCAATACCGCTGTTGTGCGACTGAATATCGATTATTTTTATACACTCGTCTCAATACTTCAATACAAGATAGTGCAGCAGCTGTAATGTACTTTATTTTATTACTTTTTTGAGTGCTAGTCTGAGTAAAACATTTAAGTCATCCCATTTTCATGTCAATAAATTTAATTGTACTTGTTCAGCACTTACCTATGCTGAATGATATCATTGCACATTATACTTGTACATTTAATATAATAAATGTTCATAATGTACCAACAATAAATAAAGATTTATCTTTGCCTTAATACGTACGTACAATTTAAAATATATTTAAAATATTTCCTGTTTTTTTTTTTAGTGAACGAAGATACAAAACTTATTAAAACAATTGAAGATTTAAAACAATAATAACAATTAATGACAGCTCGCTTTGAATTATGGTACGACTGCGCATTTGCTTATCTCGCTTCATTTTATTACAAATTCCCAATAGTGATCGCAAGCACCTGGAATCTGCCATTACTCTTTTAAAATTGCAAACTTTATAACGTCAATATTTCAGTGAAATTGCGGAACTGTCCACAAAAATCATTTATTTCAGAAAATATAGAGCAAGTTTATGTTCGGTAGATTTTCGTTATAAAAAAGGAAACTTTTAAGGTATTTGTTAAAGATTTCTATTTAATTAACTTCGAGACTCCTTATGGGGTATTTATTCTTAGCCTTGGCTTATTCGTGAGATAGGAGTAACTCGATTCTCGATTTTCATTAGTGTGTTCACGAGTGCAAACTCTAGCGCAAACTATTGAGGTTTTACTAAGTACGGATTTTGTTACTACTACTTACTCAACGGTTAAAAAAATCATGGTCAGAAACTCGTATATCCAACAATTACAACAAAAATTAGACATCGTGTACTGGGCCCGCGTAATGGATTATGGCCCGAATTTTCCTGGTGACTACTTAGTAGAAGCCTATGCCCTACAGTGCGACTTTGTAGGAAGATATCTAACGATATAAACAATTTATATCGTTTTCTGTCTATTAATAAGTTATTGCATATCTATATCACCTCATACATTTAGAAAGGGTAAATTTTAAAGGTGATGAGTCTCAGAAAATTTAGGTTTCCATCTAGAACACCATATTCGGAATGCAAACTGCTTACTGTAGATACGTCAACTACACATACTGAATTCTCTTCTTCATCTCCACAGTACTCTTCCTTTCGATCCTAAAGTGCGGTGTAACAAACGCAGATTCGATATTGTGTGCAACACAAAGACATATAAAACTTCTTTTATCCGGCGACAGCGATGTTTTCTTGTACCCTTCAAATACAATAAAATTAATAGAGAGTTGCAGATTCATAACCTGACTAAATATCAAATTACAAAAAAAAATCAAGAACTGGCTATTAAACTTTGATTATAATGACACCGAATCCTTACACTATACCTGTCATTCCCAAAGTGGTCCCATACGGACCCCTGTAGGTCTGTATGGGCCCCACCTACGTGCCACCTACCTACCTACGTGCAATTGTCTCATCAGAGAGGTCAGAATAAGTATTTTTAGTAGGTTTTATTATATCATAAAAGTTAATTCACTTGGGAGTTCATAGTTAAGTTTTTGTTATGGTAAGGGGTCCATGACCGAAATAAGTTTGGGAATCACTGCTCTATACCAATGCGCTTAATTATTCTAAACAACCTGTACTTAACACTTTTACCATCGGTAACTCTTATTCAGACACACCCATACATCAACTCACACTCAATTATTGACTAATGCTATTCCCACGCATTCACATACAGACATACTTACATAAAACACACACAACGTACATATTATACACAATAATTACCACCTGAATAAACTGTTTTCTATAATTTAGTACAAAGAATAGATCTAATGGAAGGCGCTGACAGCTGTAAAACAGATTATTCTAGTACAGATGTCAGCACACATTGTCCTTAAGAACACCTACGGGTAAATTTGATGTTTTTGTACACTACATTATAAGTGAAAATTACCGTAGGTATAGAAAATGTGTAAATGTCTTAAATAAATAAAATTATTTTTATATTATTATAACTATAATTATGGCTATAAACAAAATTACGCCGTATTTTAAAAATCTTATATACTGTTACGCAGGGGCACACCCCTGCGTCTCATATAAGCAAATAAGAAGAACTTACTATTTAAATAATACTTATCTGAGTTAAACCTACGCTAGCGTGAGAGAAGTCACTGGCGATCACAAGTGTTATTAGCGCTGCTTACATTTCCAATCGATTAAAGACATCTTGTATATAGATACCTGCATGCGATCGCTACCGTTTATCAAGTTTCAAAACCAATGCAGGTTCTTTTATAAAAAGTGAATTTATTACGAATATGTTTTTTCTAGTTAAAATATTAAATAGGCATATCTACTTAAACGTTCGACACGCTCACGGGTCACGCATTTACACAAAGTACCCGCAGTTAAATGTCAAACACTCCAATGGTACGAACTAATTCCGACTGTTGAAATGCTAGTAACACTTTTTGGGGGCCGTTAAATTAGATCGGCGACGCGCGTGACCTGCTTCGTGATATCTACCTCCGCATACGAGTTTAGTCACCTATTGTATTTTCTTTCCATCGATTCCTTTCAGTGTTCCTATATAATCAAAAGGAATAGTGTGCGATATTCGTATTTTTTATGAATAGCCGAAATTTATCTATTACAAACATGTTCTTCAGTAGAAGTAGAAATCTCTCGAGAGAAGTGGTTTTCCTTACAAGTGATAATCCGGATTTTGAGTAGGCTTTCATTATTTTAATAATTACGTTAAGATCCAACACTAAAATCTACTATATGAAGAAGCTCTATTAAAAACACCACACTTAATGATCAGTATTCTCTCTCTGACTCTCTCTGTTCCTTAATCATTGTATTGTATGTTTCTCTTAATTTATGTATTGTAAATGTACATAAATTACAAAGTATGCATGTATGTATCTCTTTGTATCTATCATAATATGTATTTAGATTATCTATATTTATTACTATGTGTATTTCATATTATAATGATGATTGTCTATTAGTAAGTGCCCTAAGGCATTTTATGCCCGACTTTTGTATACATATTTGTGCGATGAAGTTTAAATTAATAAGAATACTTACCTACTCTTAAAATCACTAATATTTACTAACTGCTACTATAATTAGGCTGTCTATCCACTGCTCCATATAGGCATCACCTAAGGCATGCCACGGTCGGCATTCGGTCTTTCAATGTTCTCATTCAGCCACTACCAGAGACTTTCTTCAAGTCCTCGAGCTACCGGGACGAAGGGCGTCCCATGCTACATTTCTTGAAGCGCAGTCTCCACGCGAGGACTCGTCTACCCCATCGTTTGTCGGTCCTACGATAAATGTGACCTGCGCGATGCCACTTCAGTTTATTGATCATTTGTAACGTTATCTGAGCAAAGGACTTCATTGTCGGTAAGGACTTATTAAATTTGATTAAGAATTTTCAACTTACAATTTAATTGTTTCAATATTCTTTTTTAATAGAAATATGGTCTAACATCTTATTTTTAAGATGACGCCTTTTCTCAAATAAAATCATATTTGGGTACCTATGTCAAAGACTTTAGTTCCTGTATGAATTTCTTCGTTTCGAATCAAATAACTCTGAGTATGATTTTACGTTATTTGTACTCTTCAAATAACGTAAAATCATCTTCGTCCTTCAAGTAGTCTATTACCAAAATCTCTTCAAAGCATAATAAAGATATTTACGACACAAAATGTGACAGATCTAGGTCGTTACCGACTAATCCACGATTACCGTAAAAGACGTTACAAATAACGTAAACATGAAAAATTGTTTCTTTATTTAAAAAAATATGTTTAGCTTCTTGTTTATTATTTTTACAAGCGATTATGTCGTAAAGTCTTATGCGAAACAATGGGTTTATTGGAAAGTAGTTCGAAAGGAATTGTTTGGGGTCGCTTAAAAATGTTCACACGGCTTCGCGATGTGATCACGCTTTCTACTCCCTAGTACATCCCCTCCTATCGAGAATAAAGAAACCCATTACATTGCCAGTCATTGTATGCCGTTATACTCTCTAGTTCACATCCCATCGCATTCTAAATTATTAGGAAGAACGGGGAGCTATATATGTTATACTCGCTATTTCCCATCCTTCCAGTCTATTTTCTAAATTATAACTGTTAATTTTTTTTTTTATGGACGAAGGCGGTAGACGACCATATCGTCCACCTGATGGTAAGTGAATACTGTTGCCCATAGACATCCGCGATACATGCCAACATTAGTCCAAAATGACAAACGTTGGCACTACCCCGGATGCGCTGCCTACCTTTGGAGATATAGGAATGGATTTCGAGAAAGGGTTGGGAAACCGAACTCACTCACTACCGAAACACGTACGTATAGGGAAAATAAGATAAAGTGGGAAATGCAGTATATTTCAAGGTAGTCTTCTATGAGAGAGGGGTAACGTGGCCAGTCGAGCACGCCCTGCGGCTGTTGGCTTGCAGCGTGCACTCTCCCCCTTCCATATCTGTCATTTTTTATATATTGACTTACTACCAGTTGGGCTATCTGCTCGTCTACTGCCTTATTTCCCTAAAAAGAATAAAAATTTTCAGTTATTGGTTTTTATAAATACGATAGTTGATTTATTTATCCGCCACACTAGAATTCCCTGTATCGTCCAAATACTCCAAATGATAATGCAAATACTCATACAAAGATGAACACACCGCCCACACCCGAACAAGCATTTGTCTTTAAATAAATTAATATCCGACCAGGAACAGAACCCAGTACCTCTTTATTACACAGTTGAATCGACTAGACTAATCGGTTGTCAATTGTTTATTGTCAATTTATTTATTTATCAATTATTATTAACCATTTATTTGTATCTTAACAATTTAAAGAATTGCTATCAAATTTATCATATTTGTAGTTCGTAGAACGGACAAACACAATTAGTTATTATCAAAGTGAAGCCACGGATACCAGTTAGTTGTATATAAAATCAAATCTTGTTAAAAATTGAAACGTAGAAGTGTGGGTATTTTATCACGGACCCCAAATTAGATCCGCACAGTACGTGACCCGCATCAACGAGGCCAGCTTAGCTTTCCGGTTACAAAAAGAGAAACGAAAATCCATTCATTTAGTCATTCTCATAGCGACAGTGAGAACATTGATAGGTGGTCTGGAGTTCATATTCTCTACTCACATTCGAGTGGTCGTAAGTCCAAAGCATAAACTTCCAAAGTAAAATTTAGCGTAGCGCAATAGTCTCTACTGAAGTGAATTTGATTTCTCATTATGGCCGTGTGGTTTCTGCCCACGTTACAATAGTACCACCCTATTTCTTCCCGTAAACTAAAAAATAACAACCACCATAATCTCTGAGGAACTATATCACCTTCCAACGTAGATATGTATTTAGGCAGTGACTACCATCTCATCCCATCCCCTCCTATCCCATCGAATGAAGAGTATAATGGAATAAAAGTGACTCCTAATTTTATTATACTCTTGACTCTCCATCCCACGCCTTCCCCCTAAAGAAGAATTGGGAGGTGTAATGAGATGAGGAAAACCCGTCGTCCCGTTATACTTGCTACTCCACTTTTTCCTAATTTTTACTCCAAATCCAAATAAAACTCTACAGTAGAGACCGCTTCCGGCCATACCAACGTTTGTCATTCTGGACTGATATTTCCATTTACCACCAGGTGGAGTGTCTGGATCGTTTACATATATTCACACTACATATATTTTACAAAATATATTTACGTACTTATTCATTTCAAAATTCCCATGGTTTAATACTTTAAATTTTAATAAAATTCTTGTCTACTGACAAGAATTTTATTCAGCAATCTTAAATTAAAAAGTCGTAATCTTAAATTAAAAAATATTTTAATAACCTTTATTAATAAGGACACCGGAGAACCTTTATTTTCCGTATTACAAACCGTATTACAATATAATTTACAATATTTTTCAGAACCGATAATAGTTACTGGAGCCGGTAACCGCGCTAGTTAGAGATTAATTAACATGGACGAGTCTCCAGGGGGTGCTGCTCTCGGAATTATTCACCTTCTACGAAATAATTATTAAGGGTAAACCTAAATAAATTTCCCTAGTAAGCCTTGGTATTATCTTAAGAAGCATTTTGTTTTTTATGAAGCTTCCACGACCGTCACAATGATTAATATTTTATTTTAAAAAGGATTAAATAAATAAAGCGCACTTTTAAAATGTATAACGGAAATGTAATAAGATTAAAGAAAGGATTTTCTTAGAAATTGGTATTAATTTAACCTCTATTGTGACCAATAATCGATAAAACATCAATGGTTTGCCTGATAACAGAAACAAAAACGGTATACAGATACATTTGGTAATAAGAAAAAAATAATTGAAATACAGACCTTCAAACACCTAGGGTACTCGAATCTTATTCGAAATTCTTTTTCACAGTCTTTTTTGAAAAAGGAAACCCAAAAAGTTCTATTAGCAAACGTGGTCCCAATGTACTTACTCGACGTAATTTGAGATCGAAGGAATCTCTCACAAAGCAGATAAATGCCACAGATATCCTCTTTGTAACAAAAGATCGTTCGGATCTCTTTGTACGCAAGCTACTTTGCCGTAGTTAACACTGTCTCTCACTATGGCTCATTGAAGCACCTAATTGTGAAGGAGATAACTATCTAGCTGTAGCAGTTATATTATATCTATGTTTAAGGTCATGATAAAGATATATGTTTACTTTCGCTTTTAATAACCATTTCCAATGGCTTCATATTTATGTCATAGTAGCGTTAATTTGCAACGTCTCGTCGAGAGAATGTATCCACGTTAAATTTGATAATATATTGTATTAATCAATGCATATTAAAATATGCAACAATGAAAGGTAGACGAGTTTAACAGAATTGTTGTAAACTAATTATTACACAAAGGAAACAAAGTATATTTTTATATTAACAATGGTTTATTTAACCAACATATTTAGATAAATAGTGAAATAAATAAAAGGAGATCATTATAGTCTTAAATAAATGTATACCTACCCGCATACCCCCTGGTGTTGCAGGTGTCCATGGGCGGCGGTAACACTTACCATCACGTGGGGTCCCACGTGATGCTTGCTGGGAAAAAAGAAAAAAAAAGTTTAACGTGTTTTGGTGCATAGAATCGTAGTAATTTTTGTCATTATTCAGCACAAATCTATAATAATTCTCATTAAATTGTGTTATTAATGCATTATATTTCAGAAAAAAATACAATTGTATATTTTTTAATATGTCTTTGAGCATGTTACTTACTACTCGTATTCACCGACATCTTTCCACCCTTTCATCATATTTTATTCTGAATGTGAATTCGACACGGCACGAAGGATGGCTTAATTTAGCTGGAGTTCGACCATACACCAGGTACATCTGATATCTGTAATATCTCTGGTACTTTATATATTATGGTATAAGAATTAAAAATGGTCATAAGCTAAGTGTACGAGTACCCTTGTACTCCCTTATACTTATACTCCTTGACTCCCTAGTAAGCCCTAATAAGCCCAGGTTGTTGAAGTAAGTTGAAATATTTTATTAATGAACAGTAAAGTTCTTTTTGACTGTTAATTAAAAGTAGTTATTAAAAAGAGAACTATCGAGACATTTTAGCGGTAACTCGAGAAGTGAATTTGAGTTTTTGTTTGATTAATATAAAATATGTGTATTGTGCATTTTGTGATTTAATACTGATAGTTTAACAAACTTCAAAGTGTTTTTTTTTGTGTATAATGTTTGTGATACCCAAATAAAAACATAGGAGTGCGTTTTTCGTTTGCTTCCAAGGAGTCCTCTTCTGTTCTCGGTAAACCTACTATCACTTTACTGAGCGACTCCCGACTTACTTCGACGGGACTGGATAGACATTGACAGAATACGTTTTAGACTTTAAAATTGTTTATTGCTAAGAAATCTTGACACTGGCAGAATATGCTGATTGCCATATATAAAAAAAACTATCATAAAAAATAAATAAAAAATATCATAACGATAGGAATGAAAATTATTGAATGCAACTTTGAACCTTTCTCCAATTAATCATCAATTAATACTTCAATTTCACGAACGACCGATGAAGCACTTTATTTAAATTTTGCCCAATAACAGGGTCGCAGCTTCAATACGATTATTAGGTACTTGCTACCAATAAATACAGTTGATACTTATGAGTACAAATAAATGTAAAGTTGCTTTTTATCAAGATTATTTTTTTCAAATTTTACAGTCAACAGGTATTTGGTTATTTGATTATTCTACTGTAGCAACACAATTTTAAAAATAAACTTGTCGAATTTCTATAGTTAGAAAGAAATCGAATTATCTTCATAAAAATGGATTTTTCTGGAACGACATCAAAATTGAGCAGAATATTTTTTTCATTTATTAAAATACATAACTAAGTTTCTTGTCGTCGCGAAAAAGCTGTTCATTTCTTTAGTAACGTGTAAAATAACGGGTAAAATCTTTATAGTATTTCCGAGATTAGAAAAATATTTGATATTTTGACATTTTCTTTTTTATAGAAAAATAGCAACAGACGAGCATACGGACCACCCGATGGTAAGTGGATGCTGTCGTCCATAGACATCCGCGATACATGCCAACATCAGTCCTGAATGACAAATTATGGCACGCTCCAGGATGCACTGCCTACTTTTGCAGATTGAGGAATGGATTGGGAAAATGGCGAGGGATGGGAAAGGATAAGATGGAAACGGGCTCTGGCATATCTCACTCACTACCGAAACACTACGTCTACACCGTACATTGGGGAAATACGATAAAGTAGGAAATGCAGTACATTTCAAGGTAGGCTTCTGTTAGAGAGGGGTAACGTGGCCAGTCGAGTGCGCCCAGCGGCTGTGGGAATTCAGCATGCAATCTCCCCTACAAGAGTTAAATCTAACTAAAAGAGTTTATGACTCTTTTTAGTTAGCTGAAGTACATTATAATACACATTGCCAGGTGAACGACATCTGTGTTTTTGACTAAATTGATTTATTAAGCTGTTGTATAGTAAGTGCGAATCAGAATGAATTGGCAGGTGTTCAGATAACCCTTTACGACCATTGTTATACTATATATTTTATGGATCAACCTCCTTTACATAGAAATATATTTTTCCTTAGTCACTACTACTGGTATTAGCCGACAAAATTAGGTTATCGTTACACATGCTCTCTTGTGCGGTGCAATTGGTTTTTATCGAGTACCACTACGCTTGTTTCGTTGGTTAATTGATTGGGTTGGATGCTCACAGCCATTGCAGCCCACATTGAACTGTTTGTGTGTAGCAAACCGGCGTTTACCAACGATCCTTGATTATGTACCGGTGTAATCATGGACTGGATCCTCACTGGCTAGTGCGTAATTATGCAACATGGGGCTCAACTGTGCTATTCTACTGCTATAGTGTATTTATACTACATTGATCTACATTTCGAAGTTTACAATACCAATAGATTAAATGTATTGGATATTTAAGGCGATATATCAATTATTTATTAAGCTATAGGTACTTAGCAATACTACTAAATACTTTGTTATAAGTAAATTTAAATTGCGTATATTTATATACTACGTACGTGTTTCGCCAGTGAGTGAGATATTCCAGAGCCCATTCCCATCCCATGCTATCCTATCTCTCCCTATTTTTCCAACCCTTAATTTGCAAAGGTAGGAAGCGCATCCGGGGGCGTGCCAACATTTGTCATTCTGGACTGATGTTGGCATGCATCGCGGATGTCTATGGATGACAGCATCCACCTTACCATCAGGTGGACTGTATGCTCATCTGCTACCTTTTTTCCATAAAAAAATGTATAAATAATCAAGGTATCTTCCCAGCATGCCAGCAGCATTATCTCAATGAATAGCTAAAGTTAGCAATAATTGAGTTGTTTATCACAGTTAGCTGGATACTAAGAATAAATAGAAAATTACCAAATATTAAGCAACCATTGTGTTGAGTTAAAATACTCATATTTCGTATTTAAGAGAGACAACGAATGTTTCAAGCAAGCATTAACTGCTACAGCATTATTAAAAATTTATATTATTTAAATGTCAAACTTTTACTTGTCTCCAATCAAAACACTAGACACATACGAAGGACGACTTATCGACAAAGAAAAAGATATAGGTTATGTTTGGGGATAAAATAACCGCGCAGCTTCGATTTTATATCGAGCAATGGAATTGAATGGAATAGTTGAATAACTTATTTATAGCAAAAGAAGAATAATAATACAGACTATTGACTGTGCTATTTCCAAAAGCCATGAAGAGTTATTTTAAAAATTACAAAGACAAATTGTCTGTTTAATTTTAAACCTACAAGTATACTGAGGCGCAGGTCGTGTCAGAGCCATATATTACACAGCATTAAATTCTTACATAACGCTGGTACAGTCCGCAATGGACTCAAATCCATTCTGGCTCTTATTGCTAGCAAGCACTAGCGCTATAAGATGTTCCTAGATAGATAGATAAAACTTTTATTGTGCACCAAAACAAAACAAGACAGTAACAGATATTGTAACATATGAAAAACATTATGTAAAATAAAACATTAGTTTTTTTTATACACATTTAAAAATCCATTAGAATTAGGTATATGAAAAGAAAACAGACTCAAACGATAATCGAAATATTAACTACTTGCATAATGAATAACTATACTTAACTGTCTACTTAATTATGTATGTTATTCATAGGTAAACATTGAACTAACACGTGTTTTTCTGTTAACATGATAAGTAATGAACGTGAAACCAATACTGACTTATGTATAGTAGGTACTTATAACAAACGTTGTTATTTTAATCGTACCAATGACTAATTTAGGTACTAATAAATAAATGGTTTTGTCCTGTTATGTGAATAATTTCACTTTTATTGTTTTTAAGTATTTTAACATTGAGTTCTAAATCTTCTAAAACTATGTAAGGTACGTTCTATAAACTATTTAATTTTCCGTCACTTTCATACTTAACCAACAGTAGATCGTCCTTTTTATACAACACTGCATTCACTGTTTAGTCGTATTCCGTTTTACGACGTACTTTATATTTTACTAAGTTCATACGCGCATCCCATTATGCCATTCAGTAACCGATATGTTAACTCTAAACTACAATTGTCTACGCTATACAAAGGTTATACGTTATACTAAACTACCTCACTACATAGGTAATTCACATGGTTTTCCAAATACTAGTTCGTATGGAGCGTACTTAATTTCACTATGTATAGTCTTATTATAGGAAAAACACCAAAATTGAAGCCATTGGTTTCAAAGTAATCTTTTCTTCTATAATATGAGTTGTAGAGCGTATATCACCGTCCAAGTGAAAGATGTCAGCGTATTTGTCACAATTAATTTCTATGCATTTTTGTTCATCTAAATTATTTAATTTTAATAATGTTAATATTTTCTTTACGCTGTCAACATTTTTGTTTACGTGACTGAAGGTAACTTTATATATAATTCATAATCTTTTAAAGAATAAATTTCAGATTACGGTTGAGGAGGAACAAATTTTTGTTACGTTGTGTACAAGAGCATAGAAGGGTATATCCTGACGGTAAAGAAGAAACTTTGAAAAGAAAATATGCTGAATAACTGATTTTTTTAAATGTGAAATAGTAATAAATGAACGACTTGAACCATTTGGTGTTTTATTTTCAAAAACATGTATTCTTAAGTCAATCCATAATACCGCAGTACAAATTCTCAAGTTGTAAGTTTGACATCAAGCACGGGTTCTCGTTATCCTAAGGCAATAATATTTCATAATTGAGATTTATTCATATTCATTTATTCATACGATTTATTCCTTACAACCTACACTTAGAATTAGCCTTATAAAATAACTTACGAGTTTTTCAAGGAAGATGAACGGGTTAGTAAACCTTTACGAAAATTTTTGAATGTAATTTTTCATAATTCTAAAATCGACGCCATGGTTCTTTAGAAAAAATTGTATTTCTAATAATTTCAGACTTTTCCATACTGACCTCAAAAATAATTCTGTATAAAAATATGTGGCGCTATCTGAGTAAAAGGTCGGTAATAAGCCAATAAGCACCGATGCTTATTGGCTCTGGTTAAGATTTTATAATTTGCAGTTTTGACGTATTAAATATTTTGTTTAATAGAAGCATGTTCCAGCATGTGATTACCTTTTTTCTTCTTTTATAACTCATGTTTTATAACCCGCAAACTAGCAAAACCCGGCAGACCTTGTCCTGCCTGCATATATGATTTTTGCGATCGGTTGAACGGTATAGAAGCTGATGTGGTGCAGCGCCATCTAGTGGCGAGTTACAACAAAGTCGATAGCTCGAGAATATTCTCCGTGTTCAAATACCTATGTATACCAATTTTCATGGCGATCGGTTGAACGGCATAGAGTTGATGTGCTGCAGCGCCATCTAGTGGCTAGATATAACAAAGTGGTGATCGGTCAAACGGTGTCGAAGTCTATTAACATCAGATATACCAATATCCTCTTTATAGATATATATTACATCTTATTTACATGCCCTCTCATGCCATGTTGCTGTCAATAGAAGATGTAACTCGGAGCGCTAGTGAATAGTGAAATTAACAGTGTTATTTTTTCCAATATAACAAACAACAAACAAAATACCAATATAATAATTAATAAAATATAAACGTATATAATTAAATCTATAATGTGGCATTTTATTTCAGGTTTTATTGTATCATTTAAGAAATTTATCCTGAAAAAAAGTATTCCCATTAAACTGTAAAAGGAACTTTAATAGTTTGAAGATTCTTCCCGTTGCTGGACAAAGACCCCTAGTTTCACTTGCCTTACAAAAATGAAATCAAAATTAAATCCCCGCACGAACTGTGAACGATGGCCGCTAGGTGTTTGCATTTTATGCGGATATAACAGCAAATATTTATTGCCCGTTTTTCATATACAACAAACGAGACGTTTAAAATTTTTGATGGCTATTCTTTTTAATACCTCGGTGGGCGGCTGTGGGGTTATCTCATATTTTTCCACATATAACCCGTATCGAAAAGCCAACGTGTATTTTTCAAGCCCTTAAAAATGTGTAAATGAAAATTGCTATAGTATATCCCCCGTAGTGAATTTGAATTTACGAGTAACAAAAACTTTGTTTTTTTTGGTTGTTACTAACGGTTTGGTATGGTGTTGTTTACTAACTGGTTGTTTTTTGTTGTTGTTTTTAGCTAACCGTACAACAAATAGGCAGCGCCTCTTACCTTTATTTTAAGACTATGAATTAATGTGATTTGGATCGCATATTTACTCAAATTAATACGTATACCTATATTACTAAAATTTTCCCGCGTTTACCCTCGGTTGGAACGAGATTTCGCCTGGGAAATTAAATAATTAGATCATGACTCAGATGATCATCATTAGATGATTTAATGATGATAATAATCACTTGTGACCTGCGATAATTAGGTCACTTAAGAGCTAGTAAGTAGCCTAGGAGTATTCTTGCAATGGAACGTTAAAAAGGCTGTAATCAATTAAATTACTTGGTCTTACTACTCAATCTAAAATAAATGATCATTAAAATCTTGCAGACGAAATTATACACAAAATGGTAAAAACTGCAAGAAAATCGGCCTTATTGTTCTCGAGATTAGCGCGAATCATCATACTAACGTTGCTATGTAAAATACACTTTTTTTGTAACGTTTTCGGTCTTAAAACAATTGCTTTCCTTTACGTAATGTTATTGATACTGTTAAACATAACAAACTGCAAAAATGTTCCGGAATTCCCTTTTAGAGTCGTTCAAAAGTAGTCTGTTCACAGGTGATTACTCAAATATTGACTTGATGACTACTGGTAAATTATGCTTATAAAGAACATCGACTAAAATTGTTATGGTTCATTGAATCTTGCTTTCATGTTACGAATAAATAAACCGATAGGTAAAGACTAAATTATCGAGTCGTGCGCCGTAATGCTGTATTTGAGAAGCAAATTGAATTACAGCCTGAGATTGTTTAATTTCCAATGTAAATATTTGCTTTCTTCAAATAATGTTTATTTATAATTCGGAGAGTAATGAGATGTATCTTTAAATAGATTTCTTTGGTAGGTTTACGTTGTTTTATGATGCTATTGGCATCGTGTTCAAATAGTTAATATTTAAATGCTGATGACACCTATTTTTAGGACAGGTAACCGTAACTAGCCGTTCTTTTCGTCTGCCACTGCACATTGTCTCGTGTTTATGGGATGTATGGTGTTAAAACGGCACGCTAGCCAAGCGGATTTTCAAGTCTACTCTTTTAAAGGTGCTACGGCTCATCAGAGCTTGCGGCAGCGCCTTTGTGATTCTTAATTACCTTTAACTACACCACTCACGGGAAGAGATGGGATGGCACTATTCTAAATCCGGCCGACACCACACGGCCGTGGGATAGGTAAGATAAGTTGATAAGGTACTTAGTATGTATATACTTTTAAGTAATAGGTACAACTAACTGTACTTACTATTTATTATCTCCCGTGGATACCATTTCCAGCAGATTCGTGAAATAGAATACAGAATACAGACGTGTGTAGTGCTTATATAAATAAAAATAATAACCATATTTGAAGGCACATAGATACTATGAATACTATTATTATACTATAAGTGCTATGACTTATCTAAGAATACATATTCGTAGACTGCTAGTTGCTAAGAGCAGATAAATTATGTAAGTATGAGATAACCTGCACCATTTATTAAACAGTTCATGTAGTACTCCAAGACCGTTATTACGGCAGTACATATACTCCGCAGAGTTTACCTCTACAGCGGCGGTTTGAAAGCATAATTCCCCGACTCCGCGTATTAATAAAGCAATTTCAATTCATACAACCTTTGCCATTATCTCATGGTGAACAACCTTTGTTATGATCTCATATTGGAGTTTATAGGGCTCGTTGTACACTCGACTACCTTCACTCACAATTTATTGCCAGCTATTTTCACGAATGTCCGACCGGATACAAACAACACCAACTTAACATTTAATATCTCTCCGGACTGCTGGGGCCAGTTGAGGACAAAAGCGTAATGCGATAAATTTTCCAACAATTCGCCGAAATTCCACTTTTAACCTTTGTACCTTTTATTTTTACTTGTCTATTAACCTATACAGCTATATGATCTTTTACCTTGAAATTGTTCTTTTTGTATTAATGTCCCCGTTGAACGAAGCCTGTTGGACCGCTCAAGTTGAAAAATAAATATGATATAGAGGAAACTAACTTCTAATGTAATTAGAAAATTCAAAAAATGACGTATCCTGAATATAGGCAAAACGAGTATATAAAATATAGTAATATGTATGTTTTTAATTGATTAAAGAAGATTAAATAATGTTTTAATTGATTGAGTTTTAATTAAAGTGCACAATATAGCAATAACCTATTCATAAATTAAACGTATTTTTATTCTGTAAATGTAATTTTGTTCTTGTTTCTTTGTTTAGATGTAAATATTAACTCAAATACCAGTGGGAAACACTTGATTCCCGCATGGATGCTATTTCTCAGCTAATCGCAGAGGGGAATCTCTCTGACAGAGATGAGATGAAGAGAGAGGGAATCACAGAGGATGAGATGTATTATTTTTATTATTATCTATTAATTATAAGTAATAATAAAAATGGTACTTCTCATCCTTTGTTTCATTATTAACTAGCGATCCACTCTGACTTCGTTCAAGAGACAATAATTTCCTAGGAAACCCAGATCACCTGTGGTCATCTGCATTGGCTTAGCTTCCTAAAAGCGAAAGAATTTTAAATTTATTTATTTCCTCATAACAGAAGGTCCTAAATCCTAAATGTATACAATATGATACATATTCTATACAGTTTATAGAAACCAACACGTACATTCTTTATAACGATTTCTCTAAGAATTCCACAGCATACCTGCGCAGAACTCGCTCATTTGTTAAGAAAACATCAATGTCACTGGGCCTCTAATGAAATTAATGGGTTAAAAACAAACTCGGTCTCTTTTTAAAATATGAGTAATATAATAATCAATATTATCTACAAATTGTTTACGCCTTCTTCATGATATAAGCCTCCTTCGTTTGTGTCATCCTCCTCGGTCTTGCCAATAATACAGTAATAAGAATAATAAATAATACAGTCTTATGGTCCCGCGCTATTCTCACCCATATCCCTCTCCCGTAACTCTCTTAAGATCATCGACCACCACTCCATCAAGATCTTACTCCACCTATCGTGCTCTTACCAGCAGCGTGTACCTTTTAGTATATGACCAGATCTCGAGGTTAATACAAGTAATGTAATTATAATACCTATCTTAAATTTCTTATAGGAGATTCAAATAGAATAGGAAGACGTTATGGGGAGATCGGTCGATTATTGTCTTATTGAAAATGGTTAAAGTGACATTGAAAGTTTCCGGCCACTTCATGACAATCGCTTTTAGTATTTTAACGTTGGCGAAGTAATTTAATCACTTACTTTTAGGATGTTTTTGTATCGTATTCAGTGGAAAAAGTGGTTAAAATGGTTAAATTAATACTGTTGCTTGAAGTCATGCATATGGTTATACACTTTAATTCAATGTAAAATTTTTGTAACCAGCTCATATTAAATTTATTGCTAATAATAAATGGCCAATGCACCTGAGCTAACATATGCCACTGTTGTGAATTGTAATTGATTTAGAAATTACTAAATACATTATGAACAAAAAATACACTAATAAATTTAATAAAATACACGGAAACTAAATTTAAATTAACTTTTTTTTAAGTTCAACCTACGCGTTTTAATTATATCTCGAGGGTATACAGCTGTTTGTATTTTTGTTAACTGGTAATTAACCCTTAAAGTATTAGGGCCAGTATCAAAACCATAACAGTATGAGGAGTCGAAAATGATGGTGGAAAGTGGAAAAGAAGATATATATATATCCAGCAGTAATGTACTGCCTATTGATAGTATGAATTCGAAAATCTCCAATTTTAAAATCAATGTACTTACGAAACATTGTAAAGTATCCTCGAGGCGAAACGGGACATTACCCTCATCACAAGAGCGCTTTTCTTAGCCTACGTCTACATTAAACGCTATTTATTTTGTCACCACTCCCCGCAGGCTACCATTTCGTCGATAAAGTGTTTATTATCGCAACATCTGTTTTGTCTATTAGGTTGTAGGGAAAATTTAATTTCGACATTTGAGTTCATCGCAATTTTCTTCGAACAAA
The DNA here is from genome assembly GCA_914767545.1 of Sesia apiformis. Taxonomy (NCBI): domain Eukaryota; kingdom Metazoa; phylum Arthropoda; class Insecta; order Lepidoptera; family Sesiidae; genus Sesia; species Sesia apiformis. The sequence goes on along the minus strand of OU611948.1, from coordinate 13,712,873 downwards.
ATTTTCTGAAGCTGTTGTAAAAGTAGATCGTTAGATATTATAGCTGCTGTAAAAACCTTTTTGCGTTTGCAGTGTGCTTTTAAATTAGTTAAATTAAATAGCTGGGAAAGTGTACACCGCTTACAAAATGCGATATGAATAAACAGCTTGTTGTTTTTTAAATAATTTTATCGAAAGCGGATAGTATTCATTTGTTTGTATGTAAGTCATTGATTTAAAAGTCGATACTTTCAGAATTCAGGTCTAATTGAGGTCATTCTTACAAATTAGATATGAACGTAGACAAAAGCTGCTAGGTTTCCTATTGGAATCTTATAATGAGTAATAAAAGACAGAATTCATACTATACGTAATGTCAATGCGAGACATTCTGAATAATTTCATGGCATACTGACGAGTATAGATAATCTTCCTTTGTTCGAACCACAGACTGTAATACTATCGTAAGTATAAACAGTGCCAGTGTAGGCGTGGATGTGATGGCTCTACGGCGTAGCACGTGTGGAGGCGTAGCATCTACGTATGCCAGTTAAATTGAACAATCACTTCATTTCACGTAGCAAGTGCGAGAGTTCAACGACAAAGGTTGAACCTTTATCGTGATTAGGACATAAGATTTTAAACTTTATCATGGTTATGTAAACGGGTTACTCACGATTTATTATTTACTCATTATAACCGATATTTCGGTCCATTTACATGAACCCTGGTAGCGGCGAGACTGCAAGGCGGGTGAAGATGTTGTTGCTATTGACAGACAAATCTGTCTACCCTCCGGTCGTGTTCGTTTTTGATTCACCTGCCACAATGAACTTGGTTTTTGTTCATTAAGTTCCTTGCACACTATACTAACAATATCACCACACAAACGCGAGTTCTACTACTTTACTAATTTACTTTACTACAAAAACGCATCTACTTTACTGGGTTTGCAAAGTTCAATCGCTGGGTCCCCCATGTACGTGCCAACTTAAATCCATCCTCCCGATTGAAATTTTTCTATTTGTTAATTTCTATTGCCTCTCGGATCAAACGTGACTGAATCGAAATATCAGCCATAATAAATAAATAATAAATCGTGAGTAACTCGTTTACATAACAATTATTGAAGATTATGACGTAATTTTTATGGTAGATTATCACTGTAGCACTCACATGTTAGATTCTCCAGCTAATGACTTATTCGATTTACACTTAGGATAAATACCAAAGATCATTAATTAGCCTATTAGCAGAGCTCTTTGAGGTTGCATAACTTTCCTAAGTTTCTAAGTAGGCCAGCTTACCTATTTCGTAAAAAATCCATATTATAAACAGTTTCAAAATTTTTTGAGCAATCCATAAAATCATGTGACATTTAGTCCCATAGGAGGAAAACGCAATGCAATTTTACTAAAGGTGCGCTCGTTGGTTTCGTGTTTATATAACATCAATATTCAAAGCCTGTAGAAAAATCTGCCTTCGTCGGAGCTCGGCTTAGCTGTTCAGTTTCAGGCGTATGTTTATGTAGCACCATTCACGCTTCACTGGTTTCGTCGACGACAAAATGCACTCACGTCTTCTCCCTGTTCAACAAGGAATTTGAATGCAATAATATTATTGATCACGGGGCTTTGCGAGTGACGCCTGTTTTCTATTTCTCGCGAAATATTGATAGCTCTATTAGCTTTACTATATTTTGTTTAGGTTTATTGCATTTCTAGTTTGTTTCGGTATTTTCACTTTGTTTAATATCTCTATGATTTTATACATTTATATTTTGATCATTTTCTGTTACTTTGGTATCAGCCTATTACGTCCAATACTGCAAGATACATGCTTGCGCTGATAATCACGAGGGGGTCGCGGGATACAGATATTATGCAGATCCAAAACGAATTGGTGGATTCTGTCACCTTACTGAATTCCTATTAAATTCTTGTATCGGTTCCGAGAGATGAGATACCGCACGTATTTATATCCGGTGTATACATACCGCCGAGCTATGACCGTCGTCCTCTAGATTACCGTCGTATAGATACTTATTATTAATAATATTATTGTTGCATCCCATAATAATATTACAGTATTATTAGTATAATACATCGATTAATCAAGTTCAACCAATAATGTCTTAACACAGACTACAATTCTCCCAGTATAAGAGGCGTTTCGGACCATATTCCATCACATGACCCCAAAACATGACTGTAACACATGTTCAAGATTCTTATGTAATCGGGTACGCGACTATGAGAGATCATGATGTTTTCCTTAGCGCCGAATTAGTGATAATTGAAAAATCGGTACTTAAATAGACACCCAGCGATAGGGCGTCCCCTAACGTCGTCGCGGTTTGAAGTTCTATCCTCATAAATATAAGTTGAGAATAAATATCATTAGGCCATCACTACTACCCCCAGGAATATCCCTAGGCAATTAAATTATAACAGATACTCCAACACACAATCATACACAAGCTCTCGCTAATGATATTCAAAACATACTAATAAATACTAGTATGTACCTAATGAAAAAAATAAAACATAACTTGGTAAACAGCTTAAAGATTATTGTATTTTATTCCATACCTTTTAGTATGTACTACTGTTCATGGTCTACAGTACACATGGTCTGGTGCATGAGGGATGGGATATATAATCTTAAAAAGCGATGCTGGCCAAGCGGCTTGGCGAGTCCATTCTTTTAGAGGTGGTGTAGTTCCTCAGAGATATAGTTTCTTTTATTTTACCACTCTACCACTCGAGGGTTGTAAAACATTATTTAAACAAAATAACATTTTGCCCTAACCTGTATATACATCATGGAAATCTGCATATTTGTCGAAAAGCCCTTGCATCTGTTCAAAAGAAACTGTGACATGTGACATGTAAACGTAGGGTTAAATATAAATTTTATGTTCCTAACCAACGAATACAAATAATGAGAAACAACGCTTTTTATGTACCAGTCCGTACCTATAATAAATTACCTGACACTCTAATGACTTTTAACTTAAATAATCTCTTAAAAATCTTAAGAAATAATCTTTAAGAAAAATCTTTTTCAATCCCTGATTGAGAAATATTATTACGCTGTTGATGAGTTTTGGAACGAATAATAATTAATCATCTTAATGTTTTGGCATTCAGTAATTTTTAGTAATTTTAATCTGACCAATATTGTATGATTAGTATTTAATTAGAAAATTATTTTTTACACGCCCAAAACGGGAATTACCTGTAATGTAACGCCATATTATGAGTATCTACGAGTATGTTCTTGCAAAATAAATTATTATTATTTTATATAATATTATCTGTTAATTCATACTGTGAAATTTTCGAAATAAATCATTAAAAAAGAATAATCGGTTACTGCAAATTGCATTTAGAATATTATTTTCAGAAGTAAAACTACAAATTACTTTACATATTTACTAAAATTACTACTGTAGCACCAGTTTCCTTGTTTATCAAAAATCCTAGTAACATCGCTTCATGTTTTTCTGGTTAGTAGCTTTCCTAAACCACAATCAAAATGTAATATATTCACGTAATATATTGACAATATGTGTTATACTCACATTACCGCATTTTTAATAGCTCCAGCTAATTACAGCAAATACTACTCAGCTACTGAACAAAAACACGCGAGTGCGTGTTTTACCCCGCTATTTAGTCGCAGGGTGCGTCAAAGCTCGCGCAGTTCAAAGGCATTTTCCGCTCCTGGCCCAATATCGTTGAACCTACGTGAGCACTTATTCTAAATTAGTAAGGGTTCCACTCAGTGTATAAGCAGTGCACGGGACAGTAGGAAATTCAAGGTGTCACAGTGCAATATAGACACTCTGTCTATATTGCACTGTGACACCTTGTCTATACTGTCTATCAAAGGAGTTGAACGTAGTCATTTGTAGCCAACTGTCAAGTCAACTTAATAGCTGGAGATGGGACCAGGCAAAACAGTGTGTCTGGCGCATTGGTCTCCTTCTTAAAATAATAATAAATTCGATATCTGATTTAAAAATTGCACATTGAACTGGAGCAATAATATTTTGCTTCTAACTGGAGGGGGGGGGGGGGGGGGGACGCTGCAATCCCACAGCCGCTGGGCGCTCTCGACTGGCCACGTTACCCCTCTCGCACAGAAGACTACTTTGAAATGTACTGCAATTCCGCATACTGAAATACTGAAATTGCAGTACACTGGGATAAACCCAGTGTGCGTACGTAAACATGTGAATGAGTCAGATATGCCAGAGTACATTCCCATCCCATCGTATCCTATCTTATCCCTCCCAATTTTCTAAACTTTATTTCAAATTAATTTCTAAATTTTCAAAGGTAGGCAGCGCATTTTGGAATGTGCCAACGTTTGTCATTATGGATTGATGTTGGTATGTATCGCGAATGTCCGTGAACGACAGTATCCACTTACTACCAGGTGGATTATTACCACAATCATCTGCCACTTTCTTTCTATAAAAAAATAAACAACAACACGACCTCTCGCTGCTGTATAGATTGCCATTACAGACCACGGTGCCGTGGAAACAGTGCGTGTATTTGTGAGAACTGCATTTCAGATGTTTGCAAGAAGTTAATACTGTAAATTGTAGAGTAACCCACAGCGAGTTACAGGCGATCGAGCGTGAGATCCTCAGCGCTAAGTTAAACCCATCCCTGTCTGAACGAGCACGCCCAGACGTCACTCGCGGCCGCATTCCGACGGTTACTTAGTAACATTTTATAACATCAATTCGACATTTTAATGCAAGTGAAACATATTTGATATATCACGTTTGATTAAAATTAAATTATTTGACATACATAGTATATCTAAATTCCGTTTCAATCCAATTTGTTCAAAATGTAAACAAATTTGGCAGGCTGGGGTAACTGAAACAAACGGCTTTAAATTAAATAGTGAGATGATAACTGTTTACATATCCATAATTTGATTCATTGAGACTGCAAGTTTGCGCTAGATTTATTGCTAATGATATTTTATTGATTTTACTTTATTGTCGACAAAATGGATTAGAACGTAGGTACTATACCTGGTAACATTATTTAAACATGGTAACAAAGCCGTGTCTGCACATTAAATATTTTTACTACTTCATACATAGTATTATTTTTTACTACATGAATGATACAGAGTCCATTTTTTTGTAATTTCCTGTCTCTATCTGTTTGAATGCGAATCACGCAAAAACCACTGGATTAATTTTAATAAAACTTGACACAGTTATGTTAAAAAATTCTCTGTACTTTTTATTCAGATCCATTATAGAGTTCCCATGGGAAACATTATCGTTAAAACCATTGGATGGCTTTTTTAATATTTAATATAATGTTAATTTATGTCCTGGGTCAACTGGGATACTTTTTATCCCGAACAGTTATAAGTTCCTGCGAGAATTAATGTAAAGTAATCACACGTACTCTAAAGACCAGGCGAACAAAATCGTGGGCACTGGCAGTATGAAAATAAATTAACAAGTTGTAAGTGTTGTATAAATTAATTATGAAACCTCCACTATAAATTCGACATTAATCTAACAATTGTCTCTATCAGAGTATCGTTTTTTGTCTGAAACAAAAGTATTTACCGTTACGGACTCTAACCCCGCTATTGTAAGCCTTCGGACCGTTTAAAATAAAACAGATCCGACAGACAGAGCTCTATAATAGCTCATTCTGTTTCCCTAATGCTGCAATTAGTCGGAGAAACACTAGTGATTTGACTCTCGCTAATGAAGGCTACGGGAAAATTGCGCACAGACAAAATACTTTTCTTTTCTTGTGCACAACACTTAAATAATTGATATTTACAGCTGCTCCGTAAAGACCTTTTAGGCGAAATTAAAACAAACATTGGAAGTTTAAATACTTTTTTCTTTTTTGTCTATCTGCTTATTCTCCAGCTGTCAAATGGTTGGTTTTGCATTCATACAAATGTTTACTGTCGCGTTCGCGAATACTTTCAAGATGTTTGAATGCGCCTTACTTTTATCTTGCAAAAAACTTTACTTCAGAAAAATTATACTTGACTCTTGAATTCGCCGTTTGTTTCAAGTTATTTTCTTTTAACTCTCGTTAAATATAACACCGCAAAAATGACTCCGCTTAAAATATAAATCCAGTGAAGGGGTGTGCATTTATTTATTAATGGTGAACGAGTTAACCCTCCCAGCATAAAACTGCGTTTCGTTTAATTAAAATTCGCAGCAATTTATTTACTTATTCAATAATAAAAGCGGCAGAAAGGATGCGAAAAAGACAACCATTATTAACCTATTTCAGAAAGTGGAGAAAAGAGACAGCTACGATGATTAATTAACGGACGAGCTGGCCGCAAGCGAAGCTCTTCTACTGAGGAAAACTTAATTACTTTTCTCTGCAGAATCATAAAGCTGAATAATTCATACACTAGCTGCAAGGACAGTCTTGAATGTGTGACATACAGGAGCTCACTGCTAAATTGAATTGCCCCCTACATTACGCCGCGCGACAAAGTTTAGAGATTATGGTTGTGTATTACCATATGTTTTGAGAAAATGAAACTTGTACGGGCTTCTACCAAACTACATAATTGGTCTGGAGCAAAATATTATAACTTGAGAAACTGTCTACTTTGAATAGACTAGAATGTTGACATTGTGTCTTTAAGAAGGCTATTTTTCGTTATCAGCCTATAACATCCCACTGCAGGACACAGGCCTCCCCTAGTAAATCACTGAGGAGTTTCTGGCCATAATTCACAAAGCGGGCCCAGTGCGGATAGGTGGATACACACATACAGCAGATTTTTTTTTCACTTCTCATTCATGCGGGTTTCCTCACGATGTTTTACCACACCGTTGGACAAGTGAAATTTTTTCTTAAAAGCTAATATTATAAAGATTAAATATAATAATAGCTACTATAAAAAATAATACATTCTTCGTATTGATTGTTTGCTAAACAAGTACAATTGTTTCGTACATAAGATACACCTCGTATCTCGGTCTGCAACCTTTACCAAGCTTAGAAAAATATCTTGCTAACACTAGTCAGCACACAACATTTCATTAAATTAAGGGCGTCACCCGAATGAACATGGCAGGTTGTTACAGCGAAACTCAAAGGAATGTAGCCAGTTAACCTTTGGTAAAATCCCTCGGGATTTTGAAGGCACGTTTCGTTCACTCAGCACTAGAGCTGTTCCAACTTTCAAAGACAATTTCACTGCTGTTCCCGACTGTAGTGTTCGCGATATAGCTGATATATAATGTCGATCTAGTCTCTTTTAAGAGAGCGGACGGGGAACGCGACTTATGTAAATACACTTTATTGTTACAGATAAATGTTTTTACATTTAATATAACTTTAAATAATACGGAAAATATTCCATCAACTCATATTTCACTCATTCCATCGATCTCATTAACTTTGGAGTCATCGATCATAATAATAATGCTATGGTATTATCGTCCCCGGAATACGTACAGTACCTATGTAATAATAAAGAATAAAAATGTTACTTACCTCAATTATGAAGTGTAGCGTAACTAATAATATTTATTACTTATTCATGTTATAGGTGTTATAATAAAGAATTACTTATTTCAGTTGTAAGTAGATAGGGTTGAGTTGTCAGTTGCAAATAGGGTTTACGTAGATTTTATATAAATATTTTATAGAGTACCTACGTAGTATACGTACGTAGATAATTAATCCTAGGTAAGGACTTAATAATTTGTTATGTGCATATATGAGAAGTATTAACATATCACGAACATATAACATATATCCAGATAACGGAGTTTATTCTCAACTCCTATATATCTCAAACTCTTTCGAGATTACGAAGTTATACCCTAACCACGTTTTTACAGGAAAAGTGGATTAAGATTTCCTCTATAATATTTCACATTATGGTAGGTCCGCATGATTTATAGGCTAACTCTAGAAAGTTTTGCATGTCATCCACCGGCTCTTTGGGGAATTTTCTAAAGAAACTTTAAACTTTTTACATTAGATAGATGACTTACCTATTTTATACATAATATTAAATTTTGTGTCCCAGTAGATGATGCAAAAGTTTAATGTTTATCGTAATTAAATTAAACAGTAATCAGTAATCTTAAAATGATATCATATATATATATATATATATATATATATATTGTATATATATATATATATATACAATATATATATATATATATATATTGTATATATATATATATATACAATATATATATATATATATATAATATATCTTACAGATGTATTGTTCTCATACATTCAAATGCTGTTAACTGTAGTACTATAGTACAAGAAGCCTCTTCGAAGTGTCAAGTTGTAAACCAGATAATAAATAATAGTCACAAACTATAAGAGACATTTGTTAGGAAAATTTCAGGATTTAAGCACAAACCAACAAAAGTAATGTCTGATCTAGTAACGCTAACATCGACCTGACAAAACTTACCCAGAAATAGCTTCATCTTCTACAAAACAATTGCTTGAGCCAAGACAATTCTGGCAAACTTGGAAAATTTAATGTAAATAGAGATAATCGCATCGCAACAACGCTGAGAACCCTTTTGCGGCGGACGACAGACGCTAAAAGTGAACTAACGATATTCGCTGGTACTGGTGATTAATGGTAACCGACTCGCGGATTGTTCAAGCGAGATGAGTTCTGAAGAAGCATTCACTGCCCGTGAAATTAACTTTCGCCGCCTTTCGAAGGCCTGTCAGTTTGTTTTCAGAAGTAAGAACATTTCGCTTTTGTGACCCAATATTTCAAACGTTATTGGAAACGTTTGATTATTGCTTTCCCATCCCACTAGGGATAAAATGGGTGTCGTCGTGTCTCATATTAAAGAGATCCTATCCTTTCCTCTTTCAGCAATCACATCTTATTAGACACGCTTTGAAGATTTCTTTTGGGCATCAGGGATTTGGTGCGATATTTAATTGTGTAAGGATTTATTTGATACAGCAATCTCGAGACCAACTGATTTGCAAAGTAAGCAGATTTGTGAGACAAAAAGTGATTTTATTAAAACAATTTATCATTCAGCAAACTTAACTCAAGTATAAATCAATAACTTGTTAAATTGAAGGATCTATTATAATATATACTAATTGATAGACTTTAATTTTATAACCTTTTTTAGAGATTTTGTAAGTTTTATAATTAATTAATGGTAACAATAAAACCTGTCATCAAAAAGTTATATTTGCACAATCCTGTTAGTTTCTGCTTTCCTTCAGGAAAACCGATATTTCTGAATATTTTATTGTACAACACCTGTTTTTACGACTGTACGAAATGGACTAGACAAATTATACATGTATCTATTAGTAGATTCTATGAATTGCTATTTATTTGTACTTACAAATGATAAGGACCTTAATCTAGAGTGAAATGTCATTGACTGAAGAGTGAATACTCGTACTAGGATTTGTTGTATTTATAGAACTTTTACTAGTTATTTATAGATAAACAGTAAAACCTGCATTGTTCCTAAAGTCTAGGTACGATTAACATTAGGAATATTTTTATATTAATAATTTACCTATTAGACGTACAAATATATTTCTGTTTTTCAATAATGTTGGTTTCTATAAACCAACTACGATGACTTACTAAAGTTCCATTTACTATATAGATCATTTTATCATGAATGACGATCGAACTTTCTGCTTGAGAAGGGATTAGAATGAAAACATAAATGATGGTATTACTTTTGGCCGGCATTGTAGTCGTATGTACGAAAGTAGGTACGAAACTTTGCGAAAATTTTCGGCCACAGTTATATTATTCTACACACGTTTGCGGTGTTAATATTTGGTAATACTGTGACGGGGCGGTAATGTTTTGAAGTGGGGACACTGTTTGAATTAGTACTGCGCCAACGGAATTACTGTTTTAGTTAGTAAACGTCATAGTTAGATAATATTCCATTCTCTTTTGCGATTTCCCTACATTTTGTCCACTTAATTACAAAACATAAATTCAATACTTTACAATTGCAATAGGACTGTGGAAAATGGTGCAAATGCGTTACTCTCCACATTGAATCGCACTACCTATTGTATGAATTTATTGTGAACTAGCTCTTGTTCACGGTTCCGCCCGCGAGGTTTTTGTTTTTAAATAAATTTTCTCCCCCAGGAAAAACTAATTAATTTTGCGAATTAAAAGTATCCGAAGTCCTTCTTCGGATTTTAGGCTATCTCTTTGCCAGCCTCAATGAAATTGGATGAAAAGTTTCGTCGTGAAGATGTAACAAGCAGACAGACAGACAAACACACATTCGAATTTATAATATTAGCGTAGAAGTTCGCGCGTCATAGCTCAAATAATCACTAAGCTGATGTAACAGTGGGCGGACCATGTAAATGGAGACCATTTTATTTTCTTAGGTTTTCGCGATTACTATACATAGCAATTAAACTACTTTGAACGGTTTAAATCGCGTATATTTGACATTATTTATATCCCGACGTTTCGAACACTTTGCAGTGGACGTGGTCACGGGGTGACTAATTGATTTTATTTGTCACTTGAGTTATTAAGAAATTATTTGGACTACCGTCTGAAATTTTTTTTTGAACTACCGTCTGGATTTTTTTAATCATAACATTCCCTATGCACGCAGTATTCACTCACGGTGTCCAGAGGTCTTGCAGTATTGCGTTGGCCTTGGGATTTAATTAATTTAATGACTGGATCCCAAGCCGGTGGTACTTGCCAACCATCTTCTCTATTGAAATTTGGGTGTTTCTTGATTTCAATAGCCTCGCGTAACATTCTTGGCATGAATCGGGTCTCTCTAGCGAGGATTTGTGGATTATCAAATCGAATGTAATGGTTGGGTTTGTCTAGAGCATGTTCATAAACTGCAGACTTGGTCGAGCGTCTGTTCTTCATGTCAGCTATGTGTTCTTTTATCCGGATACCGATGCTCCTCTTAGTTTGCCCAATGTATGATAACCCGCATTCACAATCAAGCTTGTAAACACCTGCATCTTGTAGGGGGATATTGCTCTTGACCGGTCTTAAAAAGTCTTAAAAAGTCTTTGGAGGCGTTACGCCAAGATATCTCTGCTGTCTTGCGTCGAAGTAAAGTGCCCACACCGAATCTACCTCGTGAACAATATCTTGCACTCACCAACCTACGCAAAAATCCAGACATAACCATACTTCGAGCAGATAAAGGTAATTCCACTGTGATCATGGATACGTCAGATTATAACCTAAAAATACAAGAACTATTGTCGGACGAAAGCACCTACAAACCAGTAAAAAGCGATCCCACGGCCAAAATTGTAACTAAAACTAAAGAAATAATTAGTAAGCACTCCGACACACTTGCTTTAGACGTCACGGCACTGGTACCTTCGTGTGTGAAACCACCAAAACTGTATGGATTACCGAAAATACACAAAAATAACGTCCCTTTGCGCCCAATTGTAAGCCAAATTGACTCGCCGACATACAAACTAGCTCAACATCTTGCTAAAATACTGTCTCCACTTCGCGGTCCAACTAGTGCGCATGTCAAGGATTCTTACCATTTTGTCAGCCAAATCAAACATCTACAATTGACTGATGATGAAATAATGGTCAGCTTTGATGTACAATCGTTATTTACATGCTTACCTGTACATGATTGCATTGAAATTGTCAAGAAAAAACTAACTGAGCACGACCTACCCATAGAATATGCAGAACTACTAGAACACTGCCTAACATCTAGCTACCTATTCTGGGATAATAAATTCTACATACAGATCGATGGTGTAGCAATGGGCTCTCCAGTCTCCCCTGTCGTCGCCGATATTTTCATGGAAGACTTCGAAGAGAAGGCTTTCACCAGAGCTGTGGCTATGCCGAAGATCTACAAACGGTACGTAGACGATACTTTTGCCGTCCTCCCCAAAAATAATGTTTCTGCATTCCTAAATCATTTAAACTCTTTACATCATAAAATCCAATTTACTATGGAGTCTGAGGTCAATAAGTCCTTAGCTTTCCTTGACATTTTAGTCATCAGAAATCCTGACAACTCTCTTGGTCATACTGTGTATAGGAAACCCACCCATACAGATAAATATCTCAATGGTAACTCCCATCACCATCCATGTCAGTTGGCTACCGTAGGCAAATCTTTGTTACAGAGAGCACACGGCATCTGTGACACTGACCACCTCGAGGAAGAGCTTCTGCATGTGAAACAAGTACTGCGAAGCAACAATCACAAACTCCCACGAATGCGTCACAGAAGCCGCCCCAAGCCTCCTACAGTTGAGCGACAACCTGCCATCTTACCATACATCAAGGGCATCACTGACAAAATTGGCAATATCTTAAGACGAGCTTCAATTAAAACTTACTTCAAGCCGCACAAGAAGATTAGCCAATTTTTAAGACCGGTCAAGAGCAATATCCCCCTACAAGATGCAGATGTTTACAAGCTTGATTGTGAATGCGGGTTATCATACATTGGGCAAACTAAGAGGAGCATCGGTATCCGGATAAAAGAACACATAGCTGACATGAAGAACAGACGCTCGACCAAGTCTGCAGTTTGTGAACATGCTCTAGACAAACCCAACCATTACATTCGATTTGATAATCCACAAATCCTCGCTAGAGAGACCCGATTCATGCCAAGAATGTTACGCGAGGCTATTGAAATCAAGAAACACCCAAATTTCAATAGAGAAGATGGTTGGCAAGTACCACCGGCTTGGGATCCAGTCATTAAATTAATTAAATCCCAAGGCCAACGCAATACTGCAAGACCTCTGGACACCGTGAGTGAATACTGCGTGCATAGGGAATGTTATGATTAAAAAAATCCAGACGGTAGTTCAAAAAAAAATTTCAGACGGTAGTCCAAATAATTTCTTAATAACTCAAGTGACAAATAAAATCAATTAGTCACCCCGTGACCACGTCCACTGCAAAGTGTTCGAAACGTCGGGATATAAATAATGTCAAATATACGCGATTTAAACCGTTCAAAGTAGTTTAATTGCTATGGAGACCATTTACCGGAATCGCGGCACACCCTCCAGCCTGGTGGATGAATCTTTTAAAGAAAGTCGCCGGTAGTAGCTGTATGAGAACAGCGAAAAACCTACTGAGCTCCAGAAGAGATGTATTCCAGCAGTAGAGAGACACAGATTGATAGTATGAATTTACAGAAACATGGAATCGCATACCGCAGTCGCATGCTCTGTATTTTTTGTATGCTCTTGCTATATTTCTCTGAAATATCTTTAACATAATACTATGTACATTATGCGCTTGCGTACAGAGGAACGTCACTCCAAACCACTCTCTAAACTAATCACGCCGGCAAAGTGCTTATTGTGTTTGCTTTTGCTTTGTTACACGGTAATATGCACGGTAATACAGAACCAGCAACATGAAGTTTCATTAGTTACTGAATTCAGAACCTAGAACGTCTAAAGCCTCTTGCTGTCAACATGGCATCTGTCACGACATCCTGTCTATGGTATAACAAGGCATGACTATAATATAACTAGCGATAAATGAATAAATATATAGATGATATAGTATGGCAAATTAAGTAGATTAACACTAATAATAGTTGGAAAAATAGTTTTGATATTAGAGTGTAATAATACAATTAGCCTAGTATTGAATGCAAGTATCAAAAGTATTTTTTCAACTATTTTTAGTGATAGATACATTTTTAGTGATAGGTACTATTTTAGTGATTTATAGCGATACAAATGATTTTGATACTTGAGTTCAAGAGCATTAAATTTACGTATCATTATTATTTTTCTAACTATTTTTGTGATGACTTTTAATTTTTTTCTAATTTGCCATGCTTTTCTCAATTTTCATTTGCGGGACTCTGAATGACTAAAGGTACATCTTACTAATTGTCTTTTCTTTCCATGACCAATGATATGAAACAAATAAATAATTAATTATAGTAATAGCCGCACTCAATGGGCCACAATAGGAGTGTATGTGCCGTGAGACACATACAAAGACGAAGACACCACCCAGACCCAAAAAGATATTTGTCTTTAAACAAATGAATGTCCAACCGAGAATCGAAACAGACGCCTTTTACACAGCAGGCAAAAGCCCTACAAATTGGGCTAATCGGTCGTTAATTATTACTTTAGAGGTCGTCAAGATTTTATATATACATACTTTATAGTACACACAAATGAGAAAAATAGTTAGAAAGGAAAATACGTACAAAAGGCTTGCTTATATATCTCAGGATATTTTTATCAGAAAACCTGGGAGAGCGATAGCTGAGCAATGAAATGAGAAGACGTTGTGCGTAATTTCGTGAACATACATTACATAGATTTAACATTACAGGGATATAGATTAGTTAGGTACATAGATTACCTAGCCTGTAATCTTAACATTATTGCTAATAAAACATTATGAATGTATGAATATGAATTTTCTAAGTGTAAAATGCTTAAGGTGCCGTGAAGTGTCGGCCGACTATAGAATTGCACCACCCCAACTCCGTGGGTGTCGTATAAGGCGACTAAGGGATAACAAAGAGAGCCAAGCCAAAGCCAAGGAACTACACTACCTCTAAAAGAGTGGACTCGCGAACCCGTTTGGCCAGCGTAACGTATTCGGGCCTTACATCCCTCATGGACGAGTCAATGTGCATGAGTGCAAAGGACTGGTTGCATTGTATTGCATTTGACATGGGTACTGTAAGTGTGTTAATCGTTAAAAACTGTGTCTGAAAACGCACTTCATTCCACGTAGTGTTTGAACGTGAACAGTAAGTAACCTGAACGCATGCCGTAGGATGGGTGATCGACCACTAATGGGTCGGCAACATGTGTCATGCTCTATGTCAATAAATGCTTTTGTTGAAATAGGCCAATCAGTATCAGCGGTGGCAATTACTGGTCGTACGTCGATGCAATGGCTTTTATGTCCCCGCGTAACGTGGAAACAGTTCCGTGTGCCAGATTTTAACAATGCGATCTGTAATCGTTATAAATGACCTGTCGTCTGCGAACGAAATCAATGTGGAAAATATATATCAAACATTTATTTAGAACATGTTTGAAATGTCAATGGATGAAAAATGTGCTTTCTTATGAACAGTTCGGACATTTTTCTGTTTTCGTATATACTACCACAGTTTAAATAGGTATATTGTAAGTAACCGTAACCAGCCCTGTTTTCGTTCACTGCTGGACATGGGTCTCCTCATGCACCTTATTTATTTAGTTATCTATCTACCGATCTATTTATTTACTCCTTATGCACTACATTGTACAGAGGTGGACTTAATGCCTTACGGCATTCTCCACCAGTCGACCATTGGTTAAATGTGAAAAATTTAAGCGGTTGCGGAAGAACTCAAATAGTAAAGCTTAATTAATCTCTATAAATAACAATAATAATACATTGATAATACACTTATACGATAAAATATATAAATATACGTAAATACTAAAATAGATATTACATCTATAGACCATACATATGAATAAGATAATATAAATATATCTAATCTTATAATACATATATACATACAAATAATATAAATATAGAGAAAAAAGGAGAAAAATACCATTAACTCTGTAAATTACGGAGGTAGTATTCCCAATGCTTCCTCTTGAGGTTGTTTTCATTAGTAGCCTTCCTTAGGTCAGTGGAAAGCGAGTTCCAGAGTCTTACTGCCTGAGCGGCAAAGTGAGTGTGGAGTTTTCAGCGGAACGAATATAACCCTACATTCAGGAAACTGAAACCTACATTTCAAATATTCAAGGGAACGTAGATGATATAAGATAGAAAAACGTATGCAAGCATTCTTACACATCTGCGTTGTCGGATGGGCAGCCATTTAAGCTGAGAGCAATATGAGGAAATATGATCATATTTACGAAGTCCGAAAATGAAATGAATACAGTTATTGATAAAACGATCCATTTGTTAAGAAGATCTTGGTTGACATCAGAGTAACAAACATCAAGCGTAATCAATTATCGGTAGCAAAAGTGACTGCATTAGCAGAGTTATGCTAGCACCCACGAGAAGAATGGGACGGTGTTATTCTAAAGATACCACACGACCAAACGGCAAAAGAAAGTTTTTTTATACTTAGTAGTCGACAAGAAATCTAGTACAAACTAAAACACGGTTGTTAAGGAACTATTAAAACCCTGATAGAGGCAAAGGCAAACCTTATAAACGTTGTTGAAATCGGTTCAGTGTTTTAGTTTTTACAACTGAACCCAACGACCCTTTCGGTTTACATGATTGCTCCGCTGTGAATGTTTACAGAAAAGCAATCAAATAACCTTTCCTTTTGGCTTCAGCGTAGTCGGATACACAACACAACGAGTAAAGCTATGCGATAGTCACTACCCTATTCAAAGGAAGAAGTATGTACCTACCTAAAGGCGCAAAAATGAAAATAACGTGCAAGCACTGGAAAAATAACATAGCCTCGAAAACAACGTCGAAAGCGGAAACACTTTTTAGTCTCGTTTCAGACAGTTACTGTGATTTTGAGATCAATATGTAAATGCATTCGTGAGTGCACGCGGCCCGGCGAAGGCGTGAGTGCATTTTGTCGTAGAGGGAAGTCAGCCAGCCGTGATGCCGCGACCTACTGTTTCTGACTTTGTGAGCCCCGACCTCTTTACGATTTGAATAAAAATGTTCATTTTAACATTCTTTAGCGCAATAAGAATCAGAGATAAAACTCACCGCGTATTTTAAAACCTATCTTAGTGTGAGGTGTTTTCAAAACAGTAAAAATTTATACTAATTTGCACTAAAACGCGCAAGCCCACAAATTAAAAAAACTAAAAAGTAATTTGTTGTATATCAGATCGATGTGCTTATATTTTGAGCATGTTGTATAAATTCGATCCCTGGAGCTGCATGCTGCTGCTCACCATGCAGGCGACATTACCTCGCTCGATGGCTAGGCTGATGCGATATGCGAGATAATAGCGAGCCCTAGGGTCGCCGTGCTATCGACCACTCCCTTGAAAAGGTCCTTACAGAATAAATGTTCACTAGGACCCATACTAAGTTCCGACACCGAATGCAAAAATGTATTTATAAAATATGTATGACTTTAAATTTTCAAAATCTCGCTTTTCTCTAACATTTCGGATTTTAATTTTTAAAAAGTGTGATGTATAATGTGTAACCGATTTATTTAAAACGAGGCAAGTAAACTAGGCATTTTAATTCGGACTAACACATTCATATAGAGTATAGCTGTGAATAGGATTTTGCAAGGTCGGCGGCGCACCCACATAGGTATACCCTGGTGTTGCAGGTGTCCATGGGCCGCGGTAATACTTACCATTACGTGGAACCGCTTGCTCGTCCGTCCACTAGTCTATAAAAAAAATAGACCATACCAACGAAGTCGCGGGCAAAAGTTAGTTTGGCTCATAAAGTTCATTACAAGCAAAGGAGCGTCAGAAGTAAGTATTTATACGTATTATATGTATGTGTAAACCAACTTGTTAATAAAAATCTGTTGATTTCGTTATTTCTTCTTAAATGGAAAAAATATTTCATAAAGTCGAGTTAAAGTCAGCTTCACAAAAACAGCCACCTGATAAAAATCAGACGAGAAAAATATTGCGTATCTCGATTACAACCTACGGCTTCTTTTTGAAAAGGAAAAGGGTTAAACTTAACCTCCACTTAAATTTCAACGTTACGCAAAAAGTTTTCTTCTTAAAAGGAACCAAATACAGCAATTTAGATGCATCTCCGTCTTTAGACACGTCACTCACAGAGGAGATATATTGCTTAGGCCTTACTGATGTGGACGGAATAAAAACGTGCTAAACGTGCAAGCCCGGTTTCAGACTGAAATTAATCGCATTTATTTATTTTCTACATATTATTTATATAAGAGAGCGGTTATATAGCCTGGGTGATAGATAGGATCTATACTCGACTCACAATCATATTATCGTGAGTTCAAAGTCGCGGCGCGTACCACTGAGTTTCTACTAATGTACAGATTTTTAAAAATTATCACTTTTTCGGCGGTGAGGGAAAACATCGCGAGGAGACCCGCATGCTCCGAATTTTTTTAATAAAATCTGGAGTATGTGATCTACTAATACGCACTGAGCCCACGTGGTGGATTACCCAGTGGGCCGAAACCTCCCAGTGATTTATTAGAGAAGGCCTGTGCCCTGCAGTGAGGCGTTATAGGCTGGTACAGTTTATATAAGAGATTATTGCTCTTAAATAATCAATAATCAAATGAGCAGCAGAAAATACTCAATGCTCAGCAAGTCGATGACAGAAAATTTATGGGTGGGTTAAGTTTAGGTTCTCTGGTGATAATAACAATAGGAATAGCGTCCACTTGATAATGACATTCTTAGCAACGTAAGATTATTTATTTTAATTATTCCAAAATACGTTGTTTTGTTGATCATGATTAGCTCCTCATTTAGTATTTTTTGCTCCTCATTTAGTATACATATTTTGCTTTTCATTTAGAATTTCTAATTCCTCACTTAGCATTTTTTGCTCGTCATTTAGTATATTTTGCTCTTTATTTAGAATTTCTAATTACTCACTTAGCATTTTTTGCTCCTCATTTAGTAGTTTTGCTCCTCATTTAGAATTTTTAACTCCTCACTTACCATTTTTTGCTCTTCATTTTGTATCTTTGCTCCTCATTTAATATTATTTGTTCCTTATTTAGTATATTTTGATCCTCATTGAATATACAATAGCTTAAAAAATAGCCTTTATATAATATTCTTCAAGTGTTTCTGAAAACACTTCATGTTCACAATACACCGCCGACACGGTATATTTTACAACAGCAACGTTTATTAAAGTATTTACATCATCCAACTTGGGCCCACGAAACAATCCCTAATTATCTAAAGCCTCGTTAAAACACAAAGAAAATAATGTTTGCGTTTTTCTTAAATACACTATTAAGAACGGGAACGGCCGAAACAGGGCCGTTGTAATTGAATAGTTGCATGTTTTGTGGTATTAAAAGGCTGACGCTTGTCGTGGTTAGGCGCCGTGAGTTCGACTTAATTTTCGCTAACTAATGACTCGAGGAAATCACGACCAATTCGACAGCTATATAGCGTCGATCGCTCCGTAAACGAGGCCCGATTTACAAAATCAATACCGGTGTTTGCTCCTGTTTATGTTATTAAGCGTATTAAGAACACACTTCGCTATGTATCTTTCGATTTTGTATAGTAACAAATGATTTAAGAAATTAAGATAAGCGAAACAATATAACTGAGAACATCGTGATAAGGGCGTTTAAACAGTATTAAAGTTTGGAGGTTGTTAAGGGCGTTAACATTGAGTAAATTTTACTAAGAATACGGTATCAAATTTTGTTGGTGTTCGGTTGCAATACAATTTGTGTCCACACAAGTTAAATACGGCTTAGTCCAAGTTCTAGTGACATATCAAACTAAGCTAAGCCAGTTTAGGATACGAAACTCCCTTGAGTTTGTTACATCTATACTTACTTAAGTATAATATACAAGTGTGCGCTGATTTGTAAATATATAGCTCTATAACTACTACTATATTTTAAAGATATTTATATTAGGTAATATACTAATCACATTGTAGTTGTGATTTTAGTATGAAAATTGATTTTACAACAAGAAAGTGACAGATACAGTCCACCTAGAGATATGTAAATACCACCCATGGACATTGGCGATACATGTCAACATTAGTCAAAACTGAAAAACGTTGATGCATCCCAGAATGTGTGATCCACGTTTATAGATTTATAACCGAATTTCGAATGTATTGGGGACAATGTGCAATAAGATGTAGCTATAATAGAAGTTTGTAATGAATTTGGAATAGGGATAAGGAATTTCCTTTATTCCTCCATAAGCGTAGAAATGAAATGGGATGAGATGAGATATCCCATTCAAAGCCAAAGCCTCTTTGTTGACTTTGGCAACTTATGCTCATTTTCCAAACATGTCCCCCCCCCCCCCCCCATTAGCTTTGCATATATCGCCCTCCCACAATATACAGTTGACAAAAACAAATAAAGGTGATTATTGCTAAACTGGATATAATTCAATGTCAGACGTGATAAACCTTTATTCGCGATAATAAAAGGATTTACAGCTCAAGTCCTTTGTACTAAAATAAACAGTTACATAGATTTGCAGTTTAACGCCTGAGTAGTTTTACTTAGCAGCAACATTTTTTGTATTTCTATATTGTGTAAAAGAATCAAGGCGTCTCGGTCCAACTGTATATTGCAACAAAATCAATTCATAATCCTTTTTCTAGTGGGTATTCTGTGTTGTAATACACACACACACACAAGTTTTAACGATCGTACCTAAATGTTTCTCTAAAGAAAATATTCGAGTATGTGAAAAATCGTTTATCTACATATTTCTTTCTCTTTATATTCAAATGCTACTCATGCCGTTTATGTAATAATTCGTTTTTAATCTGCTTTTTATTCCATTTATAGTCACTTTTTCAAACCGTCCATATCAAGTGTCTTTATCGCTTTTAATAATGTTATTTCAATCAGTGTTTTGTGTTTTGATTTACTCGGCAAAGGAATTCTAATTCAATTCGATTTTGACGCTTGTTTTGTATTTTTACGAATATTCTGATTTCGTTTTTCTTCCACTGTTTATTTTGTGAAGCATTTGTGAAATGGATCCATCCAAATTTGCATTTAATTTTTATGATCACATAATGTTACGGTAAATCATACGGTAAAACCCATAAGCAGCCTTTTATTTCGTCCACTGCTGGAAATGAGTCTCCTTACGACGTTGGTTTTATGCATAAAGGACTTTAAAAACCATGCTGGTTATATGAACTTTAAAAACATGCTGGCCATATGGTCTTTAAAAGCCATGCTGGCCGTATGGGCTTTAAAAGACATGCTGGCCAAACGCGTTGGGGATTTCACCCTTTTAAGGGTGATGTAGTTCCTCAGGTCTTATGGTAACGGCTTTGTTGATATGTTCTGGTATGTATTAATTAAACATGAAAATACTGACTACAGTCGGTAAAAAAAATATTGTTATGTCCTTGCATAGGTACTCGGTCAAAAAAATCATGAAAAATAACCAACGTGTCAGAGCAATAACACAAACCCTGAAATATGTCAACCGATTTAAAATATATAAAAAATCGTTCTAACGAAAAATATTTTAAGGAATAAAACAAAAGTTATAAATATGTAAAGTTTTGTTGTCCAGTCTAAAACGTTTGTAGCGCTCATTACTCAGATCGGGCGCCTAGGCGACACCCGCTCACGGCATGGGTGACGTACGTAGAAATAAATGAGATACTAGAATTGTACTATAAATCATGAAAAAAATTCTATTTTAAAAACTGGCAGTATCGATTCTATTCTCAATACTGAAAAATCTATTTTCAACTTTTTCGTTATTTCAGTGACACTTTTTATAGACTGTTGCTCTGTTAATATAGATTTGTTTGGTAAATTATAGTTTACCTATTTGTTTAATGGTGATACAATAATTACTACTGAGTATTAGTTTTAAAAAAAATCCCGTCTTGTGTGGGCTGGCTTTAGAATAGTACCACCCCATGTTCCTGTGGGTGTCGTAAAAGGAGACTAGATGACAACAAAGCCGCTACCACAGGCTCAGAGGAACTACGTCACCTCTAAAATAGTGGACTCGCCAACCCGCTTTGTCGCCACAAGACAATGTGTATGAGGTGGTCCATGTCCAGTAATGAACGACAGAAGGACCCGTTACGATAAACTTGAGAATATCTTGTATGTTAGGCAACCATATAAATATTTATAATTATTCACGGTTTCGCGATTCGCGGTTTTAACATTCACGGGGAAAATAATTGTGACCAATATCTGTATTCGCGGATAAGAATTTTATAATTCTCGCATCATAACTATCTGAAACTCATTCATTGCTATCGATACATATGTACATGTTTTATTTTTTTATGTAAATAAACACAATGCAGTTGCTACCGATCTACTTACGATGTATTATTATAACGCAATTGCCCTTGGACTTAACGTAGTCTCTTGACGCCGCCTTCGAGTGTCGGCGAATACTAGTGCCGCTTTGTTTTTGATAAAATTGGTTGTTCTTTGATGAGTGAAGGACTACGTATGGCTAATGATCTCTGTGACTTTTTGATAAAAAAATATCCATCTATTCAAACTTAGAACAGCCTTCTTTTGAAAAGGAAAATTGGTCAACCCACTGCCGAATACCAATCTGAATTACAATGTGTTTTAAAAGCTGCGATGCAAGAAAAAATAACTAAACTCTTTAAGCCACTGACTAAGACTGATAATTAACTGATTGATGATAATTATTAAATCGTAAATTTGGAACATATCTCTTATAATCCCACATTTTCCATTCGTAACCCCGCGAATAAGGAATTTTGACTGTATTATTATTATTGTTATCTATAAATAAAGCATTACCATTAGTTCCATTCGATTTCTAAGATCACTTTATCTGAAATTAAAAACGTGCATAATCTGACATCAAGAAGTTACAAGTACGAAAATGTTTACAAGCACGATTAATGTCGCCAAAGTACTCGTATATTAACCAGACATAGATATAACTAATATAAAAATAGCAAAGACGTGGTACGTACATTGCTTCGAACCAGTGAAGCGTACGAGATAGTGTTTATGATCATTGATCAGTCTCGGAGCTAGCCGAGAAGTCCGTTGACAATATTTCTCTTGTTATGCCACGTCCAGATAACGCAAATCAAGCCTTTATTTGCTCCATTTTAAATACGAGTTTTTGTTGCCATTGTCACGCTATTTTTGTTGTTAACTGACCGTTGGATACCCATTTCACTATCAATAAAGACTCTATCAATCATAGCAATTTTTGGTGATTTATTCCTGAGATTATTCTGGACAGATATTGAATATATTGAAAATATAGATTCGTTTCAAACTGTCTACATTATGACTGAATACGCAAAATGCCTAAGGCGAAAAAGAACTAGATCGCACTACATCCAGATCTTAAATCGCACACATTTTAAAAGACCCAAGTAGTAAAATGATTAGATCGCATAATGTCTAGAATATTAATTTAGTAGTGGCTGAATGTGAAGAGCAAGAAGGTAGTGGTCCCTTTGAGAGAGGCCTATCTATATCCAGTAATGGAGAGAAAGACACAGACTGACGATATATTTAAGGTATTAACCTGATTGTACCTACATACTACACCTATAATCATTTTATTTTAAAATGTTTAAATAGCTTATAGAATTTATGAAAAATGATTCCAAAATTTTCATTTCATTTCGTCCCTGTGCAGCATTTAGAATTTACCTTCGCTTTTAATAGCCTTAGTCGTTGAGCTCCTGAATTGCCTAAGTATTACAATAATTCAAGCGAAATAATCTCTTTCCGGGAACTTAGGAAACCTCATTTACACTCTATAAACCCTACAATATAATTTTTCTAATAGATTTATTTACTTTTCATGTATAGCGATGGTGCCATTAGCACATTCTGCCCGTGTCATGTTTTTCTTTGTAATTAACAATTTCAAAATCTGAAACGTACCCTGTCAATGTCCCTTCGAAGTAAATCAGGAGTCGCTCAGTAACGTGATTACTGTAAGTAAGGTACAGTAAGGTTTACTGAGGACAGAAGAGGACTCCTTGGAAGCACACGTAGAATGTAGTCCTATCCTTTTATTTGATTATCACAAACATTACCACTGCGTTTACTTCCATGGGTAACTATGATATTAAAAGATGTTTTTATTGTATAAAATGTTTATCCGCTGAGTCACGCTAACATCGATTGGTCATCGCAGTCATTCAAATGGTACACAATATTATTGTCGAGGCAGGTATTTTCCAGAACGTTTGGACTGGATCGCAGTAAATTGTGAAGGCGTTTTGGCCGCTCGCAATCGGCCGAGTCACCGGGGTGGAATTAAACGATTTATCGTAGTCACGGAGTCCGATTTCCACGGATCCCTGTCACGGGTCGCAATATTGTTGTTACATGGGTCGTTCTAAATGTATAATTTCGTATTTGTACCCTTCGAGCCAGCGTAGGTGTATCAGAGATGAAGTGTGTTTATGTATACGGATGGCTGATTTTGTCGTTACGATCTGACAGGTCAATGAAGTTTCGTTACGAGATTGCAATCAGAAGGGAAAATTTATGATTCTTGATTCATCTACTAACCTATTCTAATAGTGTAATGGCAAGAGTTAAATACTGTTTTATGTGATACCGAATGATAAGGCCAAATGATGTGTATTGAATGTATTTAATTGAATTGAATGTTAAAGCTAACGTAATATTGTAATATGGTCGTAATACTAGTCCGTAAGCAAGGATTACCGCATTTACCTGTAGTTACGTAAATAGCATGAATTTAATATTAACTGTGAAATTCGCCACGAATTACGCCACGGGAGTTACTCAAATGGGTTTAACCAAACTCAAGACCACTATTTCAAAATAGATTACATCACACGGACAGCAAATTATGTATTTCTATCATGCAAATTATTCAATTTCTGATTCAGAACTCAAGCTTTTCGGTAGTCATATTTCAGCGCGCCTCATTTCGTGTGGCCCTCCTCAGGGACAATATATCAACCCCAATTTATTTTCTTCGCTAACCTTTCATAACCTCCTCACTTTTGAATGTTACCAAGATTATTTGAACATAAATATTTATATCTAACAAAAAATAAACCTTTTTATTTCGAATGGATTCAGATAAAATGTACCGTCTTCTTGAGCTTCTCCTTTTCGGTTCGTCTACGTTTCAACGTACAATTCCGCAACACGATCTAGGAATACGAGATAGATATGTCCAGAGTAATGTTTAGATTTCTTTCAGCGAGTCCTCAAACGAGAGTTTGCCGGGTGGCGGTATCAGCAGGTATCGTATTTGTATTCGCGACACGTACCTCGCTGCGGGGAGATGAGACACAAATCCCGGGAGACGCAAGAGAATCTGTTCGCAGCATATACCTTCATGTTCACCTTAGCCTTATTTATACGCGACTGAAAGAGAAATATGTGCATGATCGTAAGCTATACTAAAGTGGGAGCTTTGTATGCTCGCTGCCTTTGAAACATGTTTAGTCACCAACTACAATTTAGATGAAACCAATAATTTTTTTTTATAGAATCTAAATCTTGCGGACTTAATTTCTTCTTAGCATTTGAGGCAGCTCCAAATAGCCTGCTGACACGAAGTTGCGCAGGACCGAGAGCGATGGCTTCTCTTGGCGTCCGAAGCTATGTTGCTGTACCTATCTGAAATGTGTAATATATTAATAAATCTTTAATTAGAACTAACCGTTTCATGAAATAAATATCAAACGCAACAAATATAACGTAAGAAGGAATAAAATATATAATATTTGTATACTAAGCAACAAACGATATATAAATGTGTATTTGTAATGTTTTAAATAATAAAATAGTGTGCGCTGTGTTGATTTTTTAACTTGCAATTTTATTCGTTGCGATTGAAAACAAAACGAGACGGGTCTGATAAAATACGATAACCATTAACATAATGGAAACATTCAGTGTACCCACTTTTTCAGAAGTACTTTCATAAGATAGATTTCCAACTCGATTGAATTATCCGTTACAAAAAAGAATGCGGTGCAGACGGATAAGAATGTAAAAGGACATATAATATATTAGAGGATCAGAAGATTTAGAAAATTCCCGTCTTAAACATATACATTAGTTAGTTCATACTCCTGTGATTCATCACGTACATGTATCACAACAATATCTTTATAATATGCGGCATATAAACTTCGATCAACAATTACAACTTGTATTATATTGTTGTGTTGCTGATCGAAGTATGTGCCTAAATTAATAATAATTATACATTGAGCCATTTTATAATACAGTTGTACTGGTATTTGATTACTATTTTATCAAATATGTATTAAAAAAAACCGTAAAAAAACATAAAAATCTTAAAATTATTATCATTTACATTTCTTTGCAATAACTTGAGCAGAGGCGCTTTATCTGAACAAACCGTTTCAATAAACTGTGAGGGTAATAAAAATGTGAATTACTCTTCACCATGCCATGATAGAATTGTATCGTGACGAGAACGGCCCCCGTTTACACCTCTACAGGCATTCTGTTCTTCCTACAACAACTGGCAAGACTAATAAAGTGATAAAACGTTTGAGCGAAACACGCGATACTCACTTTCCGTCTTTTACTTTTTATTACTTTTCAACATTCCAGTTTAACGTTCTATGTTGAATCAAATTATTTGTTTACTTATAAGATAAAGTATATGCCAGCGGCACGCACTATACAACGGGGATAGACATCCATATGCATTAATTGTAACACCTACGCGAATATGACACAGAATAGATAATAGTGTCTGGTAATGATAGTAGTAATAAGCAGAACAGGATTATTATTACTTAATAAAAGTTAACGTAAATATGTAAATATGCTAACAACATTATTAATATTTAAAAAAATCAATACTTACAAAATTTTCAACGAATGGAAACGTCAAATCAGAGATAGGAATTGTTCTCATAATACTGTTTATCTAAAAAAAATATAGACTTATCAAAAAATTTGAAAGTAGGAAATGATATATTACGGTATCTAGACATTCACACAACTATTAAGTACTTCAATGATACTAAGACTGAGTTTCACATTTCTGAACGCGTCGCACGGAGGGGGGGAGGGGGGGTGCTTGCTTATTTTATTAATTTTCCACTATGAGTAAATCAATAGTATTATAGGTACCTACCTAATTGATGGACGGTAATCACTGCAATAGCTCTAAATTCTAAGAGATGTGAAAATTGGTGGCATTTAAGTAAAAGTTACATGAAAATAATACAGTTTAAGAAAGATTATTTCTCAGTGCGGTTCTATTTCAATTTCAGTTCAGGTCAGTATTGTCTTTGTATCAGAAGCTTATTTAAATTTATAATCCAGTATTTATGTCCATACTTTTTAAATGACTCCTTCATATTATATATAAACGGCTTGATATTCAATCAGATCCTTGAAGACGGAGTATCAATTTCTTTATACTTATTTTTTATTAATCTTCAGCTCCCTATATGTTTCTCGTTAAAATATCCAGATAATTTACCCGTTAAAATATTATGTAAACATTACTCATCCATAGAAGACGCAGAGTTAAACTGTTCTAATATTATAAACATATTAAATTTTTGCCTGTATCAAATTCATGCCTTATAATAGGAATGTGATATAGGGAGATACAATTCTACCAACCCCACTACATATTCGTGTGGGGTTTAAAAATAACTTTGAACTTTTTTAGTCTACGCGAGTTCCCGCTTTAATGTGTCTGTCTGGAGTTTGGAGACACATTTGAATTATCTTGCTACATACTCGTACACAGTACGAATTGAGAAAACTTGAAAAAACCTCTTGAATGTTTTTACTTTTTGGTTAATATCTATTGCTTATTTTTCCCCTTTATAATGCCCCGAGGGATTCCGGTGGCTCTCGTGATTTATGGCTTATGCAAAGAATGAGAGGATATTTTCTACACCATAATTCAGACTAGTTGAGATTAGAGGCGGGCCCGGGTTGAGGATGATATATCAATCTGTTCTGTTACCCCTTTTTATGCCTTCGTATGTGCTCATATATATAGCCAATGAATAAATAATGGTTTTTCAGGATTCCGTTAAAAAAGAAATCCTTACAACCATTTATCATTAATAAACCCATCGAAAAACAAAACAAATGAAAGTTTGTAGTATAATTAAGTAGGTATTTGGTTACACTATTGGTAATGTGTGAAATCTTAAATTTGAAAAAATATTAAAGGTGGCAGATAAGCAAACAATCCACCCGGTGATAAGTGGATACAGTCGTCCATGGACCCGCGATACATGCGTCCATGAGTCCAGTATAACAGGCGTTGGCACGCCCGGATGTGCATTCCAGCCAAGCCTACCTTTTGCAGATTTAGGTATGAGTTTGGAGAGAGTTGGGAAAATTGGGATGGAAATGATAGGGTGGGAATGGGCTGTGGCATATATTACTCACTATCGAAATAAATACGTACATTGGCGGAATAGGAAAAGGTGGAAAAACATTTTACAGTAGTTTTCTATAAGAGAGATAAATTGGCCAGTCGGCTCTGAGAATGCAAGGTGCCCCCGTCCCCCTCTCAAATAATAAATATTTATAACACTTAAGAAATCGACTCGTATCCACAACACTTATTACAATTATCTGGTTTGCAATTGTTTAGAATATACTTTCAAAACCTAAATTCTAATACATGTTTTTCAAACAAAATACTGCTGTAGCGAATTTTAAACGTCGCTATTAGCGTAAAACTCATCGTAAAACGTGTCAAAACGGTAGTAAACAAGTTCCGCTCATCAATCTAATCGCGTAACAGCCGGCAGTAGCTCTAAAGGCTTGCGCACATTACTGTTGGCTCTGGCCGCATCGCACCTAACGTTAAAAAATCGCATAGAACATATTACATAAATATATTTATATGTTTATATATATATATACTTATTTAATATGTCTACTTATTTGACTCGTGTTCAATAATTTTATGAATAATTTACTTAAGATATTATCAATATGTTATCAATTTGCCGTGTGGCTTTAAAGTAGCACCGCACCACTCAAACTCTTAAAAGGTGTCGTAAAATGCGACTAAGGGATAAGAAAGCCGGTACCACAGTGTGCATTAGGAGCAGCATGGCCGGCAAGTTGCAAGTGGACATATCAGATGCCAACCATATCAGATACTGCACTGCCATTCAACACATTAATGCACTAACATTGCATTTCATTCAGCAATGCGCTGCGAATGACCTCGCACAGTCATTGTGCCTGAGACCTAACGGCGGCGGCGCCGATGTATTCTAGAACGTGGCACTGCTGATTCCCTCAACTGTCTACATCATTAAATTAAAAGCTTTCGTGACGGCAAGCTGTTAGTAATATTCGCGGCAGAACCCCATTCGTACAAGGACAAGTCGGCTAAATAGTCAAACAATTTATTATCCATAAATTTCTGATGCACAAGTTGATAAGACACGTCCTTAGAGGGTTTTACGAGTTCAACCTGTGCTTAATCAGGCCGTGACTTGAAAGCGGGTTAAATTTATCTGTCTTGTGTAGTGCCTGTGAAAACAATAACGAACAGTACGGCATTCACTTTCAATGTTCAAAATAGGTTTTATGCAACAGAGCAGATATACTTACTGTTTACAGGGCTTCTTTGAAGTTAAAGAGCTAAAACATTATATGCAATGCAAATGATACATCACACCGTGCAGTATTTATTGCTGTTCTCTTCTGGTTAGTTATTTTCGATAAATGTTATAAAAACTATGATTTATATAACACAACTTTTCATGCACAAGACGACCTGCATCAAGAGGCCTGTGTCCAACAGTGGATAGCAAACGGACTGGGGACGGTGAGGGCTATATAAATAGGTCCAATTACATGATTGGTGGTCACTCAAGTCCGGTGACTCTTGAAAGGCCACTAGGGCCACAAGAATTTAACCATTCCGAAAAAAAAAAAAAATTTAATGGTGGTCACTACGAGAAGTCGCTATTAGCGCTATTAGGTGGTGGGTGAAGTTGGTGTCGCTATTGACAGGAGAGACATCTGTCGTTAGTCTTGAGAGTTTTTTTCTGCTGTCCAACTGGACTGAAACTGCCCAATTTGAAATCCCAATGGAAATGATTTTAGGTTTGTGTAATACAATCGAATTACGAATTACCGACGGATTACTAATAGATAGCACCGTGTACGAGCCCTTTGTACCCAGTGCTCCCGTTGAAATACATGTGCTGTGACTAAAAAGTAATAATTGGTAACTCGAGTTGGCGATTGGTATGTTTTGAGTAGCGTTGTGTGACAAAGGCTTTAAAGTTAGGTTACAAGTTAAAATAGTATAATATCCCATAGATTTATATTATAATATCATCGACAATATAGATTATTCTCAAAGACTCTCACAATCTCAAAAAACAGCAGCAGTATCTTTTTATATTACGATCCTTGGCCTTATAAGCGGATTTACACAAATATCTGGATAAACCCGAATGAAAACTCTTTTATGCTTAGATATCACCAGATCCCCTACTGTTATTTTATTCTTACTGATACGAAGTTGTCTCCTCGACGATGCGACCCTACAGCGCGAGCGGTGTTTTTGATAAGGTATGGGAGAGGGCGAAATCCACCAAATCTATCGCGCGTAAATTGATTTTATTATCTGTCTCTTCCAGGACCTTTGAATACTTCTGAAGATTTAGCGGCTCGCCCTTGACATGTCACCACTTTCAATATTATGGATCACTTATTTTCCTACGAATAAAGCCCGCAGATAACGTTTCCTATTTTGCTTATTGTTCGACGGTGGTTTCATATGTTTACGGTATAAAGGGGGTACCGGAAAGTAAACACGTTTACATATTGCAGTCTCATTTAATTTTTCTTTTTGTATTAATTTAACTAAGATAGTTACATCAAAACACACACTGCGTAACAAATTGGACTGGAAGATATTGTGATAAGAACCAGTATTGTACAATAAGGTAGATTTATTGCTGCGAACACTTTCTACCGTTTATTCGAAATTACTTTTAAGAGTTGTACGTACAAGTGATACGAGCGAGGAGCGTTATTATTATACGCGTTTTGCTATGAGGTCTTCTAAAAATTGCAGAAACTTTCGAACAAACGGCTGAAAGACTTACATAATTACTATCTAAAAGTGAGCTTGGATATGATTTGTTCGGCCACGAAGCAAGTCTAACACGATAAACGTAATACTAAATGCCATGTTGATAAATATTTTAATATTGTCATTCTTTTATTTTAATTAAATTATTTAATATAATATTTTACAAGTAGTTCACTAGATAAACAGAAGAAAAACAACTTAGCAATTACTATCATTAGAGCAATTTGCGTTGAAATATTAAAAAGGTTTTCAGAAAATTAAATTAGTTTGAGGATATTTCAATACATGTAAAAACTTAAAGGTGCCTATAAATCGTTTAAAAATATTATTCTCTAGTGAAATTAAGTCGTTTACTTGTAAATTATATAGGGACAATACAAAAATTCAAACTACACAATTAAAATCTCGAGGTTCTCAATCAATATAGACAAACTTTACATTAAAAAAGAAGCCGCTTGTAAAAAAATCTAGTCTAGCTTTTTATATACATAATATTTACAAAATGTTATAAGTACAAAAGTATTTCATAAAGAAAGTATTAATATAAAATAAGACACCAGACGGAAAGAGAGTCTTAAAAATAATAGCATTTAAACGGCATTACTGCTTAGTTGTAATCTTAAATAGATACTAATATAGTAGTATGATTAAATATCGTGTATAAAAAAATCCAATTGAATAAAATATTTACGTATTCGAACGCAAAATACACATCAATTAAATAGCGATCCACAAAGCAAAGCAGAAGTTAAATTAAAGGACAAGTTCAAACACAACCTAGTCACTTAATTGTGAGAATAACACAGCTACTGAAAATATGTACTGTACATACAACTATGGCACTGTTTAAAACATAATTAACTTACATGTCTACCAACTCACCGTGATGAATGGTAAAATTGAAATAAAAAATCAAATCTTATTTTGGGTACATAAAAACAAAAACTCGTTAAAAATCGTTTCCAAAACACATATTTAATATACATCGTAAAATGAGGACATTATTTCGATTGTTAATAAAATGGAATGTTATCATTTAAAGCCCATCAAAATTCTACATCTGGATAAAGACAAACATTTACAATCTCCCAAAATTTATAATATTTTCAGACCTCGCTTATATTATTGAGACTATTACTATGGACTAATCTACATTCTAGATATAGATATATTTCTGCTAGTAATAACAACGAAATATCAAGAGTCTTTTTTTATTATTCAGTACTTCCGCACAATCTAAATCCTTTTGCTTTTTTATACCTCTGATGTGTAATCCGAGCACCGATTTTACAAAGATAAAATTGTTTAAAACCCTATTTAGACCTAAAGCTATAAACGTAACATATTATGGCAACATTTTCTTTTGGTTAAACACATGGATACTTATTTAATTTTCCAAGTGAATCGTGTTTTCTAATATCCCTTTAGAGACATAACTTCGCAAATCAGGCATAGACATACAAACTGATATAACGAACAAAAGTTCGGAATGGATATGTATCGGTAGGTACTTTATTAAACAGGTACTTTCAACATAAACGCTAATAATAATACTTGTGTCGTGTCCTTTTTATTGTTCTTAAAAACTTGGCAGTTGACACTTAACGTGGCACCCACGTGCTTAATTGTACACTTTGATGCAAATATCGTAGTCGTCAGTCGCAGTGTCGTATCGTAGTGGTCGGTCGTATGGGTGCCGTGATATCAACGTGTCGTCCGCTAGCCTTCACACTAGCCACACAGCCACGGAGACCCGTATAGAAGGCGGCTGGCAACCCCAATGGCAATGACGGCGATCCACCTTCACGGTAAATAAATATATATTTATTATAAATTCACCCTCACACCCGCCGAACTTCACGTACAACTTTAATCGTACCATCAATCTAAAATATTAAAGTTCGTTCTAAGCAAGGGTTATTACTAGAACGTGCCACTTCGAACTGTGTAATTAATAGGTACTCAACCAATAGCAGTTGAGTAAACTAACTCAAAAACTTAGGAACGCATTAGCAATTCGGGTAGATAAGATAATGTAGCTGTTAAAATTTAGAAATTTTAATTGCGTCCGACAGCAATATTGCTATCGATACTAAATACTAAATAGATTCTAAAAATAAATAAAGTACAACTCTTTCCGTAAAGATACTTTTCTCGATGCGGGAATGGAGCAAATACAAACAAGAGCTGCCCACTTGCGAAAAGAGGTTTTTGAGTGTATATCTAATAATAAATTCATTCGTCGTGACGCACGACAGAGTTGTAAAGGGAAAAAATTGAAATAATTAAATGAGCAGCAGAAAAGACTGAATGAGCAGCGAATCGATGGCAACAAATTTAAAGACGGTTTAGATTCTCTGGTGACAATAAAAGAAAGTAATATGTACTGCGAAGTGGGGCTCCGTAGACATTCTGATTCTGATGAAATTCTGAGTAATCTAAAATTATTTATTTCAGTTATTCAAAAATGCATAGTTTGTATTATTATACATAATTTGCTGTCCATTTAGGTTTTTTGGTGCTCGTTTAAAAACAAGTAAAAATAAAACTTACCAATCCACAATTTGGGGTTAGATTTTGAAGGTACTAGCAAAGACTGCGAGTACCCTCTGACGGGCGCTGCTTCGTCTACTTGCAGCATGGCGAGCCTTTTCCTTCTCCTCACAGTGGCCGTGTGCCACCGACCGTCGTCCACCCGCGCCTTCGATTCTATACATTGGAACCAGTCCTCGTGCGTCGCTGAATTTACCTCCTTCACGTCAGTGTCAGTGTATATAAGTTGTAGTTTCCCATCATTAAGTCCCAGCCCGATGAAGTCACGAGGTCGTATTCCAATCTTTCGCCTCCACATGAGAAGGCCGGAGTCATTGTACGTACGAAATTTAATTTCGTACCTAATGCCGCGATCGCCGCGGCTCCTAAAACAGTAGTGACGATTTCAGTAGGGCTAACTATAACAACCGCAATTACAATGATGATAAAGAATGATAAAGATAATGATAATAATAAAAAGACTACTGAATACATAAAAATGCTATTGGCCATTTGTTGAACAGAGATACTTTTAGAAGTAGACATTAGCATAAGTTTGAGAACGACTAAAATACAAGTAGTGGTACAGCATTATAAAGCAGCATTTAGCATTCACTTATTTTATGTTAACGACTTTATGCAAATGCCTAAAGTTTGGCTTAACTTATTTGACTCGCGAATTTTCACATTCAACAGGAAAGTAGAAAAGCTTCTAAACTTACACAACATTTTATTGAATATGAAAAATCTTGTTATACGAATAGGGAATTAGTAGTTTGGTGTCCTTGAAATAGATAAAACAATGGGTGTATAAAATACAAGACGATAATTGAGATATAATTTGAGTTTATCTTAGTTGGAGTAATTGACTGTTTTCATATACTGTATCAAAATATATCAGGTTTTGACTACGTTATTATGAAAAGTTTTCACTAAACATTAATTAAAATGACGACTACAAAAGTTGAACAGTACTTCTTGTTCAATAATTTTCATTCTAATTAGTGTCACTGTTGTGAACTAAGAAACAAATTATTAATACAGATAATTAAACTAACTTTATTTATTACATCATAAACGAAAACAAGTACTATAATTAATTAATTAATATAAAGTACTTATATTAAAATTTTCTTTTACTAATTACTTTCAGATCTACCAAAAGCTATCTACCACATAAACACCACATAAAGAAGTTTTAGAAATGTTTACCTAATCTACACTTACTGCAATGATGTATTAAAACTAATGAGTATCTTTTGTATCCTTTAAATGTTATCTTATGTCATATTTTCCCTCACCAACGCCTCTGTTAGTATGTAAGCTAGAAATAAGTATACATTTAGTTAGTGACAATATTAGCCATTAAAACTATGTTACAAAAACATGGAATTGAAGTATAACATAAATAAATGTGTAATACAAAGTAAAACAAATGCGGCGCTGTCATATTCTGAGGTCACCGATATCCGAACCCTTATCAATCAATAGACTATATAGTTTAGGGCGACATGTAAACAATTAGGGTAAGTGACATGCGTCAACTTAGATCTATACGTCTATTATTACGATCCTATCAGAGAGTTACTTAAAATTTCATTAATAATAATAGGTATTCCAACATAACATCGAAAGACTTCGTTTTTGGCTATTTTTCTTACCTGCGACCTCCTCTACTTCTGTAAGAGTAGTAATTGTTTCCATCGAACTGTATTGGCGCTCCGTCGCTTAACATTTCAGCATTTTGTTGAAGTTCGCAGTTTCTGCCGTGGAATCCATCTCGGCAAATGCACTTGTACTCGTTTAGCAAAGGAATACATGATCCGTTGTTCTTACATGGAGTTAAACCTAATAAGTAAAAGTAATGATATTCACCATGGATGCAAGAGATGATTTCTTTGCACTCAGTGCTCAGTGTTACAAACTTCATATTGACATTAGTTGAATACATCGTTCTACAGCACTTTCGCACTAACGTCCATCGTCAGAACGTACATCGAAAGAACAAACGTCAATTTTGTGAATTTCGACTTTCAATTTTTTTAATTTCCTAAATTTTGGAAATTTGAAGTGAATTAAAAAAAAATGGCTACTTTCCTATTAAATGAACAAAATTTGCCTGATCCCGTTAGACTTCCTATTCTTCATCGGGATAAAGAGGAGTGAGTATTAGGAATTGGGGGCTTTCTTTATATACTTTTGAGGTACATTATCTATTCAAGGAGATGGGGTGTAATTGGATGGAATAGGCAGTAGAGAATAATGTAATGGGAATTTGGTATTCGATGGGATGGGATGGGATAGGATGGGATGCGATGAGATGAAATGGTACCTTTCAGTCGCTCGCGAAACACGATAAAATAATAAGTTAATAAAGTATAATAATATAAAATTAAAATGACGTGTTACTTACCGTTTCCACAAGGCGGTCCAGTATATTTGGTGACTCCACTAGTGGCGCATGGAAGGTGGTCCTCATCCGGAACTATGGCACATCTTGCTGTATCTCCGTTGTACAAAGGGAGCTGGTTGCCGTTTACAAACATTTGTTGTACTGCCCCAATGAAACTGCTCATCACGCCAGACATCTTATGAGGACGTATGTAGGCTCTATATGATAAGAAATACAAATAAAGTAAATGTAAACAACATTGACGCCTTTTAATTATTTTTTTCATAATCTGAAGAAATTAATTTAATAACTGCAGCCGATTTTATAAAAAAAACTAATAAAACTAACTAACTAAAAAGTAATCATGCATAATTTAAATCACCGATGACAAAACATTAAATGAAATATCAACGTGCAATGGAAGTTAAAAGAGGAAAATAGTAAGATATAAATGAATAATACATAAAGAAATGACACGATACAAAAAAAAATGAGAGTGAATGAGTGAATGAAATAAAAAAATCCTCTAACCTGACCTCACGGATTTTGCTCATGATTCCGAGTTAAATGATGTGAAATGTTACGTTACGTGAATGTTTTTTATAAAAGTATTTTTAATTTTATTGTTTGGAATTCAGTAAATATGTATGAAACATTTAGAAAAAACTTAAAAAGACATTTATTTTTTAATATCGACTCAGAATCATGAACAAAATTTATGATTTTAGGATTCGGGAGTTGATCAGTTACACAATGTATGAACAGGCTGAAAAATGTTGTCCGCATAATTAAAAATCGTTGTTTCCGTTTACGAAGCGCATGGAACAACTAAATCTATAGACATATCGATATAAAATAAACATCTTATTACATTAATAATAAACCGGTTTTACATACATAGTTTACCGTTTCAATAGTTAAATCACAAGTTTTATCTTTTACTAATCTTTACAAGTTTACTAATAAATTGCTGAAGTGAAGACTTGCTTGAAGAACAACCAACCGCCTGGACTAATGTTGCACGTCAGTAAGATTATCTCTTCATATGGCTTATATCTCTTATTATACTGTATGTCTTTCGTCATATAATATGTATTCGTTGCTAATACTCACGGCAGAGAGCCTATAAACAAGGGCAGCGTGAGTTCAAGATGCGTGAGCGGCGGCGGCGAGTGTCCACGCAGCGGCGGGTGGTGGTCGAGCTGCAGCACGCCGCGGCGGCCGGCCCGGGTGGCGCGCGCGCGGTGCCACCGACCCTTCGTTATTGCCACCGGAGAACTGGTTTGCGAAGAAACATGTGGTGTAAACAATAATTGTAGAAAATATATTTGTGGAAAATACATACAAAAGAAATGTATCAATAAGATTTTACATTTCATTATCCCATCTCGTATAAATTCCCAAAGGTAGGCAGCGCATCCGTGCCGCAGAATGGTAAACGTGCCAATGTTTACCATTCTGGACTGATATTGGCATGTACTACGGATGTCTATGGGCGACAGTATTCACTTACCATCAGGTAGACTCTGCTCGTCTACCACCTTCTTTCTATATAAAAGCACTCCCATTTTTATGAAATAGGTGTTTTTATGAAGTGACGTAGGTATATAAGATAGTATAAATATCATCTAAAATACAGATCAACATAATGTTAGATTATTGAATACATTAGCTACATTAGCTAGATTATTGAAAATGGCCGCGATGAAGATATAATAACAATGTTCATCGCATAAACGGTAAATGATTTATTCACAAGTAGATAAAATGATTTCAGCTGAATTTTAAACTTATCAATACACAATTAATTGCATCAATTAATGTTCCAACAGACGGTACAAACACGCCATTATAGAAAGTGTTACGTAATTTTCATTTAAATTACTGTTTCGGTTTCATTAACATTGAGCGTTTATTTTTGAACGCACCATTTTCAGTTTTAATCCATAACATTAATTCTGTGAATTAATCTCTGTTTCTAAATTGAAAGCTTCACTTACGTGATATTAGCGATCCCGCTCCCCAAATTGTATCTAAACTGTAGGTATCCATTAACCAAGTTAATCGCTATGAAATCCCCCTTGGCTTTATTGGACTGGCCGGTATAAAGGAGCATCCCG
This sequence comes from Sesia apiformis, assembly GCA_914767545.1. Lineage (NCBI taxonomy): Eukaryota > Metazoa > Arthropoda > Insecta > Lepidoptera > Sesiidae > Sesia > Sesia apiformis. The sequence goes on along the minus strand of OU611948.1, from coordinate 13,675,038 downwards.
GAGAGTCGGTTCGTTAAAAACCAGATTTCAATGCGAAACGCTTTACCCAGTCCTTCTAGTGGCGGTAATTCGATGTAGCTCGTCCCATTGAATTGCGGAGACCAAGTCTCTTGTACAACATTTACATCTGTAAATAGATGAGAATGAAAACTTGTATTGTGAAAGTAAAACCATATAAAAATTACTAAATGTATACCTACCATTATCGCAAGTATTTCCATTGGATCCAACTTCGCCTCCAAATAAACAACGGCAGACGTGTCCGCCCTCGGGTCCGATGTCACACAATAGCCCCTCATCATATCCGCAGGGATTCGACTCGCATGGATCTAATCTCTCGTCACAATTGGCTCCTTGAAATCCGATAGGGCAGATACAAGTATATTCGGTCACCGACCCATCTATAGATTTACACGTGGCGCCATTCTTGCACGGCATACTCATACACGGATTAGATTGGCATTCTCGAACGTTCTCCATTGACAAGACTAGTGGGTCCGGACGGCCCAATTTCTTCGTCACTTGATGACGTATTATTCTTAAGTACTTTATGCAGCCAATAAAGCTGCTTCGGGTTCCAATATTATCGAAGACCCTAAACATAGATAATAGTGAATTAAACGTTCCAATCAAACGTCCCGCATTTATATTACAGATGATTGTGAATCACCCAGTAAGAAGGTTCTATGTCTATGATAGTAAAGCAAGCGAAAAGAAGAGATATATACCTAGAAAAATTTGTCGGCACACTGCCAATATATGCATCTTCAGCGAGATCCAAAGCTTTTAAATGGCCACTAGATTGTCCTGCCACATCTTCCATATCGTCTACAGATAAGATCCCGTCGCGGTGATATCGTTTCGCCGATACCTTGTGATATTCGTTTAGCGTTATCTTCTCCAGAGACGTGAGGACTATCGCTCCGTTTCCGAGATTATACCTGATTGAGATAACAAACCAAGAAATTGAAGCAAATGTCGGCACGTCAGCAATATAAAATATTTTCCGAATGTACGACAGGAAATATTGCTCACCTAAACTCTAAATATCCGTTGACTAGGGCGAGCGAAACAAAATCGCCCGTGCCGTCGAATTTCTGCTGATTGTACAATATAACGCCATTTTCTGAGTAAGCTTTAAATTCGATATCGATGTTCAACTTATGATAAGCCTTCAATGGTTTTAGGCGAATAAAAGAGGTTCCATCGAAGGAAGGAGTTTCGATGTATGTGCCCAGTAGTCCGTCTTTTATGAGGGTTTTGCAGTTTAATCCTGTGTAGGGCCCCGCACACACGCACGTGTACGTGGAGGCGGGCAAGTCGATGCACGTGCCTAGATTATGGCACGGCTCTGACAAACATGCGCTGTATTCTTCAGTAGTTTCTTGAGCTATTTGTTCTGCAAAGATAGCTCGAGTTAAGCACAGTGTCACGGCAGGCATTAGTCACTTGTAAAGCTGTTTTAATGGTTCTATTTTCAAACGTAGCCTTAATATATCTAAAGACACTAGAGGCGAAGTTACTATTTTAAACCGATGTTAATTTTATCAACATAATGTATAAGGCATTGATTTTTTTATTAATAACTCTTATTTAACTATTTATATATCCCATTAACGCAACTTTAATAAATGCTTTTAATTAACTTTAAATGCGAAGATTTTAATGTAATTAAAATGCATTTTAAATGCAACATTTTTATAAAGATAGAACAAATACTTGCAGCGGCATTATGAAATCTTTGTAATATAGAGAGAGCCACATTTACGCGGCGATGAACACGCCTCTCGTTTCCACGTCGATGCACAATCTAGCTAACGCATCTATAGAGGTCTTTTTATTTAACGACCTTAAAAGGGATGAGTCACAACTTATAGGTTACGTTTTAATTTTTTTATAATATATTTGCACAAGTCATTGTTAATATGTCAATATAGGCATATAAAATCCCACTTCAGGACATACTAGAATCCCCCTAGTATATCACTAGATTTCGGGCCCTAATCTATCACGCGGGCCCAGTCTGGATTGATGAATACATATGCTTCCATGCTTCCACCAAGCATTACAATAGTAAAAATGTAACATTAGATTATTTTCACACAAACAATGGTTTGTTTGTTTGCGGACGCATAATTATATGAATTTCACTAAACATTCACAACACATGCCATGCATCCATCGCGCCTCGCTTTGCTGCGAACTGATAATTATCTCGATCGGGACCGAACTAAAACAATTGTTACCTGTGACGTTGATCTCAGCATAGAGACCTTATTTTCGAAATAGATTTATTGACTTTGATTAAGTTTGTTGTTCATTCTCGTCAAATAGATGTTATTTTTTTAAAGATTTCCCAAAAGTCTTGATATTCGGAAAATAGAACCAACATATAAGATCCCTTGTCTCACACCTATTAGTCACCTTTTAACAATAACATTACACCAATCGCATCTGCTGTTGGTCTTGTGTGTACTGTGTGTGTGTTAAATTGTATTGCTTTGTGTGCACTTACCGACACAAGCCTTTCTGTTCGGTGTCGGCGTGTATCCCATAAGACACACGCAGCCGCCGTGTGCGCAGCGCGCGCCTGGTAGAGCCGCGCATTCCTCATCGTCAACACACAAGTCTCCCAGTAACGCGCCCACAGCACCCACTGTCGCCGTCGTCGCTGTTTGTGAACCTACACCACGAACGGAAGAAAATGTAATTGCAACTCACACGTTAAGTAAACGCGCTTGAAGATTGTTAAAGATTAAAGGTTGTTAAATAAAACCTTGTTAACTACTGATATCAAGGGTCGTAATGACCCTTGATATTAGCCTCCACCGTCTCACTGCAGGGCACAGGCCTCCCCTAGTAAATCATTAGGGGTACGGGCAATAATCCACCACGCAGGCTCGGTGAGGTTTTGTGAACATACTCCAGATTTTTTTTTATTTCTTAAGTATGCGGGATTCATCACGATGTTTTTCCTCACCTCCGCCGAGGTATTGACATTTCTTTTAAATTCGTACCTACTTATGTAGAAACTCAATGGTACCGGCCGAGGATTAGAACTCACACGAATATGAGTCGAGTATAGATACATACCCCTTAACTATCACTGACCCCCATACTGGCTGCTAATATAACCCTAAAATCTAATCCTCCAATTAAAGATCATAAAATTTATGAGTGCCGAATTGTCCAATCCGATTGTCGAAATGGTTCGCACTTGTAGACTGTCGGTGTGCACACACACAAACGCAAAGCTCATGTCTCTTTGAACGAAATTAAATGAAGCGAATTTTAATTTAGGTTTGCATTAACGGCCAGTTCTTAGAGATTTAGTAGCAATAAGTTCGGTGAAGGATAATACTCGTAAGAGTATTGTTACAAGGTCTAGGTATAAATTGCGTCCGTTCTATTTTATAGTATTTAGGTCTTATTTCGCGTAAACTCGTTTCGTTATCATTGTACGGTGGCACATCTTTTTGATTGCCGAGAGAGAGCATGAAAATAATGAAAATGAAGAATGAGAGATTGATAACTGATAATTATTATGTATGAAATGATAATGTGTACGCAAGCCGCATTAAACCTAAACTTATTTATTAAGTCATTAACCTTAATTAAGCTAAAGTTTTTTATACCTATTATGTATTTACTTGGATAACATAAAATCTAAACATGTTTTAAAGACCTAAATCGGCAGAAGAGCAGACAGTCCACCTGGTGGTAAGTGGACTTTGTCGCCCACGGAAATCCGCGATACATGTTCAACACCAGTTCAGAATGACAAATGATACCTCACTACGGATGCACTACCTACCTGCACGCCTACTGAAATATTTATTAAGTATCATTATTTTTAACAAAATACAGTTCATTTTTAAGTAATGTATTCAACGCTCCGAATTTCGCGATTCCTCACGAATCCGATTGTGGTTTTTTCTTACGTAAGCGATCAGAGCGAATACAAATGGAGCGCGACACGATATGATTGAAATATCAATTGGGTTACCATGCATATTTATAAATCAAATATTTAAAATTTCTGAATTTCTGAGGACAATTTTATGCAAAAATAAATAATAAACCTGATTCAAATTGTAATTATATTGTGAAGTAGTTTCACTAATGATTTTAGGAGATATTAGGATATGATCTTAAAAGGCCCTTGGGCTCCAGAACTCGTCATCTTTTGGGCTACGGATCCGAAGACTATTTTATTGATCATCTTACCTTTGAACTTCTGCCCAGATACAATGCTGTCGAAATCACTGGGTGTCTCCTTTCTAGTCCAATCGTACTTATTATAGTATTTGTCAGGATTGAGCAAATGTCTGGTGGACTTCGAAGCTGCTCCGTCGTCTTGTTGCGTGAACTGTATGGGCGAAGAAGGCCTCGGAGGTCCAGCGGTTCCGGCGACTTCTGATAACTTGCATGGACCAAAAGCTTGGACAACGATGTCCTCTTGCGTCCGACAAGCTTGAAGCTTGAGGTGACACTCCGACTCATACGTTTTACTATCACTCCCGCATACCTGTTGGGGTTTTGCTGTATTAGCTAATTGTTGGAGCTAAGTACTCGACACTGCATAAATTGGAATATACATGAAATATATTTTATGTAGAGCTACTCGCACTTCCAAAGTTTAGTACCGACCGGGCACATTTCAAAACGCAAGTTAAGTAATTAATTTCGTAATTTGGGGGTTATGTAATTGACATGAGGGAATTTCGGTGTTCCGTGTTGTTCGAAAGCATTATATTGTTCATTTATATAACGTAACAACAATAAACCAAAACATGCGCATTGTTTAATATTATTAATATAATAAGTCGGGGAGAAAGTCTTTTCGTATTTTGTATATATGAAGTTGTGATCCAATGTCTTTGATTGAACTCTTTATACCTGGCTGGTTATGATACCATTAAATAGGTAACATTTAAAAAAAAGAAATAATAAAATAAAAAACTGTACCCGCCATTTTTCAATTGTTTTTCTGTCCAAGAAAATGAGTGAATTCGAAGAAGAACGAAGAAATTCGATACATTTGAAAGTTTTATTACAAAAAAGGGTAAAATGCGACACTAGCCGCAAAAATAATTTGTGCCGTTTATGGACCTAATGTAGTGTCAGTAAGAGTACCACAAAGTTGGTTTAAGCGTTTTCAATCACGAAATCTTAATGTTAAAAATACAGTTCGCTCCGGTCGCCCTGTTACCGATAAAGTTGATGCCATTTATGAAAAAGTGCAGCAAGATCGGGATATAAGTAGTTACGTCATTGCTGATGAACTGGGCATTGACCACAAAACAGTTTTGACTCATTTGAAACAGTCTGGATTCACAAAAAAGTTCGATAATTGGGTACCACACGAGCTCACTGAAAGAAACCTAATGAACCGTGTACTCGTTTGCGATTCTCTATTAAAACGCAATGAAACCGAACCATTTTTGAAAAGATTTATCACCGGTGATGAGAAGTGGATCACTTACGACAAGAACGTGTGGAAAAGATCATGGTCTAAGTGCGGCCAAGCTCCATAGACCCGACAGACAGACAGACCGAAACCCGGATTAACGCGCAATAAGGTGATGTTGTGTCTATGGTGGGATTGGAAGAGCATCGTTCATTATGAGCTTTTACCGCCGGGCAAAACCATCGATTCGGATCTCTACTGCCAACGGCTGATGAGACTAAAGTAAGAAATTGAGAAAAAGCGCCCGGAATTGATCAACAGAAAGAGTGTAGTTTTTCATCATGATAACGCCAGACTACACACATCTTTGGCCACTCAGCAAAAATTGAGAGAGCTTGGTTGGGAAGTGTTGATGCACCCACCATATAGCCCTGACCTTGCGCCCTCAGATTTCCACTTGTTTCGGTCTCTTCAGAATTCTTTAGGTAGTGTAAAGTTAACATCAAGAGAGGACTGTCAAAACTAATTGTCGCAATTTTTTGACCAAAAATCCCAAAATTTCTACAGAAACGGGATCATGTCACTACCTACAAGATGGCAATAAGTCATAGAACAAAACGGCACACATATATTATAATTAAATGAAATTACACTTTAAAAAAAAATGTCTTGAATTTGTATATAAAATACGAAGAGACTTTTTCCCCGACCTTATATTTGTGTCAGTCAACCCTTTGAATTGTAAGAGGAAACTAAATCACAATACTAGATAGAGTAGGTACGTTTTTGGTATTTTGTAACAGAATATTCTAACGCATTTTATCTGCAGCCAACGTGTATTTTGAGATATCGAAAACAGGAATATAAAAGTATAAAAGGTACATTAGGGTAACTGTTATGGTAAACAATATACACAGATAGGCAATTAGTCACTGCACACGAAACACTTGTCTTGTTTAATATATGAGTGACGCCACACCTGAAAAATGTATTCAAACAACGAATATATTAATAGTTTCACGTTATATCGTAAATGGGGTCTGAACGCGTAAAATTAAAGGGTTTTGTTAACCTTTTATTTCTACTCGATGTTTCGGGACGGTTTACATCAACCGTGGTCACATCTCAACTCGTGTATTAACTGACAACATTTTCTTGTTTTAGACGACTTATTAATAATCATGCCCTCAATGAAAACTTGTAATGCCCTCAATATTCAAGTAATCGAATAAAATTATAACTAGACGTAAGTTTATCTAAAAATAAAAAATATTTCAGTTTTTCATTGCTAATACTCCGTTACAATAGCGTGAACCTACCAGCATGTTGGTATCGCTGTCAAGGCAAGGCGCGGCCGCACACTCGCAGAGCGCTCCGCCAGTGCGCTCGGTGCACACCGCGCCGAAGTAACACGAGAGCTCCGCGCACGACTCCGCCACGCCACCGCTTTCCGCTAATTAATCACGCAATCAATAAATAAAACCATACTCAATGGCACATACTAGGATTCCCTGTGTTTGGGGTCTAACACACAAATATGAATACAAATTATCAAATATGGACGTCCAAGCAAAAAGGGTCTAGATCTCTACTTATAGTTTTCGAAATTATACCTAGGTACTTGATTTATCAATATGTCGTTCGGTATGCACATTTCAAACAAAAAGAATCGATATCCAACCAAAAACATGAATGTAAAAAATGGCTCCTTAGTAAACACATGAAAAATATCGTCCAGGAAAAGGACGGATTCAATATAACTCACATACAGATATAATAAATGTTTAGTGAAAAGGTAAAAAGGTAAAAGGTAAAGTTTAGGTGAAAAGAGCGTGGTCGCGGTCGGTGTGCCTAATTTATTATAGACAAAATTAAGTTTTCATATACGAGTATACATAATTCATACTGAACACCATGGCATCAGTGAATTTACTGTTATGCGTAAATTTGTGAGAAATCTGATGAATTTTCATGATAAATCATTCCTATGTAACTGCCAAGGGAACTGTCGATTTCCTCGAAATGTACGTTGTCACTTTGAACTTTGTAATTTTTTCCCTGAATAGTCCTTATTTAACCTGACACATTCTTTACGTTATATGATCACATATCTATTTTAGTTACCAAAAGTGCTTACAACTTCAACACTTATGACCCTTTTTGTTTGAACGCCTACAAATATTTCTCTTTAAATAAATATTAAACCCAAAGGCGTAGCGTAGCATCTTTTGCGTAGCAGGTAATATACTAACAAAACTCTAATCGGTCAACATTCTCTCTTAGTACTTCTTATACACGTTCACAAAATAGGTAAATTTTTATTGTGCAGATTGCAAATTCCACATGAGAAATGCGACGAGTGGCCGCTAATCTTATCGCGTAGTGGTAGAACAAATGACAACAGTTTGGCCAGTTCGCGCTCTTATCGAAGTAGTTTTATTATACCGTATTACATAGATAGACTTTCTACCGGTAAGGGGACTGAAGTTTGCAAATGTTTCTTAGTAAGCGGGTACATGAGGGTTTTGTGTTAACTGTCATGGTCTAATTACTTATGAAAGAAAATCTTTTACCCTATTCATTGTATCAATATTCAACTACAAAAAAATGTATTGCAATAAAAATATACAATATCACTCGAAGGACATAAATCACTTGTAAAGGAATCACAAACGCACTTAAACGCCATATGACGAAAACAATAATGTAACTTTCGCGTGGGTTTGACCCTTGCAAAACTAGATCCTTTAGAACCAGCGTTATGAAGCGAAACCAGGACACAGTCAACACCTACACCATAAAACAATTTACATAGTAAAATACGTATATATATAACACTCATACATTTGTTTATATTTATAAATATTTATTATTAAATTGTTATAGCTGTTATAGAATTCAAGGCTAAATCAGTAGTTCCGTAGAAAGTTCAACCTTTAACAATACATGTTATTTAGTTCAAGGTTAAAGAAAATTAAGTATTAATATAGACCGGCCGCGAGTCAAAGTAGTTTTAAAACTAAAGTTTAATAGATTACTGAGTAAAAATGTTCGACTTTCTTGGAGAAATAATTCTTTTTTCCTTGAAGAAGAAATAATTGTGTTAGTACTTACGATCAGAACATCCGTTGGGTCCCAAACGCCTACGATGATCAGAACACACTGTACATTTTTGCCCCTGAACTCCCGCTCTGCATACGCATCGGCCTGTCATCTGCTCACAGTCTTCCCTCACAGAGCCAAATGCAGAACATCCGCACGCTAAAAAAGAAATATCTGTCCACAACAAGGTCGAAGAAAGTTGTTCATCCATTAAAGTGAGTTCCCTAAAATCATACTTTGACAGTTGTTTCGGTCTGTAATTAATTAATTTAAAAGTTTGGCAAAGATAATAACCGGGTTAAAATGTTCTGTTCGAAATATAAATTGGTGAAATTAAGTTTGTAATTGAGTTAGCAAGTCAAACACGTTCGTATACATCCGGTGTGTCCGGTGCCGATCCTTGGCAGACCCAGTAGCCGGGCTCGCAGCGGTCGCACTGAAGCCCGCTCACACCCAGCCGGCACGCGCACTGCCCGCCCTCGTCGCACCGTTCACAGGGACCAGTGTAACACATAGATATTGTACAACTCACGTATACATCCGGTGTGTCCGGTACCGATCCTTGGCAGCCCCCAGTAGCCGGGCTCGCAGCGGTCGCACTTAAGCCCGCCCACGCCCGGCCGGCACGCGCACTGCCCGCCCTCGTCGCATCTATCCGACACAGACCCCAGCCGGTTGCAACCACAAGTTGAACTTGTAATTGGGCAACCCTCCTCGTTAGGGCCAGTAGCCGCCGTAGAACCGTCCGAACAACAACCGTACACGTTCTCTGAGCAATGCATTATTTTCTTCTCTTCAAACTGCTTGGTGTCGTCTGCACAAATAAGTTGAGTGATGCAACTGGCATGTATCGACTCTATAAATAAAATACAGGAATTTCTAAAGGACAAAGGGTTCGAAGCGGTAACAGCTAGCGTGATTTCATACAATTTGCTTGTGGTGCCGTGAGCCGTTAGTATCTTCACCCTGACAAATCACCAGTTATATATCGCGTAAATGTATAAAAGCGATGAAAGTTTCGCGCGAAAATAAAATGAAATGCGATATTTAAGTCGGTGCATTAAAACGTTGTTAATTCTGTTTTCATTCATTTTCACACTAAGTAAATGTGAGCGATGGCGTTATTTTGGTTTCAAACGTAGCGGAATAATACGGAATATGCTATGCTATTGTATTAATTCGCAAGTTAAATTAAACACGTTTTGTTCATACGCTCTAAAGTTACATACAGAACATGTGTTTGATTAACAACTAAATAGTTATGTAGAAACTGATTTCTAAAAATATTTAAACTTGCCACAACATTATGTAAGAAGTACTCACTTTTAGGGCAACACCTTGCCGCAGTCAATGTAATATGACAGTAGCTGCCGGTCGGGCAATCTTGGCGGTGAGGTCCATTACCACAGTCTATTTCGAGACCCGTAGTAGGGTCGATCATCGCTTTGTTGTTACCGCAAGGCCTCACTTCCATACCTGCATTCAATAATAATCAATTCCGATGCAGAATATTTGAAACCAAATTGACTTAGATATTGAATAGATGAAAAAGACAAGACGTATATGTAAGCAACTTTAAGAACGCTTAAAAAATGTTAGTAAGAAGAAGTATTTGTAAGCATGCATGTCGAACCTTTACACAAGTCCAAAGGCCGCAGCCTAAGCTCAAGTTGTTTTTGGCAGCCCTCCTTCCGCATAGCGCACAAACTGGGGTAAAGTCTAAAGTCGGATGCGCAGACGGGGAAGTACTCGTCATCCGGCGGACATTCGAAGAGGCAGGAACAGCGCGGGTAGCCGTCGGCGCCGAGTTCGCAGCTGGCGCCAAAGTCGCAGCGGATATCACGGCAGGCGGACGGGTCCGCGGTGCCTGCGAGATCGGTCGAGCCCGAGGAATCCGTTGACCCTTCCTCCGCCTCGGTCGTGGTCATCGCGGTCGTAGCTACCCCCACCCAAATATTTGCGTGTTAGTCAAGCGATAAACCGGAAAGTTAGTTAATTGATCGAGGATGGGTCGCTTTATTGGAATTACTGCTAACAACTGAGTTGATGACGGTCCGATGGTAAATATTTTGACTGCCCTCCCGCAACTTTTACGGAGATTAGAGATTATAGTTGAGCCCATATACCGTTCTCTACTTTAGTGGAACTAATGAAAAAAGTTTGATAGTTGTTAGTTTGGGTGCGATAATAAAGGACAGATTGCAAATAATAATAGATGATATACGCACTCATAGCTATTGGCGGTACAACAGCTAGTCTATCTTTGCAGTTTCCGTAGAAAATGACATGCAGCGTCGCAGGTGGTGGTAGTTTGCAGGCTGCTTTTTGAAGTTCGCATTCGTTAGAGTAAGTCTGCATAGTGCTGCCGCAGACAGGTTCCCGAGGCGCCTCGCTGCAATCGGTGGGACACACGCATTCTCCGGCTGCGCACCGTGCTCCATAGGAACATGTGACGCCATCACAGAGAGCTATTCCACAGATACAATTGTCGACATTAGGTAAAATACTATTCCAAGACTGACGTTTATACAAGAAATGCCGTGTTACAGAGAAATAAATTAGCATAAGACGTCGTGGTAAGCACGGCCGCCACACTAACATAAACAACGGCATGGGAGTTTTATGTCGTCTGCGCTGGCAAGGTTACGACTTTGTAAGCACCCGGCTAAAAGTTTGGAGAGAAACGAATGGCTGAACAGATAATGTCATTTTGTCGGACAATCTCGAGCTTCCCATCGTACTTTCTCATTCCTCCGCCGGAGAAAATTAGGCCTTCTCTTTCCCGCAATAAGGAACGAGGGTAGACATCCGTGCAAATTTAATAACGATTGTTTACCACTTCTCCACAAAATGAAAGTCTTACGAAAGCGCTCGATTAATGCTCGACAAAAGATAGAAGATGTTTTTACACAGAAAATGTAGATGTTAGCCACCGTCTTGACAAACTTTTCTTGTAGGTACCTATGATTTGTTTCAGTTTTATAAATTACATTTGCTTTTACGTTCAAAAGCTGTAATTCAATAAATAAATATAGGTCTTTCAAAATAGAATATTACAAGACATTAATGAAATGTTTGCGAGGCGGAATGACACGGATGTTTTTTTTTTCAAATGAGCGGGTTCTGAAGTATACCACTGTGTAATTCTTAGAGAAATCGTTATAAAGAATAAGAATTTTATAACTGTAATTTACCTTCTGTTATGTTTAAATAAATAAATAAATTCTGCATACGAAACGGTTTGACACGGTAGACATATTTGAATATTGACTTATTAGTTAAAATATTTGTTAAATTGAACTAGACATATTTAGTTAAAAAGTTAATCGATTCACCAATATATTGATAAACTGTTTAACTTAATGGACGAATAAATATTCAGACCTCATTGCAGCTATTTTTATTTTATTTCTATATCTATATATGATATGAATGATAATGTCATGGTATTGTTTACAAATTAATCACGTTTTGGACATAATACTCTAATAAAATGATTTCGTATTACAAATAGACTGTGCTTAATTGAAGACAATAAAAATGAAAACATTAACGAAATTGATTACACAGACAAAATGACGTCTACGAAAGACTGAGTACCTAAAGTTTTGTACTTAAATCCTGTCATACGTTGCAGATATAATAATAATAATACTAATAGTAATGATAATATTACTCAATAGGAATATATTTATTTATATTATGTAATTTAAGTGTTTTAAGTATTTTTCTCTCATAATTATTATAAGTGATAAATAAGATATCGCGAAAAGTATATTTATGCTGCTAAAGACTAAGCTCGACTGATCCCACAATAAAATTTACTCTTTTAACGATTACTCGCGTTCATCTTCTTACTTTTACCATAGCAAATATATTCTGATGTATTAGGTGCACAGAGGTAAAATTATGTCTGTAAAAGTTTTAAAGAAATTGATATGTATAAAATCACATTCAGATTAAGTAGAAGTATTAGTAGTAGATTGAGTATTAGTTATTAATGTATTTTACCTCTAAAACAAAGTAACGCAAGGTTTAGGCCACAAAGGTGATTTGCTTAATCTGCCTTCGTCCAGTGCACGTCGGATTTGGAACACTTTAATTCCATATACCTATCGATTCGTAGTAGTGTTTGCTTGATATATTATTAGGTTTCCCTGTTACAAACAAATCAATTTCTTAGCTTAGTTTTTAGAGAAACTAATAGATTTCAATTAGTATACAACATTGAAATTAATAATTAAGATAATTGCAGATAAATATCTTTTTTTATCGTTCGGTGATATAACTTTCAATCCTAAATCAAAATACTAGAGAGTAACTTATATAAGAGGGTAACTTATATATAAGATATAAGAGATATAACTTATATAGGAGGTGATTGTTAGTTAGGTACTTTGAAGTGGTAGGATTAGCCGCCTCTTACACTCAGCTTCCACACACAAACAATGTGTTTTGAGTCACAAGAACGCTAGTGTTTCAACAAGGAATAGTATGTTACCGTTAATGTCGGAAATTAATGACTGTCGATCTGTTTCTTACAATCAATCAATTTCCACATACTGATGGAATTCAATAATGATCATTACGCTGGTCAATAACCAAGATTTGTTAAAATTTTAATTTCTGACATACGTAATGTACGTTCATTTTTTTATCACACATTTTATCACGTATCAAAGTTTGTACCTAATGTGTTAACGTATATGTTTAATTTATTTATGTACTTTAATCAATGTTTCAGCTGACTGGCTCGTGACCATCGTTGGTGTAATCCAGCAGAAATGTCAAGTAAAATAATTGAGATAAACATACACGTTAAGACTCGTTTAACAGACAAATATGTGAAAAACGCGAAACTCTCAAAGTTATATCTGACTTTTATCCGATAGAATTTAAATCTGACATTATTTGAATAACTTCGTAATATGTGACGTTCTTTGAGCAAGAGTTTATTGTTGGTATGAACTAATTGATTTTGCTTAAGGTTTTTTAAATTAAAATCTTGATGTTCTTGATGATCAAAGAATGATTCGATCAATGATGATTCGCTTAAATTAAAACATACTCAAACGTCTGATTTTAAGAAAAAATAATAAAAATGTACTCGTACTATTTTTAAAAATATTTACCTAAAATCTCAATATCTGGGAAACTAGAACCGACGATAAGGTCCCTTCTCTCAAATAAGATTCCATTTCATAAATATGGTTCATCCACACCCATTGTCGTTTTATATGGTATGTAATGCGGGTTTACAGAATAGATTGGCGTGAAAATGATTAAACGGTTATCTTAAAAATTAAATTATTTATTAAAAATTATTTTAAAAAAAATCACAATTATTCATTATCTGAGAGTTTCACAGTACGAGTATATCGATGGCTCCATTGTAAACGAAAAACATAAATTTCACACAAAAAAATTTAACGTGAAAAAGTACACAGAACCAGTTTGAAATAACTGTATGAAATGTAAAGCAAAATCAAAATTATAAAATAAGCTTTTCATGTGTATATTTTTATGAATATATAAAATTGGTTTATTTTATGGATATTCTGAACATGTCAATGTTTCATTAGTTGAAAGTACTTATGTCACTTCCAAGAATTTTGTCCACATTTTCTCTGAATAAGAGATTCATAGATTTATTTATTTTTTCAGATATATGTTACGGGTCTATATGAAATTTCATCAAAATCCGTTGTAAATTGTACCAGGTGTATGCATAAGGTTTTTCCGGTTTTTTGGTAAAAAAAACACGTAATTTTCAAGGGAAATTATTTTTTTTTTATTCAAAATATTGGCCATCGGCTTCTACACATTTCGCCCATCTTTCAGGTAATTTATGAATACCATGCCAGAAAAACTGCTTGTCTTTTGCGGCAAACCATTCGTCGAGCCATTTTCCAACTTCCTCGAAATTGCTGAAGTGCTGCTCTGCGAGCGTGTGCCCCATTGATGTGAAGAGGTGATAGTCAGATGGCGCCAGGTCTGGGGAGTACGGCGGGTGCGGAAGGATGTCTCATCCAAGCGATTTCAAGGCGTCTTTCACTGGTTTTGCTGTGTGAGGCGGCGCATTGTCGTGTAACAAAATCACTTTGCCATGTCTTCTGGCCCATTCCGGTCGTCTTTCGATTAATGCGTGGTTTAAATTAATCATTTGTTGGCGATAGCGTTGTGTATTAACGGTTTCGCCGGGCTTCAAGAGTTCATAATACACAATACCGCTCTGTTCCCACCAGACACAGAGCATGGTCTTCTTGCCGAAACGATTTGGCCTTGGTGTTGAAGGATCGGTTTCGCCAGGTGAAAGCCACGATTTTTTCCTCTTCGGGTTTTCAAAATAAATCCATTTTTCGTCACCCGTCACAATTCGATACAAAAATGATTTCCTTTCGTGGCGTTGAAGCAGCATTTCACGGGTGACTTTGCGATTTTCTTTTTGACGTTCATTCAAATCGTGTGGGACCCATTTACCGAGTTTATTGATATTCCCCATTGCTCGTAAACGTCTGCTGATTGTTTCTTGTGACACATGTAATGCTTCTGTTAATTGCCGTTGAGTTTGAGTTGGGTCATCATCCAATAACTCCTGCAATTGCTCGTCTTTGCATTTTTGTGGTCTACCAGAGCGCTCACTGTCTTTCACATTGAAATCACCACTTTTAAATTGTCGAAACCATGTCTCACATGTTCTAATCGATGGAGCGTGTTCACCATATGTTTCTATCAGCAAACGATGACTTTCAACAGCCTTTTTCTTTTGATTAAATAAGAAAAGCAATGCGTGCCGCAAATGTTCTTTTTCAGGCACAAAACTCGACATGATCACTGAACGATAAAACAAAGACGCTATTTTTCGGCGGACTCAACTTGTGTGTGTTTGTAGTTTAAATGTCAGCCGAAAAAATGACGTATGTGTCAAATTAATACGCTGCGTACTTTTCGCTGGCGCTATCTCTTAGTTAAACCGGAAAAAACTTATGCATACACCTGGTACATATTATGGTTATTTCATAGACGGCTGAACATGTAATTATAATGGTTTTAGAATCCTTTTAAAGGTATCTTTAATACAAATGAATAGGTACCTAATTTTACTTTTTTTGGAACCATAAATCAACGCTTTCCTGAAACAATACAATCTAACTAAATAACATAATGCGAGTATTTTTTGTTGGAATAATCACTAGATATTTTGTATTGTAATGATGTTGAAAACCATGAACTTAGAATAAATTAACAAATTTATCAACTAACAACTCGTGAGTTGATGGACACTAATATCTAATGGGGAAGTCTATTTTAAATAACAAATATTTCGGTCATTAACCAACGTGTTAGGTTAATATCAACATACACCGGAGATAGTTGACATTTAAAGTATTTCGGATATTCACAGTAACATATACGTTCTGTTACTGTGCTACAATACACTGTGAATCCCTATCGTAGTTTGAGTCATTGCTCCTTTTTATACTAATACTACAATTAAAATTTCCAACAATCATATCCCCCTCATACAAGTTTAATTTTAAACCTTCTTCCCGCTTCGAAAAATTTAATACATTATAATATAATAATACACCTGTGAACACTTTCCCTCCACGTATTATGCTATTTATTTTATTTTCTCGCTAGGCTATTTCTAGAGGTTAAAAAGCGCCCTTGAGGAATATAATACATACCTGTATTATATACATACTTGAGGTACTTGTGTGATGTAAAGATTTGAACAAGAGGGGAAATACGAAACTAAACTTTTCATAATGTGTGCTACTTTTTCCATTTCAAAGTGCTTCACATTACCTATCTACTCCAAAATATTTTTATTGAAGAACCGCACGTAGCCACAAAAATTATAAGTATCTTCTCGTAACTCAGGTAGCCATTTATTATCATCACTCCCCGCTTTAAAGCATTTAATAGTTAACTGTATAATATCCCGAAATGAGGTCACTTTTTCGAGGAAATTGCCCGCCGTATACCTAATTAGTTGGCAACGTTGTAGTCAAATAGCGTAATTTATTTATTTCTGCTCGGAAAGTATTATTAAGGTCGGAGCTTGATGATCGATAATTAAATTCGAATGTCGACTGGGTTCTGTTCGATTTAATAAAACAAATTAACTATAATTGGGAAAAACAGAAACCAGAGTTGGTGGTGGTTTATTTTTACGTGTAAATAAATATAATGAAAGAAGACATTTGAGACGGGCCTTTTTTGTAATTCTACGAAAGGAAACCTCATCTAATAGCCTTAATTTTATTTCGGACTTATGAAAGTAAAAATTGAAATATGCAGACCTGCAAAATATCTAGAGTAAGGTAATTATCACTTACCGCAATCGCCTTTGTAGTCTAGCCCCAAAACACTCTGCTCGCGACACGCAGTCGAGTCCAATTCACATTGTGACGCGTACGTGTGACCATTGCTCCCGCAAACAACTCCCGATTTCTGGGCAGGGGTAAAAATCTGGATAATATGTAACGAAATGATGGAGAAAATATCGTGAGAGAAAACAATCGGCAGCCATTCAACTTACGAATTTCTTATCTTTCGACCGAATCGAAAGTAAATTTAATTCAAATTCACTTTTTCATTATGTATTATAATGATGTTCATTATATATATACCTACATATGTATAGAGGTAAGGACTTTATTCACGTACGATTAAATAAAAATGTGAGACTACAGCACAAAATTATAAATAACTCAAACGAAAAAACATGAACTGGACAATTTTTTTATCTTATCAGCTTTTTCACTAACCAGAAATTCCAAATCACCCAAAGGGACAAAAGAAGTGATTACAAAATACTCGATAAAATAAAATTAAAACGGGTATAAAACTCAATTACCGTTTGAAAGGATAATCAAAGCCATATTGATTTAAGCCAGTTAGGCTGTATCCGGTTGCCGGTGCAAACCGGTCGAAAACCGCCCGATCATTTAGTCGGAAATTAGAAATTATTGTTTGATAGAAAGTTAAACTAATTGCTCTCAGGAAGGATTATGTTATCTAAACTTTGGCTGTGAAAGAGCAGTGATTTTATTGAATCTAAAATTTCGCTCGAAATTCAGCTTTATATTTATATCGTGTTATCAAAAAGAAGATTGCAGATTACACTGTTTTCCATTAAATATAATAGAATATAATGTTATTTTATACAAGTCACAACACTACTAACTGAAATAATTTTAGTAGAGTACGTTCTCCCTATTGTTAAAAATCACATTTAACAAATCATAATTATATAATTTTAATTATTATTGTTTTGAATGTTTTTGTCATATTTTATTAAGAAAGGTACTGTCTTATGTACTTTGATGATATGAAAAATCACAATAGTGTATTCTGATATACTCTAAGAGTCTAGACCAGCTATACTCTAAGTGTGTTCCGCGGAACCCTAGGGTTCCGTGATACCTCTGTCGGGGTTCCGCAAGAATTTAGAAATAAAAAAATCAAAACACCTCTCTCTGGTCGCTCCGCGGCTGTGCGGACTCCGCGGCCGCGCGGAGACAAAACGCTATGAATGTTATTTATTTATTTATTTGTATTTGTATAAGCTTGTGTTACATTAGCTGGTACAATATCTCATAAGTTTGGTCTCAACAATTTTATACTTGTACAACGCGTTCGCTCTAAGTTTGCCGGTCTGTGGAATGCGCGTACCCTCCCCCACGTGACAACAAAACTTATAATGTGTCATAGTTTTACCCAAATATCTAACGTACACAATTTTTATTGTTACAATTAAATAAAAAATTTCGAACGTCATACACTCATACCTATCGCCAGCGGCAAACTTAAAACGAGCGGGTAGTATACTTGTAAGCGCTCAGTCTCTTTGATAAAAGCCGCCTCTGAATTAGACGCTATAGTTGTCAACTAGCGACTTTCGTCTCTAACTTCAAAGGATAAAGTCGATATTGTTTACAACGCTATTTTTAAATTTCTGTTTTTATTTTTGCTTTTTGTTTATCAAAGGTGCCGACTCGAGTATTTTCGAGAATATTTGAGATCGAGTCTAGGACTAAGTATAAAAGCGGCGATCGCGCGTTGGCGTCGTCAGTTGATGATTAGCGTTCGGAGCGATAAGTTACTACCTACTTACAAGCTCGCTAGCGAGAAACTAGTGTTCATTGTTTTACTGCCTGCTGTATTCTGTTGTCTCAGTTTTATACATTTCTTCCCTGTAGGTTCTAAATTTAGTCTCTTATACGCAGTAACGATTGTGCATTATTTAAACCCCACTATCCTGACTTGTAACATTATAAATAAAGAAGAATGGAACGTTGGCTTAAAGGTGTTAAACGTGTTCCAACAACATCTTCTAATGACGCTGAATGTTCAAAAGCAATGCGCGCGGAGAATTTAGCAATCACCGATCCAGAAGATGATGCCACGAGTGCCACGACGTCAAGCTCGACGGTTTCAAAGACGAAAAAAAGGAAGTATGATGAATCTTATATCAGTTTCGGATTTGTTGATTCCAACGGCTCACCTCTCTGCATGCTCTGTAGTAAACTGCTTCCTAATAGTTCCATGGCACCTGCCAAATTGCGTCGACATTTAGAAACCGTACACCCCGAGACTAAAGACAAGAATAAAGAATTTTTTGTTCGCAAAAAAGATCAGTTATTAGAAAGTCAAAAAAATATGATGCATGTAACACAAACTACCAACGAAAAGGCCACGGAGGCATCATACTTAGTTAGCTATCGCATTGCACAAGCAGGTGAAGCGCACACTATCGCTGAGAAATTAATAAAACCATGTGTATTAGACATAACAAAATGTATGCTTGATGAAAAATCTGCAAAGCATCTTTCTACTGTTCCGCTATCAAACGATACTGTTTCACGACGAATCCATGATCTGGCAAGCTACGTCAAACAAGAACTAGTTACACGTCTACAAAATACACGATTCGCTTTGCAAATGGACGAGTCGACTGATGTCGCTGGTTTGGCTATCCTGCTGGTTATTGTGAGATATCCATATAAAAGTTCTTTTGAAGAAGACATGCTTATGTGTTCATCGCTGCTTACAAACACTACCGGGGAAGAAATTTTTAATAAAATAAATATATTTTTTGAAGAACATAATCTCAGTTGGAACAATTGCATT
The DNA here is from genome assembly GCA_914767545.1 of Sesia apiformis. Classification (NCBI taxonomy): domain Eukaryota; kingdom Metazoa; phylum Arthropoda; class Insecta; order Lepidoptera; family Sesiidae; genus Sesia; species Sesia apiformis. The sequence goes on along the minus strand of OU611948.1, from coordinate 13,655,384 downwards.
GACATTTGTACAGATGGGGCCAAGGCGATGACAGGTAAAACAGCAGGAGCAGTGTCACGAATGAAAAATAAAGCGCCTAATTGTAGTTCCAGTCATTGTATTCTGCATAGACAAGCACTTGCGATGAAGCAAATGCCGTCTAATCTAAAATTAGTTATGGATGAAGCGGTAAAAATAATTAATTTTATCAAATCACGACCACTACAATCCCGATTGTTCTCATTATTGTGTGAAGATTATGGCAGCAAACATAAAACACTGCTGCTCCATACAGAAGTGCGATGGCTGTCTCGGGGAAAAACTTTAACAAGGCTATTTGAACTTAGAGCCGAGTTACAAATGTTTCTTTCAGCAGATACTTCTTTTAATTTGAAGGACCGTTTGTATGATAAAACTTGGTTGTTCCGATTGTCTTTTATGGCGGATATCTTTCAAAAACTTAACGAATTAAATTTATCGTTGCAAGGTAAACAGACAACAGTGTTTCAGGCCTATAATAAAATAACTGCTTTTAAAAGAAAATTAGATTTTTGGATCATTTGCATTGGTAAGAAAGAAATAGAAAGTTTTACGTTACTCAGTGAGTTTGTTAGCGAAAACGACTCAGAAATGTTTGAAGATAATGTGTTTGAAGAATTGGTCCAATATCTCAGTTCGATGCGCGCATCTTTTGAAAAGTATTTTCCCGAAGAACACAATACAAAAATTAAAGTGAACTCCTGGATTCATAATCCTTTTTTACCCAACTTGGAAAAGCCTGAAAACATGTCAAATGAGATATATGAATCTCTTTTAGAAATGTCATCAGACACAAGTATGGAGTCATTGTTCAAAACGACGCCTCTTAATGATTTTTGGTGCAGAATCCAAGATGAATATGCAATGCTTGGCCAAATGGCTCTGGATATTCTTCTCCCGTTCCCAACTACATATTTGTGCGAAACAGGATTCTCTACCTACGCAGCCACGAAAACAAAATATCGCAATAGACTGGACGCCGAAGCTGATATGAGACTCCAACTTTCTTCCATCAAACCTGATATCAAGCAATTGATGAAAAATAAAAAACAGTTTCATACCTCCCACTAGTTAGATTTTTTCTTTTTTAATGTTTTCTATTATTGTCCTTACCAAGTGGTGAAGTAAATAATAATTAGTAACTGATACATTGTACTTTTATTATGCTGATTAATATAGAATACACTTATAAAAATAATTGTTTTATTGTAGGGTTCCATCAAGTATTTTGCTTCCCAAAAGGGTTCCGTCATTTAAAAAGTTTGAGAACCACTGGTCTAGACTATATAAGAAAAGTTTAGATATATCTCGCAATCAAGAACTTAAGACGATAATTTTTAGTTTTTAAAAAAATCTATGCTATTCAAGTTATTAAACATTTTCGCAATACAAGCACTGATTTACGAAGGAAAACAATATATGAGTCATATAACTATATTTCGAAACAGGAAGGAAATATCCAACTTCTAACCAATACCTACGGTGATCAACTTATGAATCGTAAGGAGCTAGTTATAAGGGCTATAATAAATTATACAGGGTAGCTCGACGTAGTCAAGCTATTGTCCACTCTATTGAAAAGATATGTAATTAATAAATAAGGCCAATCCCTACATTTCAACAATGCTTGAAACATTTGGTCTTCAAGCATTATGGTATAAGTACAGATCTACCACGACACATACCCATCACTAATTCCTCACCACTTGTTTATTTTGCTGTCTGTAGAGACAGACATAAAAGCCTAAATGATATATTATAAAAAAGTATATTTAAACAGCGTAACAACACGACAATTGTTAAAACACATTACCTGTGCCTCAGTGCAGTTGTGATTGCAGCGACAAACTGGCCGACCGGTGTCTGTGTCCACGACACACTCGCCGCCGCCATGACACACGATGTCACCACATGTTTCTGTGTAGGGAGACATTTGTATGTTTAAGAAACAAACCCCAACGAACTTCCTTGACAAAGGAGGTGTCACGCACAGTGCAGTACACAATCGAATTTATACAGCAAACGCGTAGATTGTGAAACATTGGATCTCCATGTGGTCTTTCCGTCTTTACACTACGACATGGAGTTCTTTAAGAAAGCTGTGAATAGAGCTTCACGAATTCAGCAGTGCACACGCATTTCCCCTCGTGATGCCGGTAAATACCATAAATATGGACAACCGTAACCACTTACCACCATGTAGTATGTCTGCAACTTTCCCTATGAAAAGTAACTGAGACATACGACTATTTTTTTAAATTTAAAATAAGATATGATAGCAATGACTACCAAGCATATGTTACACGCAGCGTCTCAAGCATTGGGGCATTGAGAAGTCATTGCACAGCAAAATTTAATGTATTGTCTTTTCATTTAACTTTCATTATTTCTTTTGTGTTCGAGTAGATCAACCTCGCAATGGTTATACAAATTCCAAATTCCACACTAAACTTTTAATACTGTGCTTAAAGCTTAATCATATTATAGAGAACCAGAATAGAATATTAAACGTTTAAAAGGAGTTTCATTTCATTAGATCTTTTCAAATATTTAATTCCATTTTGATCACATTGCCGTTGACATATTATTAAAATTAAAACTATGGGAATTTTAAAATTAATAAAATTAGAAAACCAATTACTCCACTTTATAAAAATAAAATTGTTCTGAAACTTAGAAGTTTTATTGGAATAAAAGTGCTATGAAATAAAACTGCCATGGCCCTATCATATGTAGCGTATCCTGGTATCATTCTGAATAAGCATAGTTGAAAAATCTACTGACACGTTGTGTAGATATACATTTATATCAGGGCAGTGCAATGTATTCGCAATACGCATTGATACACGTAGGCGAATCGATACGATGATACGCGTTGTTTGGTTGAATAACGCATCCGCATATAAATAAGAAAATCCGCAAACGCAATATTGCAGTCCCGCGGTACCCTCCCACAGCAACGCCCTAAGCCGCGGTCCGTTCCTTCCGCAGATTTACTGGCGTCGAAGCCCTTAGGCTCGTTGCTACACACTTCTTGCTCTTAGCTGAGCGCCTTCTGCACTCGCCCTAAACTATACATGTCCGGAGACTTGAAAGGTCACAAGAATTTAGCCATACTGAAAAAAACAATATCTCAAGGCACTACCTACATTAAGTGCATCGTTTTTGCTACGAGAGCCCATAAATAATCATTAGGATAATACAATATCATTACGAGTGAAGGTATTATTAAAGTTAGCCCCAGCGCAAGTAGCAAAACCATTTTCAAGCTATCGTATACAACGTGTCACATAAATAGCGCAAAACTTGAAACGTGGTCAACCAATTTAAAATACATATATAAAACCATTCCAGCGAAATATAAAGTTATTTTCTGGAATAAATTAAGGTTTTGTTGTTCAGGATCCGTCTAAAGGTTAAACGTTCGTAATGGTTATTACTCAGAGCCTTGGCGTCTCGCGCGACGCAGTTCGGGCGATGTGCGTAGAATAAAAGATATACTAAAATTGTACTATAAATCATGAAAAACTATTGTAAAAACTTGCAGAAGTGATTCAACTCTTGATACTGGATTTTCAGCTCTTGCGTTATTCCGGTGACACATTGTATATCTCTTTATACGATACCCATATGAAGGAGATCTTATGGAACTACCTCTTGACTTAATTCAGCCGATTACAGATATCACTGTATTATCGCATGGTTTTGAAGACACGGCGTATCACGGCTTTGTGTGTCTTGATAAACATGAACAACCAAACTACATACATCATTATATATTTTTGGATACGTACGTATCATACAATGATATATGGATATAATAAATATTATGATACAATACGGAGGATACAGTTCACGTGGTTCGTCTATTGATATATCTATTGATACATATCACCGTTTACGTGACCGCGTAGAGAAAACGCTACAAAGCTAGGTACGCTTATTTTCGTGGGCTAACAAATTCGACAACTTTTGTTTCATCGTTGAAACTTTCCGCTTCATACAAAGCTTTATCACGTACTCAGCCTATTTGCAATTTATTTCAGCAGATACTTCCACAAACGAAACTAATTTAATGTATGTATACTTCCTAGGTATGTACATGCCTATATTTGGAGCGGAGATGAAAAATAAGAATATGTATTTATTTTTTCAGAAGTTTACGCGTTTACAGTTATTATTGTAGGTACACAGTGTTGACACAGTGCACGCAGATCGCGCACGGTGTTTTACGTTGTCAGTAATTTGCAGTATAGCGTCACTGTCCACACCGTTCTCGCCAGTCGTTCCCTGCACGCCTCACGAGATTCATACTCTCAATTAATCCTTGTGATAATTTGATAACATAGTATGGAGGACAATGAAAGTTATTTATCGCACCTTCTGAAGCTACATCTTACACCACAATACACCTTAAATTATAACCGCCACACTATAAAAATCCATCAGTCTACCGGTGATAGGTTCCTCATCGATATCCGTGATTCGTGTCAATATCAGTTAAGAATGACAAACGCCACACAATTATCAAATAATTTTTGAAGTCACCTTTCTCAGCTCGTAAAGCCAGGTCTTTTAGGTTTTCGTGAGTATACTCGTACGTCGCTCTTTTTTGTACCAATCTTTCGACCAGCGACGTAGTCGACTTTAACGTTTAGTCGCAAGTAGTAACAATAGGAATCAAATCTTTATCAGACATGCTGCTCACTTGAAAACGTTGACGAATATTGCCGTCATTGTTATTACGTGTAAAAACAATTGGCGTTAGAGTGCAAGGCGCGATTCAATAATATTATGCAATGACACTATTGTACAGTATTATTCTAGGGGGTACTTATCATTTTATATACAAGATTTAACGCAAGGTTGATCCATATCTTTACTTGGATATATTTTTGTATTGATATTCATATGTTTATTTGAATATGACATATACGCTAAATAACAATACCCCACTAATTTGAACTGGAATTAGTGTTTACTAATTGGAAATATATGTATATGAAAACGAAAGATGTATAATAAATGAAAAGAAATATCTTTGTCCGACATGAAAATAAATAACACGTAAAAATAAATAATATGACGTTATGACAAAAACGAAATGTAATTTATATTGGCAGTCACATTTTACTGTAGGTACAGAGACATAATAAAAATATTCCCAGGGCACCTTATACTTATCACGTTCTAATCTATACTATAATATAATAAAGAGAGAGTGCGAATTTTGTGAGTTTGTGTGTATGTGGAGGGTAATCTCCGGAACCACTATTTGAAAAATTCTTTCACCATTTGAAAGATACATTATTCCAGATGTACATAGGCTATATATTATGTATCTATATTATGTGCAAAAAAAATTGTAGGGGATGCAACGCATGCCGGGCACAGCTAGTAATAATATCTATACTAATATAATAAAGAGAGAGTGCGAATTGTGTGAGTTTGTGTGTATGTGGAGGGTAATCTCCGGAACCACTGCACCTGTTTGAAAAATTCTTTCACTATTTGAAAAGTACATTATTCCAGATGGACATAGGCTATATATTATGTACAAAAAATTGCCGGGCATGCAACGCATGCCGGGCACAGCAAGTATTTCATAAAATAAAGGACCGAAAGCGGTAGCTATATATTTAATTGAGCCCATTGAAAAGTAACATAATTGGACACGGAATAATTACAATGTAAAATTACAAAGTACAATTACTTTGTAACTACTGACACCATAATACACATTCTTAGTTCCATATGTTATTACTTAAGTAGGTATTGGCTGCTTGTATTTATATGAACTAAGTGTTAAACAGAGATGATTTATTAACACTCCATGCCGAGTGAGTAATAGGTTTGGAGTTCATTGACGAGTCAAGACACGGAAACCCTTTGAAAACAGTTCTAAACTTGCAGCAAAGTATGACTAAGAGAATGTCGAATATTGTTGAAATAATCAATAAATCGTCGGCCTTTATAAAATAAAATTAATCCTTTAGTCTCCGTTCATCAATCCATGTCGAGTTCAATTTATCATTGGAGCCGTTTTAATCTCTTTAATTGACATTTCAGCGCGCAATGTAAGCGATAGGTTCCGTACAATTAATTGCGGCTTCTTTTTCAGTAAACAGTATAAATGATCTCTATAATCGAGGAAAGAAAAAGAAAAGAACGAACTAAAAGTATGTACTCGCAAGGCGAGGGAGGGTAAGAAAAAATAAAAGGAAAAGAATACTCGTATATATGAAATGCAACACAATCTTCCCTTTCAATATCCACTGCAGGACACGGGCCTCCTTATGTACATTATCATGTGCATGAAGAACGTATGGCCTTTAAACGACACGCTGACCGAGCCACTCTTTTAGATGTGGTGTAATTCCTCGGCGCTTGCGGTAGCGGCTTCGTTATCCGATAGTCGTATTTTACAACAAGAATATATAAAATAATAATAATAACAAGGAGTAATATAATAATAAAAAAGGTCAGTAAAAATGACGCTAAAATGATTTTTTTTATTTATACTTACGTAATAATTGAAAGAACTGCAACAAAGTTAACAGCTAATAATGTCAATGCTATTGCTTTTAGGTCGCAATCCTCTTAATTGACTGGCTACATGAAGTTCTATTGGACTAGAAGGATGACTGGTTTTTTGTATCTGCGATAGCGCTATCGTAAGCAGTAAATCAATCGGGTTTCCAACTGAGATCTGAAAGTATCTTTTATAATCTTTCACGTTTGAGGATGCAATTATTCCGCGTAATTTATTATTTCTGAATACGAGGATGGCACCTAATGATACAAGTATTATGAGAACATAAAACGACAGTCGTTGCTTTGTGCCTAAACAATCTCCTCCTGTCTTTTATTGCTGACTTTATAAGGGGTAACATTTTTATTACGAAAAATTGATAGCTATTTTTTGACGAAGAGATTTATATAATTCATTTTGTGTTTGACTTTTAGTTACGAGTATTTACCACGAAGTCATAACTAACAAGCATCTTGTTTGACCTCTAAAATGCATAATCACAATCTACTTCAGTTTCTTATTATTTTATGACTCATAATAGTTATATAACATTAAAACATTATAAAACACGAAGTAATATAAACTATTATGACATGTAAAAACGCCTTGAAATTTGTAGTCTGGCGTTATTGCGAAGGTAAATGTGGACAATGTAATTGGTCATTTGGTCTAAACGGGACATGAACAATGCGCTTATTCGGCAAGCCCTATTAAGAAGCATCATTTTGTCCTTATTTGAAGACCTCTTGACACAATGCAGGCACATTTTAACGGATTTTGATGTACGATATTGTCAGTTGTAAATTGCGTAATACACACTGAGTGTACATATTCAATGTAGGTATTTATAATTTTAAAAGATATCGTATTCTCAAAGAATTCTAGAAATACTCACGGCAAGTACCGTTGTACAGCACCCACAATTGTCCTTTCTTGGAGCCCTCCTGACACGCATGCACCTGCACTTGCATTCACTGCCGTACTTGCTGCTGTCGATTGCACAAAAGGCAACCTGCATAGTGTCAACTCTGGATTGTCTTAAAGTAGGTTAATAAGTACTCACGGCAAGTTCCATTGTATAGCACCCGCAGTTGCCCTTCCTTGATGCCCTCCTGGCAGGCGTGCATGCGCATCTTGCACTCGCTGCCGTACGTGTTGTGGTCGGTCGCGCAGATAGGCGCGAGCGTGGAGTCGCACACGGGGCACGCGCACTGCGCCGCGCCCCCTCGTGATATACACGCGCCGCCCCACGGACACGTCGCGCGAGCGCATGGGTTTTCGTCGCCTACGAAGATATTAATGGAGTTATAGTACTTTCGTGTATATACCTACATGATATTGCTGTTTGTAATATCAATTGCATTGACATCTTTGGCGACTCCATGTCGGTGTTCAAACGTGGTGTGTCGCCCCTATTGTAACTTTCAACTTCATTAACTTTAATTTCAGTAAAATAAATTATTGCTGTGGGCATCAAAATATTTTTTTAAATGTGAGTGCTGTGTGCACCTATAATAGGTATATAATGATTTATATGTGGATGTACCACTGGTATTTTAATAAAAAAAGGTGTATATTTATACATACGGGCTGGATTGAAAATTTCGCGGCCTGGTATATAAATGTTTCTTATATTTCATTATACTCCAATCATTTGATTTTATTCTTTATTTGTTACTTTACAAGGTTTCAAATTTAATATTTCTAATAGGACGTTTTGTGAAACTGTTTAAAGAGTGAAGATTCCATTCCATTGTTAATTCCATTTAAATAACGGACAAATGAAAGGGTTCACGCTCGAAGCAAATCCATGAAGACATGGTGAGCATATTAAGAATATCTGCTTCACCGTATACTACCTACAGTCAAAAAATTTAAACATGGTCGGGAAAGTTTCAAAGATGACCCACGTTCTAAAAGGCCTTAAACATCAACGACTAAAGAAAATGTTGACAAAATATGCGATCTCGTAATAGAAGACCGGGGACTAAAAGTCAATGAGACAGCTGAGACCATAGGCATATCCAATGAACGGACGCAGAATATAATTGTCAACGAATTGGGGTTCCACAAGGCGATCGCGAGATGGGTTCCACGACTGCTTTCAATCGAACAAAGACAACCTATGGAAGAAATCATGAAAGTATATATTGTGACTGCAAGGTGAATTGGTTACAATGAGAGTTGCCAGCAGTTGATGGAATCAAACAAAAAATGATGATCATGATAAATTTTTCGTATGATTAACTTACCGCAAGGACCCATATATGATGCCCGTATATCTCGGTTGTTCCGACAAGAGCTCTGGTCCAATATGCACGGGCTGTCGTACGTCCGGCCGTCAGTTCCACACACCGGTCGAACGATGGCCTCACACTCCGGTCCGCATCCGCACACGGCGACGCCGCGAGCGTCCAAGGTACAACGCTCACGCACTCCACACTTAACTGACTCGCATGGATGTTGAGCTAAAAAAAAAAAATTCTATACAAAAATCAGTAAAACATCTGTAACTAGTTATGACAATGTATACTCTAATTCTTCTACAAAAAGTTATTTTTACGTTTATTCTGATATCGCATAAACATCACGTTCGTATCCCCATAAAAAGCACCCAAATCATGACCCTTTTCCCCCATATTTCACGTAGGTTTATATTTTATATATTTCCAATACAAAAGCCTTCTCTTTGAATTCTAATTTCAAAGTAACAAAACAGCCGACAATTGTGTTGTTACAGAGAAATTAACAGTACGAAAATAGACAAAATTAAGATAAAGAATTCTGTTTCAAGTTAAAATCTTTTAATAATAAATAATCAAATTATTCCGTCCCTGTTACAATTTCTTTTGGGTCGGCTAGACGCTTCGATGCCCGTGTCCAATTACTTTCCTTATAAGAAAACGTCGCTTAAACACGATCTCAATAAAGCAAGGTCTTTGCATTTTGGAGTAAAGATTTAATTTTAGATAAGGGAAGATAACTATTTTTTGTGAACGGATTAGTGTAAGCTTCTTTCACGAATTCGGCTTTTAAGATATTCTGAGATCCTTAAGTGTTGGTTATTGTTCTATCTCAGAGAATCGCAATATTAACTTACCTGAAGCACACTCCCCTCTGTAAGCGATGGTTAGCTGTTGTCGAGTCCGGCACGATTCTCGGCGAAGGGCACATTCGCTAGGGTAGTCCTTATAGTCGGAGCCACAGACTGCGGAGCCTGGTCGCACAACCAGATCGCAAGGCGGACCGCATCGACACACGGGCGAACGAGCTTCGTTCAATTGACATACTCCTCCGTCAGCACATTCATGTTCTGCACATGGATCTGTGACCAAAAACCAATATTAAACCTTACAAAAGCTACGCTTTAGAATGTCAAAGAACTTACTTGTAGGGCGAAATTTAAATTTCACTTTTGTCTCAAATCGGATGGGACATTGCAGAAATCTCATAACATGTAATACAAAGATTGCAAAGAGAATTCAAATCAATATAATAAAAGTACAAAAGCGAGCTGCTAGTAAAGTAAATTCAGAATCTTACAAAGGATGTTGGAATGTGCGGACATTTGGTCTTGTACAAATTTAGTTCAGATCGAATGTTCCGGGACAACTTCTGTGAAAAGGGTTAACAAAACGTAGGGAGTCGATAAAGTAGAGAAGATTAAATTACTTTTATGACAAGGAAAACACGACCCAATTTCTCCTTTCTATGAGGAAAATATGATCCACCATATCTGAGTTTTAGCAATTTAGGTGCCTAAGTAATTTATTACATTTCATTATCGAGGTTATAATATGGGGTAATACGATTTATGGTCTTTTCACTAATTATTGAATTTAAGAAATCAGAAGCTTTAAATACCACAAATTAAATAATTTAAATTCCAAATCACAATAAGAGGTTGTTTCTTTAAATTATACACAAAACATTTGTGGCTATGTTACCTGATATTTTTTTGGAATCAATAAATACAGGTTATACTATTTTGAAACACAAAAGAATATGATTTATATGTCACATATGAAGGCTGCTTTCAATAGAGCATGACACGAGGTGTGTCACCCTTCCTGCACGTTTAACCCGATTTCATTCCCACAGCCACGTCATCTTACACGAGTGAAATGAAATGCTGACCTCGTTTGTATACTCAACGGGTATTATAAATATAGAAATGAACTCTTCTCACCAAAACCTTTTATACCGTTAAACAGCTACATAATACACTGCCATTTGTTTTAATTAATTTCCTTCGTTAGGTGAGCGGCGGTTGGTCGTCGTCTCAGAAAAATATCCCTTGTAAATAAATTACATTTTATTTGGTTGATCAAATATATCATATAAATAAATCAGAACCATATAATTAGTAAAGTACGTACGTTCAACTAAGCCATTCATTCCAATTCCCACAATACGTGTACGAGTACCTATCTACCAATGCTTATGAGGTGAACGCCCAATAAGCAGTTGATCAATTAGTTCGATATATATTTTTATTTATTTCGGAAACTTCACAGCATGAAAAAAAATGTACATAGTATAAAATACACGGTATACACGGATTTCTTAAGCCATTTACGGAGAAACATCATTTTAAATGGTTCTATAGGTATATATGAAATAATAGGATTTGAACATCCTTAGTTGGAGTGCGCGACATGTATAAGAGAGCGTGTGTGTATGTGTGTGTATATCTAAGACCTAAGTCATAAGAAAGCACCGAGACAAATGTGTATGAAATGTGATTGTATGTGCGTTAAATACAAGTATATATAGATGTATAATGAGATTAATGAGTGTTAATACGAGTAAGTACTTCATCTATGAGATGTGAGCACCTTATAACTAGTGAAAGAAAGTGATTACGGGAAGTCTGCATAATATCAACGGAAAAAAATATTTCATTGTAACAGTTCATACATCTGTATATTTAAATTATATATTATTCGAATATCAACGAATACTTCGTAACTATAATATTTGAAATCAGTTAAATTCTCTTCAACATATTGGTTAAGACTTCAACCGTGATGGTCATTCGTTAACTACAGATAATTTTAAACACTTCTTACCGCATTTTCCGTGATATCTAATTGTGATGTTGATCTGGTTGTCGCAGGTGTGTTTGTCGAAGTGACAGGAGGATGGATACTCCCGCCCGTCCGTGCCACAGACTGGTTTACGTCTTTGACAACTACGCGGGCACCGGCATTCTGCTTGTCCGAATGTGGGAACGCATCGTGCGCCATTTGGACATGTCACTCCGGTACATGGATCACCAGCTGAAAATAATAACCTTATGAAGCCGGGCACAACTACTTTTGTGGAAACAGTAAACAAGTTTCGCTATCCTTTAAAATATTCTCATGTGCTTATACACGTCCAGTTTATTAATGTCTTGCCATTGTTATTAAAATTAATAGTTAATAAAGTTATTAATATCCTTAATTGTATCTATTGTATCGTGGTAGTGATTTATTACACTAACAACAGTAAACACTTACAGTAAGTGACACAATTATAAATTTGACCATTTTAAATAGATTAATAGTTGGACCTCTGACCCTCAAACTAAGTATAAACCCGTATCTTGAGAATCAGCTATGAAGGAATGGGTGGTAACCTAAGAGTAGCCGGTGACCTACGAGTAACCTGGTACATAAGAGTGGAAACCTGTGAGCTAAGCTAAGTGATAACATAAGTATATCTGTGTATTTGTGACGGGGAGTGTGCACGCTGCAATCCCATAGCCGCTGGGCGCACTCATCTGGCCACGTTATCCCTCTATCACAGAAGATATCCGTGAAATGTACTGTATTTTTCAATTTATCTTACTTCCCCAATGTACGTGTGTGTTTCGGTAATGAGTGAGATATGCAAGAGCCCAGTCCCATTCCGTCATATCCCATCCTTCCCCATTTTCTCAAATCCATTCCTAAATCCCCAAAGGCTGGAAGCGCATCCGGGGGCCTACCAACGTTTGCCATTCTGGAATATGATGGCATGTATCGCGGATGTCCACGGGCGACAGTACTCACTTACCACCAGGTGACCTAAATGCTCGTCTTCTGCCTTCTTTTTACATAAAAATATATATTAATTCAATTTAATTCTTAATTCACATGTTTTACGTCGAACCCCAGCCCGTACGATTAAGTATCACAGATCCTTCAATTAACACTAACTCGACGGTGAAGGAAAACATCCTGAGGAAACCTGTGTGACCGAAAATTTAAAAATCCGTAGCTTAATCAATGTCCATCAATCCACAGTGGGTCTGCGTGGTGGATCCGAAAGTGCCTTTCATCCTTAGATCAAAGCAAAGGGGGAAGATACGGTACGTTCTTACATTGCGTCAACTGAAAACAGGCACGAATGCACAACTACAATACATGCACACAAACTAACACAGCAATAATTGAAGTCACGTTATACGTCACCGAAAGACAGAGATAGAGCGATGAGGTTGGACAGTAGCAAGAGCGAGACAATCACTACTTCCCGATCGTATAGTTTTATCTCGCTCGCTCATTAATGGCCGACTGTAAACTAATAATTTAAAAAAAAACTTCTACAAATTATTCCTTTTTGGTGTACTTACGCGTGAAGAGTGATTCCATGCGTCTTGTTTTTGCTCCTTAAGTGATTGGTGCACTGAATGCACAGGAATGCATTTTTAAATGTATTTTCCACGACAAAAGTGTGTTCAGCGTGTGAGCGTATGATGTGCTAGCAAGTCGCTGTTCTATCGGTGACTAAACGAAGCAAGTCCTTTGGACTCGGTTTTGTAGGACCACGCGCGGTAACGTATCTTCCTTCTTTTGATTTGATCTAGGCTTTCATCTTTGAAAGTATCATTCGGTGAAATGTTATTGATTGATATTCAATAAAGCCAGTATCAATAATGGTTTATGGTTATAGCGTAATTTTAAATTGTATTTATATGCGGTCAAGAGCAAAAGTCGGGTTGAACAAAAAGTTCTCACAAACTCTGAAGTTGTAATGTTTGAAATCTGCAGTTGTCAAGTATGTTAAATTAATGTATGTGGGCGAGCTTTATTGTTCACTTATTGTCAACAAAATTATCAGAAGTTTCAGCAAATAAATTTACACATACTCGTTTTAATATACGACGAAAGTTTCAGAATAAAATTAATCATAAAACGTATTCCAGAAATTAATTAGCTACCAAGTTTAACTTAGTACCTAAAAGTAGCATAAAACTTTCATTTAAACAAAATTCGCTGCTGAAATAGTAGCATCGGGCTCGATTATTTGTGTGCACGAAACTCAAACTTCAAGTGTGCTTTACAGTGGATAGACTTTCAAGTACCGAAAATATTCCCTGTCAGTTTGTTTTAGAGCTCATAGAACGAGGTGGTGGTAAGTTGTCCAAGTACAAAACAAAAATAAAACGCGGTTTTTATTTCACACTAAAACCCTGTTATAAATAAAAAGTTAAATATTTGAGCTCAACTTTACTGTCGCAATTGTCCGTTGCGAGGTGGTGGTACATTCATAAAATATGCCATACATAAAAGGTTATTCATATTGTATGATGAAGTGGTTGCTGGATTTGCAGGTTATTAAGGGTTTCATACCATGCCACGTTTCGTTTTTCCAACCTCACTTATTTTGGTTAATTAGTTAGCTTTCCTTTTAAAAGAGCAGTCCTCTTGTTAGGAAGCCGTAAAAATAACGAGTGGCGCTGACGAACATGCTCCTACTTTTTGTAGCCTTGTAGCATAAAATACTATCATTTGTACAGGTGTGTTACACAACGACACTCACCGCATTCGCCATCATGCTTGACGCGTAAGTTCAGTCGCCGCTCGCAGGCTTCCTTGCGTAAGTAGCAATGGTTGCGATAAGTTCTGCCAGCGGTGGAACAGACGGGCGTTGGGGTGGACGGACAGCTTGTAGGACAGGCACAATGGGCGCGCCCATCGCCAAGGGACACGCACTCCGCGCCCCAGCGACAAAACGTCTTTTCACACGCTTCTGTAAAACACAGGCACGTGAAAAAGTCCTATCCTATAACTAACAGCTCTTCTTTAAGGAAAAATAAATCTAAACAAAGTCATAAAGTATTAACAATAGCGCTAATAAAACAAATCCTCGAGATGCCTGTGAAAGCGAAGTCTTTGAAGAGACGTAATTCTTTGGCGAACTTCGTGAAGAATGACACAATTTCCAATTTTCTACCTGGGGAGTAGAAGCCGTGACTAAATTATTAAGGAGGACTAAAATAAGATGCGAATATCCGCCTTACCGCGGCGTTGTGTTAGCGCAGCCTTCAGGATTACCGATCTCTATCGCCTAGTTAAAATTCTGAGCAGAGATTGTCGGGTGCGAAGTCACACAGCGGTTTGGCAAATGTTAATTTACAATTTTCTACTCGATTTCAAAGTTAGAAGTGCTAACATTTGTAAGTAGAAGTAATAAGAGTTTAAACGAGAGTTGTTACAGGCTTGTTAATGATCAAAATTACATGTAGAATTCTGTTTTGGATAAATGTGCGATAAAGATAAAATTTCACTTTAATGCGGCAATAAATTGAAATGAGAAAACATTAGAATTTTCTACTACTTATTAATATTTTATAATTAAAAAGGAGTATATCGTACCGTTCAAAGTTTCAGCTTCAAGTTGTACCGTACCTACTTCTTTGTTAAAAGTGTAGATATTTTTATAAAATTTACTATAATAAAGTCCTTTGAAGTTATTTTATAAATAAACGACGAACCTATTAAATATATGAAATCGAGAAAATAAATCACTGAGTATAAGTGTTTATAACTTCACAATTTTATGTAAAGTATTATTATCACAATACTTGCACATTGTATCAGCACACAGATTACGTTCTACTTAAAACAATAACATTCTACAAAAGAAAATATTGTTACCCGAATCTAGGAAACCAAAACAAAGTCATTCGCAGGCGACAATTTGTTTTTATTATTACATTTGTTTCCTAGAAAAGAGGTCAACCATCAGGAGTCAGCCGCGAACTCATTTCCTTAACTTTTATATAAAAGCCGTAGACGAATCCGCTTAAAGAAAAGAAAGCAGCCGGAAATAACAATTTCGTAAGAGACAAATAAAATGTTAGAACGCGAATCGCTGTAGGAGAAGGCCGAGATAAATGGAGACAGGAGGGGAGATAAAAATGATGGCGGATGCTTCGTGAATGGAAGAAAATTAGGAAATTCACCGCGCCGCTTTTTCAGGCTCCGCGAGCTGTTTAAATTATATCTAAACACATAAATTCGTACTTATGCGGGCCGAACATTCCGAAAGAGATAAGGGAGCAGCCTTCATATACGCGCACGTTTATTAAATTCAATAAACCTCTCCGCTAAGGGTCTTTTATATAAAAATGCCAAAATAAAGCTGATGTGTAATCGCGATCCACGTCATCTCCTGCTCGCTCGTAATATACAGCCCGAATATGTGGGTGAAATATTTCTTTATAATTTTATTTGCGTTGATAAATAAGCAATTTATTTGTGAGAAAAGGATTGACATTTCGAGTTGTAGGTATTACCTACATAAAAATGTTAAAAGGAGTACAAATAAAAGCCTTATTATACTTATTAAACCTCTTTCTATCAATCGAATCCCAAGTTGTATTCAATTACGGATTTGTTCTGGGAAATTATACAAAATATAATACAAGAAACGTATGGCGTTGGCGTCTACGTTCGCCCACATAATGTGGGACGCGCCCTTCCAAAGGCTCGGGAACTAAACAAAGCAATTTTGTTGGCTCGAGACGCCGACGCAGTTGGCATGTCACCCGCGCTGTGCTCGTAATGTGGACCAGTGATAAACTTCGTAGATAGACTATGCAATTTTATTGAACTCTCTGGACGTGTGAATGAATTATGGTATTACATGCATGTTATGGTATTAAAAATGGCAATATATGTAAGTGTTAGCCTTCTATTATAAAAAATATTCCTATAATTCTCGTTTTGTTGTCATTATTTCAACAAGTTAAAGTTTTTATTACACATATAAACCTAACAATTTAACGTTATAGTTTTTCTTTATTCGGTTTTATACACTAAAAGTTTAATTTCACTAGTGTTCCCTCGGGATTGAGTGTTAGCTTACAAAAGAGATCTAGCTCAAACTAGATACAAGTTTAATACACCCGGAGTTGGAGAAGTGAATAATAAATTGAAAAAGGCGTAGTTCGAGTGGAATATCTGTAAATATATCACGAAGTTCGGGCACTGCCTCATATTGACTATGATTGGTCGGGTGTCGCGAACTCACAAACTCAGTTGGCCACTAGTTTTCCCATATACATTATTGCCACTTTACCTACATACACTACATCGCTAAAACCATTCGATTCCATAATTTATGCCCTTTTCCGTAACCGTAATTGTTTCATATGTTTGTACTATCTTCTCATTTTCATAAAAGTCATCTTAAAAAATATTTAAAAACACTCTTGTGAAAAGAATAGGTACTAGAAGAATTTATTTTAGTTCTCATAAACAAATTGAAACTTATAATACCTAGCAATTAAACAACTTTGAACGGTTTAAATCGCGTATATTTAACATTATTTATATCCCGACGTTTCGAACACTTTGCAGTGGACGTGGTCACGGGGTGACTCTTATAATACCTATTTGAGTAGATAATTCGTGAAATAATGCAAAAATAATGACAAACAAACGTTGTTACCGGTATAACAGAGTAAACAAGTAAACAGTTGCAGTACTTACCTTCAGCAGCGGGCGGTCTCGGCTGGTAGTGTAGATCTAGAACAAAAACAAATACATTTTAATGCCTTTATTGTGTTAAAAACATGAAAACGACGCCACGAAATGGAAAGCTTTGTAGTATTAAAAACCCTGGCTTTTGTTAAATATCACTGTAGCAAATTAAAGTGTGTATTCATTAAAACGTTTATGTGTACCTGAAGTATCGTTTTTGCCGTAATTTCAGTAGTGAATCCGTGCAGAAACAGCCGCAATATTGTAATTGTAAAACCGAACATAACCCACACCGCAACAGTTTCTCGTGGTTTAACTATCAGGGATTATGTTCCATTATTCCATTTTATTTGACAAAAGCGACGTTAATGACAATTTATTAAAATAATTGTATTCTATATAAGAGCTTATACACAAACCGACTACGATACAATACACGATATTCTACCTTTTTATTTGCAACCTAATTGTGAGTTCTACAAGTTATAAAAACACTACAAAGATGCACAATCGTGCACAACATTTGACGTTGTTAAAAAAAAATTCACTGTGCGTGATTTGTCGTACTGACGTCGTGTCGTACTGTGATTTGTTGACATCAGCTTCTGAAACACCATAACGCACTTCGTAGTGCACATAATTTTCAGAACTCTAGGCCTCTCCGGTTAGTTCAAAACATGTGCCATTTGGTAGTTGGTTCTTAATCTTCGCTTTTAACTTGTAACTCCGACTCATTGATCACAGAAAATTTAAAATAAGAAGTGATTCGCACGCAACATAGAGCACTTTGCAACATAATCTAACTAAAGCATTAGCCAACCGAGCCTTGGCACGATTACAATTTTTTTTCCGTTCGTAAACGACTTATTGGGGTGATTTTAAAGTTCATATTGATTACTATAACCGAATGAATAGGTTCCTTCTGTAACGTTGTATTTGCAGTTAACGTTATCTAATCGATTATCGAACAAGTTGATAATGAGTTGCAAAGAGTTTCTATTTGTGCGAACACTCGATTGGCCGATACGGTATTTTGCTTGCTCAGCTCGTTTCCTATGTAATAAAAATATTTATAGAGCAAACTGAATGCTACGTCGCATCTTCATGCACAACACGGCTAAACAGTATGTAGACTGTACAGCCAAGTCCACATCGTAAACGAAACGAAATATCCAATTGAAGTGAATTCAATATTAAGAATTTTATACACAATAATTTTGCTGTCTTTTGTCAATATTATTATAATAAATATAAGAGCCTCGTGCTCGTTCTCGTTTCGTCCAATATTTAATAATGTTGATAAGTTTATTTGTCTAATTTCCATATTTCAATATTAATTAATTTCGGGGAAATTAATTTAAAATTAACCAAAAATGAATTTTCCACTACGACATGGGCCTCTTCAAGAGAGCTGTGAATAGGATTCTGCAAGATCAGCAGCATAGAGATCCGTGGTGTTGTAGGTAATGCTCATAGGCTCCCGTGTACCATTGCGTGGGCGGATGCCATTACTGGCCTAACTATTACTATTACTGATCATTACTGGTCGCCGTGGGCGGATGATCATCCGTGTGCCATATCTTACATAAAAAAATGTTATGTTGAATTATAAATAAAAATTGTTTTAACTCAAAAACATTGTTGACTGTTGACGTATAAAACTTGAACTATACATAATGAAAACCTTCAATAGTTTGTATAATTATTCATAATCAACAAACATACTAACCGACATGACCGAAATCAACAGAAAAATACAAAATTAATAGCTGAATTTAATTCGGAAATTTATTCAGAAGCAATATCCTGATAATATGTAGGTATATCATATGTTATATATATCATATGTAGGTATAATATAACATTGAAACGTAATTTGAAAAGTTATTGTAAAACGTTCTGTTGGACTTCTAAATTATCGAGAAGGAACCTTTTTGCTATTATTAGGGTGGGCGTCCTATGAAAATAACGTACAGGCCGATGGAAGGATGGAAGGTTAAGATCACGTAATGTTGTTAGCACGTAAAAGCATTCGCCCGGAATAGGTCAAATGTTATTGTTATTAGTAACAATTGATGGCCCTTTTAGTGACAATATATGGTAGAACTATGTACATCTTTGTACGTATGTTTTGAGGAAGTTGTCATTGCAGACTATTATCTTTTTCCGGAAATACTATATTGAAAGACCCTGGAAGAAAGTTAAACGTGGTAGCAATAATTTATATAAATAAAAATTAAATGCTGTTCGTTGGTAAGCACATCACTTGAGAACGGCTGGACCGATTTGGCTATTTTTTTTTAAATTTTCGTAATAGTCCAAATAAGGCTTTTAGGGTAAGAGAAATTGGAAAAGTTGCCCGGGAAATTGGAAAATTTGGGAAAAACCTAAAGTGCTTTTTTCTATGGGATTTTTGTATGAACTCAAGACCATAACTCACGATTCGAATGATGGATATGCGTAATTTTTTTTTTGTTTTGTACTTTATGGTCCTGGAAAAGTTTTCAGGAAAAAAAAAATATTGAAATTAATTATTGAAATTTATTGTAATTTGGACAGGACGTCTGTCGGGTCAGCTAGTAGATAATAAAACAATATGAAACAATAATAATAAATCAATATAATTTTGAAATAAATTTTGTTCTTACAAAAACAGGTCTTTGTCAATACTTTTAACAAGTTTACCAATATAATTATCAATTACACTGAAAAACCCTATGGTTTTCTAGGGGTATTTATTATTTTATATTTATTAGAGGTTATTTGGTTATTATAGAAAATCAAGTAAATTAAGTAAATTAACATACGCATACGTGTTATGTGTTAGGTGGTTATGTGGGTAGCATTTTGCTCTTTTAAATCCATAAACTTAATACGTTATATATACTAATTATTAAACTGGTCACCTTTTTTATATATCGAAAGTTAATCCACTACTCTGAACTCTGGTAGGAAGTATGATAAAGGTATGATGATATTTAATATGAAAGAATTCTATATTTTAAAACATGTTTTTATTCTTCGAGTGTGAAACATTTGTTTGAATTAATACATTTTCATTGAATAAATACAAATAATTAATCACAAATGCACATGCACACCTAAGTATAACTTTTTAAACTTAGCGTTTAGGACACATTTTATATTCTAAATCGGGTCTGAACGCGTATAATAAAGGTATTCGTGTACCTTTTATTCCTACTTGACGTTTCGGCACGAGTTGACTGAAGAGGCGGGTAGATAAGGATGGAAGCTGTGAACAGTTTTATCAACTACCCACATTTCATCTTCACATTCGGAAAGACTGAGACACTGCACTAACAATGTCCGCGGACGTATTCGACGGTAAATCGCAAGGTTTAAATTTATTAATCACTGGATTCCACGTTGACGGCAGTTTATATCTATTCTCCCGATTTTTTTTTAATTTTAATCCCTTCACCTCTGGGATAATAGTGACGGTCAGTGAAAAGGATTTTGGGAGTGCAGAGTTCTATCCAGTGATTAATTCCAGCGTTGAGAATGTGTTCGGCTATTGCTGATTTACTCGTATGTCGGTTTCTAACAGCTGCGATATGTTCCTTGACGATTTCCGCAATTATACGCTTAGTTTGGTCTGTATAGGAACTACCACAGCTGCAGTCTATCTTATAGACGCCTGGCGTCTGGTAAGGTATAACATCCTTGGTTGTGCGTAGATTTGCCGCTAGTTTGAAGGACGGAGTATATAGTCTTAATGGAGTATTTTGTCAATACTGTTTCAACTTTGTCCGTCACTCCTTTCACGTATGGCATAAATGCTGACTATCTGTTAACCTCAGGATGTTTCTCCCTGCGATTGCGCCTTGGTTGGCTGCCACTCGCTTTGTACCCATTCCGTTTGAGTACCTCCTGAACATGTGATAATTCGTTTTTTATATGTTGAGGGTCACAGAGGTCATACGTTCTGTAAACAAATACGCTCTGTAAACAACGGTAAACAAATATCATTATTATACCCGTTCAGACCCGATTTAGAATATTAAATGCACACCTAACATTGACTAGTCAAACGACGAATTAATTTATTTGAGTTTCTAGGATTAACCAAAAATACATCAGTCAAAGGGCGAAATACAAGAATGCTTCAGGCTTTCACTAAGAGACCTTGTCAATCCTTAGGATTGACCAGTCAAGACCAGATTGACCAGACTAGGAACGATAGTTATGGTTATAATGGTTATATAGCGCCAGTAAATGAAAAGTAGACAAATAAGTTAACCATTTAAGCGATTAAAATCCAATATAATCGCATATTTGTGCAAAAACGGATTTAAAATATTAAAACTAAACGTTTAAGGATATTTTAATTAAAAAGCATTCCCATCTACGACCAATGCGAAAATTAAATATTTTTATATAGGTACCTTATTTTGAGATTTAACGGTAAAAATCAAGTTTGGACGAAGAAACTAGAGTTCTGTCTATGAAAACCAACTTTGCTTATGGCACCATAAGGTACGAAGAACATAACATTACCGAATGCGACACGGAGAGGTCGCGGCTAATGGAACCACAGTTGGGATAAATATAAAATACAAGAAGAAACGGACAGTCGGCGTTGCCGCAAGCCAGGTGTACTTGGACGGCGCGCCATATTGTTTTATTGCAAATTGCTTGGATGTAGTCCGTGCCTGTCCTTTACATATACGAGGCTATTAAACTACAGGCGATGTCCAGTCACGTGTTAAACGAATCCGATCGCTGCAGTACAACGCTGGACCGAGGCCTATTTTTGTGACAAGAGGTTGGAAAAGTCAACTATGCAAATGGCTGGAAAATTGCCGTTAAAAATAGGTCACATTCAATTACTTATTACAGAATCATAATATCTTTGTTTTTAAAATAAAAATCACAAATAAAGGCGCGTGATGTTATAAATTTGAAGGGTTTGTCTGCCTATAACTTCGTAACTAGTCCTATTTTCATGATTGTTAAGGGAAAGATGATTGTTACATTCCTCGTGTAATAACACGAGGAATATAAACCATTGCGTTAAATCTTCAAGGTCTGAATTGCCTATGAAAACTTCTGCAAAGACTGAGAATACGAGTATTTTAAACTGTAACAACGTTACAGGGTTTATTATGGGGCAGATTGTAACAATGAGTCTTGATCTCGCAAGTGTCATAAGACGGATTAGGGAAATATTAATGAAACGAAGTGACGCGATGCGTGCACATGAGGCACTATATATTATCCGAGGCAAAAAAGCGAGGCAAACCGATTTGAAGTCAGTTTAAGGCTCGCCTCAAACTTCGTTGTCCTAATCAATCGTATTACAGCGTGAGCCTAACGTGTTATGTTCGTCACCCGCAGAACAAGCGTCCTAACCAGACGCACGACTCAGACTTAAC
Source organism: Sesia apiformis (assembly GCA_914767545.1). Taxonomy (NCBI): domain Eukaryota; kingdom Metazoa; phylum Arthropoda; class Insecta; order Lepidoptera; family Sesiidae; genus Sesia; species Sesia apiformis. The sequence goes on along the minus strand of OU611948.1, from coordinate 13,632,699 downwards.
ATCATGTGAAATGAACAATCCTGTAGAGGCAAAGGAAGGAGATCAGAGCCTTGTCTCGCCTTATTTCGTTAGTCCAGTTCCACCTTTATGAAATAGTTCAAACTTCCAAATTTCTGATTTTTGACGCCATTTTGTACATTATGCATAAATAATTAAGATGTTATAACATATCTATATGAAAATAAACAGCTTTAAAGGATAACTAGCTTTATTCCAAATTGAATATGTACGAATCAATTAACTGTATACGTACACACTTGACACAAAATCAGAAGTGATATAAAGACAGAAATAATGATACCAATAGAGAAAATTGAAAAACAGGTGTAAGTATATATTTATTTTCTCTACATTCATATCTTCTTACAGTTGATCGGATTTGAATATCAAAGTGACAAGACACATTAAACCTTGGTATGTGGTTGTTGAAAAGTAATAAATAATGAAAAACCAAGACTAAATATATTCAGATCCCAAAGCTATTTAAAAGTTCAAAAAGTTAAAATCATACATTTAAAAAACTCAATCCAAGAATATCTAAGTCATATAGACTTAGATATTTTTGGGTTAAATTTAAAATACTGAATTTAAAAAGTAGCAATTCAAATGAAATCTCTAAACTTTCATGTAACTGTTAACTTTAATGACACCTTTAATTCTAAGTAGGTACGTTGGCGTCAGGGGCTAATGTTGAGCGAGTACCATGGATTCATTAATACATTTTAGATATATGGTAATTATATATATTTTAGATTTATTATTTTAGAGATATATATATATATATATATATATATATATCAGTAATATAACAAATTATTTATCAATTTGTCTAAAGTAGATTGAGATAGACTATTAATAAGTTTCGATGAATGTCGATGGAAATCTAAAAATCTATATTTTATGGAGTAACCCATAAGGACCTTTATGGACTTTCTAGATCCGCAAGTAATGTGTGAATTTCGTCAATGTTTACTATACTGACAACGTTACCCTTGTTCAGAACAACTTTTGTTTTACCTTCCTACGAGAAAAGATAGAATTTTCCTCTCTACACGAGCCAGGATATTTCTGAATTTATTTTGCCAATTTTCAAAAACATGAATTAGAAGAATTATTTTTTAAGTATAATGCTAAATACATACTGTCATAGTCTTCATTTTGATTTAACTTTGTTAGATTTCCATTACCTTACATAAGCCCTTATTAACTAATACCAGCTGTATAATCAATTTTATTGCTTTCCTATAAAACATAACTAGACATAATTTAATAACTCTATTCGTGTACAGAGTATAATGAAAATTAACAAAATAAATCGATGCATTATCATCATCAGATTATCAGATGTCAGCGAGGGTTTTACCTTAAAGTTCATGAATCACGCACCGCGCTACGGTTACGTCCTTCACTATACAATAATTGAGTATGAAGCTATAATTTCTACAACGATAATGAATATGACTAACGGTTTCCTGGCACGCAGGTTTTTACCTTAATAAGTAGCACCCAGTCACAAAAATGTGCACAAGGGGTATTGAATTATGTCTCAGGGGTAACCTTTCGTGAACGTTGAACTGGTAATGAGTAAACGTAGCGTACATACGAGGAGTGACGTGATCACGAATTCGAAATTAGTAAATACGCTACATGTGACTATAATTAAGTGAAACGATATCGATTAATACGAGCCGTGCGTGATCGCTTCGTTTTCGCAAAAGTTTACATAGTCCTAAGTAGATAGCGACCACAGTCATAGATCTAGCAGAATGTTTAGATACGGCTAGCTACCATTAGTAGGCTAGTGCGTGATTGCGCTTGACACCCGTAATATCCGGCCTCCCGCTGCTGCCCACCGATGATATCAATTTCAATTTGTTGCGGCGCTATAATAGCCGCCTCTGCTCGATTCGTTGTGTGAATCGATTTCACTCCAGTTTCCTGTTGCGTTCGAACTGGGCTTAATCTCAGATCGTTCGTTTGAAATGCTCGCTGGAATCGGTGGTGTTTATAACAGCTTCAATCTATTTAATTTAGTGCCCGAGTAAATTTAATAATAAAAGTTAAATACGCCACCTACTACTTGCTATTGACTTGCTATTGAAATAGAATGTTGAATGTTGACAAGAAAATTGATTCATTTATCTATGTTAAAAATAAACCGGTGTGGTTTTTAGAGCTTATATTTCCTACAGACTGTTGAGAATTTCCAGCCTTGTACTCTGAAGTTATGTGTTCAAACGGCGTGAAAATTAATCGTTCGATTAGCTATTCGCGCTCGGTTCAGAAGCTAAAGTTGTACGTGACTCGTGAACAGTGAGCTAGTCCCCTGCCGCCACCCGGTGGAAATTAATTCTTCTGATAAAAAAGCGAACAAGTCGCACCGACATTTTCGACGATCCATTTGCACTGTTTCGGAAAACTCTTAATTTAAACGGTTGTGTGTTTTTAAACTTTAGTTATTCAAATATTCCTGAAGTCAAGCCGAATAGGTAAATATGTAATATAGTTTCGGAAATAGCTCTAACGTCTATTTTACAGATAGTGCTATAATTTTATTCATAGACACTAAATAAAATAATATTGAAATTTCGTATTATCATTTTAAAAATTGCCACAAACAAGACTGTATTTCTTAAATTGGTTAATTTTTTACTTAGAAATGAACAGCATTAAACGCTCGTGATCGTTATAGCGCAAGTTATTATTGAAGTTTGATGATCTTAAAACAGTTGAGGATAAAAGCTCGAGTCTAAAATGGTTAGTTAAACAACTTTTAACGGTTTAAATCGCGTATATTTGACATGATTTATATCCCGACGTTTCGAACACTTTGCAGTGGACGTGGTCACGGGGTGACTAATTGATTTTATTTGTCACTTGAGTTATTAAGAAATTATTACTACCGTCTGAATTTTTTTGAAATACCGTCTGAAATTTTTTAATCATAACATTCCCTATGCACGCAGTATTCGCTCACGGTGTCCAGAGGTCTTGCAGTATGGCGTTGGCCTTGTGATTTAATTAATTTAATGACTGGATCCCAAGCTGGTGGTACTTGCCAACCATCTTCTCTATTGAAATTTGGGTGTTTCTTAATTTCAATAGCCTCGCGTAACATTCTTGGCATGTACCGGGTCTCTCTAGCGAGGATTTGTGGATTATCAAATCGAATGTAATGGTTGGGTTTGTCCAGAGCATGTTCACAAACTGCAGACTTGGTCGAGCGTCTGTTCTTCATGTCAGCTATGTGTTCTTTTATCCGGATACCGATGATCATGTCAAATATACGCGATTTAAACCGTTAAAAGTTGTTTAATTGCAATGTATAGTAATCGCGAAAACCTAAGAAAATATTATGGTTAGTTAAGTTTCATTAGTGCTGACTCAGCGCTCGACGGCTCTAGATATCAGCGTTCGTTTTTACAACACTAGATAGATATACAAGCAAATTATTACTCAATTATTAATTGAGTCGATTAAATACAAAATCTTTGTTTTGCGTGATATTAATTCTATAATAAAAACTATTTTATATATATAATGTCAATATTTAAAAAAATGTGATATCAAATTATATTATTATATAATATTCATTACCATTATATTCAGTACCTACTGAATTGAGACCCTTTCGGGGATATCAGGAGAAGTTTGTAAATAAACAACTTCGTATTCTGAATTTATTTTAATTAAAAAGATACACGATACTTCCCTTCACGTTCCAATTTCTCCCTATTCCATTATTCCGTTACATGTTTCACAATTTTGATTATAAAATGCTTTATTTATATTTAGTTTACACTTACAGCTGAACACTCTCTCAATCTCACTCAGTTGTCGGTCAGACAGCCCTTCTTGAGAGCCAAATATTTTGTTAACTTTACTACATAGGAGTTTGAAATTTTGCATACTGCAATATTTAAGGTAATGCTGTCAACAGAGTAAAATACGAAAATGTCTTTTAAACGAACAATATTTATATTCGTATAAAAGAGCGTATGCTATAATCCCACAACTTCTGGACGTATACCAATATTTATATTCGTATAAAAGAGCGTATGCTATAATCCCACAACTTCTGGTCAATACCAAGTTACCTCTCTCTCACGGAAGAGTACCGTGAATGTGCCACATAGAGATTTGCTAGAGCACATTATCCATCCCATTCCATTAAGTAGAGAATATAATGGGCTAAAGGAAACTTCTAAATCTCTCCAAGGGCAGGCGGAATATCCGGGGGCATGCCAACATTTGTCCATGGACCACAGCATTCACTTGCCACCAGGTGGACTATCTGCCCATATATCACTCTTTATAAAAACATATTTAAAAAACGAGTTATTGGTTTGTTAAAGAAGTGTCACGATGGAGCTTTAAATTATATTAATTTAGGCCCCCTTTTAAGTGTCCACTCACATAGAACTTCTCCCTTTCCTATCCCTTTCTCATTGGATTCCATGTCGGCGACAGTTTACATCCATCTTCCCGATTGACTTTGTTCTTTCAACATAATGGTTACAAAGCTAGTGGCAGGCAACCAAGGCACAATCGGATGGAAAAACTCCTGAGGTTTACAGACAGCCAGCATTTATGCCATACGTGAAAGGAGTGACGGAGAAAGTTGGAACAGTATTGAGAAGATCCACTAAGATTGCATATACAAAGTCCTCCAAACTAGCCGGAAAATCTACGGTCACCCAAGGATGTTATACTTTACCAGACGCCAGGTGGCTGTAAGATAGACTGCAGCTGTTGCTGAAAGGGTCAAGGAACATATCGCAGCTGTAAGAAACCGGCAAACTAGTAAATCAGCAATAGCCGAACACATTCTCAACGCTGGAATTAATCACTGCATTGAACTGCACACTCAAAATCCTCTCCACTGAACGTCACTATTACCCCATGATTGTACGTGAAGCGATTGAAATTAAGAAATATAAAAATTTCAATCGGGAAGATGGCTTAATCTGTCGTCAACGTGGAATCCAGTGATTAACAAATTTAAACCTTGAGATTTATCGTCGAATACATTCGCGGACATTGTTGGTGTAGTGTGTCGCTGCCTTTCCGAATGTGAAGATGTTCTGCTCGCATCTCTCATCCTGGACTACCCGCCTCTTCAGTCAACTCGTGACCACGGCTGCTGTAACCCGTGTCGAAACGTCGAGTATTTCAGACGTTCAGACCCGATTTACAATATAAAATGTGTACCAAACGCGAAAGTTTAAAAACTTATAAAGAACTCAACTGCTTTTCATAGATTTTAAAAAGTGGCGCCTATAAGAGAACTGGCAAAGAAAACTTTACATTCCACTAATTAAAAAGTTAATCGACAGCTCTCAAAGTTTGGCCAGAATTCAGAGCAATTCGCCAACCGCCTCACCTCTACGTGTAATGTGTATCGAACTTCTGAGTAATTATCGAACTTCACCAAGGTTTGGAACAGAACCAAAATGGAAAAATTCAATTAAGTTTGTATATTAGATGCGAGTTCCGTCAGTGTCGAAGAAATTTGTTGGAAGCGAATTCATTTTTGCTATACCTACTACTCGCAAGTACTTTAATATGTTGATCGACCGTTTGAAAACTGCAAATATAAAATGATCTGATTGATAAATAAATATATCCATGCATAAAGACTTGTGGGATCTTAAAATGAAACTCATCGATGTGAACAATATAACACTTTCCATTTTAATGAATCTACACGATCTGTGTGCTAAAAATAATACGTAAAGAGAAAAGAAGTTTGATAAAGAGACAGCTAGGTATTACATTTATATGGTATTTACATTTGTTATACAGAAAAGATTTATAATACCTATCGGTAGCTAATATAATCAACAAGTGATCTCGTCATGGACGTAATTAAAGACAGAATCTCCTCCTCTTAGGCTTCATTAGAAGAGTTAAATGTTTTTATACAAATATCTATATTATACTTGAAGGCTTGAATAGCATTCCTATAATATACCAAAATGACTCAACCTGTTTGAGTTCAACGGTTTTAAGCCAAGAGGCAAGATTTATCAGAAAACTTATACTAAGAGTTTACAAAAAATATGTTTTTGAAAAATTTAAAATTTCGTAATGACCTACGGGAAATATGTGTAAAAATATTTGTACATTCCGATACATTTTTGATACATAAACTTTTTATGTACTAAAATCACATTATCATTTACAATTAGGTAAACCAAATCGTGGTAAACATTACCTATTTGAACTAAGCCACCGCGAATTTGTAACATGAATATTTAAACAAGTTCCTTAATTCCAATAGTTTGACCGCAATTTTGAAAATCCAGCAAGCACAGTGTGGTGCCCAGAGTGCCACTAAAATTAATGTTCTGTCAGAGAGAAAAACGAGCGGAACCGTACCACGGCTACCCACACCCAGGGCTACACACCCTCCCATTTCACTTTGCCAAAATTATAATCAGAGTCAACATTACTGTGTATACTTTCGCCTTTTTCCATTTACGATTCTATAATTATATCAATTTAAGCAAATTGAATTGAAACTTATCATTTACGTCTCTCTTTCTAGTCTGAAATTCGGTCCGGAATTTAAGTTTAATATTGTTCTTAGTTATTTTTTATTATTAAATTTACCGATAGTTATAAACTAAAGGACACAGTTGTTGCTACTTTATAGCTATGCAGACATTTTGCAAATAAGATTCAGTTTATGCACTAAAATGTAATTTGATAATTTTATTAAATCAACATGTGGAAAAGAATATTACCGAAAATTCGTGGATTCCTGAACGCTGGGTCATAAGCAACAGTGAACTTCGTATTTGATAAAAATCCAGTGTGGCACTATCGGTTTTCTCGTCTCGTCTATCCGTAGTACCAATGTTCAACATCACAGCACTTAACGGATAAAAAATAAAGCAACTAAATGTCATACGAAACAGAAAAATACATATATATATATATATATATGTTCAATATATATATATATATATATCAATATCCGTTATTACATATTATCAATGAGCATAATATTTACACATATACATATACACAACATATATACATATAAACAACCTAAATAAAAAAAAAATCAACAAACATTTGATTTTTGCAGCTTTATAAAAGTAGAGTAAGAGTAAGAAGCATGATACTCACAGTTGTTTGTCAGTAAGAACCCTGTTGACACCCCCAACAAGACTAGAAAAAACAGTAGCAGCAGGATTATTAAAGCTGGTCTACAATAGTGTATCCAACAATAATCTTCGGAATTCGCAGCAGGCGCGTTTGATGACCAGGAACAGCACTTGCTACCAGATGATTCAGGCACTGTTGCCGATCGTACTACGGCACTGTTACCTTGCTGATTCACTATTACACCTTGTACTGGAGCCTCACTTCCCTGTCCGTACACAGTACTCTTTTCCGATAACCGTGCAAACCCTGAACTATCATCATCCTGGGGATTCCCATATACCCCATATGACGCTACCATATCGGCTCCCGAAAGCGATCGCGTTGTTTCATTGGCTGTACTGTCTTGAACGGCGTTAATTTCCGTACTAGGCCAACACTCGCACGAGCAGCGATCTTCTTTCCTTCTCTGACGTGACTGTGCTGCCTCAGATCTTCTAATGGGAACTTCGGTTTTCTTTTCGTCTTCTTTTTTAATTTTGGCATCTTGTGGAGTGACATCATTGCTAACTTCATAATTTGGTTGCAAGTTTTTATGATTTTCTATGTACCAGTGTCTTTCTTCCGCTCTAAGAGTGGTGTCATTATTACCTTCATACACATCGGCGTAGTTAGAAAGTGGGTGCGAGGATGGACTGTAAAGAGGTCCGGCTGTGAGTTGCCCATAGCCGCGCTCATACTGCGGTGGCCTGTTATTGGTGGCATAATATGTGGTGGATGCAGGCACGGTGTAATCGTAGCCCGACCTGTTCATCTTCAACGGTTAATCGCTTCATTTGAGCTCATGTTTCACTAATGATAATGATGATATGACATCAATAATGATGCTGCGGGTAAATTAGTTATTAGATAAACTATGATGCTATCATCACTAAAATGTGGCTACTTTATTTGCGTGGAGATTACTAATACATATCGTACCCTAAGCACTTTTATAAAAGAAATGGCAGTACCTAAGTTTATATATTATAGATACTGCGTTTAAGTGTCAGTAAAACGTCAGCAAAATAATATTAGGAAATATTACTTCCCGGCACCAGACATGCCAACCGTATTTTCTTTAATAAAATGGCAATTAGTACATATTTTAAAAAACTATCAGCACAGCCGAATTTTAAATTTGACGGATATAGGTAAAAAAAAATACTTCATAATATCGAAAGCGTGTGAAATTACTGTCGGTCATTTTGAACATAATTTAACTATCTTGTTATAAGTAAATCCCATTTATCATATAGTCTAGTCTGAAATATATAATCTATTTTTTAGAAAAATAAACAGTGATAACTATGTAAAATTTCAAATTGCACATAATTGAAGTATTGCTATCCCTTAAGCTTGTTATTTGCTATATACGGGAGAAATACGTCCGCGAAGCAGGCAAACTTCGTTGATTTTGTTACACGTTACCCTCGGAGGCAGGAAGTTATAGAGTAGAATACACATCTGTTTATCTCAATTACCCCTCTTGTTCGACGGTGGTATTTATCTTTTGTGTTACAACAAACGCCCGGGAAGGTAGACAAAGAAGTAGCGACGTGAGTAAATAAACTCTCCTAACTTAAATTAACCTTATTTATTCCCCTGATTTTGACACATGAGAGTTATGTAACTTGATTAAAGAACAAACTGGGATAAAAACAAGAAACGGATCATGGCTGTATCGGAGAAAGGCTCTTGATTTCATTACGCCTATTGAACTTTAACTAACATTTTGTTCTCTTAGCGATTGCTACTGCCCTGATAATAAATAATAGCAATTTCTCGTGTATTATAATTAACAGAAAAATGATAGCCTGCGGGTATCTATTCTAGACTCACATTTCTGAGGTCGTGAGTTCAAAATCCCGACCCGTACCACTATTGAGCTTCCACTTAAGTACGTATTTTCTATTATCACTAGATCGGCAGTGAAGGTAGACATCGCGTGCCTGAGAAAAGGGAGATAAATCTGAGGCATGTGTAATATCCACCAATTCGCACTGAATTCACATTATGTGAAACCTTGTTGTAATTTTAAGGGATTAAAAGTTTTGGTAAGAAAAAAAGATAGAAAACCTGTAGGTACTTCATGGAAAACATTCAAGAAAATTAAAGTTATTACGACTTACATACAAAGAGGTGCAATGCAATACTGTTCACCTTTCTTCTAAGCTAATAAAGTTGACAGTGAATCCCTGCGATAACTGGGATAATCCGTCCCAATTAATTAAATTAAAAGCAAACAAAAGTCATTACATAGAAGTTGGGGACAGCAAGTTGCGGCTCGTGACGGCGACCCAGTTGAAAATTAAATGCTCTTTGCTACTCCAAATCCAAATTGCCACCGTACAACTTCTGGCTACAAATTTAATGAGAACACTTGTAAAGAAATATGTACTTTCCTATTTAATATAGGGCTAATTAGGCTATTATTGTCGTCGTACGTTCTTACCGACCTACCGATGAATGGTGGTATAGAAGTATATACTTACACATAGGCTCATTGAATTAGTAATAAAAGCAAGAAAGGCATGCTCTTGTCGTATTGTCGACTATACCTAAAATGCCCTGTAGGTAATTATGGTAATAATATTGATATTGATTTACTGGTCAGGCTATACAAGTGTATGAATATTATTAGAAGACAAATATACCCACACTAAGATCCATTAGCCAGAAGGTGCTGATAATAATAATATGCCCCTCCAAGTAATATAACATAATGATAATAATATGATATTATTATTATGATCATAATACTATTATCATTACGACAACAATCTGCCATCTTCATCGAAGATTGGCTAACGACCATTTTGGCAATCTAAATTTTGGATACTGCTTGTTCTAAACAATGAACGGGTGTTATTTTTAGGCTCAAAAAGGCTTTTAAATTGGCGAAGATTTATGAGCCAACATGTTTTCTCTTTTCCTAGACCTTCCCTTGGTTAAAATACACTTTTGCCTGCGTGAAATTCGTAATAGATATATCCCCAAAAATTGGAACCATGGTTCATGATTCTGAGTTAAGTAATTGATATGAAAATTTTAAATATTTTTTATATTTTCTTTTTATAATTTTTGCTTAATTTTCCTACATATTTGTTCGAATTGTCGAAGATCCCACTTTCACGAGCAGTTTGGAACCCCTCAGCCTCCCGAGAGACGTGCGTCCCTCTGCATACGCATGTTTTACCGCCTGTACAACAGAGAATGCTCTGAATAACTGTTCGACATAATTCACACGAGGGTTTTTACAATCGCACCTCTCAGTACAGTATAAGGGATGTCGCGTACTGTTTGATCCAAAAATAGTTTTACGCCGCGAACCCGTTGATTGTGGAACGAACAATTCGGTTTCAAGGTTCGGTTCGAACGAACAATTCAAGAGGTCTTTCGGTTATGTCACAACATAGGGTTTTCAGGTTTTCACAGTTCAACTGTGAATAGGATTCTGAAAGGTCAACAGCTCACCCGGATATTCCATAGTGTTGCAGGTATCTACGGGCGGCTGAAACCTGTTACCATCATGTGGGCCGCTTGCCCGTTTGCCTACTCTTCTACTCTAGTTTTTACTAAAAAACTATCCTCATTTCATGTTAATTACCTCATTAATTGTATTCATGGTTTCAGTCTACTTTATTATTACACCTCGTTAGACCCTGTATATACATATATAGAATACATACAACATAAAACTGAAGTAATAATCCATATTCCTGCTTTACTGGAAATACTTGTTCGTTTACAATTCGTGTTTAGTATTAGTATTATTATTATTATTAGTTAGTATTTATTCCAGCAAGTTAGTACCTACGTTGGACAATACATTACTAAACGGATGTTTTGGAAGTGATAACTAAGCATACAGCCTACCTGTAGACACCTGTAGATACTGATACCTGTAGACAAGTTATCAGAACGCCAAATATCTTTACAGTTAAAATAGCTTAAAAACTGTAATAATATTACTTACTCGTGTAAGTAAGTTTTGTACGGAACACATTGTACTTTATTCTGAAAAGAGGCCTGACTTATGAGTTTGGGGTAAGTTCTCTTTATAAGTAAGTTGTAAGTACTCGAAATTGTTTTAGGCTTACGAAATTCCTTGAGTTTCTATTTCTGAAATTGCTGATCAAAAGGTGTCAACTCGAGTTATCTCCAACTTAAAGTATTGTTACAACGAAAATTTCCGAAGTTTGATTCTATTACTGGAAGTTAAATTTGGTGAAGTCAAGTCGTTGTTCACAGAAAGTACCTATTAGATTATTTCACGTAAACAGGCGCCCCCCGCCCCGCTTTGCCTTCATCTAAAACCCGATTATACTCAAAGTACAGTCAACATGCCAATGTCTTGAAAAACATTCGATCCTTAACCTCATTACTGTGAAACTAAGATACCAACAGGTATAATCTATAACCTGACCATAATCTAGGTATAACCGGTTGCTGACGGTACTTTATTGCATAGTTCCCTCATTTAATTATTTATTAATCCTTGTTAAATAAATAATTAAATGTGGTATGCTGACCTTTTATAATTTTAGACATTATTTATTTATTTAAATTTAATTACACAATGATAGGTATAAAAGGCGGATATTATTTTGTAATTGTAGCTATAGATGTAATATATATATATATATATATATATATATATATATATATATATATATATATATATATATATATATTCAATTATCTGCCGTAGCCAGGATTCTAACCCTATTAAACTAAAGATATGCGACAGTGCAGTCTCAATAGACAACTTTGCTCATAGGGCAAGGTGAAGGAGAGTAACGAAGAAGATTACCATCATATGGAATTATAGCATGGAAGAGAGAGAAAACTAGAAAATATTACTTCGAGACGCACTGTTCTATTCCCATTTAGTATTTACCCAGGTATCTAGTATTTACCAGGTATTTACCTAAATGCGTTCTATAGCCACAACCTTGCAAATAAACCTTGAAGTGAATACTATTAGTTTCAGCACGTTGTGAAATTGATTAGACTCCGCGAAGTTATCTAACCTGTGTTGGAGTAGAGTTATCCTAGGTCGAGTAGGGTGAACCACCTTAAGAGATTCATGTACCCATACAAGGAGCACTCTTGCATCTGTATCGATGGAAGTACATTTTTTTAAATGTCTGTCGCCTGCAAATTTTATGACTTCTTTTTTTATTTATTCATCATCGTAAGGTTTTTGGCTGGTTAGATAAAAGAAAAGTTTATAGAGATTGTATATTATTTACTTTCAATTTTAGTTCTTTGAACAAACTTTTCATAAAATAGGACAAAGTAAATAAAATATACAAGTGAACTAAGCCCAGAAACCAACGCCTCCTGTGGAGCGATTAACTCACGCTTTCCTTCGCAGCCCTCTTTTTATAAACCTTTTCATAAAGGGTAGTGATATACGTGCACCCAACGTAGTTATTCGTAACAACAAGGAAAAACTCACGTATTTCCTTTAAGCCAAAGTATACAATATCCGCCGTAGTCACAGCGTGCGGACTTTATTATATAGTAGTGAAATAAAAGATATTATGGATACAAGTAACACTTTACCGCTTGTAATTTTTACCACTTATTCGTACGTTAATTTTCGGACTTTTTATCAAACGGCAACTTTTTTTCCCGTAACTGCAATGTCGACGCGCACCCGCAAGCCCCTAGTGTTGCAGGTGTCCATGGGCGTCGGTGACCACTTACCATCATGTGGCCCGCCCGCTCGTCTGCCATCTAGAAAAATAATCGTAGAAAAAGAAAAACTCGTAGAAAAATAAAACCGCCAATTATTTATTTACTGGTTCATTAAAATTCTTTGATTATTATTAACGGTCAAACTTTATGTGAAGTGCTACTACTATTTTGCATAGCGACAACAGTGATATGATAATATATACATATAGACATTTTCCTATTGGGAGTAATTTTTTTATTTTTTATAGAGAAGAGGGCGGACGAGCAAGCGGTCTCACGTGATGGTAAGTGTTACCGCCGCCCATGGACACCTGCAACACCAGGGGGTATGCGGGCGCGCCGCCGACCTTGCAAAATCCTATTCACAGCTCTCTTGAAGAACCCCATGTCGTAGTTTAATGGGGAGACCTCTTGAGGTAGTTCGTTCCACAGCCTACGGGTTCGCGATATAAAATAATTTTTGTGCCGAACAGTACGCGACACCTCCGTATCTAGGAAATGCGGATGGACCGCACTTCTGTGACGGGAGGTGCGGTTGATACGTTACGTATTGATATTTAATTTAATTTTTGTAGTGTTGGGATTACAAATTTTGTAATCGATGTAAATATTGCTTACAAAATTTGTAATCCTAAACTATTGTTTGTCATGTTACTATTTTATTTTTGTTTGAGGCTTTGTCGGCTTTTTTATTATGCATCTAAAATTTAAAAAATCTCGACGGTTAAGAACTCTAATTACCTTATAAATGGTTAAAATAAAGATATAATACAGTCAGAATTTTTGTTGACAATCTGCAATAGAATACATATCACCGCCGTCGCGCGTAAAGATGCTTTATCGAATTGTAAAAGAAATAAGATCTTAATACACTTCTTTAACTATTCACTTCAGAAAGAAGCATTCGAATATGTACATTGGTGTAGAAGTTATAAAGAATTACAACTTTAGCCCCTAGGTTAGTTAGAACCACAACACCCATCTTCAAACACGCCCCAAGGTACAATTAAACCTTTACAAAAAAAAATCACTTCAATATCGGTCCAGCCGTACATATATTCTCTTACCCCAAATGCATATACAGGTATGGTACCATCACCGTTCCATTGTGGGAAAAAATCCTCTATTCACTCTTTGCTCCTAAGACAGATAATCGATGTATATCCTGGCACCGTCGAGTATTTTGGCATTCGACATACACTAATGACTACACTAAAATCAATAGATTTGACGCTAGTATGAGAATGAGTAACCATTTGTTATTCAAATGTAAACATGGCTTTAGAACAGTTGGGTATGCCGACTCTTGTGTATGTTAGCAAATAACCAGAGCATTCGAGTAACCCAATGCTTTGGGTGATGTATTGTATTTTACCGGTTAAAATTACATAGGACAATGTCGAGGGCCCTCAGAATGTAGGTATGCCATTTATCTGTGTTATGGGCACATGTTACGCAAATATAATTTTATGTGAAATACGTCACGAAAATTACAACATGTTACATTTTTTGGACCCCATATTTAGAAATTTTTCATAGGGAAAAGGGACATCTTGAAGGGGAAAAACCTCTTTGAACATCAAAGCGTCTTTGGACATAAAATTCGAAGGGTTTTGGACTTGCATTCCTTTTGGTCATGCTTTACTTGGTCGTGGTATTTTTCTGAATGAAATAAATAATTTAAATTGAATTGAAATGTCGATGATCGTATTCAAACCGTGTACGATTTAAGTGTTTCTATAAATACCTATAAAAATAGGCACAAATGGGCACTTTTGCCATCTACGCTTATGTAAAAAATGCATTACGTACATTAATCATGGTATATAATTTTAATCGGTGTTTTGTTTCTCTCTACGATGATTAACTTACAATGTTTGATATCAGTTTGCAAAACCTATCAACTAAAATAAGTAAAAGTAAGTAAAGTGATAAAATAATTATTTTTTTACCAAAAACAATAAATCAACCTTGTAATAAACAAAATAATAAAATCTGTTTGTGAATACTATTAATGGAAACGTCAAGTTTCAAGTTATTTCCTCAACAGCCGAAAGCACTTGACAAGTTAAATCAAGATTGATATTAGCTGTCAGCGTTAAAGCCGACATTTTATTGTTTTTTTTTTCTTTCACCTCCCCCTGGAAAAGTGAAGGTAGTTCTCCAATAAAATTGTTACATTATTTAAGTGGTTAGAAGGATAAACATCTGGAGTGGTTTTATTTCACTCGAGGACAAGACAAAAAATTCAGAATAATATAGACTGTCCCAACGAGAACACTTGATCTAAAGATGGACCGACGACTTAAAGAAATTCACCGGTAGTGGCTGGATGAAAAAAGAAAAAGACCGTGTGTGGTAGCGGTTCTTGGGAGAGGCCTATAACCGGCAGTAGAGAGACACAGGCTGATGATATGATATGGTACAGGCTGATGATGATATGGTATAAATTAATAGAAAATGTGTGGAAAATCTATATAATTATACAATTTAATTATCAATATAATTATCAATCTACAATTTTCACTTTTATATAAAAGTATTTTTTAAGAATCAAATAATACTGATTGAAGCACATATTATTTGATTTAAGGACACAGATTTTAAATTATTGCAATTTGGTGCACTTTCTCCTGCTAAAGGTGTACGGCAGTTTACTTGAAATTGGTATATTTTTTTGTTTATTCGACAACTAGTAAAGAAATGCATGTTAAAAAAGATTTTTTTTAAATTCGTCAGGCTTGAGCTTTGGTGTATATGAAAAGGGAAGCTGCCTATCCCGATCACGCATGGACACTAGTGTTAGTGTCGTCACTGATACAGTAGCACGATAATTATTTAAGGTTTAGTGCCAGATATTAATGTTGTAAAAAACTAAAGAAAGCACAGCGACTCAAATAAGCCAGTACAGCTTATTTGAGCTTATTCAGAGCGCTAAAAAACGAAATTATGTACCCAAACTGTAAAATTAAGAAATAAATCAATAAAATAAATAGGTACATTTTCTTCTAAACCCTGTACCTACCTCTTCATTTTACAAGATAATATTTAGAATTTGATATCAGGGATCGACGATTTCTACATTTATTGAATTATTTAAATTAATTAATTTTTAGAAAGATTCAAATACCCTATTATGTAAATTATTGAACAATTGTTCGCGTCTTAATTAAGTAATGTGATCTTATGCGTTTTTTGTACAGCGGTTCATAACTAATAAACAACAATAGAAAGTCAATTAAAGATTGCGAATATCATGGAAAAATTTAACTTATTAAAACTGCTTGGACATCTTATATTATTGCCTAGTATTTTGCCTTTACCCAAAATATTGGTTGTAACACATTTTTTTCAAATGATACATTAATATACAGGATGTCCAGTAAACAGTGGCCATGCTTGAAACTAACTGAAAGTTGCACGGATTTCGAGATATTGGTACTTTTTTATTTTTTTTTTAAATTGGCAGCCTTGATCAGTAATTTGCGTGCTGCATCTACAAATAAAGGAAAATTCACATTAGTAGACGAAGGTTGTAACTTAATTTGAGACAAACGTAAACTTTTCGAAGATACCATAAGAGTAAATGAAAAATACTGATTTACGTTTAACAAAACAACTCTTCGGGAATAATAACCACAAAAGAGAATGTGAATTGTCCCTTATTTGTAGCTGCAGCAAGCAAATTAATGACAGAGGATGCCATTTTTTTTTACTAAAAGAGAGCCAATATCTCAAAAATCTTCCGACTTTTCACTAAAATTATTTGCAGTCATCCAATAGGTCATGAGCTGGCCTGTCTACAGTTACAAACTTGGCCACTATTTACTGGACGCTCTGTTATGGGGACGCACTGAACTAGATTCGGAATATATCCTTTCATTAAACTAAACAACAATGTATGACATGAAGAAATAATATTAATAACGAATAAATAATCTCCGCCAACTAAACATTTAACCAGTCTGTAAAATAGCTCTACTAAATATCACAATTCCCCGCATAAAACAGCCATAAAAATAGCCATATAACATAAAAGTTTACTGCAAAATTCTTATCTACTATCTCATAACTGTGAAAGTAAATGAAATCGTTCGTTAGCTATAAGATCCTTCAAGCTCTATAAAAGTATTCAATAACAAACAAGATAGAGAAAAGTTTATGCCAGAAGAAATGTCGGAATCCGCACGCTACGTGAGGTGAAAATTTTAGCTTTATAGTTTAATAAAACAGACGTACCTATATATCAAACTCACTTATACGTCGTAGCTTCGGGGCGATGAGTTGTTAGATTATTATACAGGAACTACAGCAATTGAGTTTAAATATGGTTATAAAACAAAATTTTCTGTGCTTCCTATGCTACGAAGGATATTCATAAATTGTTTTATTGATATAGGTAATTGAATCTTTCCAAAGTGAACATTTTTCGTTGCCGCAGGCAAGTAGTATGTTTGTAATTACGAGAAAAGTTACAAACACAGTATTATAATTCACGTAATGGTTCTACATTAGATATACGCCTATTTAAATAACTTTTGTATTCATACTTAAATGAACAATATGTATGTATGTACCAAGTTAGACCATTTTAGCAAGTCCACACCCAATTTTCATTAGCGAAAATAGCATCATAGTCACGCAGTTGTACATTTAGCTATCCAACTAACACAAAGTGGATCATTATAATCGTGGAAATGGGTGACAACCACGTCGGCCAGCAAGCCTATGCACCCATATAAACATAACTGACGATTCAGCACATACGTGAAAACACATTCGAATACACTGAACACATTCTTAGGCTTCTCATACTGTTCTTAGAACGAGCCTCCATTATAGTGCATGGAATAGTTTTAAATATCTGTTAACGCTATTAGTGAGATTCGCGATCGCGGGTAGTAATGGAGGCTGGAGGTACCAACGACGTAACCTCTCTATTGCGACCCGTGGCGGACTGGCGGCCGCCCGTGGTTTGAACCCCGCCCGCCCTCACGTCCCGCCCGCCTCTGTCACCGCCACTCACGCCCAAATCTAGACGACTTTTCATTAATGTTGTTATCGGTGTAAAAGTTCGACCAACTCAAACTTGGAAACTACAGCTTTAATTAACTGTCCGTAAAATAGCACTAAACAAACAAGCGAAGATTTAACAAAATTCAGGAGGGAATAATTGTACCTACTCGTACCCATCCGTGTTCATGAATAAAACCAGACTCGTTGATTGACGCGTATTGAGTGTACACAAATAACTAGGAAAGTCAAATATCAAATTTGCCTTCGTTTATCTTTCTTTAATTGAAAAAGTAGGTACAGAATATTGTATCAAAGGAAAATTAGAGTGATAAATTTAAATATTATAACATAAAGACCTAGACTATTAGTGAAAAGCTATTATTATTATTCCATTCTGGTCACGATTTAGATTTTGAATAAGTGAATGAAATTATAATATAATTTTCGTTGAAACTACACCAAATTGATTTACCTAATTATACCTATCTCCAGTGCCTGACCGTCAGCCACTGATATATTATACTTTACGTCAATATCCTATTGCAGATATTGGGTCTATGTCTCGGTTATTTATTTATTTACACTTCATTGCACAATATCGCACAAAAGGCGAGCTTAATGCCTTAAGGCCTTCGCTATCAGCCAACCTTTGGGTTGATCAGAGAAGCTCAATTAGGAGGTGCACGAATGACACAATTTAGATGGTGTGGTAATATAAATATAATACATTATTAGTATTACATATACGTACATACAAACTTACACACATACATATATACTGAAGAGTAAATATAATACATACAAGGTAGGTATACATAATCAATGAATACATTATATAATTAAATATATAGGTACATAACAAGAAACATGTTGCAGACAAAAGTAAAATAAAAATGAATGAAAAGATAAAGCAAAAGAAGGTGGCTGAGCCCCCGGCGACACTAGCGACGAGCCACTGGCTATCTTCGTAAATGATAATAATAATTTCGAAGAAATCTACCTAAATAGAGCTTGAGTCTATATTTTTATATTCTAAATGGGGTCTGAACGCGTATAACAAAGGTATTTGTTTACCTTTTATTACGTACTCGACGTTTCGGCACGGATCTATATCTCGGTTGTCTTCGTAGGTAAATGGACCAAATTAGTGCAGTGAATAGGGTCAAAATAACAACGGTTTAAGCGTTTAAAATAATAATAATTAAAGCCAATACAAACGATGTATTGTTGGTTAGGGCTCGTGTGAAACTACAAATTTTGTCCATTTTTTTTTTATTTGTACCTAAATGCGCAGAAAATAACACAATCTACGTTTCCAACAAACTCGTGCCATCTGAGATGTTGAGACATCAAGAAATATATGAATTCATAATTTTGTGACTCATTAATGCATCATAATGAAGTTAGCAACCAAATAGTCAACCCGTTCTGTAGAGACCTCCAAAAATCTGTGGCCGATGTTGTTATTATGACTCGTACATATTATGACAACAAAATGGCGTCTCGCCCACGCGTCAGCTACTAAGTGGGTGGGTAACATTATGGATTAATAATTTAATTTAATATTAATCAGTTACCTTTTACTATAGGAAATATAGCTCATAAAATATTTAATACAAGGAAAGATTCAACAAAAATATTATCCGATATTTCTTTTCGATCAGAAACTAGGAAAAATTGTAAGAATTATTGATATCGCGCAAGCAACTCGCACAAAAAGTTTTGAAAGGGAAGTAGAGCGAACAAACTGGCTGAGAGTAAACTTTTGTGGCGCGACGCGACGCGAACGCGAGCGTTGCTTATCGGGCGCCGCCGCGCTGACAGCTGCAGATGAAAAATTGAAATTGTGTGAGATAAAACTACCTAACTGCTGCTGCAGCGCCGCCAGAACAATGTGACTACAACACACTTATTTTTCACTTTAACTTTTCACTTTTCACGCTTACTTTTAACACGTGAGCACGCTGAAATCCAGAAACGTTTCCATGCTGAAGCAGTTTTCACATTCATTAAACTCAATAATATTAAACTTAGGGCCTATTTCACGATAAAGTGATGGATAATTTCAGTATCACATTTCATCAAATCCGAGTATTGCTAATCGGTGAAATCGATCAGATATACACGGTACCTAGTCTTAATTGCCGATTAGTGGTAATTGTTAAATACCAAATCGTAACTTTATTCGAAGGTCGTGAAATACGCCCTTAATATATTATGTATTAATTAGGTATATTTAAAATAAATTATTCTTACCTATAATGTTATCATTTAAGTTATATATTTACACTTCTCAACGCATCTCCCAACGTATCTCTTTATTGAACCAAAAGGTTGACTGGTAGAGAATTACACAAGACATTAAGCTCGCCTGTTGTACCATAATGTGTAATAAAGTTTCTTAAATAAATCTTATTTATTTATATTCATGTCTTCAATTATCAGTAGCAGTGAATGAATTAACAGTGAAGGATATCATCGCGAGGAAATCCTCATGAACGATAATTGAATGAAAATACTCAGAGGCAAATGTATATCAACTGCAATTCGTATTGAGCCTGAGTGGTAGGCTGCTACCATAGATATAATGGTACTATGGTATAATTAGTAGATAACGTCTATAATAGCTGCCTATTAGAACGTTATACTGCAGACACAGATCTTTTCTTGCAGGTAATTACGGAGTTTTGTACCACATTATACTATTAGCACCATAGACATTGAGATTATCTATATTTGGTACAGATGCAAACATCAATCCAGGCATATTGAAGAGAAGTATGGCATCGATCGAAGCATTAGCCGTGTGGCGTTGGACGAATTTAGAATACTACCACCTCATCTCTTCCGGTGGATGTTGTACAAGATGACGAAGGGATAACAAAGCCGCTACCACAAGCTCTGAGGAATTACACTACTTCTAAATGAGTCGACTCGCTAACTTGGAAAGCGTAACGTTTTAATGTCATACATCCCTCATACACAAGACAATGTGCATGAAGGTTATGGTTACGGTTTATGACATAAATTGAAATATACTAGATTTATAGTTTACAACAAGTGCGGAAAACAGTCAATATGTAAATAGAAATGTTTCCGCTTCGTATATCAATTCAGTACGGTCGATGGAAGTGAATAGCGACAGCGACGCGCGGCTGTAACATGCAATAATAACGAACCGTCCAAAAACGTCAAGCCGCGACCCTTCTCTATTTATGGACGAACTACGGCGTCGAGGGCGCCACGTGAAAAGTCTCGCGTAAATCAAAGTCATAAATTCTCCTATCGCGAATGAACATTTCTCTTTCGCACGGACGTCTGCATCAGCTGAATGGATAACGCCGACCCTCCCACGGAGGATCACCTCTAGCGAGTCATTTGCTTTTGTTCGTGCGGCAATTAATAACGGGCAGAAGGGTGTTTTCGAACCGCAAGCGCCATTGGCATATCAGTAATGATCTAGCGAGGCACCAGCCCACCTTCGCCGTTGGATGCGGATCAACTATAGATCATATTCATTCAATCAACGGCCTATACAAAATGGCTGAAGGAAATTTCATGAACCGTATCCGGAGAAATTTACATAACAAAACGTTTTCAACAAACATTGTTTTAGTTTCCAACCGCATTCAGCGATCCGTATAACCGAACTTGAGACAAACATTTCTATCGATACTCGAATGCAGATTGCTAAATGCTGTTATTAATGTTTATACTCGTACAATTTTATTACGTATGTTCGAAATACGTGAAATACTGTATTAATTTCGCTGTATTGTTTAGTAGTTCTCTGGCCTGGGTAACAGTATACCATTCGGTATAAATTGTTTCAAATATAAATTGAATTAGCATGGCCTTGCCGTGTATTGTTTATGATGTTATTCTACTATACATAAACATTTTAACAACATCGAGTCCACAGCTTTAAAATGACAAGGTAAACAATAAATTGTCGCGTGCACATACCATTAAAATTTAAAATACTTAATTATTTTACGACGTGTTTAACATTAATGTAATGTGTCTGTAATTGTTTTATTTTATGAAGTTGCGTATAATTTCGTGAACATTTTAATCGTCAAATTAGGCGACCAAAAACTTGCAAAATAAATACCCATAACGAAACGTGGAAGTTGTATCGCGGTGAATAAACTTTTATAACACCAACTTACACGAATTTTTCAGCGCGGATTTCTTTTTCGCCGTCACATTAGGACGGTGCCCGCCAAACATTGGATAAGTTCTATATTGTTGTTTACGGCAAACTTGGAACTTAGTAGAAGCAATTCACCTCATAAATTTTCGTGTAATAACAGCCTCAGTTTCCCTAGACACTTGTAAGAGCACCGCTAAGAAAGCTAAGGAAGCTGAGTAACTGGGTCATAGGAGCATCGATTCATGTTTTCACCGCTAAATATGCTGATATAATTCAATAAGTTAACATAAAATTATAATTATATTTATATATCAAATCTCTCTCGATATTTAAAATATACTGAATGGGATCTTTTGTTCTTGCTCGAGAATGAAATGGCCATTTCACCCATTCAAAGCGTGAAATTCTAAGGTCTAAGTGTACCACCCTCGCAATCTTTCCATTTCTTGTTGCAGATAGTCGTAGGTGGCGATTACTATTTACCATCATTTGTATTCATCCTCATGAACTAGAACCCTGTCTGGGTTCTAGATCGTGAGATACTTTTGTAATCGCAAAAATCAATGAAATACTTAAGCGATTGAGTACACTTACGTAAGTAAAAGTTATGTTATTACGTAACTCATATCACGAACAGAATCAATTTCGCCAAGTAGGTATAATAGTGAGATAATGTAAAAAAATCTCACAAACTCTTGGGTATTGAAAAACACTTTCAGCAAGGCATGCGAACACTTGAGAAAGTTGCGGGTAAGCGGGCAGGCACCCTTTTAAGGACGACAAGGGCACTGTTTATCTTAAATCAATTTATTAGGTCTTTCTGTAACGAGGGGTTCGACTGAAATTGATCTCGTTTAAGCCCTTCTGTAAATGTTTAGATAAGATTTCCGGAATCAGCAGGCTCCCCAAAGATGCCGATCGTAGGCAAGGATGAATGTAAATGCTAGTAACACCTATATTATCCTTCCTGTATATATAAACATCACTGCACACAAATCTTACATATTATGTCAAATTCAGTCCCTGTTACATAAATATTATTATATCAAAGCAACGTTATTTGTTTGGTAAGAAGTTCTTCAAAAACTACATAACCTATTGGTAATATAGATAAAACCCCCGACGGTAAAATACTCTAATTACCTTTTAAAAGGTTGAAATAAAAATATAAATCAGTCAGCAGTCTTGTTGACAATATGCTATAGTTTAATACAAGTACAACCTATCACCTTCGTCGCGCGTAACAAACATTAATCGAATGTAAAAGACACAAGATCTTTCATGTGATAATTGAGTGATACTTCTAGATATTTATGTACAAAAATAAAGCTGTTGGAAAACTTACAGAGAAATCATTGGCCTCCTTAATAAGTCCTTAGAGGGCTTGGATCGCCTCTTCACCGAGTGGCTCGACATTCACAATTTATTGAGAAATATGTATGATCGAAAATAAAATGGTAAACTTTCTTACTGATACGATTTATTTAATTTAATTTTACCTTTTACACGAACTATTTTTATTGCACGTTTTCTAAGTTTTCTGAATTTAACATTAAATACCACACCTTGCATTTTATTTGTGTAAACGTCAATTTTTTACTAAATCTTTACGAACTCTGTTATTATATCATTAACTTAAGAACTATTATAAGTATAGACATGTTCAAATTTGTAAAATTAAATTTACAAATTGAAACAAAATATTCTCTCCAACAACGTAAATACGATTAACAATCGCGTAAAATTCATTTTCGTACCAGCCAGAATATGTCGGATTTAAAAAAAAAATTTTGCATAATATTATATGACATAAAATTACATAAAACAGTTAAAAAAATAATAATAACTATTCATGTTAATATTAAAGCTAAATATGACGGGAAATTTAGCTATTAATTAAATTTTAGCTAATTATTAAAGTTAATTTAGCTGTAAATGTTAATTTTTAGCGGGAACTCGAGTACTGAAGTTGAGAGTTTTTGTTTGATTGTTGTAAAAATTGTGTATTAAGCGGTTTGTGGTTTAATAGTGATAATTAATTAAACTTCAACGTGTTTCTCGTGCGTGGTGTTTGTGACAATGAAATAAACGACGGTATGCGTTTTTCGTGTGCTTCCAAGGAGTCCTCTTCTGTCCCCAGTAATCCTACTATCACTGTACTGAGCGACTGAGGAGTCGCTTAGTAAACTAAGTACTTCGACAGGACTGGGACATTCATAGGATACGTTTGAGACTTTGAAATCGCTGTTTAAAATTGTCACAAATTGACCCCAATAACCTAACTATTGATCAACCATTTTGGTCGATCGATGAACCTATTTTATGCAAGCTACTCCGTATTAGTCATTTAAAATTTAATTGACTGATTAAATATTTGAATTATTATTTCTTTGTTGTCAATTTCGTTTCTTTATTAGAGAATGAAATATTTGAAATTACAAATTACAATTATTTAAAAACAGTTTAAGTATGTCTGATTTAGACCTAAGTAAATCTAAATACGTGGTCGCTCACTGTAACATTTGACTAGCGACTCGTCTATTGGGTTTGATTCCCGATCAGATAGATATTCATTTGTTTAAAGACAAGTTTTGTTCAGTCTATGTCGTAAACCCACAACATGGAGAAACGTTGTGTGGGCCATTGAATATGGCGTTATTTGAAGAAAAAAAGAACTAGTTGTAGCTCATTACAAAAACTTCGTAAACTAAGTTGGTACTCGTATTTATTATTAGTGACACGGTCGAGGAAAACGAGAATAAAACTTAATGCTGGCTCGGGGCAGCCTCTAATAACAGTTCCCATGGTTTAGTAATAAATAAGAGATTAATTACGTACTTTCCTGTCGTCTTCTATTTACCTGATGTCACCTTTTGGAAGAAATCTATCTATTTCAAAGACTTTATTCAAACTTTATATATTATTCGGGGTTAAAGTATGAAATTGCCGATTTGTACTGAAAAATTAATACTCGTTTCTTTTCTAAAATGCAACATATTTATTTAATCAAAATATTTACCCTCATTATCTATACATTGTCGCCATCTAATCGGAAGTTCATTTATGCCTTTGCGATATAACTCTGGGGATGTAGATTCGACAAACTGTGTGAAAGCATTTTTTGTGAAGCTGTGTGAAGAAAATTTTTTACCACGTAGAAAATTGTCCAAACCACGACAAAAATGGTAGTCCGTTGGAGCAAGGTCTGGCGAGTACGGAGGATGACGTATGGTTTCTAACTGCAGCTTCTGTAGAGTTACAACGGTTTCTCGTGCAGTGTGAGGTCTTGCGTTATCATGGAGCAATAATGGTGAAGATCGATTCACGATTCGGGGCTGTTTCACTGCTAGTTTCGCCATCATTGTTCGAAGTTCGGCACAGTAAACATCTGCTGTTATTGCTTGATCAGACCTGAGAAAGCTATAGTGAATAACACCATGAATAGACCACCAAACAGTTACCATTACCTTTTAATTGGTAAGCTTTGCCTTAGGGCACTGTTGCGGCGTTTGATCTGGGGTCAGCCATTGCATTTTTCGCTTTCGGTTATCGTAAAGAATCCACTTTTCATCACATGTCACAATTCGATCCAATATTCCTTCATTTCTGTACCGATTCAACAAGGCAACGCAAGTTTCAACACGCGTTTCTTTCTGCAGATCAGTCAAATCATGAGGCACCCATTTTTCATATTCTTTTATCTTATTGATTTGATGCAAATGAGTCAATATTGTAGATAAGGTAACGTTAAACCATGCCACTAATTCCTGGGTAGTTTGACTCGGATCGGCTTCCACCATCTCCTTCAATTCAGCGTTATTCACCTGTATGGGCGGTCTTCCACCTGGTTCGTTCTTCAAGTCGAAGTTTCCATTACGAAAGCATTTAAACCAAAAACGCACGGTTCGTTCATTAGCAGTCTTCTCTCCAAACGCAGCATTGATATTGCGAGCCGTTTCTGTCGCGTTAGTTCCGCGTCGGAACTCGTATTCATAGATTACTCGGATTTTCGAAGTATCCATCTTTCCCGTCTAAGCTGAATAAAAAAAACAATTGAAAGTCGAAAATCGAATGTTGCACATTTTCTAAAACAAGAACCTCA
The DNA here is from genome assembly GCA_914767545.1 of Sesia apiformis. NCBI lineage: Eukaryota > Metazoa > Arthropoda > Insecta > Lepidoptera > Sesiidae > Sesia > Sesia apiformis. The sequence goes on along the minus strand of OU611948.1, from coordinate 13,606,564 downwards.
TAAGTATCATGTGAAAAAAGTTTCACTCGAAAATCTCACACCATTATGTCAATTATATTTTATGTCAATTCAAAGTATCTATTACTATAAAACGGCAATTTCATACTTTAACCCCAATTATTTCGGAAAATTTTACCACATTCGTAACTAAAGGTGACTTACCCTAAAACTGTAATAAATTTCAAAGTTTATGATAATGATAATGAGTGTAGATAAAATACTAATAACGTAGGCTTGAATAACTGCAACTGCTGATTCTAGAATTATTAATAAGATTTGAATAGTAATCAATAGAATAATTAGTATTTTAGGCATAGTTGGTCCGGTACTTCTTAAAAGGGTTATTAATAAGTGTCCAGCAATTATATATATATATATATATAACAACTTTCCGAACTTTCCGGAACTGGCCACTTACATAAACAATATTTAAAAAATAATTACAATATTTGAAAATGGAACTCTTTGGCTGTAGAATAAAGTTTGTTTCATCTAACAATCATTTGATTTTACATTATGGCGTCATTTTAAAAATTGCGTGTCTGCATTACGATGGATTTAACGTGTGAAAATCCAAAAGCGCCCAGCGGCTTTTTGATTGCAGTGTACACCCTCCCCCTCCAAAATAAAAACAAATAATGAACTATTGAAAAATAAATCAAAGCCAATTATTTGTCGTTGGGTAGGGCTCATCAATTTTTACAACTTTTGTCTGTTGTTTATCTTTTCTTCTAAAACATACGGAGGAATCCACCTTCCCGACTGGCCAGTCTCATCTAGGTTTTTCTAGAAAGCATATGCCTACTTGTAAAAATCTACCTGGTGGAAAGTAGATCATGGACTTTATAGACATTCACGATAAATGTCAATTACTTAAATTGACTGATGTTAATAATTGATGATATTGACATGAATTGAAGTTTGACACGTCCCAGAATGTATCACCTGCCTTTATTTTTTTTTAATTTCCAGTGTATCAATCCCCAAATTTTATTTCAACATACAATAAATGGATTTGAAAAAAGGATTCAGAAATATGGGGAATGATTCGTAACTAACAATTATTACTAATGTTATAATGAGATATAGGTATTAACAACAAAAAATACTCATATTTATGCAAAGATTAGGACGAGTAAGATTAAAAAAATAAGAGAATAGGTAGGTACTTAATAGATAATAGATAAGTAATAGAACAAGGAATTTCAATAGGTACAACTCATCAATAATTTCTATTAATAAAACTCCTCTTGTACTTTGAAATACTTATCATTATATATTTTTTTTTATAGAATCCACCTGGTGGTAAGTGGATACTGTCGCCCATAGACATCCGCGGTACATGCCAACATTAGTCCAAAATGCAAACTTGGGCACGCCCCCGGGATGCGCTGCCTACCTTTGTTGATGAAAGAATAGATTTAGAGAAAGGGTTGGGGACGTGGGAAGGGATAGGATGGGAATGGGCTCTGGCATATCTCACTCACTACCAAAACACGTACATACATTGAGGAATATGATAAATTGGGAAATGCAGTACATTTCAAGGTAGTATTCTGTGAGAGAGGGGTAACGAGGCTAGTCGAGTGCGTCCAGCGGCTGTTGGATTGCATCGTGCACTCTCGCCCTCCCAATTTCCATCCGATATTTAGACAAAATTACATTAGTCTAAGCTACGTACCACGTTCGTGGCGTGGTAGGAATGTGGCTTTATGTCAAACTTATAATTAATATTTCCAGATTGATATAAAGGGTTTATGGAATTTAAAATTATATGCGGCTAGGCATAACGCTTTTAGAGAGAACTGTGCAGACACATTTAGATAATTACGGTTAAATTAATAGCACTATTTCATCCTCGCCGCTCAAATTACTTATTACCCCAGGCTAGTGTATGAATGAAATACCATCAACGGCTGTTTCAAGTATGCCTAACATTTGTAAATGACGCAGGAAGAGTGAAGGCCTGGTAAAAAAATAACAGTAGGTTATCTTCATACAAACATACATGAGGGGGAGAGTGCACGCTGCAATCCAACAGCTGCTGGGCGCACTCGACTGGCCACGTTACCCCTCTCTCACAGAAGACTACCTTGAAATGTACTGCATTTCCCACTTAACCTTATTTCCCTAATGTACGTACGTGTTTCGGTAGTGAGTGAGATGTGTCAGAGCCCATTCCCATCCTATCCCTCCCCATTTCCCCAACCCTTTCTCCAAATCCAGTCCTATATCCAAAGGTAGGCAGCGCATCCGGAGGCGTGCCAACGTTTGTCATTTTGGACTAATGTTGTCATGTATCACGAATGTCTATGGGTTACAGTATCCACTTACCATCAGGTGGACTGTATGCTCGTCTGCCATCTACGTCCATAAAAAAAAAAAAAAAAACACGCGTTTCTTGGGTTCATGCCATTTCCGTACGCGACATTACATAGAAATCTCACTGAATAATCATCGCGTACACGGCAGCTGGCGTCGTGCAACGCTTGATAACGAATCCGGACTAGGTAAAATCAACAACGTGTCGTCGAGGTAATTAGATGAGTAATTATTTAAGTTCGATGGAACTAGAGTTAAATCACTATTATTTTTTACTATGGTGAAGAGATTGAGCATATTAGCAACATATATACAATAATAAATTGGTAAACTACATTAACATTATAGTCGACGTAGATGCGAAATGCGGATTATGATTAATTCCATGAAAAATAAGCAACATCGGGCAGACGAGGGCAATTTTTCTGATGCCACATAAATCTATTTCTATGTAGCTGCGTTGTAGTCTTGTGGATATATCTAGCCTCCTCTATCTACGTCTCTGACGCTGTAATTGTCCGTCTATGTGAGTGATATTTCAGTTGTTCCCTACTGTTTATACACATTTATTTGTATGTTCAGAGTGAGGGTTTTGAGAGTACCAACGACAGTGCGCCAAAGCGCCATTTGAACGACCGCAGCGTAATTAGCTAATATGACTTTTAAACTGAGATCTCGCTGCCAGATGCCTCTTCGTGTTCCTACCGATCTTTTTACGGGACGAGCACATTTTTATGCTAATTATAGATAGGTCTTCCATTTTAAATTGACGCAGGTTAATTATACTGAAGTATCTAAACTGCAAAAGTATTCTACATTATTTATTAAAATCACACTTTCGATTCATGTGAACTTTGTAAAAATAAAACTTAGAAAGTCCACCCGCATCATATTTATTTGTACGGAGAAGAGAAATCTTTCAATAATTATTAAGAATCAATTGGTTTTTAAGAAAAAATATTACGTGTTTTTTTTTAATTTAATTAATATAGCATTCGGCCAATATTAAATAGAAACATAACATAGAAAGCATCCCCTCTCTTGTGGCCAGAACAGATACTGAATGCTTTCTATAAATATCAGGTTAATGATTTGCAGAGAAAAATCTCAACCTCTGCGTACGTGACGAGAAAACATTGATTTGTTGATACCGCGTCATTTATGAATAGCACACATAACGCGATGAAGTTAATGTTTTTTCTGCAGTGTTTAGTTTCACGTCACGTCCGAACAGGAAGCTGACCGTAATACTAGTTCGTGAAGTCTCACTATAAATCATAACGCCATTTCAATTTACCGAGTCTAACACGGCAGTAATAGGCCAGCCGCTGCCCTCCGTGTGCTGAAAGACCTAGATTTGTATTCAAGCAGCGATACGATCATTAGTTAGTGCAATTTTCTTCCCATCCCGTACACGAACGTTATCGTCGGTAACGCTATGGTAGGAATGAATAATATTTTGTAATTGCTTTTGGGATCTGACTTCGGAATCATGTTCAACTGGCCTTTGATCGTTTATATGGTTATCTGCGGCGATGTAACCTTGTTATATAATCAACGTGCTGTTAACATTAAAGAGGTATTTGCATAATATCATCAGCACATTATCTAAATTATAAGTAGTGATTATAAATTATGCTTTCAATGAAAAATCGACGATAGAAAAAATAATACTCAGTCAAACATAGTAAGTAAGCTGCTAAAACCGACACTTCATCTTGGCAATATAGATAACCGACGTCCTCGATGAGTCTTGTTATAAAAGACCGGTCGATGGGCAGATAAGCGAGGTATTAATATGTGACTATCAGCCATATTCGCTCGAAATATCAACCACATACAAATTGCGAATAATTAATTGATTACCGGACAAGTTGCGGAAATAATTTTTCAGTGTCGCCATCATTTAGCATTTAGTTTGCTATTATCATCTGATTAATCTGCTATTATCATCATCATCTGTAGAGAATCTTGGTAAAATCTATGATCATTATTTTTTTTATAGCAGGAAGACGGCAGACGAGCTGACAGTAATGGACAGTGTCGCCCATGTTCATTCGCGATACATGCCAACATCAATCCAGAATGACAAACATTGGCACAGCCGCGGAAGGGCTGCTTAGCTTTCGAGATTTAGGAATTGGAGAAAGGGGTGGGAAAATAGGATAGGATGGGATGGAAATGGGCTCTAGTATATCTCACACAGTACCGAAACACATATATTATTTATCACCAAAACAATATTTACTACAGTTATTATGGCATTTATTATTAAATATTTATATTTACCTGGGGTGTAAGGGGTCCCAACCTACATCTCTGGGACCCAAGCCAACCTCACCGGCTCGTGGTGCACCCTGCCGACCAACGAACGAGGCTCTGACGACCCGCCACCACGCACTGGACCAGCGCGGCGGGTTACGGTCCACCACCCCCCCCCCCCCTATGGCAGAAAAAGTAAAACGGCCCCAAGTTCCCGGCGGCTCCAGTCGCAACACCGGCGTGGACGACGGGCGCTGGTCGAGCGCTGGAACCAGGGGTGCTAAGAATCTCCGGGCGGGATTCCACCGTCGAACGACCAGGGCTTTGAAAACGGATTACCGACGTAGGTTGTCACTGGTGACTTACAACACGCGCACTTTGAGGACAGACGAGAAGATCGCTGAGCTGGAAGAGGAGATAGGCAAGTTGCACTGGGATATATTGGGGTTATCAGAAATCCGAAGAGAGGGGGAGGACACGATAACCCTGAAGTCCGGCAACTTGTTCTATTACCGGGAAGGCGACCAGCAGTCCCAAGGTGGTGTCGGGTTTATCGTCCACAAGTCCCTCGTAAATAATGTTGTAGCCATCACGAGTGTGTCGAGCAGGGTCGCGTACCTTATACTCAGAATATCCAAGAGATATTCGTTGAAGGTCATACAGGTCTACGCACCGACCTCGGCACACCCGGATAACGAAGTGGAAGCAATGTATGAGGACATTAGTAGAGCCATACATGCTTCGAAAACACACTACAATATTGTTATGGGGGATTTCAACGCGAAACTGGGCAAAAGAGGCGACGATGAGTTGAGAGTGGGGCAATTTGGATGTGGGCACCGGAACCAGAGGGGCCAGAGGCTGGCCGACTTTCTTGAGAAAGAGGGACTCTTTATGATGAACTCTTTCTTCAAGAAGCCGCCTCATAGGAAGTGGACCTGGATGAGCCCCGACGGTTCCGTTAAAAATGAGATAGACTTCATTATGGCCACAAAGAGACAAATATTCAATGATGTCTCCGTGATCCACAGGGTGAAAACCGGTAGTGATCACCGAATGGTTAGAGGCACATTGAATATAAACGTCAAGTTGGAAAGGTCCCGCCTGATGAAGTCTACGCTCCGACCTACTGCTGCCCACATACAAAACCCCGAAAGCTTTCAGCTTGAATTGTCAAATCGCTTCGATTGCCTAGAGGATTGCGTTGCAGTGGACGATATCAACAACAGGTTGGTAGAAACTGTCCATACGGTGGGGTCTAAATTCTTCAGACACCGTCGAAGAGATGGACCCCAAAAGCTCACCGACCACACCCTCGACCTCTTGGCGGAACGACGTTCGATGGCACTGCAGACTCCTGATGACGCGGAAGCATATCGGCTGCTCAATAGACGAATTCACCAGTCCTTGCGACACGACATCCGTCTCTTTAATACTAATCGTATTAAGGAGACGATAGAGCGGAATAAAGGCTCCAAAGTGTTCGCAAGAGACTTATCTATTGGGCAGAGCCAGTTGACGAAGCTGAAGAGGGAGGACGGCAGTGTCACTTCCGACAAACAAGAGGTACTGAGGGAGATCGAGGAGTTCTATGGACAGCTGTATACCTCGGTCGCTAAACCTGTTGGCAACTTGGCCAAAGACCCAAGAGCCAAGTTGACCCGACACTATACCGAAGATATCCCGGACATCAGCCTGTACGAGATTAGGATGGCCCTCAAACAGCTTAGAAACAACAAGGCGCCGGGCGAAGACGGAATCACTTCAGAGCTTCTGAAAGCGGGTGGAACACCGGTACTGAAAGTCCTTCAGAAGCTCTTTAATTCCGTCTTGCTCGAAGGTATTACGCCGGAGGCATGGAACAGAAGCGTGGTGGTGCTCTTCTTCAAGAAAGGCGACAAGACCTTGTTGAAGAACTATAGGCCCATCTCGCTTCTGAGCCATGTTTATAAGCTGTTTTCGAGGGTTATCACGAATCGTCTCGAGCGCAGGTTTGATGACTTCCAGCCTCCCGAACAAGCCGGTTTCCGAAAAGGCTATAGTACCATAGACCACATCCATACGCTGCGGCAAGTTATACAGAAGACCGAGGAGTATAACTTGCCATTATGCTTAGCGTTTGTGGACTATGAGAAAGCCTTTGATTCGATCGAGACTTGGGCAGTGCTACAGTCCCTCCAGCGGTGCCATATTGACTATCGGTATATCGAAGTGTTGAAGTGTTTGTATAACAACGCCACCATGTCAGTCCGAGTACAGGAAGGGAGCACGGAGCCGATTCCATTGCAGAGGGGTGTGAGACAAGGAGATGTCATCTCTCCGAAGCTCTTCACCAATGCGATGGAAGACGCTTTCAAGCTCCTGGAATGGAAAGGACTCGGCATCAACGTTGATGGCGAATACATCACTCACCTTCGATTTGCCGACGATATCGTGGTCATGGCAGAATCGCTGGAGGATCTTAGCACAATGCTCGGAGACCTCAATCGAGTTTCCCAACAGGTGGGCCTTAAAATGAACATGGACAAGACGAAAATCATGTCGAATGTCCATGTCGTGCCCACCCCAGTTTCAGTTGGGAGCTCGATTCTCGAAGTTGTTGACGAGTACGTCTACCTAGGCCAAACGGTCCAACTAGGTAGGTCCAACTTCGAGAAAGAGGTCAATCGACGAATCCAACTCGGCTGGGCAGCGTTCGGGAAGCTACGCAGCGTCTTCTCGTCCAAAATACCTCAGTGCTTGAAGACGAAGGTCTTCGACCAGTGTGTGTTGCCGGTGATGACCTACGGCACCGAGACGTGGTCTCTGACTATGGGCCTCATAAATAAGCTCACTGTCGCACAGCGAGCTATGGAGAGGGCTATGCTCGGGGTTTCCCTACGTGATCGAATCAGGAATGAGGAGATCCGTAGACGAACTAAAGTCACCGACATAGCCTCTCGGGTTAGCAAGCTTAAGTGGCAGTGGGCAGGGCACATAGCTCGAAGAACCGATGGCCGATGGGGCAGAAGGGTTCTCGAATGGAGACCACGTACCGGCGGACGAAGCCGAGGACGTCCATCTGCTAGATGGACAGACGACCTCATAAAGGTTGCGGGCACCCGCTGGATGCAGGTCGCTGCCGATAGGTCTAAATGGCGGACAATGGGGGAGGCCTATGTCCAGCAGTGGACGTCCAAGGGCTGAGAGGAAGATTTACCTGCGTTATAACCTCAGTCACAATTCTCCTTCCCAAGGTTGTCTGGAAGAAATTGCTATAAAGCATTAAGACCGGCTGGTTGTATTCTCTTCTTATAACATGGTTCTTTAATTTTGTCATAATGCAATAATTATACAATAAGGAGTTTTATCTATCTGTCTAAATTTTATAATGTGAATACCTTTTATTTCTAATCGACGTTACGACACGGGTTACACCAGGCGTGGTTACACTAGTTGACTGAAGGGGCGGGTAGTTTAGCATAGCAGCTGCGAGCAGTTTCATCAACTACCCACATTTGACATTCACATTCAGAAAGGTTGCAACACTATACTAACAATGTCCGCGGAGGTATTCGACGTTGAAGCGTAAGCTTTAAATTTGTTAATCGCTAGATTCCACGTCACACGACATTTTATATTCATCTTCCCGATTGATATCTTTATATCTCTTAATTTCAATCGCACAATCCTGGGATAACAGAGGAGAGGATTTTTGGAGTGCAGTGCCCTATCCAGTGATTAATTCCAGCTTTGAGAATGTGTTCCGCTGTTGTTGATTTACTCGTTTGGCGGTTTTTTGCAGCTGCGATGTGTTCCTTGACCCTTTCCGCACCTGTACGCTTAGTTTGGGCTATATAGGAACTACCACAGCAGCAGTCTATCTTATGAACACCTAGCGTCTGGTAAAGTATAACATCTTTGGGTGTGGGTAGATTTTTCGCTAGTTTGAAGTCTTAATTGAATGTTTTCTCAATACAGTTCCAAAGTCCGTCAATACTTTCACGTATGGCTGTCTGTTAACTACGGAATGTTTCTCCTTCCGATTGCGCCTTGTTTGCTATCCACTCACTTTGTACCCATTTCGTTTGAATACCTCCTGAACATGTGATAATTCGTCTTTTAAAAATTCAGGGTCACAGAGGTCTGTTTTTTAATGTACGACGGATTGCAGGTGTCGAGGATGATGATGTGAGGTGGCATGCAGGTATGTCAGTGTATGTTGACTTTCTATAAACAATGCGAGATAAGGAACCGTCTTCTCTAACCATTATTTTGACATCTAAGAAGCCCAAAGTTCTGCCTTTTTCCATTTCATGGATTAACCGCATTTTTTTATGAATGGAATTGAGGTGTGTAATATATTGCTCCTTTCTGTCTACTTCCTTTGATGATGTCATCCACATACCTTTTCCAAAGCTTCACTATGTGTGGCCTAAGACTGAGGGCTCTCTCTTCAAAGTGTTTCATCCAGATATTCGCAATAATTGGTGCTAGCGGAGATAATATTGACCTTAATACAGAAAGTATTTGCCTTCCACACAGTGTTCCAGTAAAGCAATATAATCAGTTGACAAGTTATTACAAGCCAGCCCATCTTTTGTGACATCTAGACACTCCTTAAGTGGAACATTGGTAAACAGCGACTCAACCTCAACCTCGCCATGATTTCGTATGGTTCCATCTTTATTTCGACTATACTTTTTATGAAATGGCGAGAATATTTCACAAAGGATCTTCATAAGTTCTACCCACCAGTGTTTGTGATATTGAAGAAATGTGTTTGGTCAGAGGATCTGGCATGGCACCAACATAGGAATGTCGGTGAACTAATCTGACTTACTATCGGTCGCAAAGGCACATTGGGGTTATTAATTTTCGGTAGGCCATACAACTTTGGTGGTTGGACTGCCTTCGGTTTATAAAGATAACTGAACACGTCCTCAGTGAATAAGGTCTTGATAAATAAGACACATTTTATATAGTAAATCGTGTATGAATAAAAGATTATTCATACACGATTTACAATATAAAAAAATAATATACATAAAAAATAAATATGTAGCAATGCAAAATTAACACCAGAAAATGTTAGTGCGTTACGGCATTCGACAAACGATCGTCTCATGAAGGCTCTGCTTCAGGAAGCACGTACATGTAATATTATTGATTACAGGGCGCGGCGGTCCAGCCGATTTGAATTTCCAATGAGCTCGTTAGAATCAGCCCGAACAGGCCTCGAACAGGCGATAAAAACTTCATTCCTTTTTAGCTGATTGGGCAAGCGATTTTCTTGGAAGGATTGCGATTTGGCGGAATTGCCTTAATTGCGTTGTTTTTGCTTACAGTTTTGTAAGAAAATTTATCGTCAAAGACACATTGAATTGGTAATGATCATTCAAATTTATTATTATTCCATAGCGATAGAATTACATTTTAAAATTTCATTACAACTAAGAAGACTACCAGTATTTGAATATGAATACTTAGGTAATAGATATACCACCATTTCGAATGTCACTGAGTCGTGTTTACTATAATTCCGTCCGCAAGTGGTCAACAACGCATTATAATTATGTAACTTAAATCATTCTAACCAGAGAAATAATTTATTAATATTAAAAATTTTCACTCGCAACTCAAAAACTACAAAATTCTAAACAATGTAGGTAACCCCGGATTAAATAATAAGAGTATCCATGAAGTTTCCACTAATGGTCCAAAGTAACCGACAATTCCGTTGCAGCTCCAATACGGTAGCAATTGGAGTTTTGCAGCTCTTAATTAAGCCCCAACGGCAGAGCCTAGAGGCAAACTTCGATTGGACTGTCAAAAATCCGAAGAATTATTCTAGCAGTAAAATAACTTGTGCGATTTTAGGCTTTATCGTGCGAGTTCAGGCACATTAGCGAATTTATACTGCGCGGATGCAATATGCCACCCGAGCGCGCCGCTAGTTGGACACGGCGCTTTTATTAAAAACGATTTTTATTTATAGACGATTCGAGGTACTCCGGGAATTTCTTGCGATACATATGTTTGAATGTGCATTGGTAAATTGATATCATTTCTCATGCCGCCAGTTTCGAAGTTGTGTTTGTAGCCAAACACAAATATAACCGTTTTACAATAAATATGGAGATACACTTTTTGTTATTGCAAACTCTACTATTTTGTTATAAACAGCATTGTTTCGTATGCTGCTACTGAATCGCTACAACGGAACACTGAAGACGTAAACAAACCCACATAGGATTCTAAAAAGGCACGCACACATGGTTCCATTTCTACACATATTATTACCTGCCCATATTTTACGGTCTGTACATGGCCTGAGCAGCACGCACTGGCTCTATACTACAACTAAACGTTACCATCTATACCTGATCCGTGAGTTTCTCTCTTGTAGTTTATACTTACATGAAGCGTAAATGTTGGAGAAGTTCTGTTTAAGTTGGTGCCTTATTCCAACCCTCTACAACCCTACGGTAATTAGTACCAATTGTACCGCGGCACGAAAAGCTACGAAAAACCTGTCGCTAACAAATCGATATACTGATGGATGGAATTCGTTCGGATATTATTAATTGGATCTTTCCACTGAATTTCCCCCATTAGTGCTGAATATGGGTAATAATGTACCTGACAATTTTACATTATATACGATAAATAATAAATAATTGATAGCTTTACTTAATTAAAATTCTATACGTATGTAAGTAACATAATATGGATAATGACACCTCATTATAAGATATCAATGACTTTGAGTAATAGACTCAGATTGAGGCTCAAAATTATGTACGTAGTATAAAACAAAGCATTATTAAATAAATAATTTATTAGAGAAATAAAACAGATAAATGCTTTTTGTAACTTAGACGAGGAAAACTTTTCGAAAGTATCTTCAAACTGAAATCATAAAGGAGGAGCAATTTTCATACATTATTTATGAAAATTGTTGATCGGTAGTATCCTCTAAATTTTAAATGTTTGACCTCCATTATACTAGCGATCCATATCCAGTACTCGTAACAGTCGGAACAATGGACAATACTTATTTATACGTTTTTCTTTCTGTTAGTTGCATGTAATGCAATACAATTTCAGTGTGCGCCTTCGAAGAATGACAATGTATCTCTCTGTATCTATCCAAGTGCGAAATAATTAAAACATTCGACATAATGCATAAGTTAACATTTGATAAAACGGCTCAGTTAAAAACCGGTATTTATTGATGCCACTTAATTGGTTCGGTCGTTGTAAATTATGAAAATTATTGACAGTTTACTATGTGAGGAAACTTCGTATCTAATATGAAGCGTAACATAGTAGTCAGGGAGTAGTTAGTTCAGTAATTTAATGTGTTTATCGAGAGAATTATTGTGTCGAGCGATAAGGATTCCGCCAGGGATCAGTTCTCACCTGCGGAGTGGGCCGGACGGCTCGTAACCACTCGTAACGTGTGCACTTTACGGCCTCGGCGAACAGGCTCGCGAGACATTCCTAGATAGAGTCAACCTGCCTCCCACCGTACTAAACACGCGTTGCTGCTGGATCAATACGAAATAAAACGACGATCACATAAATATTATACAATTTACCGTTATGATTTACCAGACCGGGTCAGTCTAAGTATAGAGTGAAGGCCACGAGAGAGATATGACATACTCATCCAACTAACTACAGTATTTGGTGCATGCAGAAGTCTTGCCAAGATTCGATGGTGTACCGACACCCGTACTGTAATCACTACGTGCACGAGCCACAAATAGATAGACGTGTATTAACTGATAATACATATAAGTACTTGTTGAGCCAGCTTCATTTTGTTTTCGCGACACACAATATACCTACTACTCCGATATATCTACAATTAAAGTTCTAGGTTATGTACGTGCTGTGACAATGAGAATTTATAAATATAATATGAGACCAGTTCGCTCCATACAAGCCAAAAAGAAATAATTTATTTATTCGTATATAAATCAGTACCTGTATCCAAGGCAACATTAATAATAATTGTAAACTTAATATCACTACTTGATTGCCTACGGTACTTTGTATGTGTAACCTAGTCAGATCGTGATCAAATTATTATGACTTTGGTATGCCAGCCTGTCCAGCTATTTCACATTGCTCATAGTTCCGCCTACAACTAACACTGCAGCCCAAAGCGAGGAATTTCCGTTCACGTTTTTATTCACACAACTAGTAGAAGGCTTACTTGAGGTCTATAACTTATTGTCGAGTTGACATTCTTCTATACAGCGCTACTAAATTAGTAAGGTAAAAATTTTAAGAACTAGAAAGTTCTGTTTAAAATTCCATTTCGCGCTTACTGGATCTATGAATATGGGTTCATAGAGTAAACCGTAACCGTAATCAGAACTGTTTTTCCTCCACTACTGGACGTGAGCTTCCTCACGCACATTGTCTTGTGCATGAGCGATGTGCGACCATAAAAAGTCACGCTGGCTAAGGGGCTTGGAAATCCACTCTTTTAGGGAGTTTTTATTTCCTCAGGGCTTGTGGTAGCAGCTTTGTTATGCCGTGAGTGTTATAAAAGAGATGGAGTGGAGCTATTCTAAAGCTGAGCGACAGCAGCCCGATAATATAGAGTACAGTCATATATTCTTATTTTTTTATAAACTTTATGTAAAAAATGCAAAAACTTACAAAACATACATAATGACATGGTAGAACTTCTTACATTGTATAGCGAGTTTACCTTCTCCCTTGCTATAACGATGAAGATTCGTGAACTATATGAGATAAACGGGGATTTCAAATCCCCATTACTTACGAGTACCAGATAACACATATTTTTTCAATTATCGCAAAAAACATCATGAGGAAACTTATGTACCGAAAGGTTGCAATATCAGTTGGGACGGTCAAGTAATACCCACCAATCAATACAAGTTTATTATAGCTCAGAATCGTCTCGAAATTATACATACACCTGTGTAGTACGTTATAAAGAAACAAATAAAGACGAAAGAAATAGAAAGCTTTTCTGTTCCGATACCATTTATTAGTCGGTTGGTTAATTAAGTGTAATATGTGAGCGTCCAAGCTAAAGGAAGGGGTCCAGATCTCGGAATCTAGTTTCCGAGATATTCAAAAAATTTACATTCCTTGATTTGAATTGTATTTTATTCTCACGGAATATATGAATGTAGAAATCCCAGTTCTGTGATTATTCTACTGTTACGTACCTGCAATTTGAGGTCACAAACATCTTTATAAAATGACGTTTCTAAGTCACGTACTCTAAAAAGAAATGCTTAGTAAATGTTTTAGGTGATTTGTACTATGAAATGTGAACAATTTTCGAATGTGAATTCAACTTAGGTCTAATAGTGTCCTAGTAGTGTTTATACTAGTGTCCACATAAGATATATTTAAGAGAAACAAATCGAAAAAACATGTTGCTGAATGACAAAAGTAAAATAAAAATGAAAGAAAGGATAAAGCAAAACTGACTGAACCACTAGCAATGAGAAATGGAGAGGTAATATTCCCGAAGCATCTTTTAAATGAGATTTTGTTAGGAGCTTTCCGGATGTCAGTGGAGATAGTGTTCCAGAGTCTAGCTGCCAGCGCAGTGAATGATTTGGTCATAAAGCCAGTACGACAAGACCTGGAGTAAGGAGTTGGTAGCAGAATGAAGATGATGGTCATGGGTGTCACCCAGAAACTGAAATTTACATGTCAAATTCTCTGAGCAACTTGGATAGTATAGAATTAAAAAGAGGGTGCAGAGCATTCTTACATCTCTGTGTTGTCGGATATACAGCCTTTTAAGCTTAGAACGGTAATAAGAGATGTGCTCTTATTTACGTAAACCAAAAATAAAACATAAACCGTGGTTAAGAAGACGATCCAATTTGTTAAGAAGGTCTTGACTAATATTAGAGCAACAAACATCTGCGTAATCAATAATGGGCAAGATAAGTGAATGCACCAACAAAGCCTTAATACCAGATGGAAGAAAATTTTTGAAGCGGTACAGGTTACGGAGAGAATTAGAGACATTCCAACATTCCGCAATTAGAAAGGGAACCCAAGTTAATGAGCTATCGATGACCAATCCAAGCCCTTTAACTCGTGTGGACTTAACTCGTGTAGCTTGAAAAAGGTCTTAAGGCATTAATTAAGTTCGCCTTTTGTACGATAATGTGCAATAAAGTTTGTATGTAGTTAGATACTGTGTATACATAAGACAAGCTAGGGTTTCAGAGTACTTTCAAACGTGTTGCGACGAACCAGAGGGGGCGATTCATTTAATTGTTAATGCCTAGTGATCTAAGTGGCAGCAGCGGCTTATGTGGGTTAATGAGGTCGGTACTAATTCATGGAGTCATGGAAGTGGTCCCCTGTTATGAAAACTCCGGCTCGAGTACTCTGGATGAGGTGAGTTTTATGCTCGTTTTGTCATTTACTTACCTCGGCCTTTAGTTCTTGCCCACGTTTAGTTAACTCCACTCGTTTTTAAATGAAGCCGCTCTCTTTCTCTTCCATTACGCATGACGCTAATTTAAACAAGATCATTCGAATCTGGCCCTTATTGATATCGCATTAATTGAAGTTCTGTTGACTGTGCGTAAAACATAATTCGCGAATGTGTGCAGCAGCATATAAGATGTTGGACTTATAGCAATTAGAATATTTTACCACGCCTTTGTACATAGTAAGCTAGAAAGTAACACAATTTTCAGGAATTCGCATGACTCTAAATACGTACATACTCATGGTGACGCAAATACAAAAAATTAATATCAGATGGTTGCACCGAAGACAGTACGAGTATTTGGTAGCTTTCCTTGATATACATATATCCAAGTATGTTTTTATTAGGGATGGTTGGATACAATACTATTGAACTGCCATGAAATTTTGCACTATTTTTTCGTTCACACGTGTTCCAATGACGTGTCTGTTCCATACGTGATGGGTCCAATGAGTGTATAACAAAACTAAACCTTAATTTTTCCTTTTTTTTTCACATGAACATTATGATTTAGTTATGAAGGTGTGGTCAGAGCAATTATCTTATCTGTGTATTCAATTATATTTAATTTATAAATTAACACACTTTGGCTTACACATCACCCCAAATAACTTACGTCTATATATATATTTGTATTATAAAATAATAAGGAAGCCGTGTTTATATACGACGTGGACCTCAGGTTTATGAGATTGAGATGGAAATAAGGCGAAACGTCCAACTCTTATATCTCGTATTCACTTCCAATACACGATATATTTCCTATTAGTTAATACTTGTTCGTCAATAATGTGAATGTTAAAGAAATGACATTAGACAATAAATTGACAACCTCGAACTTCATGTGACCGAAGTCGTGGCCATAGACACAATTAAAATACTCCTACGACTTTCATATTAGTTTATCTATCCATAAACTACTAAAGACCAATCGGAGGACAGTAGGTCTCTAATAATTATACTAGTTGCCACCGCATTCTTTAACGATCCCTTAATCCCTGAATATTGTTATAAGTGTCCATGGAGGAAATATGCATTAATTATTTCGAGCAAGCATGAAACGGGGTCACTGTTTCGATATTGATTAAAGTAGATAAAAAATTACGAGGTAGAGTTCTGTGTGTGCACACAATAACCATAGCACGGTAACGGTTTCCGAATAAACAATTAAATATGTGTGTTTGATTTCGAGTAGCATGACAAAACTTTATTCGTTGAATGAAAATGGATTTTCCAAAAAAATTCAGAAAGCATCTTTGCTTCAGTGTGTTATAATATTTATTGAAATATTTAACTAAGAATAA
This sequence comes from Sesia apiformis, assembly GCA_914767545.1. Taxonomy (NCBI): domain Eukaryota; kingdom Metazoa; phylum Arthropoda; class Insecta; order Lepidoptera; family Sesiidae; genus Sesia; species Sesia apiformis. The sequence goes on along the minus strand of OU611948.1, from coordinate 13,590,181 downwards.
ATTCCTAGTTGGCTACGGAATTCTTAAGTATAAAGGATAAAGAATATAAGGAATAAAGGATTCCTTGCTAAAAACGCATTACCTAGATATCCACAAAAATACAAAGTAACCTGGATAGAGATTTGAAATATCTCCGGTGGCTGAAGGGTTTAAAGGAGAAAACTATCAGAACATTTTTATTACATTTAAAAAACCTATTCAAAAATATCCCGGTATCTGAGATAAGTTTCTGGTGTTCATAGAATAAACTTTTTTAATTCGTATTTTTCCCTTTAAGGTTTTGGGTTTTGCAATATGTATATGAATTTACACCAATTTCTAATTCATGGACACAAAAATGAGAAAGTAATAGAGTTGTAAGATGCAGACGGAGGAATATGTTCCTATAGTTGGTTACGGATGACATAAAACGCATTCGATATTTAAAAATTTAAAAAAATCCTTTTCCTTTTTTCTCGAATATTTCGAAGATTTTAGATATGCCCAGTCTAGCCATTGTTACAAAGAAAACATGCTTTTATTTTAATTTGCTTTTATACAATCTTTATACACTCTTGTGGCATACCATTTTATACAACCTTGTGGCCAGTTTTCGATTGAAACACGCACCCTTTCCATGTGAATATTGATAACTACCACCCTTATGGAATGTTTTAGGGCTTCAATATTATCATGATGTTTCAGAGCATACTATGCTCTCAAAACAGATCATAAATCATAATCGAACGGATTAAAATCAGGACTAGATGACGGCCAGTCTTCAGCTTTAATGAAGTCGGGAATATTCCTTTCTAACTAAACCTGTATTGAGGGAGCCTTTTGGTCTAATGCTGAGTCTTGCTATAAGGGACCAATCTTGGTTATGGAACAGGGTGTTGTTAAGAGGCTTTACGACCTTCTCGAGAATAATATCTTGATACACTTGGGTCGACGTTTTAACACCTTTTTTACAAAAATATGATTCAGTCACTCCCTTATAACTAACTCCCCAAAACCATCATTAAAGCCGGATAGTGGCCACATCGCACCCTATTGACCAATTGAGCAGCTTCTCTAGAGTTATGAGCATAAACTCGATCACTCTGCTTGTTAAAATGTTGCTCAATGGTGAACATTTTCTCGTCCATATATAAGATTTGTCTTTGCGTACCGCCGAAGAAGTTGCTTTGATTTGTCAACATTATATTTCTTTAAATTATCAGTTGAGAAATGACCAGTACGTCTTTTGTAATCACCAAGTCCTAAATCATCTTTTTAAAATACGCGATATGGTTCTGGGTGTTATATTCATCTCTCTGGATAAAATATTTTGCTTCCGGACGGGATTTCTTCGGATTCTCTCCTTTACAGATTTAATCATGTGTTTAGAGCGAATAGTGAGTGGACGGCTACGCCTTTTTCTGTCACAAACAGAGGACGTTTCAGTGTACTTACCTTACCTGTACCTCAATGTACCTAGCCCGGTACCCAAACATTCGGCTAATACCAAGCGGATGGAGAGTTTTACAAATTTCATTTGGCTCCATGCCTACTTTGTGCAATGCAATTACAGCAATATAGTTTTCGTTATCACCTCACTCCATTTTAATATAAGTACAATATTTAATAAAGATTGGCGCCACAATTAGAAAAAACATTTATTTTTCACATGTGAATGACAGATTCCAAATTCAAATACAGGTTTTTCTTTATTGTAACGGTATTTGGGGCCAGACTAAGTATAATATTAAATGTGTAAAGTAAGATATACTACCTAAAGTATTTTAAGTAGAAAAGTAAATGAACCACGGAACTTCCAATGAAGGTTCCAAAATAATGTCACAATAATTTATTTATACTAAATACAATGTAAAAAATCTGAAGATAAGAATCCAGAATTGCATGTTTACAAAAATCATTTAACAACACCAAAACAGTTTATGGGGAACCATTAATTTATACGAACACAATTGTATATAGTAAATAAATCAATAACAGATATAAAAGCTCGCAGTACACTTCAGTCCCCAACATCGGATCAAGAGGGTTTAGTTTGGTCTAGATCGGCGGAGAGCTTTTCTGTGGCCCTATTACGAGTTCTAGAATAACGTTAAACCTCGTTGGTAGCGAGAATTGCAAACCAGGTTATCACCTGAGTGAAAGTTCAGTATATATACGAGTTAGTTGCATATGAACAGAAGTACATATTTACTGCATATGTATGTATATGCTAGTGTTATGAAACGTAATATAACTAAATTTATATTAATACTTTGCCAATAGTGTACTACGAAAGTTACAAGTATATCTTCCATGCATTCACATGACAACATTAATTCAATTTTAGTTATATTTTCATCACGTAAAACGCAAGCCAGTGAATGCAATTGTATTGTAGAAGTATAACGCAACTATGACTGCGTCAATACCTGAACATAACTGATCAAAATCACATTTATAAGTATACCGAGTAATAAATAAAAAGGAATAAAGGTTTTCTTTTTCATATGCAATATTTTGTTTGAAGGCAAGCAGCTACCTATTTTTTTATAAAATCAACAGCAAACACACTCTTTTTACAAATGTCTTTGGATTTACAATGAACTTCCATAGAGGAAGGAGTACTCCGAAATTTAAAATTACCTCAACTTTTCTATAATCTTTGATAGGATTCTCCAGCTACCGACTGTTACACAGAAACTTCTCAAATGACGGCATGATTAATTACTATTCGATATGCCATTCGATCACTAACATCATTCATTAGAGAAAAAATGAAAATTTACCAGTAGGCTGAGTCTGAGTTGCTGAACATGCGATAAATGTGATAATTTGATGATTTAATTCATACTGAGTCTCATTTTACATTAGAAGCTAGACGAGGATGCGCCATATTTAGATTGTCAAAGATCTATTTCTACACATTTTGGAACTTGCCTTAATATTTTCAGAATCGTTTACAGATAATTGAGCAGAACATCCTACTCAAATGAATGACTAGCAATTTACCTGACTCTGAGATAATAATGTATATTTCCGGTAAGGATATTCATAAACAAATCAACTTTCTGAAGCTTAATACATATATAAGAAGGTTAATTTATCAGTTAAAACGAATGGCATAAAGTTAAAACGAAGGCCAACATCATTTCAGACTCCAGAATGACCAAAGTTGGGACGTCCCCGGATGCGCTGCCTACCTTTGCAGATTTGATTTGGAGGAAGGGTTGGAAAAATGGAGTGGGATAGGATAGGGTGGGATGGGAATGAAACACTCACTCACTTGCGAAGTTGATTAAAGTGTGAAATGTAGCACATTTCAAGGTAGACTTCTGGGAGAGAGGGGTAACGTGGCCAGTCGTGTGAGCCCAGCGGCTGTGGGATTCAGCGTAGACTACAAAAGGATAAAACTACATAGGATACAGTATATATGGTATTTATTTCCATAGAGTCATCTGTCAGTCTATTCGTCGTTCATATTGTATATGGTATATGGAAGAAATATAAATCGTAGATTCGTACGTGATACAGTTTTATTTCTTAAAATTCGTCGTCTTTCAAAGTATGGGTAAGCTCCGTAATATGGACGTCCTCGAGCGCAGATCAAACCCTAATACGACCTCAAATAATACAGTCAGTATATTGTTTCGTGGATTTGAACGAGTTTGTGTAAATACTTGTTAGACACAATTCACAAAATTCTAACGTATTTACACATGCTGATTCTATCGGATCTCAAAGCTTTTGAAATAATTTTAAGATAAAATCGCGTTATTAAATTTATGTATGTATTATTATTTCACGTTACATTAGATGTTATTATATTTCTGTATAAATGAGTAACCAGACTAAGAACGTGTTTTTAATTAACGGTTTTAATACTAAATTATTTCTGGGTACGTGTAGATGGTAGAAGAAAAGTTCAAATTGGAATACTTATTAGTATGTAAATATTTAAATATTTTAAATTTAGAATACTTACATTATTTGGTAACACAACCACCATCGCATCTCTTCCCGTGGGTGTCGTAAAAGGAGACTAAGGAATACCACAAGCCCTGAGGAACTATACCACCTCTAAGTGGACTCGCCAGCTCGTGGCCAGGGTGACGTTTTAAGGCCATATATTCCTCATGCACAAGACAGTTTTTTTTTTTATAGAGAAGAGGGCGGACGAGCAAGCGGTCTCACGTGATGGTAAGTGTTACCGCCGCCCATGGACACCTGCAACACCATACGCAGGCGCGCCGCCGACCTTGCAAATTCCTATTCACAGCTTTCTTGAAGAACCCCATGTCGTAGTTTAATGGGAAGACCTCTTGAGGCAGTTCGTTCGTGTGCATGAAGAGGCCCATGTTCAACAGTGAGCGATAAAAGAGCTGGTTACAGTATTTATTCATACAACTCATAAAATTTTCAAAATCATTATACGTGTAAAATATTAAAACAAGTTGTTTTATTACATAGTACTTTGTACTTATATTAAAATGCAGCATTCACTTTAATAGTTCATGATAGTTCTACTTAGTTCATGTTAAACAGCTTATATGCTAGCAAATGTAGTCAAATAATGGACGCTCATATAAACTAGAATCTTGTAGAATCTCTACATGCAATTAGTAGAGTAATTACGGACAGTTATCTTTTACACACCAGCATAGTAGAATTGCCTTCGTATACTTAAACAAGTGTATGACAGTGTTAACACCTGGTATCACTTAAGATAACTAAGCAGGAATGTTTATTGTATCATCGTACCAGTATATCGGTATTAACTTTTACTTTATCGGTATTAATCTCCTCTAGTGATAAAATTGGAGTCCAGGCTCATAATCCACCATGCAGGCTCAGCGCGGATTAGTAGAACACACACTCCAATTTTTTTTATATTCGGTTATGCAGTTTTCTTCACGATGTTTTCCTTCACTGACGAATTAGATATACCTAATTGAAAAATCCGCACTTAAGCAGTAATACGAGCCAGAATTTGAACTTACGATCTCTCGAATGATACTCTACCAAAATATAAAGTCGCGCAAATCTAAAAAAAATATTACCTACGATATCTGATATCAAACGGATGTTTATATCCTCAAAATACGAAAGGCTAACCTATATGCTCAGTATTGCGGGTAATAGAACTCAGTGAAACAATATTTTCTATCATCGAAAGAGCTTCAAAGGCAACACTCCAATAAAACGATATTTCTTCCGGTTGCCGCGCACGGGACATTTGACGTTATCGTAATACCCATCGCCTACACAACATACAAGTGCATACTCGTATCAATTTAATAACAACAAAAATAATATTTACAGCGCAAACTAATGCTTCCAGTTTGAAATATTATACATTCACTTCGATAGAGAAAACCGCTAGAACGAGTTCAAGCGACTGAATGAAAAAAGTTCGACGGCCATTAATCCAATTTTTCAAACTTAGATAAAGCAATGAGGAAAAACATTTTCTTGAAACTTGAGCTAGGTAATCATCTGGTGGAGCAATAAGCAAATGAATGCGCAGTATCTGGCGTTCAGACGTTCTGTTATCGGACGAGAGCGGACGGTGCTGCGAACAAGATACCATCGAGCACCCGACCTAATTCGATTTGCAAAGACCGCCAAGTCCGCTAACCTCGCCACGCGTACACCCCTGTGTGCCAACACAGGCAGGCCGTGTTCCAACGAGGAATGTTACAAGAACCTTATCTACACTTAAACATGCAAACTCGGTGGATCGCAACAATCAATTCGCAATTTTCACAGTGAAATAGTATTTATTTACACGTAAAATATTTACATCGGAGTGTCTGGATTGAAAATGATTGCGTCACGCCGTAAATATATACAAATAGTTGATGCTGAAATCGTGGTCAAACGAAGTTATTTGTAAAAATAATTAAATTCAACATCTTGTGAATTGTCACTCGCTAGGAGACAATGCGCATCCATAAAACAGGGTTGATGATGCGACGCAGCCCCGTCGCGTAACATCCGCGTAATTAATTCAATGATCGTCCACATAATGACTTGCATGTGGCCACCCCCTTGCGAGTGCGCCTCAAACTAACGCGCGGTAATTTCCACCGCGTTAATGAAGGGAATTCTCCGCAGAGACGTTTTTGCTACGACTCACATACGATGTGAACACCGCACGGTGAATTTTAAGCACTGTCACCATCGAGCGTTTAAAACGTTTCCGCAATTAATCTTCTGGTTTTGCAAAGATTGCATTGTAAAATTTGTACTTTAGTGCCATTTTCTTGTAATATTTCATCTCAACCGTTCTGGTAATTCGGAACTGAATTTAAAACACGGTTTCCTATAAAAATGTCATTGTTTCCATATTTCCTGCAGTTCCCCCGGCTAAAAGTAGTGATGTGGTCAATTCAATGGGTCTATGCCGTACATTAAAACCCGTTACTTCTCATTATGCAGAAGGGATTTTCATAACAGCGTTCGGGGAGTTGTAGTGGGACTGAGACTGGTTTTGGCTACTTAGAGAGCCATTTGCAGAGAGATTGGCCCAACCTACGAGGTAGATTGCAGAACTTTACAGATAACTTCCTGAAACTTCGAACATTTTGACGCTGCAATACTTGGATAAGGTAAACCGACTGCCTTAATTAAGTTTGAGATGTTCAAGCACAGCTTACACTCATATTTGTGAATTTGATAAGGATAAAGTTAATTGCTTTTGCCGACGGAATGTTGAGAACGTTTCGTGGCGGCTTTCCCTTTCAATTCTCCCAAGTTGAAGACAGAGGAGAACCGTAACAAGTACCTACTTAGTAAATGTTATGAAAATAAAGCCTCTGTTTACTTACGCGTAACAATTTTTGTTTCCATCTTCCACTCAACTTATGGTGATATTTTGGCATAAAATTACACGGACGGCCGAGTTAAGGGCAGTAGACCGCCGAAATGTTATAAAGTCTATTTTATACGCTTTTTACGAGTTGTAGTATGGAACTGTTTTAGGGTGTACACGCGGGTATTCACGTTAATACAGTGGGTAAACAAGAAAATTTAACGGTTTTTAGTGTGCAGGTGACAGTGGGAGGCCCGTTTAATATTCATATACCGACCGATGGCAGCCCTCCAACCGAACGCCATTGTAGGAACATTATAAAATACTTATATTTGAAACGTGTACTCTATATACCATATTTTCATATATAAAAAGAATATAAACTCAAAATTTTCAGAGAAATGTCAATTCGATTCATCAAATCAACAAAAATTAAAACGCATATTAGAGAATAGCTTTGTTCGCGTACACATTAAAATATCTGTACATACTCGTATATATAAATAACAATATTATCGGCGAACAAGTGTTATACAGTCTGAAACGCATCGATGTCTTGTTCCCTTTAGAAATCCCATCCCAACCAAACTTTAGATCATATTTAGGTATGGAATACCTTTCACGTCTTACCCTATCCCCCAATTATTTAAAAAGCCAAATATAATCACAATAATGGCAATATTCTAATTGTTATTTTAAAAAAGGTCATACAAACATCGCACGAAGTCGTCCGGGTTAAAATTTAAGTTGATGACGCCTTAATGACGGGTCTGGACATGTCGTGGCACAATAATGGTGCTCAATTTCCGTGAAAGCATTGTATTAAGTCATTACTCCCCCGCGCTATAATCAAGCGGGCACATCTGAGATAAGGACGTCTACAAACGGTTTAATAAACATGATGGTACTTTCCAATTTCCATAGAATACTTTTTAAACCCTTCATAACTATTCCTGTATGTTTTCTTTTTTTTTGTCTTTTTCTTTAAATTTCGATAACAATCACGGCTGCTACATACTATGTCTCTTATGATGTATATATTAATAGAATATGTTGTATATATGTATATAAGTATTTATGTAATTTTTTTTATAGGAAGGAAGGACAGACTAGCGGCCCACGTGATTGAATGTGGCTACCGAAGCCGCTGCCCATGGACACCTGCAACAGCACCGGTACGCCGCCGATCTTGTAAAATCCTATTCACAGCTTTCTTGAAGAACCTCAGTTATCCACAACCTTCCACAATTTCGTCTAAAATGTCAATAACTGTCTTGTGACCACAACTAGATAACCGTAACTGTTTTAATAACCGTACTATATGCAGTGACTCATTAACTCATTTGCTTTACTTATGTTATACTACAGCGCTACAGTCGAAACTCAATTTCTCAAAGTTGTCCGGAAGAGATTGTTATAAAGCATACAAAGATTCACCTGATTCTCTTCTGTAAAGATAATTTTTTTTTTATCTTAATACAAATTTATACAATAAACAATCTAATTTTCTATTTATCTAATTTTCGATTCGATTTTTAAATCAGAGTATATTGATTTATCAGTGGACATCGGTGGACCGATGACCTAAAGAAATTGTATTAGTGTTTGGATTTGAAGAACAGAAGACCAAGTGTGATGGCGGACTTTGAGAAAAGCCAAAATCGAGCAGTGGATATTCTCTAAAAACAATCCTCAAGACACTTTTTAGTAAAGCTACAAATATAAACAGCCCTCAAGCGCACATAATTTATATGTACCTGTTTAACTGTCTAGTGAGATAAAGAAGTACAAAGTCTGTGAAGACTGCAAGGAAACGCCCAGATCTCAACACAATGCTGTGGAAGTGTATTGTTAGGCGTTTCAAGAAATCGCTTTCTCAAAAGCGAGGTTCGCCTTTTTGCAATTTAAAACGTCTCTCATCCAGGTTTTATGAATACAAGCCGCATAATCGTTAAGTACTTAAGTTCTACATTGATTGAGCTGTTTATTTGTAAAAACAGAGTACTTTTTAAGAAGAAATTATACATATAAACTTTTGATTTTCAAATTAAGAGTTCTTCCAGTAAAAAATACTTACTCAATTCTGTTTTTGTTACTGTGAATGTTTAAAATTGATGATTGTCGACCTCCACCGGTAAAAGTTGGCATCACCAACATTACCAATGAAGACGGAAGTATTCTTCTAAATTAGCATATTTGAGATACATTTTATATGCTAATACACACTGCGTGTAATGTTGCGCTAGAATTGTATAAGGTTTTCATTGAGAATCACATACATATTACACACAAATAATAACATATCAATGATCTGTTCAAATCTCACGCAAAATGAAACCATAAACTGACCTATTTATATTATTTATATAAGTTCTTCATCATCTGATAAAATATTATCATTAATTGTCAACAGGCAACAGCGTATCAGCAAAATCCAACGTCCCAACGTTACGTTGTCCCAATGCAGGCCACAGGCGACCCCTTGTAATCACAGGGGGATTTCAGACCACAATCCACCACACGGGCCCGGTGCGAATTGATATTGCCATAGATTTATTACAACTTGTAATTGTAATTTCTTCGTTCACTATCATTTTCGATCAGCGGACCTTTGAGTGTTATAGTACATTGTAATATTGTTTCAAAAAATTTCATTAACTTTAAAAGAAAAACATCTTGAACAGTAAATAATCAGTTAATTTAATATGTGACTTGTTAAAGTAGAAAGGCAAGAATAAGTCTAGGGAAATTGCAGCGTGGGACGTTTCTTAGACAGCCAAAGCTACGACTTGGAGAAGCTAGTTGATAGCTGAACAAGACAACGAAAGACACAATCCTGGTAAGCCATTAACATGCCAGTGGAAACACACTAGCTTATTAAAACTAACTTAAATATCCCGTATAGTAAAACAAACAAAACCACTGTGCCTGTGAATACACATGGCATTTTACGGAAGATATTTTTAGAATTGCGACCATATCGAGTTAATTGGTTAAGGTATTAACATAATCTTGCAGCTGACCACTCAATCCATATAATCCAGAGACATAGTCATGTGCCTTATTTGACGTTACATTAGAAGTCTTTATTTATAGACCCGTTTAGTGAGTATATATTTTAGGGAAATAAGGCGACAGACTGACATCATCTGGTGGTATGTGGATACTGGTCATCCGCGAAACATGCCCTCTAATGCGCTTTGAATGCGATATTTTTGGAGGTTTAGCAATATACGTAGGAAACACGGAAATTTTTTAGAATCTCAAAAATGAAATCAAATATATAGATGGAAGTTGTTTTATTGCTTTTCGACAATTCCACAGTTGTATTATTCCGTGACAATCGATACACTGTATCATGCGATGAAACCATTTTGTGAAGCATTCAGCCTACCCATCTTTAGGCATCTCTTCAACGTTTGTTTGGAAGGCCGTTACTGCCTCTTCTGCATTCAGAAAACGTATTCCTCTGAGTTCATCCTTAATTTTAGGAAATAAATATAAATCACAGGGCGCAAGGTCGGGACTGTATGGCGGATGACGGATTCAATTGTTCCGTTTGTGTGGCGAAGCGAGCTGAGGCATTGTCGTGATCAAGGGTCATTCCGCTTCGTCATTGCGTCATGGCTCACGTCGTTCTGTGACATTTTCCATAACAGAAGGCAAGCAGCTGTTCACATACCAGATCACAGTTACTGTTTTTTATTTTCTAAAGTTATAGTAACAAAGTGGCCAGATCTGTCAAGGAAGGAGGCCATCATTTTCTTTTCAGCACTACGTGATTTCTTCACTCTCGTTGGCAACTCTTCGAAAGGAAAAACCCACTGCGCAGATTGCCTCTTACTTTCAGGCTAACGACGTTTAAATTCAATGAACTAGTTATAAACAGTGACACTGGATGGAGCTTCATCACTAAATGCTGACTTAAGTCTTTCATAACTTTATTTCTGGTTTAGACCGCAACGAAAGTCATAAAAAATCATTGAACGAAAATGTTCTCTTGTTAAATGTTAAGCTGATTAGCGACCGTCAATATGAATTTCGCCATAATCGCTCGGCTGGTGATCTTTTAGCGTATTTAACACACCGCTGAGCTGACACCATTGAGAGTAGAGGCGAGGCTCTGGCTGTAGGCCTAGATATTGCGAAAGCTTTTGACCGGGTATGGCACAAATCGCTGCTTTCCAAGTTACTATCTTTCGGGATACCCGAGGGATTATGCGAATGGGTTGCCAGTTTCCTGACTGGACGGAGCATCAGAGTCGCTATCGATGGTAGCTGCTCCGACATCATGTCTATTAACGCTGGCGTCCCGCAAGGCTCAATGATGTCCCCAACTCTGTTCCTTCTGAATATCAACGACCTGTTGCAAATTGGCGACATACGTTGCTATACAGATGACAGCACTGGAGACGCTTTGTACAGGGGCCGCGCCAATATCCCTCGGGTCCAAGTGAAAGAGAGTCACGCCATGCTTTTGTCTGAAATCGAAGACTCTTTAGATCTAGTCTCAATTTGGGGATCTTTGATCCTGGTGAATTTCAACCCCAATAAGACGCAAGTCTGGGCATTCACCGCTAAAAAAAACCTCTTTTGTCGTAACACCTCGCTTTCAGAGTATACCTCTTAGGATTTCGGAGAGTATTGGGATCCTTGGTGTCGACATTTCCAGCAAAGTCGAATGTAGGGGTCATCTGGAAAATAAGGCCAAAATAGCCTCCAAAAATCTCGATGTGCTGAACAGAGCGAAACGGTACTTCACCCCTGGGCAACTCCTAATGCTTTACAAAACTCAGGTGAGGCCCCATATGGAGTATTGCTCACATCTCTGGGCCAGCGCACCGAAATACCAATTAGACCCATTTGACTCCATTCAACGACTTGCTGTTCGTATTGTCGACGATCCCACTCTCACGGGCGGTTTAGAACCTCTCAGCATTCGGAGAGACGTTGCATCTCTCTGTGTGTTCTACCGGCTGTACAATGAGAAATTCCCTGAAGAATTGTTCAATATAATTTCCATCTCGGGTTTCTACAACCGCACCTCCCATCACAGAAGTGTGGTCCATCCGCATTTCCTCGATACGGAGGTGTCGTGTACTGTTCGATCCAAAAATTATTTTATATCGCGAACCCGTAGGCTGTGGAACGAACTGCCTCAAGTGGTCTTCTCATTAAGCTACGACATGGGGTTCTTCAAGAAAGCTGTGAATAGGATTTTGCGAGGTCGGCGGCGCGCCGCATACCCTCTGGTGTTGCAGATGTCCATGGGCGGCGGTAACACTTACCATCACGTGGCACCGCTTGCTCGTCCGCCCACTAGTCTATAAAAAAAAAAGGTAGCAGACCTACAACTCAGCCCTTATAGTATAAATGTTCTCGAGATAGGTATAAATAGGTCAAATTCGACGTATCGACCATGTCAACAATGTCATACAAAGTTTCCAAATACCGTAGTCGTATTATTTCTCTGTTCCAAACTGCACACATGCAAAAGATGTTCGGCGTATCACCTGAAAGGGACTTTGTCGGACAGTCTATGTATGAGTACATTATCAGATCATTTTATGGCGACATAAACACGTAATGGGTAAAGACGTGTGCAGATTTCTGTCAGAGATAACGATGGGCGAACAGTAATTGGGATACGGTCGGGCGACATGAAACGCACGACTTACCCCATATACTTCACACGGTTCATCAAGAAGAATATCAGATATCAGCAACGTAGAGCAACTTCAGTAACTCTGAGGTATATTAACAGCTGTTAATATTCTGTAAAATAAATATGTACTTTTCTTACAAAATTCGTTATATTTTTTTGGAGAAAGGCCGGACCGGACTTTCTATGGTAAACGGTTACTGTCGCTCATGGTCACCGAGATACAGTTAAAAATTACTTACGTTGGAAAAATCTCCAGATGCGTTGCCTAACTTTGGGTATGTATAAAGATTGGGAAGGAGAATATGGATATTAATAATAAAACGAGGAGAGGGACACGAATATTGGAAAAACACAAGACACACTTCGATAAACACACTAACACATTCCGAAATAATTGGCATTCACAAAAGCAAAAAACTGAAAATCAAAACGGTAAATGTCAAGATTTGCCTAAATAATTGACAGACAGATGTTTAAAAGATCCTAACGTGCTTTACATAAGTTTTAGTGTATTCTCTTTACTCGCTTATAAGTTCTCTCGTCAAAACCCACGCGCATTTGCAAACAATTAAAAACTAGGCAACTTTTTAATAGAAACTTCAGATTAAGAAAAGATTTCTTTAAAATGTTGGCCCGAGAACTCACAGTAAAACCTTCTTAATTATACACTTAATACAAAGTAAATTTTCTGAATCAGCGCTCTACTATTAGCATTCATTTTCCTATACAAGGCTGAAGTTAATTGAGTTTATATTTATATTTATATGTCGTGCCCGGTGCCCATCCTTAAATACTTATTTTCTGCCATTATCTTGTATTACTTAACAACAAGCAAAAATAACACACTATCGTAGAAAAGCGACAGTAAAGATTTGTATATTAGAGCATCCGTCAATAGAACGTTAATGTTGCCACCGATAAAAGTCCTATAAACTTTTTATAGGACCCTTATACTTTTATAATTGTTGTGTAAAATGCACTGCTATTATACTTAAGTTTTCTTTGCTTTTGCTAGTTGCAGCAACTAGCAGAAATATACTTACCCGTACCACCTACTGAAATGTTTAAAATAACGTTATTACATCAACAAAAGCAAAAAAGTGAAATTAAGATAAAGTTATAACAGTAGTTATTAGTTATATAACTAGTAACTTAAAACTGGTTTATGTTGAAACCTATGTTATTCTTTACAAGCACGTGCAAATTAATACTCTTGAACACAAAAGTAATTATTAGGCGAATAAAAAAAGAAATACGAGTATTACTTAAGTATCGTGTTTAGAATTACAATATCCTTACTTACCAAGGTAAGTCATAAAGGAGCCGCTTTAAAATATAATTTTATGCTGTTTCTGTCTCTATTTTGAAATGGAACATAAACTGCTTTCAAAGATTTTCCGAATGAATTATCCGTTAGTCGTTGTCAAAAGATTGCATATCATAATTTAATGAAACACAAATTAATTACAACAGTATTCTGCTCAAACAAAAATAAGCCAATCAATTAATATCAGTATACAAAGTGCCACTTCCAAACGCACAGACCTCCCCTTGCCATCTTGAGTTAGTGAGTCCTTTCTTGTTGAATTTATTTCGGCCCCATGGCATATAGTAAGCTCTCGAGCAAGGAGGTCGGGTTGTCACTCTCCGATATTCGGCGTTGTGTTATTACCTATTTAACTATGGCATTAAAAAATGGTATAAGGTATAGTATTGGGAAAAAGTGACATATTCGTACAAATATTACCATACCATACCATCAGCCTGTGTCTCTCCATTGCTGAATGAAAGCCTCTCCAAAAAATCGCTATCAGATACGGACTTCAGCTTTACTTTCTTCCAATCGTCAGTTCGTCTGGACGAAGGGCGTCCCACGTGCTGTATTTCCCGGTACGTGGCCTGCATTCGACAACTCGTCTACTTGATCGGTAATCCGTTCTGTGCGCTAATTATTACCTTAATCTAATTAAATTATTAATATGATTAATTAATGAGCGTTTTCTATTGTGAAATGGAAGCTACATGAATCGTACCGTGTATAATCGGTTCATAATCTTGAGACTGTAAAATATGTACTGAATATGTATATAATTATATTAGAGTAATTAACTATGTTAGGTATGTTGCGAACATTAAATAGACATAATTATTTTAGAGCGCTGATAGCCAAGGGGTATCTATTCTCAACTCTCAAACATGAGGTACTGAGTTCAAATCTTCGGCCCAAACCATTGAGTTTTTACTTAAGTAACTATAGATTTTTAAAATCATCACTAGCTCGGCGATTAAAAACACATCGTGAAGAAACCAGCATGCTCGAGAAGAGAATAAAAATAAAATCTCTAGCACTTGTATCCACCAATCTGCCCTTCGCCGCCGTGGTGGATTATGGCACGAGCCTCCTAGTTTCTGCTAGGGAAAACTCATGCCTTGCAGTGGGACGTTACAGGCACTTCGAATCATTTGAGATATTAATGTAATTAAACATAGCATGCTTATTGACTTTTTCGTAAATTTATGATGTCATTCTGTTGCAAATAATAGTTTCACACATGCCCACTTAGATTATTTTGAAGCTCAGCGCATTTGAACATGCTGAAATAAAATATAATATAAATATGATCTACTCTAACTACTAGATACTATTTCAGAACTACAGAACAATGCTATAAAAACTTCACTAAAGTTAAAATTATTGTGTACAAAGTTCGGACATGTCGGGTAACATCTCTATTACTTACTAATTATATTGGAACTGCAATAACGTCTATGCATGTAGTCTGGTCGCATTTTGTGTGTTAGTTTTTAAGCTACTTACAGTTTCAGGTTCTGTACTCAAAGGAGTTGAATACACAGTTTGCACTGCGAAATTAATTCAAACGAAAATCGATCATGTTTGCTAAAATCTTTGTAACTAATATAGGAATTGCATCGGCGTCCATGTTTGTGTGGTCTTACGTAATGGAACTTACGTTTTTAAGGCTATGCAATGAAATGCAATGCAAGGTTGATTATTAGTTCGCACTGGACATTCGGGTTCGCCCACGCGTCCAGCCGAGTGGCGCCAAACGACCGACAAACGATACGCTCCACTGTGGACCATTAGTGTACTTGTAATTACTTTCTTACATATTTTACTTTATGCGCCAATTACGTGTTAATGTGAAGTTGAAACATGTGTTCATTTTTTATAAACTTGACGCAAAATTAATTAATAATGTCACATCAGTTTTTTGAAAGCGTAATATATAAAATTTTTGCAATTAAATATTCAAATGCATCTATGAACAATTACTACTTTTTTAACTTTACCAAGAAGGTAATCGATTA
The DNA here is from genome assembly GCA_914767545.1 of Sesia apiformis. Classification (NCBI taxonomy): domain Eukaryota; kingdom Metazoa; phylum Arthropoda; class Insecta; order Lepidoptera; family Sesiidae; genus Sesia; species Sesia apiformis. The sequence goes on along the minus strand of OU611948.1, from coordinate 13,574,396 downwards.
AGTAGGTTCTCTGTGGTACGTGTCTGTGTATACGGTATTATTGTTATTACGAAAACTTAACAATTGGTTGTAACTGGATCTCATATGACATTGTTATTGAGTCTGTTTTTTGTAAATATTACAATTTAAACTTCAAATCAATAATAAAACATATTTTAATAATAAAACCCAACATTGGATTGTTTAAATTGTAAGCCAACCAATATAATTATTTTCATCTACATACTCATCGTCTGTTTGACAATAGTTTGCATTTTCGTACTATATTGAAAAATATCCAAATTCTGAACATGTGTAACATAGATAAAAGACTTACAGAATAGTCTTATTCTTTATGTCTTTCATCTATTTTCAATTTAAATCGCTTGCACTTAAAACTGAAGTCCGAATGCGTGAAAATAATTTATTACTTCGAGAACATAAACAAAATATTATAATACTACTCTAGAATACTATAATTCTTAAATTAGTAATATATTATATTTTATACTACTTTAACTAACAATTATATATTTTATATAATTTCGAATTGTTTTGCTATATTTATGTCTCAAATCTGAAAGAGATTATCGTGTTTAAGTTGTTAAATCGTTTCCGGTAGCGAAATGATATGAATTTTCACAAGCAAATCAACCTCTTATGGAAGTTAAACTCTTAATAGCAATAATTGAAGCTAAAATGTTAGTATTTTAACAACAAAAAAGTCCTTCATAAACTAAGCACTTACATATTTTATATCGTTATATTGAACAATTTTCCCGCCCTTTCGATGTTTGCTGATAAGCACGGCAATTATGAACTTCACAGAATTATAGGTACGATAAAAAGATTTCTACGTGAATAATAAATAATAATTTAATAGTTTATTTTGAGAAAACAATGATAAATAGATTTTTTAATGTAAGTATTAATATTTTTTTTAAATACTATCCAATAAAGGTACTGTCAGCAACAAAAGTAAGTAAATAGCAAGTAATGAGAATTCGTAATTATACATTATTTAAAAAAATCGCTAGTCATAATTAATTAACTAAGAATCTTAGTTTACTACATAGGGGTGTCCTAATAAGGGTATTTAGTAGATTAAGGTAACTAAGTAGTAAGTAGGGACGTAGGCGTTAACAGCTGCCAAATCGACTTGATTGCTGGTCGCTCGACCGCGCAATGCTGTGTGAACACATTCAGGCTACTCCATAAAACTCCTTTCGAACTATTGATCTTGTCGCTATTAATGTAGGGCGACCACGAGAGATTGCGATTCCGACTCTTAAAGGGTTTATTCATATACATCGAATAGAACCCATGTGTATTTTAATTTGGGTAGGTATACACACAAATAATACTCATGCATTGCAATGCATGAGGTAATCCCCTGCAGGAAATGGGCTCCCACGTGCACATTATTTTGTGCATATTAAAATATTATTTATTGTTTGTAAGAAAAAAAGAAAATATAATTGAATTAGGCGTAGAAGGTAAGCTCTTAATTTCGACGGTAGGAGTTTAGTGCCAAGAAGTTGTGAGTATTTTTTTAGAACCCTGTAAATCCAATATAACTTGGTCGAACCAAGTTAATAAAAGATTAATAGAGTAAGGCCACTTTCTAAAGGCAAAGTAAGGTCACTTGATTATTTACACAATGCTAAGTCTAGTCTAGAAAACATGCTAAGTCGTGCAAGGCTCCCAGCAAATACAGTGAACACACAGAGGCAATGAGGCATGCCTTATTCACTCTACTAGACTTTGGGTGAATAATCCAATGATTTCCTGGATATTAAGATGAAATAAAATAACTAGACATTTAATAATTACTTAATAGAATGTACAAAACTTAACATTATGTAAAACTTTAAAATTAACTTTAATGTCGAAGTGGCAGTGGGTAGGCCATATACTTATGTTTATTTTATTTGGGCACAAACAGTATAATTGTACATATGAATACATAAAAATTATAACTAATCCATATACCAATCAAGCTACAACAAAATACATATTACATAACTACATATTAACAAGAGGGATACTTATATATTAAAATAATATATTCATTATGTTTTAAGAAAAGGATACTTTTTTTAATTTATTCATTTAGTGCACAAACAAACGCTGTACAAAAGGCAGACTTAATCCCTAGTGGCATTCGCTACCAGTCAACCTTTGGTTAAACAGAAATATGAGGGGCGGTGCATCGTGCAATCATTAAAAATGACTACTAACAATACATATGATACAATACACGTATATGGTAATACCTAGGTACAATAATACGTAGTATATATATATAGATAAAAATATCTAGTTATATACATATATAAATAAATACAACAAGATCAATAAATCGTTTTAATCGTTTCAGTCATTTTCCATTATCTTTTTTTTTTTTATAGAGAAGAGAGCGGACGTGCAAGCGGTCTCACGTGATGGTAAGTGTTACCGCCGCCCATGGACACCTGCAACACCAGGGGGACTGCGGGCGCGCCGCCGACCTTGCAAAATCCTATTCACAGCTTTCTTGAAGAACTCCACGTCGTAGTTTAATGGGAAGACCTCTTGAGGCAGTTCGTTCCACAGCCTACGGGTTCGCGATATAAAATAATTTTTGGACCGAACAGTACGCGACACCTCCGTATCTAGGAAATGCGGATGGACCGCACTTCTGTGACGGGAGGTGCGGTTGTAGAAACCCGAGGTGGTAATTATATTGAACAATTCTTCAGAGTATTCCCCATTGTACAGGCGGTAGAACACACAGAGAGATGCAACGTCTCTCCGAACGTTGAGTGGTTCTAAACTGCCCGTGAGAGTGGGATCGTTGAAATACGAACAGCACGTCGTTGGATGGAGTCAAGTGGGTCCAATTGGTATTTCGGTGCGCCGGCCCAGAGATGTGAGCAATATCTGTACTAATATCACCTTAACTACATTATCATTAAATATATTCTAGAATGATAACACAGCGACAAACTTATGTGTCCTGTGTTTTTCTACTTATACTCTGCCTTTTGGAGAACTCTTACTTTTTTTAATTTTATCAAGTTAAAAGCTTATGGTCGCAGGTTTCCTGTATTTGTTAATAAATTCTAACATAATTCTATCCCAACTTTATGTGTTATAATAACGCTCAGTAAGATACGAAAAAACTTTGAGATTAAACTGAAATATATAACCACTCCATTATCCTAATATTTATGTATGGACATATATTTACTATCATAACCTTTCCTGCCCTTCTGGGCATTCGCCTTAAGAACCTTTCACAAGATATATCTTAGATGTTGGGGTTAAAACAACCCCCTGGGGGTTGCGGCCGGTCGGCTTGACATCGCTGTTAGAATTAAACAATAATACTTTCTTTATTATTTTATTAAACATTATTCACAAAACTCAATTTAAAGTAAGAAATTTGTATAAATATTTTTTTGAGTATTGTCTCTTATTGCCATCTGTCTGCATTCTAGCTCCTCATTAACAGAACCTATGAAAAACGTGCCTTATGATTCCAATTCCCTATAAATCTTTCGATTTTATCAGTTTTCTTATTTTCGTTAATAAATTATGTAATAAAAAATAACAAATAAGAAATAATTTAACGTTTATTAAAATACATTCAGATATTCAGTAGTTCCAAAAAAATCCTTGATTATGGTGACCTCTGTTAATATTGATCTGAATGAGATCAACTAGATAAAATTGAGCAGCTTTAAAACATTTACATTCGGTTCATATTTGGTCTTCGAAAATATGACCACGACTCTCAATTTCGCCGACAGCTCAAGTGACTCCCCATTCGCCTTCCACGGAATCCTCATATCCTTTCCCTCCTCTAATATATAATCATTAATCCGTCAGCTCCTAAGTCAGCGTTTTCAATTCCTCTGTTCTCACTCGCTTCACCTCGTTCTTCTAATAACCTTCACTTTAGTATCCCTTTTCATCATTGTACTTCATATTCTCATTCTTTTCCTGTGCAATCGGTTCGTCTGTAGTTCTCTCTTCCTCTCAACATGAAACGTGCTCAATCTTTATCCAGCTTCAGGAGTCAACTTACTAAACACTAGTTAGATTTGTAATCTTTCATTCAATTAGTGACATAAATGAATTAATAAATATATATTTATTTATTTATTTATTTATTTATTTTATTATTTAAATAACACAAGCAGTCGCCATAAATTACATAATATGACAATATAAAATGAACATAACACAAGGACAGAATAGTGTTCACAAATTATTAATCGAAAACACGCTCCAAAACTGTGCAATACAAAGCGGACTGTTGCTTCAATTAACTTTGTACAACATATTTTTATATTTGCCTAAAGTTAAATTAAATAAGTACCTATAGTTCGCTATATTTAGAGTTATAGGATTCACAAGCTCGAGGAACAAAAGTTTTTTTAGAATAATTTGTTTTGTAAACAGGAATGGTGAAGAGATTTTTATGTATGTATACACCATTTGTCTGTAATTAAAATATTTATTTCTTCCCTACCCATAGCTCGCCTGACAGAGATCGCTAGTAGCGATAAGACCGCCTTTTTGCATTTCATATGTTGCAATGTCTGTTACGGTCTTGTTTTGTTTTGGTGTGCAATAAAGAGTTTTATCTATCTATATAAAAAGTCGTTAATCCGCCCAACATCCTCTCTTACACACAAGCATACGCACACACTTATATATCACGTATATATAAATATATCAAATTGTATAACATAACCAAAGAGAACGTTGGCCCTCAAGATACAGTTTGAAGGTTAGAGGTCAAACTAATTAATTTAGCTAATTAAGGCTGATATAATTGTAATTTAAATTACTGTACATATGTATTTACTTTACTTATCACTACTAGTTAAGTTAAACATTTGTTGTACCACAGAGTTTGTACTTATGCTAATGTATTGTGTAATGTTTTATGGCAAAAGGCTAAAGGGTACTTCTTCCGGAGATCAATCCAATAGTTTTGAAAACGACGAACACGGGTCATCACGGTTATCTAAATGATGGCACATTACCGAAGGAATATATATGAAGTCATCTAGATTTTTAATGTCTAATTGGAGAATCAGGTGAAATTATCAGGCGAAATCAGGCTTATAAACTAAAATATTTAATTGGAGAGTATTTACGTAAACAAAGAAACGTCGTTGTCAAATTGACATTTCAGTTATAACGAACATTTTTCTTATGGCAACATTTTTTAAATGTTACCTACCTGTTTTTATTTTCAATTACTAGATAGTTCCAATCCAAATGAATCTGTCCTACATGATTGCACTATATCGAATTACATATGTACCTATATATAAATTATTATTTTTTCTAGCAAAACAAACTATTACTATTGTACTTTTAAAATAGTCATACAGTAATGTCGTACAATCAATACAAAATGCATACTTTTAAAATATGTACAGTAAGTACTAATGTCTACATTGAATACAAGATGCATGCAAAGTATTAAACCGATTTGTATGCGACTTTCACATATGTATAAATTAAACAAAAATACAACAAACAAAATCTCAATACACAAACGTAAAGTCAACAATAATACTACGCAAACAGAGCAAGGAACGCCATTCGAGCAATCAGGACTGATGTCAGAAGCCGAATGACAAAATGGCGGCCGGTGTAGCATTCGGTCGACCGCAGCGAGCGAGCGACCGTGACCTTGAATTGTTTCAATATTTTTATCGGTCTGGATTCAAATAAACTTTGAACCGGCTAATAATTATTTAGAATTTAATTATAGTATCACTTTAAAAAGGACCAATTTTATACACATCTGCAGCGTTCGTAATATCATAAATAAACAAATTACCACAAAACCGTTTGATAGTAATTAATCTAGTTAAGACAGTTATTTACACCAAGTTACTTTACTTACTTTACGCGTTTACTTAATTCAGATGTATCGATAGTTGGCCAAAAAAATATAAAATATATTTTTTTTTTCATAAATCGGTAAGTTACTATTTGACATAAGTATATTTTTTTACAATGGTCTCACCTATGTTTACAAAAATATTCCCCAATTAAAAATTTTGTTTAGACTATTAAATAAGTAAATAAATAAATTATCCACGCCACTCCCGATATCTCACACTGGAATCCGCTGTGTCGTGAATCAAGATACACATGCAAAGACGAACACTACCCACACTCGGACAAACATTTGTCTTTCAATTAATAAATATCTGACCGGGAATCGAACCCGAGATCTTTTGTGTAGCAGGCAGGGGCACCACCAACTGTACTGATTGTTATTTATTACCTATTATTAGCTATTTATTTATTTTACTTATTCAAGTTACAGTAGAACTTGTAGTAATCGTTATATGATTTATGTGTCAATCATTATAATAAAATTTATTATTAGCAATTAAACAACTTTAACGGTTTAAATCGCGTATATTGGACATTATTTATATCCCGACGTTTCGAACACTATCGAATCCGGATAAAAGAACACATAGCTGACATGAAGAACAGACGCTCGACCAAGTCTGCAGTTTGTGAACATGCTCTGGACAAACCCAACCATTACATTCGATTTGATAATCCACAAATCCTCGCTAGAGAGACTCGATTCATGCCAAGAATGTTACGCGAGGCTATTGAAATCAAGAAACACCCAAATTTCAATAGAGAAGATGGTTGGCAAGTACCACCGGCTTGGGATCCAGTCATTAAATTAATTAAATCCCAAGGCCAACGCAATACTGCAAGACCTCTGGACACCGTGAGTGAATACTGCGTGCATAGGGAATGTTATGATTAAAAAATCCAGACGGTAGTTCAAAAAATTTCAGACGGTAGTCCAAATAATTTCTTAATAACTCAAGTGACAAATAAAATCAATTAGTCACCCCGTGACCACGTCCACTGCAAAGTGTTCGAAACGTCGGGATATAAATAATGTCCAATATACGCGATTTAAACCGTTAAAGTTGTTTAATTGCTATGTATAGTAATCGCGAAAACCTAAGAAAATAAAATTTATTATTATATGATATTATGACATGACTATATGTTGTACTGTCGTTCACAGTTGTTTATTCAGACTTTGTAGCTTCATTATATAATGGTAAGGGTAGCATGAAGAGTTCAGCAAAATTTTATTTTCTATCCGTTTTCGACATAGCAAGTATGCCGCAATTCAATAATTTGATTGCGTTGAACGGGAGAGTGAATTAAATCTTTAATTGACTTACTCTGGAATGCAGTGTAATAAGTGTAATAATGCAGTATAATAATACACTCTCTCTGATATTAAACATGTAATAAGAAACAGTGCACTTTAATCCTATTCGATGCGACAAAATTACTGCCTCGATTTACGAGCGTGACCCGCATAATGCGATGTAAGAATAATATCTACTCGCACGGAAAGAACAAAGTAGTAAATAACCAGTGCATAGCAGGAGTTTATAATCACTTTGTCTCCGCTTGTCGTAAGGTTTGGAAATCGCTTATATGTATTTGCAACTGGTTTCGATCTAAATGCATAGCAACTTTTGGGTCAATTTCACTCTTATAAACGTATTAATCATCTATAACGAATGTTTTCCCATTCCTAAGATTCATTTAATACTCAATTTTAGAACTTACCTCTTACTTCAATGTACCGCTCACGCCGTACTTTAAAGTAAAGGACAGACAAAGCGACGCCAATACCGCCAACCAATATTTTTAGAGATTAGATAAATCGGTTAATTGAGGTCTATGAAACATCCGCTAATTAGTTTTATTTCAAACAGAACATTTATTGTAAACTGCAACATTTTTTTTTACTGACAAGTGGGCGGATGAGCAAGCGTTCCCACGTGATGGTAAGTATTACCGCCGTCCATGGACACCTGCAACACCAGGGGGTATGCGGGCGCGCCGTCGACCTTGCAAAATCCTATTCAAAGCTTTCTTGAAGAACCCCATATCGTAGCTAAATGGAAAGACCTCTTGAAGCAGTTCGTTCCACAGCTTGCACAGCCTGTGGGTTCGCGATATAAAATGATTTTTGGACCGAAACCTTTATAAACCGGCTTCAAACTTTTAGAACTTGGATAGTCGAACGTCGTGCTGCCCTGTTTGATTAACATCGCCTAAGGCACAAATGTAAAATCCACGGAGGCGCTAGTGTATGACTTTATTAAACCTCTTACAATAACATAAGGTGTTAATATCAATTTAAAACTTGTTCAAGAATAATTAACTTTTTACTACAAATTATTACAAGACCTTACCATTTAAAATTGTCAAACGAATTAAGGTCCTCGGTACATAATCATATTTCTAATTCATTAATTCCTGTAAATTCTATAAACTTTAAATCTATATCCTGTAAATCTACAATGATGACAGACGAATGAAAATATTACACAAGTAACAGGATGTTTGAACTAATTTATATTGGGTTTAAGTTTCGATTATCTTTTTATTTTTTTTATTTTCCCACCACCCGAAGGTTTCTTAAAAACTATTCATTAAGTGGAAAGAATATTGGTGACTGTACAAACTTTAGACAAGTCCATATTTAGACGACTGATGAATTAGACCAGTCCCGCCTAAAAATCATATAAAGATATGATGAAATATACTATATTTTAAATTATTAACGAATATTTAATATGTTTTGGAAACGTGTACGGCATTATGCCAAGTGAAGGCAATGTGGTTTCTCTTCAAATTTTGATTTCACTAAAACCTGTCACGTGTTGTGAGTACATTGTACACTCAGCAGAAAAAGTCGATTGAGTAGTTCATTATTATTTAAAAACTGATTATGGTCTTTAATTCTGTCATATCTTTATGATTTGTAGGTTTTTCCCATAATATATAACGTTTTCTGAGCAAAGGACCTTAATGTCAGTTAAGATTTTTAAATTAAAATTTAATTGTATAAGATTTATTTTTTAATTGAATATTTTGTTAAAGATTTTTTTTTATAGACAAGTGGGCGGACTAGCAAGCGGTCCCACGTAAAGACTAAAAACTACTAAAGACTCAGCATCTGAGAACTACTAATAATAATGTCATAGATTATTTTTTCATATAATATCATAGATTATATGTATACTAATTTATCAACTACTATTGATATTAGGTGACTTTTATTTCCAACGGTACGCTTGACTACTGGTGGTCGACTACAGCGCCACTGTCAACACAGCGGCGACATACGTAAACACTACCCGGGGAAAGTCAGCCCTCGGGCTCACGCTTCTAACTTATTATTTACTAAGTGAAGTCTTTGTTTTAGACTAAATAAGCCAACTTCTGCTTGCGATGGCAGCAGTTAGTTACTTACACAATATACACAAAGAAGTGTTTACATCATTGACTGTAATTCTGTGAATCTAACTGGCGTTTGCTAAAGTTAACTTGTGTTTCTACACTCAATAAAGCCTTAGTACTCGGACTAAACTAAATGATTTGTTGGACATTTTCAGTGATATTTTAAATTTTATTTTATTATGTAATTGTTTGCATCTATCTCTATATGAATAAGGACGATGTCTATCTGTCACTTTATTAGTGCTCAACTGCTCATTTCGAAACTTCTCAGCGGATTTTATTACCATTTTCACTGTTGTGTGTGGTGTTTATCCCGAAACAACTTCTTGAATTTAATTTAATTTAAAGAATCTAACAGTTTATAGATTTTTTTTGGAATTAAAAATATTATATGCATTATATTCTGAATTTTCAATTAACAAGAGAAAATGACGAAAAGATTTGAAAAATACTTGTTAAGCCATTAAGAATACTCGGAATACTTATTTAAGTGTGAAATTTATGAAATATATTTTTAGATTGATTATACCCATAGTAGCTATGGACAATTAAGGATTTTGCATCCATACTATAATGAACTGACTATAGACTATAATATATAGACTGAAATCTGCTGAACTAAACTGATATAAAATATGGATATCTACTAATTCCAAATTCCATGAAGCTTTGTTTTTGAACATAAGAAAGAATAAATATTTTGCTTGCCTTCAAAATATAAATTCGCGGATTTATCTTTAAATTTTACTATTTACCTACTTGCGTTACACAGGTCACGACTTTAAAGTTTGAGAAGTATGTTATATTAACACGAGCAAACAGTTTGTTCGCTCGCGTATACGAGTTACATAATATAACTTTCTGACACCAAAAACCACTTTACCTCTAACTCCGACCTTGTCAGGACACTACCATACCTGTAACAATGAGGAATAAAAACAATTAGTAAAACAGCATAGTTACCTCACGCCACTACAATATATTAAAGCCCCCGCATCATTGTTATTTGTATACGTATAAATGAGTCCACCAGTGGGTGGGTGTCTCTGATGCAAGACTGACTGCTTGTAAACTGCTATAATTATTAATGACCTCTTCTTTAAACCAAAAAAAACATAATACTACATCGTTATGTATAATTAATGACATGCGCCGTCAGACCTGTCACATTGTATCGCCAATCATAGCCGAAATTACACGACGAAAAAAATTCAGATTGCGCACAAATGTCCTTTGTGAAAGTGGCGACCGGCTAATTTATTAGCTAATAATAGCCTTAAGCATAGTGTGAAGAAAAAAATTGCTATAAAGTGAACCTAATTACCAGTTTCGTATAAGCGAATTTAGAAAAAAAGCTTGTAATAATAGCGAAATATCATCAAAAATGCAAAAATGTGCAAAAATACAAATATCTTGACATGAATAAAAAACGTAGGTACCTACGTAGGCATAAAAATATAATTTGACATTGATTGATATTATCTATTGTGGTATAATCTAATCTTTCTACATAGTACCAATAGCCACTAATGAGATCCCAAAGCGGTATCGAAACAAAGCACAATGTCTGACGGAAATGCATGAATCATAAAATTGGTTTTTTTTTTTTGTAATCGCAAAGAAGATTTAGTGACGGCGCTCCCTCGCTATGAGAAAAAGAATCAGAACCAATAATCAAAGGGCACACTATTTCAACTAGTCGGAGAGGCCGCCAATTGAGATTGTTGCCACCCCGAAAAGAAAAGTTGGAACCGAATGGCATAAGTAACGTAAAACACGGAAACATAAAGCTGCTGGGAAATTTAATGCCAAATCGAATGAAATTTTGAAACGGTGTTTATGAAATGTATGATATACTACTCAATATATCGTGTTTTTTTTTAATAGAAAAAGGCGGCAGACAAACATACAGTCCACCTGATGGTAAGTGGATACTGTCGTCTATAGACATCTGCGATACGTGCTAACATCAGTTCAAAATGACAAACGTTGGCACGCCCCCGGGGGGATGGACAACTTATCTTTGTAGATTAAGGAATGGATTGGGAAAATGGGAAGGGAGAGGATAGGATGGGAATGGGCTCTGGCATATCTCACTCACTACCGAAACACGTACGTACATTGGGAAAATACGAGAAAGTAGGAAATGCAGTACATTTCAAGGTAGTCTTCTGTGAGAGAGAGGTAACGTGGTCGAGTGCGCCCAGCGGCTGTGGGAATGCAGTATGCACTCTCCTCATACCAAAAGGTATATATTTTTCTACTTTGTTGAAGTACATTTTTAGAATTCATTAAAGTTTAGTTTGATTTGTTCTATGACAATGATTATACAAATACACAGCGTTCATTAATTTTGTATTGTTTATATACATTGTAACTTAATTCATATTCTATAACTTTAGATGAAAGTTACTATACCCACAATAAGGTGAATAGCGATAACTAAACATAAAGTAACCTCAGCAAGTACTCTCAGCAAACGAGCGGCATCTCATTTAACTAGTAAAGTATTAAGTAATTTTACACTTTGATTCTTTTAGAACTGCAAAAAACACCAAAACTTAACAGTCTACGTATCAAAAATTCCAAAAAGTCATTTATTTTTGAGAGCGCAAAAACTAAATTCACAAAATCTTAATTTTCTCCAAAGTTACTAATCTTGAAATTCCGCTTTTTGGGTTAGGAAGGCAGAATAGGTACAGTCAAATAAGGTTTTTTTTTGTATTTAATTAAACAAAATTTCATTGTCTTCTCATTAAAGGTTTGTAGTATACAGTTGTCATATATTTTAATGACATTTGACACATTAATGAAATTTAACACTGAATTGACCTCTTTCCCTCTTGTTGTGACGCACACTCATTCGAGTCTAATCTCACCTACAAAAACAATATTATTTCAAAACGTAACGTAACGTTATTTTGAAGACTTAAATAATATCGTTGAAAAATAAAATATAAAATTATGAAAAATATAAAATATAAACTCGACGTGTCGGTACGGGTTACACCAGCCGTGGTCGCCGTAAACAAAAGCCTTTAATTTTCCGCGTTCAAACCCAATTTACAATATTCAATGTGTACAAAATGCGATAGATTGTTTAAAATATTAAAATATTTGACTAAATTTGTTTAATTTATATCTGTTTAAAATATACAAAGTTAAAATATTTGACTGTTGCTGAAATCGATTGCTTATGACGTATTTCATAACTAAGTACTTACTTCAAATTCATTGGACAATCGGTGTACGGAGGTAATGAATCTAAGAATATTTTCAGGTGCGTCCTTCGTTTTCGAACAAGGATGGAAGATAGAAAAGGAAAAGGAAAATCATCATTATATTGATTGGTTCACTATTTTATCATTTATTTCATAGGTAAGTAAATTGAATGAAACAGCTAAAAATTTTTAGCTGTTCATTCTGTTTATTTATTACTAATCTTGGGATCGGGAAAAATATAAACGTATTAATATGTACTTGATTACAGTTAATAATAGAAGTAAATATCGTGAAATAAAAAGCTATGAACATAAATATTAAGCGACATAGTACATAAGTGCTTTATTATGTAAATCACAATGGAATGAAATATTAACACCCAATCGGATTGAAGTTAACGGCTAACAGTTACGATTTGTGCTGCATCCGGAAGCGTGTGGGTAGCCCGCCCGAGCGAACAAAGCGATGGAATGTCGGCCGATACACGAGATTTTTAAGATACAGTATGGTAATCTTCGAAAAACGATCAAAGAAGGCTTCATGCAACCACAGAGGCGCAGTGCTTCAACGATGTAGAATTTCATATGAAACGCATAAGTTATGCGTAAGCGTTGTAAAATATAATTTCCCAATTTATGATCATATTTAGAAAACACCACAGTAATATATATTTATTGAAGCTAAAAAAAATGTTTAATAATAACATTTATAATTAAAAATTAATTTAATAGTAAAAGTTTGAGAGAATTGTGGGTATAAACAAAGTGGAAAAACGGTTTCTAGGATTTTAGTAAAACAATATTGGATGGTAATATGTTAAAGTTACACAATAAATAACATTATATTATTTTTCAATTATCAATTGGAATATGTATATAGAAAAGAAATATCAATGTCAATGTAATTATTTCACTCTAAGGCATCATTCCCATAGTCTGTTTCATTGCTGAAGTTACAACACTACTGTCGGCTACTTGTATTATGGTGATTTTTTACCTGCGAACGAGTCATTTCGGGGCGCTTACAATCATTTACGGCCAAATGTATTTAATAGCAAGAATTAAAGTTCACAGTCGCATAAATTTGATCTTATAATAAAAGCAAAAGTTTAAGAGGTTTTTTACATCAAAACAAAAAGGAGTCTGTGAATTTTAGAAAGAGAACAATACCTTTGGTTATTATAAGGGATTAAGATTAATATCGGCTCTAAAATATTGAGACGTTAGTAGGTTTTTCAAATACATTTTGATTTTTTATTAAAATCTAGAAGTATTTTAAACATTTTTAATTTTTAATACAGACAGATATATCTCATTCACTCTTCCTTATAATGTATATTATTATATACGTTAACCAGAGGATTAACTATGTGGAAAATCCTGGTGACTAGTTTTAATGATGAAAATAGTAATAGGTATATAATTAAATTTAACTTCAAGACTATTTCTTTGCATAATACGTGATCGGAATGTCAAGAACATTGTCTATAGCAATTAAACAACTTTGAACGGTTTAAATCGCGTATATTTGACGTTATTTATATCCCGACGTTTCGAACACTTTGCAGTGGACGTGGTCACAGGGTGACTAATTGATTTTACTATTGATGTGACTATTGATTGTGAAACAAGTACTGGGAAGCAACCATCACAAACTCCCACGAATGCGTCACAGAAGCCGCCCCAAGCCTCCTACAGTTGAGCGACAACCTGCCATCTTACCATACATCAAGGGCATCACTGACAAAATTGGCAATATCTTAAGACGAGCTTCAATTAACACTTACTTCAAGCCGCACAAGAAGATTAGCCAATTTTTAAGACCGGTCAAGAGCAATATCCCCCTACAAGATGCAGGTGTTTACAAGCTTGATTGTGAATGCGGGTTATCATACATTGGGCAAACAAAGAGGAGCATCGGTATCCGGATAAAAGAACACATAGCTGACATGAAGAACAGACGCTCGACCAAGTCTGCAGTTTGTGAACATGCTCTGGACAAACCCAACCATTACATTCGATTTGATAATCCACAAATCCTCGCTAGAGAGACCCGATTCATGCCAAGAATGTTACGCGAGGCTATTGAAATCAAGAAACACACAAATTTCAATAGAGAAGATTGTTGGCAAGTACCACCGGCTTGGGATCCAGTCATTAAATTAATTAAATCCCAAGGCCAACACAATACTGCAAGACCTCTGGACCTCGTGAATGAATACTGCGTGCATAGGGAATGTTATGATTAAAAAATCCAGACGGTAGTTCAAAAAATTTCAGACGGTAGTCCAAATAATTTCTTAATAACTCAAGTGACAAATAAAATCAATTAGTCACCCCATGACCACGTCCACTGCAAAGTGTTCGAAACGTCGGGATATAAATAATGTCAAATATACGCGATTTAAACCGTTCAAAGTTGTTTAATTGCTATGTATAGTAATCGCGAAAACCTAAGAAAACATTGTCTATGTTCAGAATAGGGATGTTTTCGTGCGGAGAGTTTAGTTAAAAAAGTAATGTTTTGTCTTGCGTTACACGGTTCGTTCGGCGTACCTACTTATTATGTAATATAACATGTATATGTATTACAAATATACACAAACACAAAGTGCTACAAAGTCTAGCACTTTGTAGCACCTTGTGTTTACTTCCCGTACCAGTAAGAAGATCGTGACCCGAAAGAAGAAAAGGTAACAATCTCAAAGTACTCGTATTATATTTACTTCAGTAACCATAATACACCTAAATAATATGTACTCGATGATATACTAAATATCTAATAATACGGTAAATGATGATTTCACAATGCAACAGCCCCTTCAGTATCCACTGCTACACATGGACTCTCCTCACGCACATGGTCTTGTGCTTGAGAGATGTACCGTGCAGTGTTAGCCGGCTATCTCTTCCCGCGGGTATCGTAAAAAGCGACTAAGGGATAACAAACACAAGCTCTGAGGAGCTACACCACCTCTAAAAGAGTGGACTCGCCAACCCGCTTGGTCAGAGGCCATTCATTTTAATTCATTTTAAGGCCATTCATCCCTCAATTTTACAATAAAATGTGTGTAGTATGTAACTATGCATTACACTTTCTACCTAGGATTAAAATATTTCTTTCCTCTCTACCCTAAGGTTGTCTGGCAGAGATCGCTTTTAGCGTTTTTTGTGCATTTAATGTGATACAATATCTGTTACTTTCTTATTTTTTCTTGGTGTGTAATAAAGATATTTTTAATTATCTATCAATCTGTATTATTACTGAAATAGGCACTGTTACTACGAATTCTAACATTCTTGTGACTAACGGGTAAGATAGGTAAGACTCCAATCAACTCAGTTGCACGATCTCAGTTTGAAACACTCGGCATAGCCTGATTTCGGCTGTAATTCTCTTACTATTACACATTACGCTAGAATTCAATTCGATTCAGTTTCTTCGCCGAGCGGCGACGTGAGTTTCCTTTACGACAGTGGCACCCTGCGCCGCCGTAACACCGCTTTACGACCACCACATACCCCTCTATCCGCCATATTGTTTGAAAGTAAAACGGTTAAAAGAAATGTTCCCGACCGTTATATAATAATGCTCACCGTCTTGTCTTAACTTTGAGAATCAAAAAAGCACTTGCATTTGAAGATTGTCTAAACTATGATTCTAGCCGCTGTGACTACTAATAGCTTATTATTTTTAATTTAAACTGATAGTTGTCGGAGGTATTATCTCATTAATGATTTTAATGCAACAACACCCAGATTTAGACTTATTTCAGTACTGATACAGTTACACTGCAGTACTGATTATGTTTACCTTGAAGTCCTTTTATTGTTACCAGCATTTGAATTCCGTTAGTATAAGTAAAAATTGTAAGGTGCTCTGAGGCGTATTGGTGGGAACACTGTGGGGCTTACTCAGGTAAGGAAATAAATAAATAAATTATACCGTTATTCTCCAACATCCTTATTTTTATACAAACAAAAAAATATAAGATATGAAAATACATTTTGGGTAAAATATAGTTTGAATGAAAAGCGATTATTAGACGATATTATTTTAGGCAATTATTTTGCAAAATAAAATTTGTCAAATTCGACTTCAGTTCTACTCTGATTTCTATTCAACATCACAAATCTTTTGTCAAGGAATACATAAACTTTTTATTTTCAAGCGTTTTGTTATATTCTCGTATTAAATGTTCGTTATAATTCCACAATGAACTTAGAAAAGTTATTTTTAGAATACTGAGAATAAGCGTCTTATATTTTCCTATATTTTGTTTGGTCTTTTGTTGTTTAATATAAAAGAATTTTTTGGTGTGAATTAAGAATTTTTTTGGTCACTGACACTAAAATCATTACTTATTATAGACAATGGATATACTCAAGATTCAAAAAACTTTAAATAGGATTCTGCAAGGTCGGCAGCGGTCCCACATCCCCCTAATGCTGCAGATGTCCAAGGGTGACGATGACCACATACCATCACGCGGACCGCATGCCCGTCTGCCTACTCTTCACTGAAAAAAGTTCCACAATTAATATATACGTAGTATACGCGTGAATCTAAATTCTAATCAAAATAAATATTTCCCTATTCCGATTTTTCTGACAATTTTATAATTGTTTATGGGGTCCAAGAACGCTGCATTCGACTTTGACGATTTAAGCTCTACCGAAGCGGGTGAGTAGACGCAACAAACAATTAGTATTCAAATATTTTGTTGGAAGAAAATGCTTAAGCGTTTTCTGAATGCAACGATCGATATGTATGCAAAATAAAAAACGGTAATTCATGCTTCAACCAGAGAATTATAAATTAACTGAATCATCTCAATTATTATGATCCTTGTATAATACTAAATTTAATAATACTTAAATTTCATAATATATTATGTAATCTGTATAAAAGCATTTACCAGTTACATAATACATTCAGCTGTGCTATCCGCTTGAGAAGTCAAAACCCGCATGAAACTTTACAAATGAATAGTTTAGCGTTTAGCGAGTAAATATATAGTTTATCACTCGTACAGTGTAAAAATTACTGGACAATCCGTGGTCACCAACTGAAAATGAATGACTCCAACTGAAAATCATTGTCGCAGTTCACGCTGCGACATGAGCTTAGTTGGTATCGATTAGCACAACAACTAATTTTCTTTTTTTAATTGTCTTTCATTTCATTATTAGACATATATAATACGTTGATGTCAATAAAATCATTTTATTTCTTTCTTCTTATTACATCGACATAAAGGTGGTAATTATAATAAAACGTTATGTTTGATATGAACTAAAGAATATACATGTTATATAAACACTTTACCATAAGACTGTACGGATCAAACGCTTGAATTACAAATGAATTATTATGTGTCATTAACCTACTTTTATCTTGGTTATAATTTAACACAATCGTAGTGTATTCTCCTTTTCTATTTCCAAATATACTTAATTCGGCGCTGAAGGAATATTTTTTATTGTCGTACAGAAAACATTAATCTCACATATTTATGGATTAGAAAAGAAACATTCATGGGTCTACATTAGGACCGCATGGTACCTCACAGCCCAAATTCCCTCGTAAGTACAAGGATTATATACCTAGATATAATCAGTGAGATATTATCTATTTATTTAAACTTCATTGCACAATGATATGTACAAAAGACGGATTTACCATACGACATTCTCTTCCAGTCAAGATCAGATTTCTACTAGTGCAGTTTTGAATTTTAGAATAGAAAGTACAAAAAAAATAATGTAACGTAATACATACATATATAAATAAATATATTTACATACACACATAAATACATTATTTGATAGGGAAAAAATGTAAAATTAGTCAGGTAATTTAGGGTCTTAAAGTTATTTAACATGCCATCTTATATTGTTTGAGTTCAGACGCCAAGAATAATGGATGAACGTAGTTATTTTTAATGTTACTTCAGAAACAGTGTGAAACTATAGTTTATCGTCAATTCAAAGCAACAATAGACAAAGGAATTACTGGTCACAACATGCGCATTAAAAGTAGTTTTACGAACTTTAATACTTAGGCGTTAAGAATGTCCCATTGACTCGCCTAATGTAAGTTATGTGAGAACTTTCGAAATATACACTTTGTTACCTGAAAGGGGTTTCATAAAACTGAATTATAGCCATAACGTTAACTCGGTCTCGAGGATTGTCGTAAAGTAGCATCTTGGGCGCTCACAGGACACGTGGAGTCGGTTGTTGTTAAATTTTATGGAAACTCAGCTGGATACAATGGAAATATGGAAATTAGGGAAACATCTAAAGTTACTGGACCCTCTGTAAGGCTTTTGAATTGGCCGGTCGGAATAGTATCATATAAACGGAATTGTCGATATCATGGAAATTACACTCGACCACGATTGTATCGCGAGTGCTACAACTTGCGCTATGGGGATTGGGAGTACGTACAAAGTCCATCGTTAAATTGATATTCATGTTAGTACATCGGCAGCACACTGTGCAGCTCAATATAAACTGGAGTCTTTTAAGTGTGATATCCATACATAAATTTGACTTAGTGACGTTACAGTGTTATACTCGTAGATTGATTCTAAGTTTGTGGTACGTGCTCGCAATACAGTTTGATTCAAAAGTCAATGTGACAGCGAATGACACGACTCTTTCCACTCCCTAAACAATGCGTCAGCAAAAACATCTCATTCTTGTGTCACGCCTTCTAAGAAGATTATAATATTCAACGTACTGACCTCCCTCACTTGTAAAAACAAAAGGTTTAGAAGCCTACTAAGCGTGTCACGTTTATATTTAAATTCCTTCAATTTATTTTATTACTACGCCACACATCATGTTGATGATGTAAAACTTACACATTACAATGGACGGAGACTTATTTACATTAGACAAATGTGGGA
Organism: Sesia apiformis; assembly: GCA_914767545.1. NCBI lineage: Eukaryota > Metazoa > Arthropoda > Insecta > Lepidoptera > Sesiidae > Sesia > Sesia apiformis. Next base: position 13,554,958 of record OU611948.1, on the reverse strand, counting down.
GTGGTTATAAATTACATCTTAAAATTAACCTTCGTTTATTTCATTTTTGAATTAATCGGTCCATTGAACGATTTATGTGTCAAAAATATAACCGCAGAAAATTTATATCGTCATAAAATATCAACTTCTACAAAAAATGCACGGAGACGATGGCGCCTGGGGCCGCGCCAGTGTGCATTTTCTCTGCGCCCACGCTCTGCGGCTTATCTGGCGTGTTCTCACATAGAAATTTACACGTGCTTGCGAGTAGCGGCGGACCGTAATAACGTAGTCGTCGCATTTTATCTGCTAGTGTGGCAGCTGCAGGCCCGCGCCAGATACGCAGCGTCGCGTATGAAGTCGACAACACCCGCGGGACGTGGGCGACCGGCAACCGCCGCATTTTATAACCTTTTTATTCCATTGTCACTCGGACGAAACGAACGTAGCCGAGGTAAAAATAAATTTTACTCTTTATCTAAATGTCAAATCGTTCGGTTTCGATCGAATCAGTTTCCAAATAGTTTAATAAATCTCCTTTTACGGTGTCCGGAGCGGGCGGCGGCTGATATCGGCCCGCATTACAGATTCATGCGGCGAGTTATCGTGTTTTATTCTGTTGTGACCGCTGCGCTTGTTTAGGGCAACAATAGGTTTAATTGAAAAAGTGTCAATAAATTTGTCGTACGCAGCCGTACCGTCGCCGGTGGTCCCGATAAACTAAATCGTCCCGGAGCGCTGCGACACATCCCGAAGGATCGACCCTTGTTCCGGGGACGAACGTTTGTTTTTATCTACCGCCGACCTTGTCTTCATTATAATATATCTTCGAAAGGGTTTATCTTTCAAATAATCTCAACGCTATCTTGCTTTACTTAACACTGACTAACGTTAGACAATGTCATTTAAAGTCTTACAAAAACAAAATAATATCAACACCTGTCAGGATAAAACTAGCTCTCGGAATTTTTCTAAATAAATACCAAGATTTTCATGACGTTCAGATATAAACAAAATGCTTCCCGAGCGTTTTCCGAGCGGTGCATGTAGAGCCACTATTGTAAAATTTTCGAATTTGTTTTCTCACGGTGCGACCCCGCCCACGGTCTGTTTCTACGAATACATTGGACGAAGAAGTGGAATTTTGTGTTCATAATATAGTTATAACAGAGATTAGTAAATCAGGTACCTACGCTTTCCCGGATATGTCATCATTTGTTATAAGAATATGTCCAAAAAACATTTGGACTTTTTGTCAGAGTTTTAAATTTCGTTGGCGTGGTAGCTTTTCTGTTTAGAGTTTTTAATGCGTGATTTTTAATATCCCTAAATTAGTAACTGTAAAAGTTCATCGTGGTAGGTATTACCAAGCGTAAAAATTTAATAAAATGGAGTTGTTTTAGTGTAAAGTTAGGTTTCTGAGAGATTCAATAATTAATCTCAAACTGTGATATTACATTAGTTTACCTATTGATTAAGCGGAAATTTAGATATATACTTAATGTATGTCTTGGTGTAAATTTACTCAAAAGATATTCGGTGGTAAGCTACTGGTTTACAATTTTTCTTACGGTAGATACTAGGGATATTTCGAATAGCAAAAAATCACTATTCGCCAATACGAATACCATTAGGAATAGTACGTAACCTACTACACACACACATTTGTAAAATTAGTAAGTATGTAATTTGTAGTTCAATTTAAAGTTAGTCCTATAAATATTTTTTTTTGTTCAGTCAGTAAGTACCTTTTTGGCTTAATCCAAAATTAAGTACCTACCTAACTTTAAAATTAAACTATACATCACTTACTAATTAAAATAAAAGTCAGATTCGTAACCGATTTTCAAATGAATATTTACTCTTAAAGGTATTCCTTTTTGGTAGAATACCTATTTTTATCTACTATTTACAATGGGCTTTTACTATTCGATTGATATCCGCGTATTCGTTTAGAGATTGGTGAATATGATGAGAGTACGAATACGAATATTATTCGTTGTAACAAATATTCACCTCCACGTTTTATTTTATATGTATCTCCTCCAAAGGCATATATTTTGTAGGTGCGTGGTTTTACTGCAGGCCACCTTTGGGACTAACAATTCACACCCGATAATCTTTGAGATAAAACGCCGCCAGTACTTCATCGTGAAATTACACGGAAATTATAACGTCCCTTACACACTTGTTTACACATTTTATTTTCTTTATTTAGACTTTAGACACATAATCATTGATATTTTTGCTTTTTTTCCTTTGTTTTTGTTTCTTTGATACGTGTCTGATATGTTAAATGTCTAAGAGTAATTAATATTACAATAATTTGTATTTATGTACTGCATGTAAATATATTTGGTATATGTGTTTGTATGTATATAAAGACGTGTTTATTTCTTTTATTACACCGTCTACTTCTCGTTACCATCTTGAGATTGTCTGAAAGAAATCGCCCTAACGTTAAGACCGTCATCGATTTGTACTTTTAGCTACATATATTATGCATTTTTTTGTAACTTCGATGTGCAATAAAGTGTATTTAACTATCTATGTATCTTATCTATATATATATCTACGTATAAAATGAAATAATATTTTTGTAATAATAAATAATAGAAGAATCGCAAAATACTATTTGTTTGAAAACAGTTTTAAATAATAGTAGGTCTTATGAAGTTTTCCCTTTTTATATTTAAAAGGGGCGCCTAATTTGTTCGAACATATAATACCATCATAATAAACGTATAATTGTCGAGCACAAGCAGAGAGCATTGCTAGTAGTTCCAGGTGGTACACATCTGCAGCAACTATTTGTTTTAGATTTCAAGGCCTTGTTGTCGACAACGACAGAAGACCACCACATTCTCACCATGATTTCTTCTAACTAATTTTCCATTTCGAGCATTTTCTTGCTTCGACACATGGATTTAACCTGAGTGATGACCGTTTACGACTGCCGTACAGGATCTCATTTTTCCATAAATTTAATCTGATTCAGAATCTTCGGTCTGTTTAACAGGACAGTGCACGTAATACGTATTAATATTAATTCAATTTATGAGGTACGTACCTAGCCGTTATTGAACGTTTCCTTATTGTACCAAACAAATTATTCAAAATTGTTTTAACACCAAACCATGCTGCTAACTCATGTATAAGTTAGGAGGAATTCGCATTCGCAATCTTCGCTTCCAGATATCCACAAAATCCTGAACAAAAGCAATCAGTCCAACAATTACTAATATGTTTGTGTTAGGTTCATAAATGTCAATAATACTAAATACGTCACGTTTGAACCGCCATGATAAAACTCACATTCGAGAAAAATAAGATGTACTTTCCATTTATTCTATATTTATTCGAACAAAAGATCTACACCGACATTTACATAATACAGAGACAGAGAGACAGATAAAGATTTTAATAGAGAATTGTTATCTTGACTTTTTGTCGGGAACTCGATAAGTAAAATTCAGTTTTTGTTTTATTAATTGTAAAAATTGTGTACTGTACGTTTTATGGTTTAATAGTGATAGTTTATTAGACATCAAAGTTCTTTTTGTGCGTAATGTTTGTGATAATCAAATAAAAGCATCAGTCCTCAGTAAACCTTCAATGAATGACTCCTGACTTACTTCGATGGGACTGGACTTTGACAGGTTACGTTTTAGACTTTGAAATTGTTAATTACAAAGAAAACTTGGTACCTCCAGAATGTGTTAATTGCACAATTGCCATATAAAAAGAATAAATGTTTCTTACCTAAATATGTTTTCTTACCTAAATCATAAGAAGACTTGTATTATTTACTATTATTATGCCTAAATGTAAATCCTATTTAAAATTAGAATTCCAAGTAAAAATACAAGTGTCGAAAATGAAAAAACCCGATTTAGAATATAAAATGGAAAAACAACAAACTTTAAAGATAAAAACAATTTTCAGTCAGAGAAAAATTAATACAAAGTGCGCAACGCAATGCATGTAATTTAATTAGTCATTGTACTTAACTTTCAATTATTTTTTTAGACAGTAATTACGACAGAATATTGTTACTGCTTTTTGATAATTGAAACAACCATAGTTACGATAAGTTTTTCAGACAGTGTGGGACAATCTAAATGCATCTCACATTATAAATTTATTGCGATGAAAAGTAAGAGTATTCAATATTTTTACCTTTAATCAAAGATTTCACCTGCCGCACATTCTCAAGACTAGAAGGCACAGGGTCCATCAGCAACTTCAGCGGCGATGAAAACTCATCACCACTGAACAACAGCGCGGCCCATCCAGGCACCCCTTTGCACCCCCTCCATTTTCCACCCTCCGCAAAAATGTGTGCACGATTCGACGAATTATTAGTCCTCGTAGCGAAATTTAACATAACACTCAACGCCCCGACATCTCCCTTCAACACCCTTCTTATTACCACTTTAAATACATTCCTCTTATCTACTCCACGTTTCCGCTTTTGGACACCGGAAATTTTTCCCGTAAATATATATTTGGATGCAAGAATAATCCGTCGCAACGAGTCATTATTCTTAAATAAAGAATTGTTGTAGAAACAAGGAGGTGGAAAGTTGTCATTCACTTTGATCACTGTATTCCGTCTTCTCACTTTGCCTTTGATTACAACATCAGCATCAACCGAATATAATATTAAAAGCACTGATAATGTTATCAAAATTATTGGATTTGACATTTTGAATTTGCGTTTCGAAATTTGCTTTTATTCATAATGCGTACGCTTACCTTTAACCATACATTGTTATATAAGAAATAATAATTTGAAATTAAAATTAACTATAGACTCATACGTTTTCGTGCTCTGAAATTGTGTAAGCGTGCGCGCGCGCCGCCTGCCGTTCCGACCTCGACTGGAGGCTGTATCGGATTCACTGCAACTTGCAGCCTCTACATTAATCTCAAAGGCTCTACTACAGCTTTTGTAAACACATGACAAAGTAAACAAAGTTGTACCTCAATCACTTAAGATTTGATGAATCGTGCGTGTTATATAAAGAAAATTCTTTTTATTCCTTGTCTGTGAACAAGTATACTTAATTAGGTTTTTCACGAATTTTTTGTTCTCATAAAACTATGAAAGTGTACTCTGGACTGTATAGTATATTTGTCGTTGATATTATTGTTTGTATATGTATATTATTGTACAATCTTTTCGTGCGTTAACACGACTAAAATAAACTTTCGTTAAATATAACGTACTGCAATAAATATCTAAATAATCCTCGACTAGCACTCAATATCCGCATAGATGCAGACCAAGTCAACATTGCAAGCTAAATCTACAAACTAAGGGTGTTATTAGATGGTAAGTCTATGTGACAGCCGTAGCGCCGAGTCCAATGTAAATCGACGTTAAATTATATGCATTTTAAAGGAATGTTAGAATACAATTTGCCGGGAATTAACTTATTCACTGACAGGCTGTGATTTCAGAAAGAAACTATACTCTTTTATTCTAATTATTTGTTTATTTCTAATTTATAGTAAATAGAGACATGAATAAAGAACATATTGAAAAGCCTATAGATTATACGCATCGATATGTATTCTCAAATCGATCATTATACGAAACATTACAATTAAGTCTATACTTTGAGAATAAAAAATAAGGGAAAATTCGTTCAAATATTTGTTCCAGATAAATAAATATAAAATGGATTTAAAGCAAATTTATTTCATACCCTCATTTTGTGTCTGATAAGTAAATAGCAAAACAGACAATTAATTTGAAAGAGCATTCCGGTATTTAAAAATAATCGTAAACTCGTAATTAGTGAAATAATTTTCATATACTATATTTGAGTAGATATAACCTATAATTCTAGAATATTCTAGAATAATTGTAATATTCTAGAAAATCAAATTATAACAATTACTTTTAACATCAGCAAAAACTTGCTACGTCTTAATTTTATCTATAAAAATACAATTGTAGGAGATGTAATAGGAAAAAAATATTTTGAACGCTTTTTATTTAAAACATTAATAAAAAAGTGCGAAACAACTGCAAATATTTTTATAATTGGTCTTCATTTCATTTGCTGATTAATTGTCGCCAGCTTGCATTGCTATTAAACAGATAGATAAACTTGTGATAACATCTATAGTATCGTGGAGTCACAGATCGGAGTAAGTAATAGCCAGTCGCTGCGCGTGCATCCCACTGCACGTGGAGGCGCGTGGGCGAACAAGTAGTCCGATACGTTGACTTGTGGTACAAGAATAAACCCGGCTTCGACCGACACGTTGGTTGATCCATGGTAAAACGAAGATATTGGGACTAACACATGAAGTACGTAAACAAATATATAATTCAGTATATAACTTCGAAGCTTATTATCGAGCGAGGTCGTGCATACTGGAATCTCACAACCGCTGGGCGTGCTCAACTAGCCGAGTCAGCCCTCTCAGGAGACTGCCATAAATTATACTACGACCGCGTTTCGGAAGTGATTGAGATATACCAGCACCCATTTTCCATCACATCTATTGAGGAGCGCAATGGTATTCCGTCCCCTCCTGTCCCATTAAAGAGTATAATGTGAATTTAATACTAAAATTTAATTTTATACCCATATAAGAACTCCCCATCCACCGCCTAGAAGAAATAGGTGTAATGGAATGAGGAAAATTCCTTATCCTCGTATATTTCCTAAATTGTAATTTTCATTTATTTATTTAAACTTAATTGCATAGACCAAATTTACAAAAGGCAGACTGAATCCCTTATCGCATCCACGGCCGGTCAACCAGTAAACAGTGAATTAAGAGGGGTGCGTTGTAAAGTTGATATTTATAATTACTCTAACAATAAAATAGAAAATAAATGAACGTAACACATATATAATATAAACATAGACATATATCTGCATTGTTAAGTATATTATACTTGTATAACTTATATAAATTTAAATAGAACAGAAAAGAGGAAAACATAAAAGTAAATTATATGTGATATACATTTATGTTTCCTTTTTTTTCGGAATAGCTAAATTCTTGTGCCTTTCAAACTAATTGCCTTTCAAGAGTCACCGGACTTTCATAGTTTAGGGCGAGCGCAGAAGGCGCTCAGCGAGGAGCAAAAGGTGTGTGCAGCAACGAGCCTAAGGGCTCCCCCGCCGGTAGACAGGTAGAAAGAATGGACCTCGGCTTAGGGCGTTGCATTGGGAGGGTACCGCGGAATCGCGAGTCGGTGAGAAATACATTTATCTACTGAGTGTAACCATATACGGGGAATATGCAGGGTCCGTACAAACCAGTGCTGGTTTATGGATTCTAATGTATATGAATTTATAACAATAAATAAATAATAATAATAAATTTAATCTTGTAGTAAAGTAAGTAAAAACAAATACCAGACTCCCGGAGGCATTTTCAATTTCAATTTCTCGAGGCTACTTCGGCCAGACCGAGTCAAATACTAACCAAGTTTATTGATCTTGTTGTGCTGGATTGAGTCTGCTCTTCAAACTTGGAGATACCTTTGCATAAAATTAGCCCGAAGACAATCACAAACAGCACGAGTAAAAGCTCGCAGAAGGCGGTAACAGTCTAGAGGTCCAATTATAAATTATTAAATCAAACTATACCTATAAATATTCAAACGGCTATAGTACATATTTGTCTATTAACTACGCTCGCGGGATATGAAATCATGATATACAGTTTCTAAAGAATTGAAGTTTATTGAATACACTTTTACTGTATCCATTCTTATATATAGATTGTATACTTATAAGTACACAGTATACAGTGGTATATATACAGTAGTTTTATAGGATTAGCTAAAAATACAATACATGCGGCTCAATACAGCTAAAATACAGTACAATACAATACAGCTAAAAATACAGTATCAAATTTTGTTCTACTACCTACATTTTGCTGAACTTGATATTTATCCAAAAAAGTTGAATTGTTGAATTGAAATCTCTGACTTTGTTACTTTGTACTACTCCGCGTTATACGCTATAGGCAACGCCGCACACTTCACCCATAAACAGCTGCTAATCGAACCGTTACTATTATATTCCTACATTTATGTAAATCTGTGCTAGTGTACCTATACAGTACGAGTGAGTGAGTGTGTGATAAAAGTGCGAATTTAAAAAAATGTAATACAGTAGTTGTAAGTTTTAACGACAGAAATTCAATGTTATCAGGGTGCAAGGTATACTTTAATTAACCCTGTAATCATGGATTTTTTACAGTTATATTCCAATACTGAATTAAAATACGATCAACATAAACAGTTTCAAACAATCACGAATAAACTTTTCTCTCATGCCTGCGAGCTGAGCATCGAGCCTCTTGACCCCTCTTAGCCTCCACTCAGGCAAACTCTTTGAAAACGACGAAGAGAAATTGTAATTTTAGAACAAAGATGAATTTTCGCACTCCATCGTAATTAAGGCGCCAAATCTTTAATTATTATGTAGGTACTGTTTGGCAAATGAGATTTGTTTCTGATTTATAAAGAGTTTATGGTTTTTATGTTCGTCTACTGAAAACAGTCACTTTTGCTAATCGCTATTTTTTAAATATTTTGTGGAGATAAAGATCGTAATATTTGGTGATCATTTCATAAATCCTTTCCGCTTTTGGTTAATAAATTGCACTTACACGTAACAAATAATACCTTGCATATAGGTTGTATATTTAACAAACTACGAGATCTATCGAGATATCGTAGGTAATAGAACTTACTTAGAAATTATTTTTCTGATAAATTTAGAAGTTTGTCCTAATGTTTGAGTTATCCAATCATAGATTCATATAGATGCATTGTTATAGTGCATTTACAATAAAATGTAACACTACCATCACAGCTTATGGAAAGTAGAAATGTGAAATATTTACACAGGATATAGATAGATATTATGAGTAGATGTAACAGAAAACTCGTAGATGTACATTGTATATATATTTTTCTACTTTTATTGTAGATATGTTCCAGAAAATTCGAGTTATTGTAGATGCCGTTTTACACAATTATAAACATAGTCTTAGTCTTAGTGATAACTCGTTTTATTGTTTAATTACTGCTAATTTCTTGGACCCATAATTTTACAGTTACCACTATTGGCGGCTTTCTGTACATTTTAGAGGTATGAATTGTCTCCTATATAAAACTTACTTTCGCGGATACAAACTAAACACAGTTACTTCATTAAACAATTTGAATGCTTTATTACACATCTAGTTGTAAACAAAATAAAGACAAGTTAATTGGGATGCCGGATAGATTATTCGTGTTTCTTGATTCAAATTAATGGAAAAGTTTTTTTTTTTTTAAGTTTTAACTTTATTCTAGTATATTCACAGTAATATCTGGTATCATCATGATTTGTGACACTTTACCATCTACCAGAAAAAGCATTCATAAAATTTCTAGCATTTGAAGAAAAAAAAGCTCAAAGGTCATTTTAATACGGTTACGTCACTAAATGTCCTTAGTTACAGCAAACCTAATTCGTTTAAAAAAATGTTCCAGTGAGCGACATGAATGGTAGCTGGAGGATGCAATATCTGGTGATTAGGGAGGTTGTGGTAGAACCTCTCCACCAAGCACGGAAATGTATTTCGGAACAATTATAAAATACCTTTAAACAATTTTTTTCCGCTAAAAGCCAGCAATTTACACCTAATATTAAAATTACAATTATAATAAAATCACACAAACAACATCCTTGAAAACACAATTTTCACCACAAAATTTTTATCCACATTTAGCTTCAAGAACGTAATTCACTGTCAACTTTGAACATGTTTTATAAAGTGAGAGTCGGAATCCTGATTTGGACAGGTAAACAGAATATTACGAGCCCATTATGCATAAATATTTATTATTACAGCGAATAAACTGTTGAAAATCGTGTACCTACGTCACCTACATAAGCCAAGGAAAATTATGTATTCATTATTATCTACTTACGTTATCTACGATCGGCTCTAGGATCATGAAATGTAATAAAGAAGTATTTTATTTTAATGTTATTTAAATTGAGGACGACTATCTATTGCTGACTGACTACAAAACAACCATTTAATCAAAACAATTAAAGAAGTACAAATAATTACTTATTCGCTTATCCCTTTAAACATTTACATATGTCAAATTGTGTAACATAACCAAAGAGAACGCTGATTCTCAAGATATAGGTTTATGCCTAATTTGAGGGTCACAGATTTAACTGACTATTTTAATCAATGTTGATATAATTCCAATTTTTATTACTACATTTATATTTTTCTTGGTATGGTAAGCGCAGACGCTTGTGTATGCATTGTGAATATTTAAATAAGTAATTAAAATTAACATATAAGAAACGAACAGAAAATAAAATAACATTAACGTTACCCTCTAGAATAGTGTAGAAAGACGTGTCGTTAGTAGCCATTTATGCCCTTTCCGAGTAAATCAATTCAACCTTTTTGGGTGTGCGGACTAGCTATGGGCGTGTATACATAGATATTAGAATTGATAAACACAACATTTCAATAGCATTGCTATTTCAGAGACTAGGCAAACAGTTGCATGCCTCTATAGCAGACATTTTAATTTGAGCTATAAAGAATGCAGGAGACAAAGAATGTATGTCTCATAAGCGAAGCACGTTTGTGTAAAGTTGAAACTAGTTTCTAAGACCCTAAAGTTATAATAATGTTTGTGGATCGAATATTGAAGGGCGGTGAGATGGCTCGTCTCATACTTGACAGCAAAGGAATGCAATTCGAGCATAGCTGTGGCAGACAGCGGCGGTCGATAATTGCATTTTGTGGTCGCGGGCCGATCCACTCGCCGGGAACACGCGCGAGCGAACGGAACGCAAACAAACTTCAGTTTTCTTCTAGAAATTTCAATCGGAGAAACAAGGCGTCTGTCGAGCTGCGAACCGCTTTCATACCTTTTAGTTCAGTTCAAACATCGGTTTTGTTTGAAGATTGTTTGTAAACTCGTTTTAGTATTTTTCCTAAAGGTGCTTATTGAAGCAGAAATAAACAAAAACACCAACAAAAAAAAATCAGTTTGTTCATGTATCATTTATGTTCATTTTAAAAATTCACTAATACTAACACCTTATTTTAATAAATGAGTAAAAAATATTCCTCTTTCTACAATTTTTTAAAGTCGTGGACAGACAAATATTACTTTGCAATAAACGGAGCTAAAACAAAAATTAAGAATGCTAAAGAGTTGTTAACTCGAGAGTTTATGAAGGCTCAAGTCATATACGAGACATTGCATCAGCGCGTCGAAATGTACGTGGGCTGTTCTGAAAGTTTTTAGCTAATTTGTCCTATATTTATAACATTTTGAAGTGTAATTTCAATGTAAACCTCTATGTTAAAAATCACTGGCCACAATCATTGTTTTTTTTTGAATTATTTTTTTACTATAAGTCAATAATTGATTGCAACAATGAACGTGTCGCGTGAAGCATTTCGTGCAATGATTTTCTATGACTACAAATGAGGTTTAACGTTTAAGGAATCTCACGAAAATTTACACACTGCTTTTGGTGAATCTTCTCCTTCACTAGCAATGGTGACCTATTGGTACCGTGAATTTAAACGTGGCCGGAAAAACCTCGAAGATGATCCTAGGCCAGAACGACTGCCTACTGCGGTTACCCACGAAAACGTCATCAGGGTGGAGTCATAAAGGATCATCCGAACATTACACATCGAGAGATTTAATCTGAACTAAAGATTTTATCACGGATGGTTTCCACTTTGCACTATTTAAGCGACTCCTTCTTCAACATCCTTTTCAAAATGTTTGGAAAGCTGGTTCAGTCAAATGAACAAGTGCAAAGAGGCTGGAGGGGAGTATATTGAAAAGCTGTAAATATTTTTTTTTCATACACTTATTATTTTTGGTTTCACTAACATTTTACGGAACAGCCTAGGTTTCTTTTATATAGGATAGGTAAGTAACTACTCTATTTTTTATATTTTATAAACTAATAAAAAAGGAACATTCTACTTTTTTCAAGACTGCAATCGAATGTTCAAGTACCTACATTCCAGATTACTTGTTTTGCGACTTAAAACAAAATGGTATTATCATATTTATTTTTACGATGACCTCAGTGGAACCACGACAAATTCAGTTGCACGTCATTCTTGTACCTAACGTTTCGAAATAGTCAATTAAGGCGAATACCGAAGGCTGCTTGGCTATATATTAATATATAGCCACATCAAACATTGAACAGTTGCATTGTTATCGTCATAAAAATGAGAGTACCTATACGGGGTCACAACAACCAACCATCGGCACCCAAGCCAACCTCACCTGCCATTGGTGCACCCTGCTGATAAATGGGTGAGGCAATGGCAAACATTCTTGCGGTGGAAGAACTTTGTCCGCGGCTAGCAACCACCCTCCCATCGGAGTCGGTCGCCATAATGGCTTATAATTCCGCAAGTCCCGTGCCGTGTTCCGGTGATGAGTGGAAGTCGCCAACCCCTAGGAGAGTTGTATGCATGCGGAGACGTGGACCAATAGTTGCCCGGGATATCCAGCGTACATGGGTGTGACATGGTGAAACGTTAACCGATGGCCGCCCGCGGGTTGTTGGGGTCCCGAGCCCGGGGATTATTTAAACTCCGCCCCGGAAGGCTGCTCTTAGAGATCCCTGGTGGTAGCAGTCATGCCGAAGGAGCAGACCGGAGTGGCACCCGGCTGCTGCCGACGGGGAAGGAGACTAGGGCCCCTTCCGTACCCCACTACAGCAATTAGCATGACCCATGTGTCCTGGGTTTTCTCTAGCACTGCGCTTTGTTCTGGAATCCACATGTGAACATCTCCCTTTCGTCCTCTTTTTTCAAAGACTCCTAATTAAATCCGGATCTACGTTTGCCTCTACAGGACTCATAGCGATGAAACGGAGACAACACGCCTCTTAGAGCACTTACAGAAAGCGGTTGGCAATGTGCTTGAGCAATTCTCTACTATAGAGGTATTATTTCTTGGTGACTTTAACGCTCATTAAAAAGAGTGGTTGTGGTTCCGAACTACTATAACTTTGGCCTACATAGGCCACCTCTCGTAAGTTGGACCACAATCCCTCCTTGTTGGACCTCCTGCTATGCCGGACTCCATGCCCGGATGACTACAGTGTTGTCGTTGATGCATCATTGGGATAATCCGACCACTGCCTCCTCCGGACTGCGGTGCCAACTGCAAGACTCGCGTCCACGCGTCCCAAAGGAACACGCACAGTCTGGCATGTCATCTGTACAAGTCAGCTGACTATTGTGTGAAATTTACGCATCCTACCCATGGAAGCAGCTTTTTTTCTCGTCGGAAGATCCGGACATCTGTACATACTCCAACAAACATGTGGTGTTTCAGGGCATGGAATATCACATTCCTAGCTCTGCGGCACCCATTGATGGCCAGAGTCAGCCTTTGTTCAATCGGTCCTGTAGAGAGACCCCTTCTCAACAAGTAGGCCATTTACAGGACTTGAGCCGAAGCACAGAAAAGAGTCCGTAGACCTTCGATTTGAGAAAGTTTAATGCTTCCTCGAGGTTCAATAAAAGGGTTATTGCCAAGGCGAGATGTGAACACATCAGTAGAATTAGCGGTCGGTTAGTGAACCGGGAGTCGAGCTTTCTGTTCGCTCGCTAACACTGATGAGAGTAATTTCTGTCAATCGTCGCTATCACAGCTGCGGAAACCCGTTGACTCACTAGCCCACAGTGCCAAGGTGAAAGCCGATGTTTTGAGTTGTCTTTTTGCCGCTAACTCGACCCTGGACGATGGAGGTGCCACAACGCCCACAATCCCACGGTGTGAGAGAGAGGTTCATGTCGGAAATCTGCTTTATTCAACGTGAAATCCGGCGAACCCTTACATCTTTTGACATCCGAAAGTTGAGTGGGCTTGGCAGTATCCCTGCAGTAGCACTTAAACTGTGTGCTCCTGAGTTGTTTCCCGTGCTCATACGACTCTTTAAAATCTCTTACTCCACGAAAGGTTTCCCGGAAGCTTGGAAACTAGTTCACGTCCACCTGTTGGCCAAAGAAAGGCGATCACACCGATCCGACCAATTACAGGCCTATAGCGATAACCCTCCTCCTCTTAAAGCGTGATGGGGGTACCTATAGTACAGCCAGCAGATAAGTGACCGATAGTATGGTTTTCGCCACAATCGCTCTGCTGGTGATCATCTAGTGTACTTTACACATCACTGGGCTGATGCAGTGGAGAGTAAGGGTGAGGCTCTGGCTGTTAGCCTTGATATCGTATCGAGGTCCTTGGTGAAGACATTTCCAACAAAGTCGGGCTCCGGAGTCAAGGCCTAACTGGCTTCAAAGAAGCTCGATGTACTTAACAGAGCGAAGCGGTATTTCAGTTTACAAACGCTTATTGCTTCACAAAGCCCATATTAGGCCCCATATGGAGTACTGCACACAGCTCTGGGCCGGTGCTTCGAAAACCCAGCTGAACCCACTTGACACCGTCCAACGGCGGTCAACTCACAGGCGAGATAGAACCGCTCAGAATCCGAAGAGGAGTAGTATCTCTCTGCGTTTATAATGGGGAATGTTCTGAAAAGCCGTTCCATCTAATTCCAACTTTGGAATTTTATCATCACACCTCTCGTCGTCAAAGGGCGGTTCATATGCACTTCGTTCGACAAAGAGTTACTGCGTACAGTGTGACCTTCAAGACACTACACCGCGAACCCGAAAGTTGCTGAGCTTTTTTCACTTCATTAAGACATGAGGATCTTCAAAAGGGATTTATATAGGATTCTGCAAGGTCGGCAGCATATCCGCATCCCCTCAGGTGTTGCAGGTGGCCATGAGCGGCGGTGACCTCTAACATCTTGTGGGTCGCCCGCTCGTCTGCCACCTTTTCAAAAAAAAAGATACTCAGATTAAATAGCCACTGGCGCCCCGTCGATGTCATAACTTTCTTTCGATGCGAATCCAACTTGACGAGTTTAACGGTATAAAATCCTTTTGCTGAACCATACCATTTCGACATTTATATTTGTTTCGTTTTTCTATCAAAAAAATCGAGGACGCTTTTATTCCGCTCGATCGCATAAACTCAAATTATTTCAACCATTTCAATATTTACCGAGTACAGCTAACGAGACAATCCACGAAGAGCGCTAGTTATAGCGATTCTCTATCGAAATATAACAGTAGCAAAAAGCAAAGAGCTCAGGGAACAATAAAAACAAAGGCACTAATTCCGCGCAGAGTTATCGATAGTCCACCGTCAGCTCGATTCGTAGCTTTGTTACGGCGACACACAAGAGAAATGTCCGACAAATTGCGTCCCGCGACTGCAGCACCGCTCTAACACAATGCTCAGTTACATCAATGGTTATTTTATGCACAACCGAACGTCTGATAAAGGAGTTGTTGAACTTTATAAAAAAGCCTCAAGAGAACTACAAAGCAGTGTCTCGGTTAAGTTCGAAGAAGAGCCAAATCAGTGCCATAGTTCCTAAACTAATAACTATGTAAACTAATCAAAGTATCCAAAATAATTGACGTCCATACATTCAAACTATGTATATGTTGTTGGATGGCTCTTGTAATTTTTATCTAAACACTTTTGGAACTTATGGGAAATAGCGAAATTTCCCTTCCGACTTAAAAAGACCCATAGCGTCATGGGTCTTTTTTAAATTTTGTAGCATACTCGTATTTGATGTTATCTATATAACTTATATTGTGTTTATAAATGACAAGTGTTATATCCACTGTATCCTTTCTCTCAAATCCACAGATGTGTCGCGGCATGCCAGAGAAATGGTTCACAAATTGCTTTCGCCTGACTGTGCTCCTTGCGCTTACTTACAAGCACTTACTGCTTTGAAAACGTATAACAGTAAAACCGTAACCAGCACTTTTTATTGTCCAGTATCTCTCATGCATCTCTTTGTATCTCCTCATGCATGAGGGATGAATGGACTCGAAACGCCCCGCCTGGCCAAGCAAGTTGGCGAGCCCACTCTTTTAAAGATAGTGTAGTTCCTCAGGGCTTGTGGTAGCAACGGCTTTGTTATGCTTTAGTCGTCACCCACGATACCCATGATACGCACGATACCCACAGAAAAAAGATGGGGTGGTATTATTCTACAGCCGACGGACTCCGCAAATTCGACTTTAGAATAGCATACGCCACATAAAACTTTTTGTTTTATGATAACATATACGACAAAAATTTTATTGAAAATTTAATAAATATACGAGTACGGGGGATTATTTTGATTACACAGTTCTGACTGCAAATTTTCCACTGGGATTTTCGATGGTTCTGTTGGTTTTCCAAATTAAAAATCAGTAATTATTCGCTAAAACAACGAGGAAAGTTCGTGGGGCTTGTCAAAACTTTTATATTTTGCCACTGCAAAACGAAACATTATAACCGAACATTCATTCTGGGAGTTGAGTGCGAAAATGTTTTTGCCTTTTTCACATAATAAATATGTGACTTCTACCTGTTAGACTTGAAATTACAACGGAATTATGATTAAATATAAAATTTCTCAACTTAATATTAAGTCTTGTACACTTATTAATTAAAAACGATGTTAACAATGTTTCATGAAAAAGTGTAGCATAAATATGAGCGTTATTGAATTTTCTTGTTTTATTGTGTTTAACATAAATGTTTTATTTGAATACCCGTAAATTACATTAGATTACAATTACAATCGGCTTTGTATACACACTTTTTTTCGTACTTCATATTATTTGTAGTCATAAAAAATTAAGATCAAATTCTCACTAATCGCTAACACTGAAATAGTGATCTTGTAAAGAGGTGATATTAGAAAACAATGATTTGAATAATTTGGAAGCATTTTTCCATGCACTATACATTGTAGCGATCAAGTAAGTTCATTCAGTTGATACCATTACATATTATTTACTTTATCAAATCAAAAGATCGTGCAGTGTAAACATGAGACCTATCAGTAAATAGTTTGCAATATTTTCATATATCTATCTATCTACACTGAATATGAATAGGCTTTGTTGAATTAATAGGACGAATAAAACATTAAATGCAGATTTCTGTCAACTGCAATGTTTCCATTAGCCTTAAACCCTGATATATGATTCCAAAGTCAATAGTGGCCGTAATCGGAAAATCAAAAAAATATTCGCCTAAGGTTTAAAGTCTAACATACCATACCAACCCTTACAGTTGTGTGAAATCAGTGCGAATAAAGAAATACAAAAAAAATATTAAAAAAAATAAAGAGTAGGTACAGAAATATGAAAAACCAAACCTAAATAGTAGTAGGGCGGCCAAAGACATCGAAAAATTCCGTGGGACTCACTCGGGTTATAGCAATGCCTAGCTAAATCTAGGTTTAAGAAACTATTAGTTCATTCCCGATTTTTCTCTTTTAATATTAAAATTTATTATATTGTATGTATAATATATATACATACAATATGTGTATAATATACATATAATGTGTAGTATATCCAAATACAATCAAGACAAGACATCATTTATTACACAATATTATCAAGACATCAAGAAGATAATCAAGACACAGTGTTGTAAAAACTAACATATGTTTGTTATTTTATATCAGACTGTTAGTGCGTAATTTTTATTAGAAAGTAATGTAATGGGGCTACAATTTATTTATTAATATTATTTACCATCAAGTGAGTAGTTTGATAGTTATTCGAACATATAAGAAATTAGGTAACGAGTGAAAAAAAACATACTTTCGTTAATATTTCTTTTTCTGTGATACCTACTGTATATGATCACTAAAATACTTTTATTAAAAATTTAAATATCTTTCATATAACGTCTGACATGTGAAAATCGGTGGAGTAGTATTCGAGATATTTAAAGGTAAAAAACAGCTTGGGCGCTCATCTTGATGACATTTCGTCTATAGAAATGAAGACACCGCATTACAAAAAATAATATATCTCTGTTGTTTTATACACTATTGTCCTGATTTAAAGTTTATTAGAAATTAAAATACTGTACCAAAAATTTATTATTAAATATTATTTACCATAAAGTAGGTAGTTTGTTTTTTATATTAAAAAATTAGGAGAAGAGTGAAAAAATAATATTTTTGTAAATATTTCTACTATGGTATTAAATTACCAAAACATTTTTATTAATAATTTAAATAGCTTTCATATGATACCTTACACCTAAAAATCGCTTGAGTAGTTCTCGATATATTTGAAAAATAATAAAGCGTCACCGGCCATCTTGATTACGTCATAACTCCACAGTCTAGGAGTGCAACATCCGATTTTTGCCAACTCGGGAAACCATGCTCTAAATGATTATGCTAGGTGTTGGTATATGCCCGGTGAGTCCAACCAAAAACGTTATTTTTTTTTTAATTCGGTCGCCTATAAATATATCTATCAATATAAGAATGGAAAACGCGCAGTCACCTCTTACATAAGACCTACATTAAGCGGCTATTGTCTAATCTAGCAAATAGCGGAAAATATAATAGAAAAGGTGTTTATCTAAGAGCGAGCCGATATAATAGTCGGCCATTTTATTACGACCTCTACTGGAAATATTATTATTACTTAAGACGGAAAGTACGAGTATAGTACGAGTATAGCCCTACGTTACACGACACATTTCTAAAAATGATTATTTACTGTTATAATGTTTATCCTAAACTTATATGTTTATATGTTCATTTAACTTGATTGCACAAGTATTTATCGTATACAAAGGGTAATCATAATACATTTCGGCAATCTGTGCCGGTTAACCACCAGATCAAACTGAAAATAGAAATCTTGATAGGCTAACGTCAATATATATATGAATATATGAATGTAGAAAATCCCAGTTCTGTGGTTTAAATATACATAGTACACACATACATATTAAGACTTATATATTCGATTTTTTAACTATGAGTACATTTCAAGGTAGTCGATATGCGTCTACTCCAAAGAAATAGAAATACATTTTCCTAATGAATTGTAATAAATTTCTGAAAGACTTGTCTATATATAAAATGTTGTTGGTGTGTGTACACCTTTACCGATGATAAACCAAAGCTAACAAAATAGTTGTATTATTTACTTACGACTAAGAAATCGTTATATTGCCAATAATGACTTTTAAGTAACATTTTAGTAAGGAAATTTCAACGTAGAAACACGGACGGACACATGAATGGAGAGGAACAGTGTTATGTTTTTGCACGTGTTCGTGCATCGCTTTTTCGGACGATCGCAAATCTAGGGTCACTTTCTAATGAACAAATGAAATTAAAACAATTGTGCTAATTTGAAACTTAAATATTTTTATATTAAAAAGAAGACAATCGAACAAGTAGTTCACCTGATAATAAACCAATAATATCGCCCATAGACCCCGCTATACGGGTCAACGTCACTCCAGAATGAAAACCTTCCAAAAGGGTCGAAAATGATGAGAAATAGGAAGTATAATGGGATTGGGACGACGAATTTTTCTTATCCCATTGCAGCTTATATTGAACTTGTGTGAGAGTGCTCGCTGCATTCCCACAGCCGCTGGGCGCACTCGACTGGCCACGTTACCCCTCTCTTACAGAAGAATACCTTGAAATGTAGGTACTGCATTTACTATTTTATTTTCCCCTTTTCTCAAGGGCGTGCCAACGTTTGTCATTCTGGACTGATGGTGACATGTATCGCGGATATCTATGGACAACAGTATCCATTTATGTTCCACTTAGGTGGATTGTATGTTCGTCTGCCGCCTTTTTCTATATATATAAAAAAAAACACAGTCTCACTAACTTCCTTCGGCGCCACTGGAGGAGGCGGATATTGGAGGAGGCCAAGACCCACAAAGGATTGTCCCTTTGTGGGTCTTAGCCTCCTTCAATATCTTCCTCCACTTTGTGCGGCCCTTTGCCTTTCTCTTCCATGTGATTTTCTTTCCTAAGTTAGCAAGGTCTTCCATGACACTGTTTGTTTATCTTTTCTTCGGTCTGCCCTTGGTCTTTTGTGCTGAGGGATCCATTTCGTAATTTGTTTTACTCGCCGTGACTCAGGCTTTCACTCAGTGTCCTATAATAAATAACTATCGTCTTGTTCTGAGTCAAGGCCTCCATCATCGTGATTCATTGTGATAAGATATTCATGGTAATCCTCTCGCACTAGTCCACGATCACAGTCTATCAAAACATTCAGATCAGGCCTTACTTCACTCAAAGACCGCAACTTGCTTGAGACTAAGCAAAAAGTCAATCTAGGTAAGTACTCATATTTTTTTTTATAATCTTCTTTTCAGCCCTTGGACGTCCACTGCTGGACATAGGCCTCCCCCATTGTCCGCCATTTAGACCTGTCGGCAGCGACCTGCATCCAGCGGGTGCCCGCAACCTTTATGAGGTCGTCTGTCCATCTAGCAGATGGACGTCCTCGGCTTCGTCCGCCGGTACGTGGTCTCCATTCGAGAACCCTTTTGCCCCATCGGCCATCGGTTCTTCGAGCTATGTGCCCTGCCCACTGCCACTTCAGCTTGCTAACCCGAGAAATAATTGCTTTTTATAATACACTGTTTAAATTTTATTCAACAAACATCATGACTACACATTACATCGCAGTAATATCAAAACGTATACATACTTTTTTGACAACTCTCATGTTTTTTTAAAATAAACATGCAAATACGGGTTACAATTTATGATTGTAAAGGGACTAACAGAATAAAAGTCCGTGAAATATACGGTCAATTGACATTTCTGAATGAGGCCGTATTTACCACTTCGCCAGGGCTATTACGGAGTAGCTAGTTCTTATAAATTATATAAATAACTGGCAAATGCACAACTGGAATCAAATGCTCATTTAAAAAGATATGACTGATATAAGGCTATCAAAATGACTTTCCGTCCTTTTATTATGACAATTTGTCACGAAATTTATTTCTTTTACATTTATTTCGTAAAATACATTGTCGATTGTCGATACATTGTCGATGTATTTTATTGTTATTCTCTACCTACCTTTTCGCTCATTTCAAAAATGCAATGTAATCTCAACATTGGTACTAGTAACTTATTTATAATGAAAAAAAATAATTGAATCGTTTCTATATGCAAATTTTAATTTTGAGCAGAATCATACAACTTGACATTTCTACAATGAAATTAATTTGCTGATGTCAGACAGTGGCAGCATAGGTTGTAAGTAGGTACAATAATATAATCCAAACAGCTTAAATAAAGACTTTTATGATAGTTTTTACAGATATGTTGTTTTCATAAAATCTTTTGTAAACCATAGTGAATGGGCGTTTGTGCGGGGACCGTGTCGGTTTTGTCTGTGTAAAATGTCAAAGTAAGGGAAAAAAGCTAAAGGCAAACGCAAAATTGTGTTGACGCAGTGACCGCAGCGGCGGCGCGGCGCGGCAAGGGGTTCGGGCGATACCGGGCACGTCGCACCCAATGGCGAGACGCAGCTCATGTTGGGGTGGTCTGTGTGGGCCCACTCAAGAACAATTCTAGTGAAGCCGTCATCCGCTAGGATAAGCGACTCATTATTCACTAAAAGCCCACGGCGTGCCCGCTCGGGTAATTGGAGGCTTTGTTCCTTTGCGCGCGGCTTTGACGCTCTCGTGAACTACGAGCGACGATGCTCCAATGGATTATTATTCGCACAATCAACGATGTACGCAGTCTTATATTAATCTGGCGTCCAAGGTACGAATTGTTCGGCGAGATAAACGTCGTATTACGTTTTTCCATATTTATTTTCGTTGTGTAATCCAGCGCGAAGTATTTTTCAGTCTAAATATAAATATCTCCTGAATGATGTCGCACGACGATACAAAGAAAAGATAAAGAAAAGAAATAATTGTGCCATTGTCAAAACCACTCATGTACGGATGCGGTTCAGATTTGCGTGAGCGTGGGAAACAAAGGTAGAAGAAGCCATAATCTGGGTTTCATGCATTAGAATGAAGAAATAACTACTCCGCCCGCGTGCATAGCCAATAACCGATGCATAGCGGCAGTCGAGTCTCCTACCCAACGGTTGCACGAACTTACACTCTGGACATTATTTATACTTCGGTACAAGTTCCGTCGTCCTTACATATTAAATATATAACCACAATATGTGAAATGTGTATTAAGTAAATAGTGACAATAACAAACATTTAAAGATAAACTCGATAAAGTGATTTATTATCTAAACACCTCACCATAACTGGTGACCCCGACGTGATTAAAACTTAGTTAGTTTTAAAACTTTAACTTAGTTAAAACATACTTAACTAGTTAGTTATTGTAGTTTACAAGATGGACTCGTTAGGTACTAAAATCATTTCATGCAACCGTGTAGTATAATATGACGGTTACAAGGAGATTGTTGCTTTTAATTTATTCCTCTTGTCACCAATAAGTTAAAACTCGTTTCCTCGTGGGTTGTAACTAGCAAGTTATCCTCCATGAGACTTTCTAATCTAAATTGCAAGTAGCTTCTTCCAATTGTAGGTAGATTTAACTCATCCCATGCAGATTATTATAGAGTTCAGTTACTTACAATCTAACTAATTGTCGGAAGATATCGATATATAAGTAATTATAAGTTGCGGGCACGGAACTCCGGCTATCGTTAACTTTTCTACATAGATACCCACTTCCCAACATTTCGATGGAATTTGCATGGAATAAATACTCGTAAATGTATTTTTGTAGAATGTAATAATTGAGGCAATATTTCTTCTGCCCGTCGAAGGAAATATATTTTTGTTTGCAAAAGAAGATGACTCGCGACACCATTTTCGTTCTCAGCAATTGCAATTCCTTGAAATATGGCGTGCGTTGAAGTTAAAAATACAAGAGCTAATTTTTTAAAAGAGGGCGCTCTCTTCAGTTTGTCGCGATCGCCGCCGCTCCGACAACGCAAGGGTGCTCGTTATAGTGAGCCCCGCGGCGCCAGAGACACAATCTCAAAGTTACATTTTCACATATTACTGACAATCCACAAGCGATACTCGACTTTACACCCTTAAAATTTCCACGCATTCAAAATTCCCCATAAGCAAATATAACGTGGCAAAAATTTACAACCAGTCTTCCTCATTACGTCTGTCGGCGTTATTGCCATCTTGTCGCAACATCAGTAAGCAGCTCTGAAAAATATTTACATTTACATCTCTCACAAATATTGAATGAAGGCAAAGGGAACACCGAGGTCTGTTTACTCTTTGTATTAATAACGTTGTTATGTTTAGGAATTCAGTTATTGACTTCCTTCATATTAAGTAGAAATATGTCGAAACCGTATCGTAATACAGCGAAATTCTTTTGCCACATTTACGGTAGCTTCCTTCGTTTTGTAATAAATATTCCTATCTCTCAGATGTTTATATTGGTCTGATGTTATAACAACACACAATATAACATACATTAACTAAAACAAAAACAATAATACAAATGCTGAAGTTTCTTCAATCGGTTCAGTGATATGCCACTACCACAATATGTACGTATATTTAAAAATACAATATCTCGTTTATTTACACAAAAGATAAAGTGCCAAATTCGCCTTTTTAAATTCACCACCAAAAATAAATTCAAAGAAAACAAATCAGTACTGGGGATATGAAAAGCAAGGCACCCTTGGTATGATTCCTCTTTATACCAGAAGCGTCTAACGAAGTCGTGAGCTTAGCTGCAGTCGACGGCACACACAAAAAAACTTGGCATAAAGCAATGCAAGTAACCCACTCTGTATATTTTTTTACAACCAAGACATCGCCTACGTTTTGACGACGAATGTACAATAAAACAAGATCGTTTTATTGTACATAAGTAGACACTTGGCGTACACTCCCGGATCCCTGAATAGAGCCACCATGCATTTTTGGTTTTGATGGTCTGCAGTTTCAAAAAAAATTTTTGATCGATCAAAAAGTTTTATACAGTTTTGAAGCTGCCATACTAACCATCATTTCAGTATACCATTTGAATTCAGAGTACTGAAAAATTTGAGTTTAAGTGTAATATGTCGTGTGTCCGCCTTTCGCATGGGAAAGACTTTTATTGGATTTTTGAAGAAAAACTATTTTTACCTAAAAAATCGGTTTTTCAGTAACTTGTACTGCTTCCAAGAGCGTTTATGACGGCCGTCAAGCGTTTGGCCTGGAATCAATCAACGTCATTATGAAGTGTTGTGGAATATTCTACCATTCTTCCTCGATGCCAGTTTTTAGCTCCTGCAAGGTCTGCGGAGCTGAGTGGTGAGCTCGTACACACCTCTTTAGCTCATCCTATAAATACTATAGGATTCATAACTGCGTTTCTTGCTGGCCATTCCATGACCATGATTCCATACAGACATTATGGAGGTATTTCCTAACGATTCCTGCAGTGTGCGCTCATTGCATTATCATGCATGAAAATGAAATCTTGGCCACAAAATCTAGCATATGGCATCACATGACTCTCTAGGCATTGACAAATGTAACGGTCACCATTTAGTAGTAGCAGCCGTGGTCCCGTCACAACCTGAAGTCCAATTTTGCCTTCTGCGGAAATTCCTCCCCAGACATTCCATGGGTTATAACTCACTTTCTCTTCAATACAGCACTGTACAAAATGCTCTCCCTGTCTTCGGTACACCTTCCTCCTTCCATCATACAGCATAATCTTGGATTCATCGGTGAAGAGTACCTGGCTCTATTGACGTTTAGTCCAATGCAAATGTTCACGCACAAACTGAAGGCACCGTTCTGCGAGCTCGTCTCAATTTAGGCCGATTGGCTAGCTTATGTGATTTTATATCACGTTCCTCGAATCTCCTTCTAATAGTCCGAGCGCTAACAGCCACTCCAAGAAAGTCTCGAAGCTGTTCTTGAATCTGTACTGAGGTCAGGTGATGATTTCGTAAGCTGGTCGTGAAGACCTTGTCTTTCCGTCATCAGTCGGAATCGTGGTCCTCCTGGACGGCAAATGAAACCGCCACTCCCTAGGTATCGATGGTATATCCTTTGCATACGGCTTGCCGTATATGGTATATACGGCGTAAATAAAGTTCTACACTCACATTTCGCTGACTAAGCCTAGACTGAAGAAGTGCCGCACCTTGCGCGGCTACTTCAGGCGCAGTATCCATAATTTTAAAATCAAAATCGGTTCTAATCTCAAAAAAACAATTTAACGAAACTTTTATTGAAAAACAACACCATTAAATCAAAAAAAACTGTTCCAATTCAAATTATCTGCTTTTTATTTTTTTCGAAACAATGAACTGACTCGGCTTTTCTTCTATGATTCAAATTCGTGATTTCAAATTTGTAAGAATAGCACACCAAAATGATGGTGAATATGCCAGCATCAAAACTGCATAAAAACTTTTTGTTTGACATAACATTATTTTTTTATCAGGGCTTTATATATAAAAATGCACGGTGGCTCGATTCGGGTGTCCGGGAGTGTATTTTCGTTCACGTGCATAGCAGCTAATTGTTAACGGTACTTTTAGCACATACAGGCGCCAGTAATCTTAGTTTTAATGGTCTTTTTGTGAACTTGTCTCTTGACATAGCCGCCGCTGTTATGTTTGGATTGTTGAATTCTAAAAAGAAATCATGTTGTAGATACGAATGTAACTGTACATACCCTATGGGTCATGCAAAGACAACAATGAATATCAATATATGAACTTAGAGTCTCTGTGTTTATTGCTCTACTCTTATGAATAGCACTAAATTTGGACCCAAATGGATAACCTCATACGAGTGTACTGCCGTCCTAAACCAAAAAGTGGTATGTACAAATAAAACGAAATTTTGTTTTTTATACCTCTGGATAGCTTTAAATAAAAGGAATCAGATGCACTAAACAAAAATCTGAAACTAATCCGCAAGTGCCAAAAATCGCTAAGAAATAAATGCATATGTCAAATTTTTTGAATACTTCACGACAAAGTTTAGTAATAGAAATAGCGGCATCTTGATAATATAACTATTATGCTTAAGTAAACATGTAACATAACCAACAAGTTACCTAACTAAATCAGCGGTAAATACAAGTGTGCTAAACGATTTGTAGGTATATCAATCAAATTCCTACGTTACCACTTTCACGCTAACTATATTTGCCTACAAGATGATGACGATAATACAAAAATCGCAAGATACTACCTACACACCCTCTTATTACCCCCTTCGTTCCTGTGGGAGAAAAACCGAAAACAGGGGTAAACTGTCCCTCTCTTATGATATGAACACATAAAAGACGAAATCATAGAATAATATTGAATTACCTTTTTGAAATTTTATTGTGATTTATTTTATTAACAATATTATTTTGTCGGTAGATACCTAACTGTTCATCTCAAGACAAAAAATGGTCATTTTACTCATTTGTAATATTTTATTTCAGCCTTTTAACGTCCTAGTGCAGGGCACAGGCCTCCCTAGTAAATAACTAGAGGGTTTCGGGCCAAAGTCCACCAAGAGGGCCCAGCGAGGATTGGTGAATATAAATGCTACATTTTTTTTTTTAAATCATGGAACATGCAAGGGCGTAATATTTTTTTAAATTGGTACTTAACTTGAAACTCAGTGGTACGTACGGGCTGAGAATTTGAACTCACGACCTCACTAATGCAAGTCGAGAATTTACACCCCTAGGCTATCACCGCTCCAATTTCTATTATATGTATTTAATTAATTCGGACGATATAATAACCGAAACAGAGTTTAATTATCAATAATGCGTTTGAAGAATAAAATTTTGAAGTCATTTGTAATCCCGTAAAAACATTTACATCGAATATTGAAGAAAAAAATTTACTCTCGAAGATTTATATGATTGATCAGACTATAATACTCAATATCTCGAATAAATTTATTAAAATGACCCTCCAAATATAAACACCATAAACAATAAAAAAAATATAACAAAATTGATACCACCTTTTGTTTGAATTATAACGCAGTTGGGAAATTTAATGTCAAATTGAATAAAATTTTGGAAAAAGCTCTATAAAACCCAGTATGCATAAAAAAAACTAATAAAAATATGTTTGTGATCGTTTGAATTATACCCTAATATTGTCTTACTTTGTATAAGTACATTATTAAAGTTTAGTTCATTAAAGTTTAATTTCTTTAGAAGAATGCCGATTTTTTTTGTTCTAGTCTGATTATGGAAATGATAATTAGTATGAAAATGTTTACAAAATTACAAAGTATTAATTAATTTTGTTTTTTTATATACATTTTAACCTAAAACAAAATCATACATATTTTTTTTATGACAATGACTATAGGTACCTACCTACCCACAATAACCCAACATAAAAGCAAAAAGGCGGTATCTCTTTTAATTAGAAAAGTATTAAGGAATTTTATACTTTGATTTTTTCCATAGTCAAAAAATAACCAAACAAAGCAGCCTATGTATCAAAATTTCCTTAACAAGTCATTAATTTTCTTAATCTTAATTTCGCCAAAGTCTTGGTATAATCTCGATAACCTCTCAACACTCAGTTACTGATTTCAATATAATTAAGTTTCGTGATACACTAAATATTAATTATTAAAAAAATATTGTAGTTTTTACTAAAATACCTGTTAAATTGCTCACTCCCATACTAATTAAAGACTGACTGACAGGCATGCTATAAAAGTCCCTGGGTCCGTACAAACAAAGGGAACTATGTATTTACATAGATTAAAATACAGTTTAGTGTAATTTTAATACAATAATCATATTTTTTTTGTAAAAGAGAAAATAATGCTGATAATAAAAAAAATATTAATCACCTTTTTGAGATTAGGAAAGTTGCTAGTATAAATACGTGTAAACTAGCGATGCCCGCGACTTCGTGCACGTCGACGTAAAACTTAATTCCCGTGGGAAATCTATAATGAGTCTGGATAAAAAGTACTTTACATGTTAACACGGTACATAAGCTATAACTATGCCAAGTTTCATTAAAATCCGTCCAATGGTTTTTGCATGATTCGCGTTCAGATAGACAGACGGACAAAAGACAAAAATTCAAAAAAAATCATTCGCATTTTACGCTTCTTGAAACAAGTTCTTTCAATAAATATAAAATGACGTACAGACATCGCTTTGTTACGATTTCATGATATGTATAGATAACCCTATTTAAATAGCAAGAAAATAACATGACGTAAACAGAAAAAATGCACTTTAGGGATATGAAAATCTCTGAAGAAATTTAAAATAACATTGCTCCTGGGCGGGCCGTTATCACTGGTCGCATACCGCAGTCCACGACAGCTACTACTACTTTAACTGCTTTAACAGTATTGAAGTTGAATACTTTTTTGTCATCCAATAACATTGTCGAGAGGTAGTAGGTATGAATGAGGCACAACTGCTCATAAAATGGGTCGTTAAACGAATACACGTATAGATAAAAGAGACTTGCCGAGATACTGAAAATTGCAATGTCAGTTACAAATATCTAAGTATTAAAACTTGAGACATTTTAAGTTTATTGAGAGGCAATATACAAGTTTCTTACAATTTTATGTTTTGATTTATGATACACGCATAGATTAAATTCGTCTTACTAGTTGACATACAATAAGCCACTAATTACGTACAAACATAAAGAAGAATATCAACGCTACAGATTCTTATATGTCCTGTATCGCACCGCTCAGGAAACATCAAATGATTTGGTAAACATCAACCTTGATGATCCATTGACGAGTAATACTGACATGATATGATAGGCCTTCTCATACACCCCTCACGAGGGTGAAGGTAACTGGTCGGGGTTGGGCCCCCTTCAGTGGTTTCGACTCTGTCCGCGAATACGGACGGTCTCCGGGTTGGCCCTCTGGGCCGTAGTGGCGCCTCAAGGTTCCCATGGGAACCCCTTTGTGATGCCACGCCTTACGACGTGGTTAGGTCGCGCGGGAGCGCCTTGCTCTCTGGAGGCCGCACGAGGGAGTGGCGCCAGACCCCTGATATGGGGCAGACGCGACGCATCAGCGCGGGTGAACATTGTGCAGGCAAGGCGGGTGATGAATGCATGCAGGCTCTCCATCTTTAGGTCCCTCTGGATCGTGGTGTTCCTCACGCAGCGAGGAGCGTCGACGATGGTACGCAGAGCGATCGTTTGCTCGATGTGTAGGGCTTTCCTGTTTGTACTGCGCACCAGAGCGTACCACGCTGGTGCGGCGTACGTGAGGCGGGATCTAATGTACGTTTTGTAGATCCCGAGCTTCATGCGCAGATGAAGGCGCGAGGAGAGCAGCGGTCGTGATATTACTCGTTAACGCTTTTACTCGGTTTATGCACTCGTAGCTCCTCCACCGGCGACTGTCGTCAAGAAAAAGTTGCGAGCTGACCGATGATCCAATAACATTTCAAACTCCAGTCAAAACTTTATAGGCAAAGAACCAATAAGAAAGAATGTGGTTTTACTCTCCAATGAATCATCCACTAAGAGCATCTGTGCCTAAGGTACAGATAGATACTCTTACATAGATCCCTATCTAATTATTATGTATCTCACGCAACATGATAATTTAGGAAAATTATGTCTAAGGATTTAAGCTTCCTTGGAAATTAAAAACATCGTCTTTCAAGAAGGCCTCACCTACTTATATTTCGCTTGTATATTGTAATTTAACCACGCGACAAAATCCCGCTAAAATTCACTCCCACATTTCACTAACTGAAGTACGAAAATATTTTCTTTTTCTTTCTTAGTTTTTATTATTTTTAGGTTCCTCAACTGTAACTAACTATATATGTATCTGTGATAATGTGAGTATAGTAAACAAAAACTTTAAATAATATAGCTGAATAAACTATCAGTTGATGCCAGCCCCTAGGTTAATACTTAGATTGGTTTTTCTATCTTTCTATAGCTAAAGATCTGTAAACAAGTATATATTACAAATTGGTTTTGTTTCCTCATCCCTCACTTCCGTGATAATTAATTTCATTTGTCTCTTCCACGATCGACAAAATCAATCAAAGAAATCAAACTTTTCTCTCTGGGAAGCTCTCCTTTATTTGATATATAAAACATGTATAAGTAACTTGTATTTATACTTTTACGCATAAACTGAATTCCAGTATATATAATCCTGCATACTAACAATTCAATTTATAAGTGTTATATCGTTATCAAGTTTTTTTTTATAGAAAAGGTTACAGATAAGCGTGCGACCCATGACACGGTGGTAAGTGGTCACCGTCATCCATGGACACCTGTAAAGCCAAGAGGGATGCGGCTACACTACCGGGATTATCATCAAATCTCCAAATAAATATATTTTATAATCTACCTCAAGATATGGACGTAGTCTTTAGTAGGTCCGTAGCCTTTTCGAAACCCAGCCTATTCCGGGAGCTAGAACTCGTCTAACTGCCAAGCGAAACAAGTGAAGGCAGCTTATATAAGTTATACAGCATTTATAAACTACATTCGCGATGCTCCAATAAACATATTTATAAGTATATAAATACAAATACTTTATTTGCCAAAATTATTACATTTAGGTACACAGAGTTGCTATTATCCTCCGCACTACGATGACCTGTATCGTCGGCGCCAACGTTGCGAATTAAACTTTATTAAAATTTTATAAACCATCGAGTAGATACATCGAAACTTTAATTACATTAAAGACACATTGAACTACATTAATTTCATTAAATGTTTTTGTCATAATGTAACGTCAATACGGTTCCTTAGATATGTTGCCTTCGCTTCTGATTCTCATTAACTCAGAAAATACAATCGCTTAATTTAATTCAGCTTAATTCAATCGCTACTAGACTAGAAGACAATCATTGGTTAGATTTCAATTAAGTTTAAATTATCCAAAAAGCTCAATTATAAATGCGAAAGTTTGTAGGTGGGATATCTGTTATTCAATAACGTCGAAATGATTAAACCTATTTCGTTGTAACACGTCAAATATATAGATTGTAATACAGACTAACACATTGGCTATTTACTATTCATGTAGACCACAAGAACCTAAGTGGCGGACAAAAGCTAGTCTTAAATATATACTTACTGCCGACGTACTACCCATAAAATTATCTTTATTAAAGGCCAATATATCATTATTAGGGACCGTGACAAATACCCTACAAAGCTATCTTGAGACGCTGTATATAGAGTTTAATTCCATTACAGAACAGCTATGGAGCCGTCTGGGGAACAAAGGCCAGTTTTAATCCATTAACAATACGTCAGCGCGTTGACCCCACAACCGCATTTTAAAACTACAGTCATAAAGTACCACAACTATATAAAAAATAATAAAAAGCGTTTTCTTCAAGAAAATTAAAATAAAAGCTTCAGGAGAATAAAAACTTCACTTATTTTGTATTTCGTCTTTGTGAACTAAATGGCGTATTTTTAAGAAACGATTATACTACAGACTCTTTTAAAACATATTGGAAAGAACATTAGAAACATATTAAAACATATGGAAAGCTTATTGGAAATAACATTTGTTGGAGTGGATTTTGAAAATGAGCATATCGTCGATCATGTTTTATGAAGAATCGATATAAGTATTGTATAATAATACATTTCTCGATATTTCGTATACTTAGAATAAAAAAATATATGATAAATATTTTATTTACTTATGAATTGCGAACAATCATTTTTGTGATCAAGTAAATATAAAAGTCATAGAATACGAACTTTATAAAACGTGACAAAATGTATTTTTTAGTGACAATAAAACAAACAAAACATTTTAAATATCTATCTCAGTAACATCTATCTCACGAAAAGGTTCACGTCACATATATCACACACCCTCACCCACACCACAACCACTTTACGCATCGTTCATACTTTACCCAGAGAAGCTTCGATTAGAGACAATGGTTGCTCAGGGTACTCAGACAACAAAAAACAAATAAGTGTGTAACAGAACACGGTCACGAGCTCGCGTAATCCAAACAAATAGATCTTGCTGTCAGTGTCGTCACGATAAGACGGTAAGCTAACTGTATACAAAAACGCAAGACACGGATTACGCACACATGGAATTTCTTGACGTAAGTGTTAACGAGTGCGACGTGACACTGCAGCGAATGTAGTCTCGCTAAGTGTTAAAAAATAAATAATGGTTATTTAATTTGTATTCCACTGTCGGTTTGACGCGAATAAATAAATAAAATTCAATACATTCTGTCATCCCACTTTCGCTTATAATCGCCTCCAAATTAGACTTCTTTTGTTTCGTTGGCTGTCAGATGTCACGGGATGTGGTCATAGTCCATTTTTTATCATTACATTTACCTTGTGATTTCCATTGTATTGTGTTATTAATTAAAATACTATTTTGCCTAAACTGTCTGTCAACTTCTATAAATAAATTAATTAATTGTAACGTTATCTCAGCGAAGGTACCTTATTGTTGGTATCAATTTATATATTGAAAAACTTTTTTAAGATTTAAAAACATTTCGTTGTTTAATTGGAAACACGCTGTAACATCTGATATCATAAGTCATTTCTTTTAGTATTTCAGCAGGTAAAGTCAAGATATTCAATAGCTTCAGTAGGTTTCAATATCTTGGAAACTGGAACCGACGATTAAGTCTCTTTTCTCAAATAATGTCACAATTATTTAATAATTAGTAATTTAATACATATCTATAAGTTTGCATGTAGTTCAAAATAATATATTATGTAGCTTGAAGAACATTTCCAAATATTTATACCTAATAATAAACATGAATCAATTCTATAAAGTTTTAGCAAAAATGTCAGTAGGTGTCAGCTCTTCAGCAATTGTAACAATTCCACCCACCGTAGTTAACAATTTCCAGAAAATGTCTAGATTAACCTCTATCCATAATTCTACTGTGGTATCAGTGTCGCGCTGTGGTTGGCTAGCCATTGCGAGCATGCGTTAGAAAAATTAAAGGCTACTAAATGCCACAATAGTATACATAATACAAAGCAAAAGTAAATACAAGTTTTGATTAGTCCTTTTGAACACATAAATTAATTAACCATCCCGTAACTTGACCAGTTTGCCCATCAGCTATCTAGATAGATCCTAGATAGATAACAATCTAGATAGATAGTTAACAGTTAATGATAGATAGCGCGCTCAGGAGCGCATTACAATACAATTAATTACGAGGGTGCATTTTTAAGTTCGCGGATTGGGGGTAAGGAGAGAAAATTAAAATACAGAATTATTTTTCTTTTTAAATGTATTCACCTGCAACCCTGATACATTTTTCAGATCTTTCAATTAACTTGTGTATGTTTTCGAAAAAAAAATGATTTCTCTTTGTCCTCAAAATAAGCTGAAACTGCGTCCTTCACTTTTTCATCAGTGGTAAATTTCTTCCCACGTAGTTCTTTTTCATTTTTGGGAACGGGTAATAATCACATAGAGTCGGATCCGGACTATAGGGAGGATAGTTTAAAATATCGAAGCCCACCTTGTGCAGGGCAGACAGTGCAATACGACTCTTGTGAACGAGCGCATTGTCGTGCAGGAGCATTTATAGATTTCATTTCTTCATTTATAGCGCATTTCTTTTATAGATTGTTTCAAACGCTTTAGGATTGAAGCGTAATGTTCCCAAGTTATTAAAACATCCTTTTCCTTATAATCGATGAGATCCTGATCTCTCTGTGTCCCAAAACACGGTCGAAATGAGTTGCCTGGCAGACTGTGACACCTTGAAATTCATTGGCGATGGTGTACTTTTTTTATGCCACTGCATGGAGTCTTGCTTGGAGTCAGGTGGTGAACCCAAGTTCATCCCCAGTGACAATTCGACTCAACACTCCATCCTGGTCTTCTTCACAGAGGTTCAAAAACGCACGCGCACATTCAACGCGCTGTTGTTTTTGCGGCGGTGTGAGCATTCTCTGCACCCATCTTGCGCTGACCTTAGTTATGCCCAGGTGGTCATGAAGAATTTTAAGAATGGTTGTTTCGGATACTCCAACCATTTCTGCAAGTTGTTTTTTCTTCAGACGAGCGTCTTCCAGTATACATTTTTCGACTTTTTGAATAAGTTCTAGTGTGGTCACCTCGATAGGCTGCCCAGGCCGTAGATCTTCATCAAGTGAATCCCCGCCTTGCTTAAAGATACTATGCCACATGTAAACCTTGGCTTTTCCTGGACAAGAGCAGACTTTCTTTGCTTAGTAACGAACTTTATGACGGCGCGTTGCTCGATTTTCTCCATATTGAATGTTCTCTTCCCGACTCAGTTGCGTGATCGTCGATTGCTTAAGGGTTAATGACCCTATTATGATGAAAGCCGGTATTTATAGTAATAGTGAGTCACTCAGCACGATAGGGTTTAAGATAGACTCCGCAGCCTCCAAACCCAGCCATTCCGCGAAATTAAAAACACACCCTCATAAATATTATATAGATATTAGGAATAATCACTAAGAAATCTTCCATTTCTATAATTCTATTCAACCGATAAATGCGGACATTTTGAGGACATTTATAAATATTACAATAATTGAAACATTAAAGTTGCTATTACACTTTTATGATGACCATAAAGCACCTTTCTGGCATTGTGTACTGCGACCACGCGCGGGGAGACTCGTCTGCGACAGCCTGTGGGTGCTTCCACAATGTGTCCCGTGGGTGGTACGCGGGTTGAGCACTCCATCCATGCTGATATTGTGCTAACGGTTGTACTGATACAACATTATTTTTAATGTATCCAGACGCTGATAAAACAATATATCTTAAACATTAAATAGCCATAAAACGTTCAATAACACTTAAAAACATCCGCTTAAATCTTTTATTGGCAACATATCTCTTCTATATACAGTATACGGTCAGCGCAATGATTCAAATGTTTTTTTTTTTGTATATATCACAAAATCTAAGCCTAAAGTAAATTCCGTTGAAATAAGAGCTATACTTGCATATTAGATGAGGGAAATAAAAACGCAATAGAAATAAACGCGTACGAAGCGTTTCAATAAAACCAGTGGCGTGAAACTGGGCTATTGGTTTCTTTACGCCACACCGCTCTGTGTAATTCGAGCAAACCAAACCGCAGCGGCCTGCCTCTAAACAAACATGCAAATATTGAAAACGGTTCAAGTGCGTTCTTTATGTATCATGGTATTTTTGCATTCGAAATATTTAAATTTAATAGCTAACATAAAATGAAATAAAATATAACATATACTAATTAATTATTTCGATTTGTAATAAAGTAATAATGTACAAAGAGCCTCAGTTTATTGAGTACTTAAGAAAGCTGTTCCAAAAGATTAGATTACTTTAATATAAATACCCACAGAGTACTCCGCTTATAGAAATGTCAAGAATATTACCTAAAACAAAAAAAAACAATACTAATAAACCCAAATGTATTTATTAACATTGACATGACTATTAATTTATTAATTATTTTTGAGGGGGAGAGTGCACGCTGGGCGCGCTCGACTGGCCACGTTACCCCTCTCTCACAGAAGACTACCTTGAAATGTACTGCATTTCCCACTTTATCTTATTCCCCAATGTACGTACTTGTTTCGGTAGTGAGTGAGATAATTATGCGAGAGCCCATTCCCATCCTATCCCTTCCCATGTCCCCAACGCTTTCTCCAAATCCATTATTTCATCAACAAAGGTAGGCAGTGTAACCGGGGGTGTGCCAACGTTTGTTATTTTGGACTGATGTTGGCATGTATGGCGAATTTCTATGGGCGACAGTATCCGCTTACAATCAGGTGGACTGTATGCTCGTCTGCCGCTTTCATTGAAAAAAAAAATCTTCGAACAGTATGTAGAATAACTCGATTTAATTAAGCTCCCAATTAAATTACTAATGAACTTTCATATCAAAAGTTGTAATGCCGCCATTTCATGACTTTTAATAACAACAATTATTACCATTTTATATCCACTGAATTAGTAATAGATATTAATTAATATTTTCAACTAATTCGATAAACGACCAATTTATTGAACATTAAATAATTAAATAAAACTATAATGATACAAACACCACATGAAATTATGATCGATTAAGTTTCTCAACGTTTGCATCTAATTAAATTAAAAAGATATGAAGAGTCGAGGTCGGATTGACTGATCGACGCGAGGACACATTCTTCGGTGATGTAATACAATTTCTTCATAAATAATTGAATATTATTAATGAACAGCCGCGGTAATAAAGAGCTCCGATTCAAAAGACAGGAATATTAACGCCCACGCCCACGGTTAGGGAAAATAAAGAGTGGCATAAGTTAGAGACGATGCGAGTTAACATAATAAATTAAATATCCAGAACATATTAAGACGAACATAGTAGCAAAAGAAAAATAGTTTTGAGCAATGTCATTAAGCTTTTTGACTCTTTAAATACCCAAATATAATGCAAAAAATAAATATAAAAAGATTGTATTTAAACGAGAAGAATAAAAACTAAACGAATAGTAATCATAAAGTAAAGATTTCTTACATTAATAAAATTTCCCTTCTTTATTGTCACCAGAGAACTTAAACTTAACCCACCTTTAATGTATTACCATCAATTTCCTGCACATTCAGTATTTTCTGTTACTCATTTAATTATTTCTTAACTAAAATAACTCTGGTACATACCACATAGCCAGCTTCGAACGTGTGTGATAGGATACATGAAAATGACAGGCTTGGGTGATCAAAAATAGGGATCAAGATTATGGGAATATTTCCGGCAACATGATTGGAAGGTATCAAACTTTACGCAGACTCCAGGTAACTTTGGCGTATAAAAAATAGTATAGGGCATATTAAAAAATTGTGAGGGACAGGGATAGATAGTGAGCGGGATCCAATCGTGGACAATAAGAGCCTGAAAAAAACATAATTGTATAATCATAGATGAGCTTTGAACCTTTTTTAATTAGACAAAGTTTAATGTCATTTCTTTGGCTTTGAGGATGTTAATTATCATTAGTCATTACTGATATTGTATTCACAAAAGTAATTGTTTACTAATTAACAGATTTTTGTATTTTATCCCTTGCGTCGACTCTACAAATGCATTTGCCGCATCACGCATCGCCACGTCAGTCAACTCAGTACGAGTACACTAGTTCAGAACGACGAAGAGGAGACCACTACAACGGAATGCCAACTCGAAGCATGACTCCACAAATTCTACGCCATTTAGTTAAAATGGATTATCATAATCATTTACATAGTGAACCGGCCGGTGTGATAAATGCAGCCCTCTTATTATCGGACCTAATTATTGTTCTTTGTGTTTAAATTCGGCTCTTATATTTAAATCAAGTCACGTAGGAGCGTCGGCGTAGCAGGACCGTCAGACAAGGGTTTAAGGATATGAAGTTGTTAAGTCATATTCAGGATACGCCCAGAATATTTTTATGTGTTCACATTATTTGCTTAATAGATTGTGTTAATGTTTGTTTAACTACTTAAAAATCAGAGTAACCCAAAAGGAATCGTAGTTTTCTTTTATTATTGTACCCCGTTATTTATTTATCACTTCATTAGTTTTAAATGTTTCATGACACTACTCGGCATGTAAGTTATTATTTGGCATTTTATTGTACAAATGTCAAGTGTTGAAAATAAAACTCACCCATTCTCTAATTACTACAATAACACGCCCTGTGACAAATGAAATGGTGCAATGTAAATAAAAAATACTCAATGCTACAATTACACAACATGAATTATTAGAACGTGTTATAAAGTGTAAATATTTCACTTTACAAAAGGCATACATTAGATGGCACGCACTTACACCAGCCACATAAATTCAACTGTGGCAGAACACGTCACCATAAACTTGATTTATCTTTTGTGACGTAAGTTAACTCGGTATCTTATGTTACCATTTCACTTTGAAAAAATAATATTCCGTTAGCACACATAATATTATAGTTGCATAATAGGGCGATACATATAAATCGTATAAACGTTGTTTTTAAGAACTGGTTAGTAACTTAGGCCATGCTAATTTTATAGGATTAATTTTAGTCACAAAAGGTAAAGGGAAATAGGTATTAGGGGTTAAAGTATAAAATTGCCGATTTGTACTGAAAAATTAAAACTCGTTTTTTTCTAAAATGTAACATATTTATTTAATCAAAATATCTACCCTCATTATCTATACATTGTTGCCATCTAATCGGAAGTTCATTTATGCCTTTGCGATGGAACTTTGGGGATGTAGATTCAACAAACTGTGTGAAAGCATTTTGTACTGCCTCTTGGGAAGAAAATTTTTTACCACGTATAAAATTGTCCAAATCACGCCAAAAATGGTAGTCCGTTGAAGCAAGGTCTGGCGAGTACGGAGGATGACGTATGGTTTCTAACTGCAGCTCCTGTAGAATTACAACGGTTTCTCGTGCAGTCTGAGGTCTTGCGTTATCATGGAGCAATAATGGTGAAGATCGATTCACGAGTCGGGGCTGTTTCACTGCTAGTTTCGCCATCATTGTTCGAAGTTCGGCACAGTAAACATCTGCTGTTATTGCTTGACCAGACTTGAGAAAGCTATAGTGAATAACAGAATAGAATAATGAATAGACCACCAAACAGTTACCATTACCTTTTTATTGGTAAGCTTTGCCTTAGGGCACTGTTGCGGCATTTGACCTGGGGTCAGCCATTGCATTTTTCGCTTTCGGTTATCGTAAAGTATCCACTTTTCGTCACATGTCACAATTCGATCCAATATTCCTTCATTTATGTACCGATTCAACAAGACAACGCAAGTTTCAACACGCGTTTCTTTCTGCAGATCAGTCAAATCATGAGGCACCCATTTTTCATATTTTTTTATCTTATTGATTTGATGCAAATGAGTCAATATTGTAGGTAGGGTAACGTTAAACCATGCCGCTAATTCCTGGGTAGTTTGACTCGGATCGGCTTCCACCATCTCCTTTAATTCACCTGTGTGGGCGGTCTTCCACGTGGTTCGTTCTTCAAGTCGAAGTTTCCATTACGAAAGCGTTTAAACCAAAAACGCACGGTTCGTTCATTAGCAGTCTTCTCTCCAAACGCAGCATTGATATTGCGAGCCGTTTCTGCCGCGTTAGTTCCGCGTCGGAACTCGTATTCAAAGATTACTCGGATTTTCGAAGTATCCATCTTTCCCGTCTAAGCTGAATAAAAAAAAACAATTGAAAGTCGAAAATCGAATGTTGCACATTTTTTGAAACAAGAACCTCATAGGTATCGTGTGAAAAAAGTTTCACTCGAAAATCTCACACCATGAAGGTTTTATATCAATTCAAAGTATCTATTACTATAAAACGGCAATTTCATACTTTAACTCCTATTATAATTTAATTTTAAATATCTCTAATTTATTTAGGGGTTCATCAAAATTTCAATTTAATTAATTTAATATTCTGAAAGTATCAACGCGAAGCTAATTTCACTGGAAAACAACAACAACCCTGAAACATATTGATTAAATTTGTTATAATTTTGTTAAACTAATGCACAAAGGTTTCGAATTCTCTCGTGATTCAAAAGTTTACTTTTCAACTCAAATACTTTTCTACCTATATTCATGTATGCATGCACTTATTTACAAAAATACTCTTTAATTAAACAAGAGTTTCTTCGATAGAGGTTATCTATGTAGATTACCACTATATACGCTTCATCACAGTTTTTCTCTAGAATATTCTGAAGCGTCTAGTATGTTTAAGTTCGAAAGCAATCTAGATTAAGTCGCAAATACTACTAGGAACAACCC
Source organism: Sesia apiformis (assembly GCA_914767545.1). Lineage (NCBI taxonomy): Eukaryota > Metazoa > Arthropoda > Insecta > Lepidoptera > Sesiidae > Sesia > Sesia apiformis. The sequence continues at coordinate 13,515,215 of OU611948.1, read as the reverse complement.
TTACCACTTCACTTAAGCACTTCTCAAAAGCTAATCCTAAAAGGAGTTTCCTGTAAAAGGCACCGAAATTGCAAGTCACACAACCACCGTTTGTCTTTGATGCTCGAGAACAATCCAACGGCATCGTCATGGATTATATTAACACAATATAGAAAACAGTATAGAATCTAAAGGCGCATTATTCACTATAAAGACGATATATTCAAACAGATAATCAATAACTGCGTTATTATTTATATTTTTTGTAGCACTTTTGTGGCATTGTCGATAGATAATGCCATGCGTAATTATTACTTTTTTTCATCGATTTATTTTATCTTTATTTTATTACTAGATATAATCAATCAGTCAGTATACAATTATATTAAAATGTAGTTATTCATACTGAGTCACAATATACTACAATTTCATGGTGACTAATTGACTGAACATGGATGCATATCCCAGAAGTTGAAAACAATGAAATTTCAATCAAATATATATATTATAGATTCCAAATTAAATTTTCAGTAACACTAATCTTGAATGCGAACTAACAGAACTTCCACGTCTCCGTATGAGTAATATATCTCTATGAATTAGTCACAATTTAAATGTTGAAATAAAGCTTCTACTGCTCTTTAGTCATATGCTGATATTGCGTGCAAATAAACGAAACGCAAACACAACTAAACGCACCGCTCTATCCTATGACTGGTATTTGCTAATTACTCGTATTTGGGGTCGGAGTTTTATACGACATCGCGAATATAGCAATAGAGACTGTGGATAAACTAAAACCTTATTACACATAATAAATATTGAATATTTATGTCGTCATTGCTTAACTATGTCATAGTTTCGAAATCTGTCGCTATAGTACATATTCGGTATTTTAATATCATTTTATTTCTTTATTCCCTTGCGATTCCATACAAAACTTGGGTCCCGCAAACCCGCAATGCTTGTTTTCAATATTTACATAAATACACTCTAAGCATAAAATAATCTTTGCAGGGGGGTTATGATTTCTTTGATACGTTTTCATCCTTGCTTGCAGAGTGTACATCTACTACATATCTGACAGCGTTTGTCAACTCATTAAACTATTATGGTAGAAGCTCCTACAGTTTAATAACCACTGGTTACAATTTGGTATAAATATTAGGCAGATGCAATGAATTTTCAATGTTTCAAATTCACTTAATACAAATAGAATTTCAGTAAGCTCATCCAGTTATAAAATGTGTTAATGAAATACGAGAATAGAACAAGGATAAGGACGAATTAAACGAAAATTGTCAACATAAATAAAATTGACAGTGGTCTTAAAAACGTAATGACATATAAAACAGCTTTTCAATTGAAAATCCAGTTCTTAGCATCCAAGGCACGTCGTACTACAAGATGTTACTACAGCACTGGTAGCGGGAATTTATGTTAATATTAAACACCCTAATAGTTGGTTTAACCGGTATGTCCAGAGATAGAACTACAGTATTGCGATACGCCTACTCACTTTCGTAAAATTCTACTATTGAGCTGGTTGTTTATATTTTTATGTTCGTAAAGCAGGTTTATAAGCGCCAGGGGGGTAACGTACATTAAACTGAACTTGAAGCCGTTTGAAGCGTTTATTAATTTCAGAAAGTTCCTCCAGACGGTAATTTCAATACTTGTGAACCAAGGGATTGCTATTTTAGGCCAATATTATCAAAAGATAATTGTAGCATTTTATAACAAAACCTACTACCATGTAATGAATATAATGTCATATTAGAATTAATTTATTAAATATTTTTATAAATGTGTAAAATAACCTAAAAATGTAATTAAAGACATTTATAAGGGAGAAATGAAAATAAATATTTTATAGACTTTTATCGAAGAAATACCTTACCATAATTATATAAGTTCATTAGAACTTCATTATGTAAAAAAGGAATGTCTTCTTCGAAATTGAAACATTTAAGAATGAACTACGTGCCTACCACTGCTATCAAGTTAGCCATATAAATGATTATAGAATACTAAAACATTTTAATTAAAACAATGTTTATGAAAACTAGCAAATTATTTCACTTCCACGTCTCAACTAATTGCACATGAAAGCCTTCAACTCTCTCTTACTACCGCTATAAAATCTATAAATTTGCTCCAAAACATAAATTAGTAATACTTACCATTAATTTAGATTTATACTTAATATATATACAACAACAAATATACTTCCATATTAATGTTTGAAATTGAGTGTTATTCTTATGAGTGTTATCACGTTATTCTTATTATAACGTGAGTTATAATTTAGTTATAATTTTTAATTATAACATATATATAATTTTTAATATATATATATAATTTAAGAATTATGTAATTTTATATTTTTTTAAATTTAGGTATTTTCATCATTATATTTATATTTTCATATCTTATTTTCATTTTCATAACGATCGACACATTTCAGAAGATTCACAATTAATTGGTGAAAAAACAACGATAATACTTTTGGCCCGTACATTTATTAATTACATAACTAGTGGCGCCCGCGACTTCATTCCCGTGAATTTTAATGTATGATCTCTATAATTAATCTGGGGAAAAAGTATCCTAAATATGAATGCAGCACATAAGTTATAACTATGCCAAGTTGCATTAAAACCCTACCATTTGTTTTTGGGCGATGCGCGTTCAGTCAACTTCACACAGGCAGTAAAAAAGTACAAAAATGTTTGTTTTGGAATCTGTGTCATTTTATGTGCAGACAAATTGTGATTTTATTATGTGTATTATTTATTATGTCTATAGATTTTTGTACTGATAGACACATTCCAGAATTGCCAAAAAAGCAACGGTAATAATACTTCTGGCCCGTACATTTATTACATAATCTTATCACACTGCATTTTAAATCAAAGAATTTAAAAATATTGCTAACGCGTCAATTCTATAAATGAATTGTGCGTGAAAAAAAGAAATAACATTGAGGAACAGACAGGCGATTGACATTTTACAGAACAGTGAACAGATAAATAGCTGACTCAATTGAAAATAGCACAATGACAATAAAATTTGCCAATAAAATAAATAGCTGTTTAAATGATTTTACACGGCCTTTTATGAGATTTTCTATAATTAATTATTGAACATGATATTTTCTATAACCAACAATTGAAAAAAACTAAAAGAATGAATCTTTAAGATTTATAAAAGAAAATTGTATACCTATAAAAAGTAACGACCATCGTGGGCCATTCATTTAGTATGGGAGAAGGAAAATATTTTTCACCAAAAATCCTAACAATAACATTTGGGCCATAAAATTATGTAACAAACAGATCCAAAAAAGGCTTTATCGTAAAAAGGTTGTTCGATTAATTTTCACAGACTACATACACTAGATGATTCCCGTGGGAACCACTAAATTGACCTCGATAAAAAGTACCCTATGTTAACCAGGCATATAAGGTATACCTATGCCGAATCTTTTTAAAATTCGCTCAGTGGTTTTTCCATGTTCAGACAAATAGGTGGATAGACAGACAGACAAAAATTACGAAAAATATTGTTTTAAGCTTTGTATCATTCATGGTGAACACGGCAATGATTTTTTTTTCAACAAATATTTAATGTTTAAGTTGAGACGATTTTTTTATAATAATGTGGGATTGAAGATGAGCGGTATGAAGAGAGCATGTAAGTGACTGAGCGGAGAGTTGACGAATGGAAGGTGACCGGAGTGAAGTGAGCGAAGGAGTCGATTGAATGAAAGGTGAGTGTACATGTAATGCTCGCCGGATGTCGTAGAGAAAAGGTGTGGTTAAGACGTAATAAGGAGAAAGTAAGGTGTTAATGTTAAGAAGAGAAGAAAATAAAGCAGTAAGGTGTTAAAGATTCCAATTTCATTAGGCTCAATCCCCACAATAATATGTATAGATGTAATTGTTACCCGAAAATCGCCAGCTTTATACAAACACACATTAATTGATATTGCGCAGTGTTCCGTGTTGCAGATCACGCGTTCGCCATGAATATTCATAACGATATAGTGGCAAGTGGTAAGGTTCCCGGGCTCTCCGTGCTCCACAGTTATAGAGACATTGTATTCAATTCATTATTATAATCCGTACCCACATACCGTTAAATCCTTTTGCATGAATATATTATATTTGGATCGTAGCTAATGAAAATAACGGTAATAAAAATATAAGATATAAGTACTACTCCTGCTCGTGTAGTGGTAAATAGTGGAGACCATTATAATATCACCATTATACTAATATTACGCGTATAAATATTAATATTTAATAATTGCGAGTAGGTATAAATGCAAAAGTCGATTTGTTCGTTATCAAATAATAAACAAAACAACCACGAATCCTAGCCAAATTTAGCGTATAAAAATTATATTAATAAATTAGTATAGATATACTACGATTTTCATTCGTTACCTACCGCTACTTACGCTGTTAATTACGAGAAAATTATTTTATCACACTACTAACATCCGAAAAAACGATTTAACGGTTTCGCTCAGAGGTGGCATAACGATTTCCTAAGCAACTCAAACATAGCATATGCATTGGCATTGGTTTAATTTCCTAAAAGTCAAAGAATTTTCAAAATCTGCTTAGAAGTTTTTGAGTTTACCACTTACATATAAACAAATAGATATAAACTAACAATCACTATAATATTAATATATTATACATCAACATATTGTTACCTGCGATGCTAATTGAGGCCTGTAGTACCCTAGGGGTATCTAGTCTAAAATCCCTAACAACAGAATTAATTATAATCAAATAACATCAAAATGAATAAAACCGTTTTTCTTGAAAATCAGTCCTTTAAAATTATAACGATAGCACAAAATAGAAGAGAGAAATAATGCGAAGTGATAAATAAATACTTTTCCGTTCATATTTTCATAATCATGAAAAAGGACGTTTGAACCCTTTCCGAAACCGAATATTGGATACGTTTTTGGATACACCTAACCGATGCTGTCCAAAGTACCTACTCATAGTATAGGTAACGACATTGCCAATATGGCAGAAAGGTGGAAAGAACGTTTTATGCCTATATATATATATATATATATATATATATATATACGTGTGTATTTAATATTAAGAAAAAAAAACTTATAAAAATTTAATACGAGTGTAAGATTTATGCTGAGCGTTAGCACTTGCGACTAGCAACTGATAATCTCGGATTCTTTAATCTTTCAATAAACCACAATACAAAAGTGTTAATCCAAATTCTACTTCTGGACGGGCTCTTTTTAATAAAAAGCTTATCTCAACAACCATTTTTTATACAAGTCACGTGATCGACTTTCCTCATTAACTCAGCTTAATAACTGTTTAAAACTGACGTGCTGTAACCTAATATTAACTTAATACAATAACGGCATATTGTTCCGGATCTATGAATACATTTAATTATATCAAATTTCCTTTGATACACCTAATTAGACGAGCGAATATGTAAAGCTAATCCCGTATATCACGCGAACTGATGATCAGTTGTATTCAAATTGTGGCAAAACATTTTCATAGACTATAATTTATAGTTTCATAGACTGTAATTCATGCTTTTTACGAATATTTGTAACATTTTAACTGTATCAATAAGAAAGAAACATAACCGTTACATTTTTTTAAAATTTCGTGCATCTTTTCTGAGTGAATGCGATGCCAATTTAAATAATAACTTTTCAAACAATAAGTAAACACTTTATTAAATTAATACCGACAACGAGTATCTTACGTTGAAAAGCATTTCATAATTAATAATCACGAATAAGCGTCATATTTAAAAAAAATATAGCATCATTTAAAAATAATTTAGCAGAATTTACAGCTTGCTATGCAAATTTTATCGCATAGAAAGAGCATGTTTACGTATATGTGAGCATATTTGGGTGTCGAGAGGGAAGTTGATGTGCTGACACGACCCGGCTCCGGCATCCGGCCCGGTGTCCGGGGAACGCCAAATTGTGTACGTTTGTTTGCCCACCGCTTTATACATACTTTTGACAAACGTTGCCGTAGATTTTTTTGTGAATCTGCTTAAATAATACCACATTAATTTACGGCCATTTTGTTATGTGATTTCAAATAATATTTTTACTGAACTGTGTCTGCCAACAATATTCTGTTGTAGGTCACAAGGAAATCTGTAATCATGACGAGGTTTCGAATTACAATCTCCGAGCATTGGATCTTCTTATATATTCGTACCTATCTAATTATATGGTTATATGTTTATAGAATTAGTAAAACTGTTTTTATTTGTGCTCGTATAGAATACGTGATGTACAGTTCTGAACATATTTCAATTTATTATTTTATTCAGGTAGAACTTATATAGCAAAACGCAACAAACCCAACTATGAGAATCTGTACTATAAAATGTACCCGACGGTATAATTATTGTACCCATTTTACGATTAACCTACATATTTCAGATCTTCTCCTGTAAACTTTTAGGACTGCGTGCTAGGTCAAGACTCGGAATGCCTGGAAAATGACATTTTCGAGTGAGCTAACTCGTCTTAAACTCGAGATGGTACAGACGACAAAATAGATAAGATTGCATGCAACTGGCCTTGCTCACTACGTACCACAACACACAGACATGTAGTGATACGACATTAAGTTACCCACTGAATGTGCAACAAAATTTTAATGACAACTCTCCTAGATTTCGTATGTCAATTGGTTGAGTCTCTAGTCTGTGCAAACAAACTTATCTACTATATTTTGCTGTTTGTTAGTTAGTATGCAAACCATTTTTGACATGGCACCTAAAATATACTAGTATATACACCTAGTATATACTTATTCTACTTTAATAAATGAACAATTAACTATCTACATATTATTTGTTCATTAACCACATTTTAATGGCGTTGGTAATAAATTATATGATTTTGGACAAAGATTTATGTCAAAATATATTCATCCAAGCCAAGCCATTCCTACTTAGCTACTATCGTACAAATTTTAATCAAAAAATACATGATGGACCGTGTGCTCTTTAACGATTAAACTCATACTCCCCATTTAATCGCCATCCCATTCCCGCTCCCAGGAACAATGCAAAGCGTAGGAGAGGAGAGATGAAAATTCCTTATTCCTTTATAAACCCTGTTCCCCGTCATTCCTAACCTTTTCTTTCTAATCCATTCCTAAACCTCCAAAGGTGGGCGGATACATCTGGGCGGTCAGCGTTCGACATTATTGACTGATGTTGGCATGTTCGCGAATGTCCATAGATGACAAAAGATTTAGTCCATAAGTCCATATTTAGATATTACAAAAGTTAGAAAAAAGTAAATATCTTTAAAACAATTACTTCTCCCTGGAAATGTCTCACTAATTTATAGTTATACATTACCACTTAGGACTATCTATTCATTTATATTGGCTATAGGGACGAAGATGAAAATATTGTTTATCGGGCATTCCGCTCCGTCCGTTCCCAATGATACATCTGTCATAATTAATGACCAAAGTTGCCGTTCCATTAACTTAACTATACCCATCAAGATGTCCGTCAGTGTCCATCAAGCATCACCTTGGACTTATCCTAGCGTCAGCGGAACGCAGTAAAATTATTAATTATAGTCCTGACTGTTCTAATTAGATATGTCTAGTGAAGACGTTCGTTAACACGACGCGAAGTAAGCGTTTTTGAAAATCGGTACAAACGAAGAGATTTTAAATTCAACCGTAATGTAAATTATTTATGGCTAATACGATAAGGGGTAGTTTTCTATCTATAGAATATAATTCACAATAATTACCAATGAATTTGTTAATTACTCTGAATTAATATAACTTAGAATATTGTAACAACCTCTTCAAAGAATTTGCAAAATTTCCGGAAGCAGTTTTAATTGTATAGGAACTTAAAGAGATATAGGTATAGACACGTTACTTTGTATCGAGACTGAATTTTCCCATAAATTTTAGGAAGCTTAAATCATAATAAATGGTACACACATGATGGGAAAGAGATATTTTTTGGATTGTATTAGTTTTTTTTTTTCTGTAACTTACTGCCTTGTAAAATTGGGACGAGATCCAAGTAATATACAATTCACAACTATTTTTCGAAAATGTACTCGTATTTTAAATACTTGGAAGCGGATATTGCATAAAAGAAAAATATAACCATCATAGGCTTTAATGCTCTAAAAATATGATACTTTATTATACCTTACAAAATTGCAAAAAGCATCGTATTTAATAGGGTTCTTATCAGTACTATTTACTACACTTGACATAGATGAAACTGCAATGCACATACAAAATGTATTTCCACTTGTGCAGTCGGCAACAGGCCAACCTATAGGTGCTCTATCTATGAGTACTCATGTGCTTAATGGCAAGAATTCAACGATTTTGGGTAAATTAACGTGTTGATGATCGTATATAACTTTATGCAGTTTAAAATTAAGGTCTGTTTGTTCGAATTAGTTTCGGCATGTACTCGTATGTGGCACTTGGAGACGGTTTTCATCCATTTCTGAGGAAGATTTATGTACTGAAATCTATGGGAAAACAACTTATTCAATTAATTTGAATCAGATGGAAAATACAAAGCAAGAAAAGCTGAAGAATTTTCATTGATTTTATAGATACAGAATGCCAAGTCAACTCCATAATCCACCACTCAGGCCTAATGCTAATTGTCGAATACACAATATGTTCCAAATTTTTTTATAATTCTAGGATTTCTCCACATGTCTTCCTTCCCTGCCGAGCAAGTCGTATTTTAAAAAAATCCGTTCTTAGAATCTCAGTGATTTGATTTGATTTTAATTTATGACCGCACGAACAAGAGTCGAGAATAGATACTTACCCCTATTGTATCACCTCTACGTTGATATTCATGTTCCAAATTATTTTTTACACCTTTCTTTAGACATGCGGGTTTCCTCGCGATATTCTTTCTCTTATCGCCGAACTTGTGATATTAAAAAAAATCATACTTATAACATGACATCCTACTCATCTCCAAAAAACATGACTCCATAGATAGAAACAGAAATAGATATGATAATAAATAAATGTGAAATGGGATATGAGCATTGCTCATTAATTATAAATTGTACCGTCCGCTAATGTCGCTTGGAAGTCTCCTACGGAAACGTCGAAAAAAGTCCTTTAGCAAGACGGCTTTTTTGGTGTACTTCTTCAGGTCTTGCGTCAGAATTGACACCACCTAAAAAATTAAATTGTAACGTGACTTTAGCATCTCTTTAGGAGCTAAGGTTGGATTTTGCCTTCATATACCTTTCTATACTATAGATATCATATACTATACATATACCTTTCCCTAGATCCTGTGTTTTTTTTAAAGTAAGCGGACTTGTGTCCTCTCCAGTTCGTGTGGCAGCTCAAACACTCAAAACGGGAAGTTGAACCTTGTCGGTGCGGTACCATATCTGTTCATACATACGACTTTGCCTTACATGTATAACTTACTTATCCACGTAAGGTCGAACAAAGTGAACGTTTGTAGAAGTTGGGGCTGGCACTAAGTCCAATGGAAAACTGGACAGGGTTCGCCCGACAGTAGGACAGTTTATGCCATATAACTGTGTGTTCTTAAATGTTTTGTACTTGAATGTTTTTAAGTAAATGGTGGAAATGGAATTTGCTCATTAAATCTAATCGATTCAAAAATTAATTTGGAATACAAACAGCACCCAAATGATTAATTATAACATGATTAATCATCATTGGTTAACCAATGATTGGTACAACACAATTTAATGTTTCATTTTCGAACGTTATTCATAATATTTATTTATATAATAATTATGACTATTATTGTGATTCCAAAGTTGTAAATCAAAAGATTCCATTTTCCATTCTTGCCATCTTCCGCCAGTTCCTCATAACGTTTAAATACTATTACTAAATGAGACTAAAATAATACTAAAATAAAAGTTTCCGCCACTAAGACGATTCTACAAAAATAATAATGGAAACACAAATCCAAGCAAATATCCTCAGAGTCGCTTCCAGTGTCACTTACTCGTTTTATTTTGCAGGACTGTAGAACTTGCATTGTATGTAACAAAATATGATAGATTTGACGACATTAACAAATCAATAAAATTGAAAATCAAAGAAAGTTAAAAATTAGAGCGTATTTGCATGATAAAATTGGGCAAACGGAATCTAACTAAATTATTTGATTATGTTAATCATCTATACTCTCTGAATTTACACACACACACACACAGGCACACATGCAAACACGCACATTTAAAAGGCATTATTATCTTTACATATTATAATTAATAACCTGTCCCCATAAGCTTAGAACCAATTTCTTACACGTGGTTTAATAAAAGTGTAGCAATTACTTTTTTTTTATGGACGAAGGTAGCAGACGAATATACAGTCCACCTGATGGTAAGTGTATAGTGTCGCCCATAGACATCCTCGATAAATGCCAACATTAGTCTAAAATGACAAACGTTGGAGATATAGGAATGGATTTGGAGAAAATGTTGGGAAAATGGGGAGGGATAGGATGGGAATGGGCTCTAGCACATCTCAGTCACTACCGAAACACGTACGTACATTGGGGATATAAGATAAAGTGGGAAATGCAGTACATTTCAAGGTAGTCTTCTGTGTGAGAGGGGTAACGTAGCCAATCGAGCGCGCCGGGCGGCTATTGAATTGAAGCGTGCACTCTCCCTCTCAAAGATACTCCTTTACTTATCATTTGTTGAAACATTAATAGGCGTGTGTTTAGAAATTTTTATGTATTTTTTATACTGTGTTTCTGCTGTTGTTTCTTGTAAAACAAAATAAAAATAAATAAATAATATTCTGTTGATTTTGTCTAGTAAAATACTTACCTAAATGCAATGTATAAAATGAAAGTCATAACAGCAGATCGAAATAATTTATTAGATAGCGCGAGTCAGTACTAGGCGCTAAAGCACTCAACACAGGTAAGCACGTAATCGAACAGCGGGCACTGATATATAGATGGCGCCACTTATCGAAACCAGGAACAAGCTCGTAAAGATCTTATTTCGCATTTAACCGATCATAACGTATGATTTAAATGCTTTGTCGGTCAATAAATTATTGCACATATCGGTGAGGTAGTAATTAGAATTTATTCATGGAGCCTCTTTTCGTTTAAAGGTTATCTATCTGTCTACACATAAGGCTGGCGGCATGACGGTTGTGGACACTGGTCAATTCCAACACTTGAGAGTATTGAACTCTTACTCTTACTCGCAGTTTTTATCGCCTTGTTTTAATTTTTTGTTTGCTAACATGTGTTTTAATGACTTTAGAATAAGAAAAATCATGTTACGCGATCACTTGTATGTGTGAAATAAAAAATCTATCTATCTATTCTCCTCTTTCATTCTTTTATATACTAGTCGGGTCATTAATAGAATACAAACTACGAAATACGATAATTAAATTTTAATTTCTTTACGATTCCTCGAGGATTTCACGTGATTTCCTCAGTTTCAATTCATGTCAAACATCGAACGCCTGGCCTATATTAATTTATCTATCATTCAATCTAATCCAGAACATGCCTATTAATAATTTCCTCCACGAAAGTATTTAATATATTATAATAGTTTTAAATTTTCCAACGTTATGGAAATAGACTTGATGACACGACATATGTTTTTATCAAACAAACTTGGTTGGCAACTTCTAGGAGGGGTAAAGCAGATGAGGAGGGGTTCATTGAAAAGTCAAATTTGAAACTTAAGTACTACGTAATAAGAGTGTTCCATTTTCAAAACACGTATGAATTAAAGAATTCGAGAACTGCTCAACATAGAGTGCTTGGACAACATATCTAGTATGTATTCTCAAATGGATGAAATGTTCAATGTTTGTATTATACGGGTATTGTCACAATGTTAATAAATAAAAAACATGTATCGGCATGTCCTAGATTTTTTTTTTTATAGAGAAGAGGGCGGACGAGCAAGCGGTCTCACGTGATGGTAAGTGTTACCGCCGCCCATGGACACCTGCAACACCAGGGGGTATGCGGGCGCGCCGCCGACCTTGCAAAATCCTATTCACAGCTCTCTTGAAGAACCCCATCGAGTACCTTCCGAAATTAATGACTCCTTTCTTCCTAAAAGAATTGGGATGGGAATTAGGGAGCATAACGGGATGGGGAGTTTTCCTCATGCCATTACATTCCCATCTCTTCCTTGGTGAAAAAGGATAAAGAGCAGGGAATATAATATAATTAAATAAGAGTCTTCGCTCGTCTTGGATGGTAATGGGCGCCAACATTTCTCACTCAATACGTACATTTTACAGCAGTTTTTTTTTTATATAAAAAAGTGGGCGGACGAGCAAGCCGTCCCACGTGATGGCAAGTGTTACCGCCGCCCATGGACAACTGGAACACCAGGGGGTAAACGGGTGCGCCACCAACCTTTCAAAATCCTATTCACAGCTTTCTTGAAGAACCCCATGTCATTTGTGAGATTATTTCGTATTTCAAATAATTTTTACTTATTTTCTTACTATTGTAGAGCACAGAAATCCAGCGATACACAACTCCGCTTCTAAATTCGTATATTCTAGCTTCTAATACAAATTAGGTACAAATAGTCTGGCACGAAAATCACATATTATTTCTTATTTTATAATCGTATTTCTAACAATCCTATAACACTGACTATCTAACACTGACATTTCTTATTATTCTCTTAACAGCCAAACACGCCTCAATTCAGTGTTGATATAACAAAATATAATCTAACAATTAATTTCCACTGATATTATAACATAACATTTCAATGATTTTTTTTTAAAAATAAGTATCTTACATGCGTCCATCCTGACGCGTGTAATGCCCTCATACACGCAATTACACTATATCTTACACTATTTACTTAATGTTTGATTCCATAAAATTGTTTTTATAAAAATGTTTCATTCGGCATCATCCATTGTAAGAAATACGATAAATAGTACTGAAAGTAGATATTTGTGCTCGATTATTTAGCAGGAATATATTTAACAGCCCACGCTCCTGTGGGATCCTAACGACCACGCGACGCCACTGAATCACCCTTAACTACAATAAGCTGATCATTAAGCTAATGACGTCGCTCTAAGTATCGATACGAGGTTATTAAAGGCAACTAACTCAAATAATACGACACGTGCAATTACTTACGAGTATATAGCTCCCGTTCGAAGACGTACAATCACGAAAAAAATTATCTGTTTAAATATTCGAGTTTTGATATTATTCTATACACATTTGATACGTATTATAAATTGTATCTTAAACGCATGTTAAACACATATAATTGAAAGCTTTTGTATATATTTTATTTGCATTCAACGTTTATTCGGAAAATTAGTTCTTAATAATTAGTATTAGTTTAATATTTGTTAGTCCATCCGTGTTCAGAAAATAGATATTAACGTGAAATGTGGGTGTTTGACATTACAACTTATAGCTCTCCTCGTTAAGTATACTCGACTTTTCAGGCAGTTCGTGACACGACTGACCGGTACAACCAAGTACGGAAACAAGTATGTATGTAGATACTCTTCCCTTGCCATTTCATTACGTGCTGTTCCTATTTTCGACGATCCCACTCTCAGAATCCCTTAGAGTGGGATTTAGAGTTTAGAAGGTTTAGAATCCCTCAGCATTCGGAGAGACGTTGCGTCTCTCTGTGTGTTCTACCGCCTGTACAATGGGGAATGCTCTGAAGAATTGTTTAATATAATTCCCACCTCGGGTTTCTACAACCGCACCTCCCGTCACAGAAGTGCGGTCCATCCGCATTTCCTCGATACGGAGCTGTCGCGCACTGTTCGGTCCAAAAACTATTTTATACTGCGAACCCGTAGGCTGTGGAACGAACTGCCTCAAGAGGTCTTTCCATTGAGCTACGATATGGGGTTCTTCAAGAGAGCTGTGAATAGGATTTTGCAAGGTCGGCGGCGCGCCCGCATGCCCCCTAGTGTTGCAGGTGCCCATGGGCGGCGGTAACACTTACCATCACGTGGGACCGCTTGCTCGTCCGCCCACTAGTCTATAAAAAAAAATCAATATGAAAAAAAAAAATTGTCAATTTTAACTCGACATCTTTAAATTTGTAGATTGAGATCCCTTTGCGTTCTACTTATATAATTTTCCAAAGAGGACATCCCAAAATGTATAACTGAAATGACTCACTTTTATTTGACCTGGTAAATTACACATGGTAAAAACTAACCTTTTTATTTGACCTTAATATTGGTTTGATGACGATTTTGCACGTGTATGGTATAAGCACCAGTAATATGACCTTTGGAGTTTATTATTTAGAATAAATTATATAAATTCCAAATAAAATCTAAAATTATATTTATAAAATATTGTAAAAAAAAAATTTAATCAAGATATTCATTACATTTACCAAAGAAATATTTCAGTCTTTATATTTATACATCATTCATCTCTAATTCAATTATCTGAATTATTTTATGCACCTTTTATCGATAACTCGTTATAAATAATGTATATTCAAAACAATCTAGTTCGCGTGATTATACGGCTTTAAGGATGCTGTATTGAAACTGATGCGGTAGACGTTTATTAATTAATAAGTTCCCTTAAAGGCACGGCGGTGCTCTTGTAAACCATATTATTTAATAGAATGTATCGTACGTTGTTTACTATAAATCATATAAAATCCACGGCCCGTACACACTGAAGCACGGGTAGCAGTACTTAGAAATTATGGCGGTAGTAATTTGTCTTTTACACGTCTTCGCAATTGCGTAGAACGTCTTTAAGGCAATATTGTATCGCCTGGTTAAACTTTTACCTATACGCAAGGAAGGTAAAAGCGGAGTGCGCCTGTCCATGTAAATTTGAAGATTACAGTCTTATCCCCAATTGTAGCTTAATTATTAAGTTGTAGGATTAACCGAGCCTACAGCCGTTTAATTTGTTAATGTAGTTTAAAGACAGACCACCATCAACGTCGGTTTCAAGCCGGCCTCATTTACTCGGGTGATTTACGAGTTCACACATCGGGTCCGATCTCACTTAGCAATGATTTATGCGCAACATCTCCCCCTGCCGAGTTAAGCGCATTATCGGACCGCATGCCCTATCAACTTTGTAAACCGTTTATACATTAGCTTAATACTCGTAGTCCGTCCGCGCACCACTACACATATACACTACACACCACCGAAAGACGTATTTGGGGCCCGAAATATTACACTCATTAATCTCACCACCGATAAATAGGCGAGTAATCACGCACACGCGTTCACTTCTGAAATGGCGTGAATAAAACGTAGCGAAAATAAGCGGATTTTATACATTTACGATGTCATTGATCCCCAGATACATATGACATAAATGCATGTATTGATGTCAAGTGCTGAATAAGGGCATTTCATTTTGCCGATGCAGGCTCTTTCAGCGAGGCAAACAGCGATCAGTCTTGTAAGCCGCTTTCAATTTATACATCTATCGGTTACAAAGCGGGCGAATGAAAGAGAGTACTCTCATAGAGGTGACAAACGTTTCATCCTTACTAACGAGGCGAAACTGTGAACTTACACCTCAGCTATTCTGTATCGGTACACTGACCCGATTTAAGTACCTTTCATTTCCGTTAGAAATGGTTCAGTCAATGGATTTTCTACAATTGTAAAATCCTGAACCTGTGTGGAAGGTAACAGTTAGAAAAAAGTAAAAAAGATAGTATTTATTTATTGGCTTAAATACGGCAACACAAAAGTTAATGTACTCTTCAAAATTTGATGAAGTAAGAAATCGAGAAAACTTCCTGTAATTCAAATGTTATGTCGACATTCTGTATCCCTCTTGAAATTATGCAATGTTAATTACCTTATTTACAGTAAGTACTATAAAACCACATGATTTCACACTTAAAATTACTAACTTCAATCATCTGGCTGAGATTAATAGTGGGTTGTAAAAATCACCCTAAACATTGTTTTGTTACATTTTTATTAACTCCAGTGATGATTCTTTTTTACTTCGGTTGCCGGTCGGTCGTACACTTTAATTTTATAACTTTTTTACTCACACCAGTTGAAACCCTTTTATCTTTATACGTTCAACGATACTTTATGTTATATGTACTTAGTCTTTTTTATTTCTCATAACTACATATGAATAACTATGGCAATATATTTGTTAAGTGAACAGTTTAATTAAACTTTTCATTACCTTTGTAATCTAATTAACTGCATAGACATTGACGCATATTATTAGGTATAACAAAAAATATGCAAACGAAGGGCAGGCCGGTTACGGCCATTTGGAAGTAACAGATTTTATGTAGGTACTGTGAAGAAATAAATGGAGTGCTACTCGGCTGTTTACACAATGGCGGCAACCACAGATGCGACTGAGACGAGCAGTTTTGCATTTGATCTCCACAACATTTCAATTCCAATATTCGAACAGAATATTACTTAAGATAATTTGTAATGCACGACATACTCGTAATATAACAAAAATATATTGGCGCTTAGTTTGGCTTAGCTTTAAACCATGACACTACTCTCATGGTACAGCTACTATATTCTACTACTTAGATTACTTTTTGAACTCGCACGCTGTAATGCAAATTCAAAACTGTTTTATAATATTTCAGACTGTTTCGCAATCGTCCAGCTGTATTTATTCTCGAAAAGAAAATCATATCTGAAGCGATATTGGTGCGGAATAAACCGCTTTGTTGGTTTAGGAGTGCCGTAAGGTGAGAGTCCTCAATGCCACTCGTCGTCCAGCGGTCAACTCAACACACTCGTCGCGGCAATCGTTTCCACCAACCGTCGAGATTGCTTAGGTTGTTGCTTCTGATTGAATTCACCCGAACGACGGCCCTCGCCCGGCTGACCCGGTAAATTAACCCAACTAGATAAATGCCGATATATGTCAAGTGGGTACGGGGAGAGATGAAAGGCATCGGCTTTGTTTAATCGTACGTTTTATACGTGTACGTGTACGTTAACTCTCACGTTATGTAGTCACGTAACTCTTAATGAAAGTAGAGCTTCGATAGTATTTTAACGAATGAGCATTTGCGTTTTGAATCATTGAAACTTACAAAACTATCTAAAATAGATATATTTTAGGTGGTACTAAACTCTTTTATATATGTAATTGTTTATCTTTATTAGTCAACCACTTACGGTAACCGTGACAAGCCCGTTTAGTATCCACTGTGAACATGGACCTCCTTTTGAGCTTGAGGGATGTATGGGCTTAAAACGTCACGCTGGTCAAGTGGGTTAGCGAATGCTAATCTCCTCCTCGTCCTCGGGGCTCGCGTGGTAATCGCTTTGTTATCCCTGTGTCACCTTTTACGACACCCACGTGTGAGCTACAGAAAGGCGTCCTTCTCGGTATTCAAACCACCAGTGTTTTCTACAATCTTTTATTAAAAATTTCTCAAGTTCCATACGGCACCACAGTGACTATCCGAATGCTCTATCTGTCAAAAAGACTTTGACAGATCGACTCGTTACGTTCCGAAACGCCATTCGTTTGCTTACTTCACGCCTTCATTTGAATTTATAAATTCCAAATATAAATTAATAAACGCCAAATAATAGAAATGTTTACACACGGGAGGAGTTACTCTAAAGCCGACCGACCCAACGTGGGTTCTAAAGTGGGTTTTTTTAAGTATAAATTAGAAATACACTATTAATTAGAAATATACTATTATGAAAAGTAACATATTGAATATAATTCATTGACCTAAACACCAAAATATTGTTTATAAAATTTTGATTCTTGAAACTTGAATCAAAATGAATTGTTTACAGTGAAAGGAAAATTGTTTTCTATAAATATGATATCTACTTGTAAAGGTCAAAACCACACGTATTTGTAAAGAACAATACAAATCCGTGCACGAACGTTACTCTGATATATCACATACTAATATTTTTCGCCTCTATACTCGTTAAGAAAAGACACGGTTACTGTTCATCGAAAAGAAACGTCAATTTTAATATTGTTGGCTATAAATGTATTACACAGGAAATAGACTTTGCGTAGTAAGACTACATTTTACATTTTTTCCTTATTTCTCCGTTTTAACGAGAGCTTATAATACGATAATGTGGTAAATATAAATATGTAACTATCATAGTTTTTCAGCAATCTGTTTCAGCAATACATGCGCTAAATAGCATCTAATGTCCACCTGGCCTTGGCCAGCCAGGATTAAGAGTATATCGACTATATTTCTATTAAAAGAAGGTTTCTAGAAGACAGTCGTCAATGAACATTAGCATCCCGCATACCCCCTGGTGTTGCAGGTGCCCATGGGCGGCGGTAACACTTACCACCACGTGGGACCGCTTGCTCGTCCGCCCACTAATCTATAAAAAAAAAAAAAAAAAAAAATACATTCCAACATAAATCCAGAACGAAAAAGTTGGCACGTCTCCAGATATCTACTTTAGAGATTTAGGAATGGATTTGGAAAAAGGGTTAGAAAGGATAGGAAATATAGTATAACGGAACGAGGAGTTTTCTTCAACCCATTAGACCATGGAGAGGATGAGACGGGATCGGTAATGAGTATAATGGAATAAGGAGATTCCTTTATCTCATTATATTGTCTACTCTATAGAACAGAAGGGGATGAGATAGTATAATTAGCTCACTCCCTTATATATTTCTTGGAATATATTGGCGTGAGCGAGCTCTCTGATGGGATGGAATGGAAAATATTGCCTTTGAACAAAGTGATTACATTTGGATTAGTACATTAGGGTTTTACATTGGGTCCGGAGTTTGGCATCGGCATTTTGTGAGATCCGACTCCTATTTGATGAGCAATTTTAAAACCTACCAAATAGTACTCTTTGTACTAAATCTAAGTATAGAAAGGCACAAAAAATTAGAACTTCCTAAATCTGGTCACGCTGACTATGTCATATTTGAATCACTCCCGAAATACTCGAATACGTACTTATAATTAAATAAATAGTTTTGTGTGAGAATATGTGATTTCCGTAGTCGGACTGCAGGCATCGTTCATTTTGGTTTAGTGTTCGTTAAACCGCGGGGTTGCCGTCATAATAACATAATGTTGTGAATACAAGTGGCGGCCACCGTTTACAGAGCCACGGGCAACGGTTTACATGAAGCAGACAGCGGACCACTTAACCTTCGTCGTATATTTAAAGGGAAGCGTTGAACCCGCTTCGAAGTAACTATGACCAAAGTAATGTAAAATATACAAAAAATCGCGAGTAATTTTTCCCCTTCTTTTATATTAAGGCTATTATAATGAATAATATAAATCGATAATAATGTTATAAAATGAGACTGTTTGTTCGTTTATTGGAAGAGGTAAACTCAAAAAATACTGGAACGATTTTGAAAAAGCTCTCTTTGTTCAAAAGCTAAACAGTAAGTTTCAATAGCGAGTGACAAATACCTTATAAAATCACTTAGAGTCTAGGTGATTTTGTAAGTTTAAGTCTCAGACTAATTAGAGTAATTAGTTAAACTTCCCTTATTTGACAAATTAGTCTAATTATTAGTAATATTTATTAATTATTAGACTAATTAGTCCAATAAGGGATGTTTCCTTATTACTGTGATAGTAAGCCTATTAATAACACACAGTAAGAACTATTTATTTGATTTGATTTGAACTATAGCTTTTGATACATAATGTTAAAATTGTAAGACTGGAATGAACTAATCCTCACGAATTGTAATGTGAGGGCTAGGATTTACGTTGTTTTTTTATTAACTGTGGCTGTAATGTTTAAATAAACATCTATCTAAAGATAATTATAATAGTAAACTGTAGTTCTTAATATTACCTTTCCCATAGCTTTAAAATTTTCTCCTTTCGAGAAGTCTGTGTCGGTTGATCAAATAGCGGCTTTGTTATATATATATATATATGTATGTTTATGTGTTTTCTAATTATCATAACATCAACTTTTAATGCACCCCTTTTTGATTTTCTGTTTGCCCAAAGGTTGACTTGCAGAGAACGCCATGAGGCATTAAGTCCGCCCTTTGTACATTTTGTTTGTGCAATAAAATTTAAATAAATAAAGAAAGAAACTGTCAGAATTTGAATTTAATCACTATTGAACTTTCTACTGCTCTGTCACCTATTTTCTGCATAAAACAAATCCATAAAATGTATCTGTCTAACGGTAAGACAATTTATCAGTTACCAGCTTCAATAAGTGCTCGGCGGTGGTCGCCTACGTCATTTGAGTGTCATCAAGCCATCTGGACAATGCTCAATAAATTCAGACGTTTTTGTTTTATACAGTTACGCCGTCTGTAGACTCAATGTAATATACATTCATATTGCCATAAGTGGTCGCGTGCGTGCAGTGTGTCGGCGTATGTATCACTCATTAATACATACTCTTTCGATATGAGAATTATCGTGTAAACCTAAAACCGAGGGTAAAACAACTGCCAAAGTTGTATGTATGGCTTATCGAAAATTCATAAGCCCAATGTGCCTTTGCGCTCGATAATAAGTCACATTGGTTCACCCACATATGACCTGGCCAAACACATTTCATCAATGGGTACAAAGTAAGAGGTAGGCAACCAAGGCGCAGTCGGAGGGAGAAACATCCTGAGGTTAACAGACAACCAGCATTTATGCTATACGTGAGAGGGTTGCCGGACTATAGAACAGTATTGAGTAAATACTCGATTAAGACTCCAAACTAGCGAAAAATCTACACACACCCAAGGATGTTATACTTTACCAGACGCCAGGTGTCCATAAGATAGACTGCTGCTGTGGTAGTTCCTATATAGCCCAAACTAAGCGTACAGGTGCGGAAAGGGTCAAGGAACACATCGCAGCTGCAAAAAACCGCCAAACGAGTAAATCAGCAATGGCCGAACACATTCTCAACGCTGGAATTAATCACTGAATAGAACTCTGCACTCCCAAAATCCTCTCCACTGAATGTCACTAATATAGCAGGACTACCTGCCAGGAAATTTATACCTTGCGATTTATCGTCGAATACGTCTGCGGACATTTTTAGTGTAGTGTGTCGCAGCCTTTCCAGTTGCGTAGATCATATGTGGGTAGTTGATAAAACTGCTCGCAGCTACCACCCTGGACTACCCGCCTCTTCAGTCAACTCGTGACCACGGCTGGTGTAGCCCTTGCCGAATAGAAATAAAAGGTAAGCATAAGCATTTAATTTTACGCGATCAGATCCGAATTACAATATAAAATTAGCGTATAACGTTCCACTGCTAAGGATGGAAATGGAGGTTTTGAGTCATAATCCACCACGCGAACGGTGGATATTAGATATGCCCCATTTTTTTACAAGCTTTTATTCAATTTCACATACGAGTATGTTTGTTTGCTAAGGTAAAATTTTGCAAGTCGATTTTAATTCACTTCCACTTGTACTATTTCTTTGAAGTTTTACACATGTATATAAAACCGATGATAATACATTAATTTGATGACTTTGACCTGATGTTACAGCCAGGAAGGACAGCACACTGTCGAACTCCTCAAAGGCGAACAGTATACACGTCGTGTTTGACTTCCTTTTGATGGGCTCATAGTTTGAATAACAACATTTTAGTGTCATGACCTTAACCTGGTACTGTAGCCAAAGAAGACCAGCACGCTGTCGAACTCCTTGACGGTGAACAGTAGGACACTTCGTGTTTGGGCTCGTTTTGATGGGTTAATGTCATAAAGTTAAAGACAGGAGCTTGATCGTCGGGTTCGGCGAGATAACTAAGAACACTAAAAGACTTAATAAAGTTAATAAAAGAGTTAATGTAAAAACAAGCTTTTATTAAAATGCACTAAAATCAAGAAAATGAACATAGAACTCATTATTTTTATTTAATGTGATTTAAAAGCTTTTTGCGAGATTTGTGTTTGAAATAATTGTATTTCTAATTATATAAATTATTACGAAAATCTTGGGACAAGCTTTTAAATTACATCAAATAATAGTGATCATATGAACAGTGGCAGGCGAGAATCGTATGAAGTTTAGTCAAATACGAAAATCACGTACAATATGTTTGTAAGAACTGTTCGAGAAACTCTCTCTGTGTAAATGAGTCTTTAGCTTTGTAGACCGGCTTCACAATATCTCTTTAAGACATCTTTATAACTAGCATTCAACTAAAAATTCTAACTATGTGTTGTAAAGTAACTTACACTGTTGAAGCGGATACAACAAGAATGGATCATAAAGCAACACGAACTTAAAATGAGTAGGCAGCTTTCATCTACAGAACCTTTGACAGCTCCTTGTAAGGCCATGAACATCAAACTGAACGAAACTCTTCAGAAACTTTAACAAGATTGCTTTATGAAGATATTCGTTAAATTGTCTGTAAAATGCTTATTTAGTCGAAATTTGTTCTTCGTATTGTAAACTTTGAGCATTAATTAACACTGAAGGAATTCATCCCATGTCAAGAGCACAATTAACTTTACTAAAATCCTGAAATTAGGAGGAATTTTACCGTTTTATGATTTATTTTTTTAACTAAAATTAACTACTGCACATGGTTGGTCTACGAGTAATCCACTCGAAACTCTGGCTTAGAAATAAGCTCAGGTGAGGCCCCATATGGAGTATTGCTCACATCTCTGGGCCGGCGCACCGAAATACCAATTGGACCCATTTGACTCCATCCAACGACGTGCTGTTCGTATTTTCAACGATCCCACTCTCACGGGCAGTTTAGACACCCCTCACGAGCACCCCTCAGGGTTCGGAGAGACGTTGCGTCTCTCTGTGTGTTCTACCGCCTGTACAATGGGGAATTCTCTGAAGAATTGTTCAATGTAATTCCCACCTCGGGTTTCTACAACCGCACCTCCCGTCACAGAAGTGCGGTCCATCCGCATTTCCTAGATACGGAGGTGTCGCGTACTGTTTGGTCCAAAAATTATATTATATCGTGAACCCGTAGGCTGTGGAACGAACTGCCTCAAGAGATCTTCCCATTAAACTACGACATGGGGTTCTTCAAGAGAGCTGTGAATAGGATTTTGCAAGGTCGGCGGCGCGCCGCATACTCCCTGGTGTTGCAGGTGTCCATGGGCGGCGGTAAAACATACAATCACGTGAGACCGCTTGCTCATCCGCCCTCTTCTCTATAAAAAAAAAAAAACTAGTGACGCATAAAGAGTGACCTGCGCCTCTCTTTTTGGTTTTTTAATTTGTTTCATTACTTTTAATTACGTATGTTTTTAATTTTACTTTCATTTTATAATTTTATCTTGTTTATTTATTTTTATTTATAGGCCCCATAGATTTAAAATAAACGCATATTGATATAGGAAATATTTTTTGTTTCTTCTCTCCGACCAACGACCGTGCACCGACGATTTGAAGTTCGGCGATAGTGGTTGAACTATAAGAGCCGAAGATCGTTTGTGGTGGCGAGCCTTGGAAGAGGCAGTGGAGAGAGAAGGTGATAGTATGGTTTTATATGGTGGTTTCTTCTCAAATTTATTTCATTCACTTTCATAATAAGTATAATCGTTCGACGTAGCAAGTAAAATTAACAGACTTTCAGTAAATTTTATTACTACTTACCGACTCACGATGGCATGGTGTATATATATATGTATATATATATATATATATATATATATATATATATGCGTGGGTGTGTGTGGGTGTGTGCGTGTGTGTGTGCGTATTACATGTATACTGTACACCGTCTATCTATTAAAATTTTTATTTACTCTACCCAAAAGTTGTCTGGCACAGATCAATAATAGAGACAAAACCGCCTTTTGTGCAATTCATATGTTACAATGTCTGTTCCTGTCTTGTTTTGTTTTGGTGTGAAAAGATTATTTTTGTTATTTAGTTTTATTTTTAGTTTTATTTTAATTAGTTTTATTTTTGTTAATTTGTTGATTGTTGGTTAATATGACATAATATGACTGTGTAAAATATGATATGTTATGACATGGTATGAATTTATAAAGTTATTATCTATTATTAGTTAGAATTTATAAAATTGCAATGTCCTTACAGGGCCATGTAGTTAGTTCAAAAAGAACAATAAATAAATAAAGAGTTATATCTGTCTACCTATCATGTATCAATAGCATTATGCTGCCATCTAAATGTATGAGAACATATTTAAGTAGTCGTATAGTATCTACGATATTTGCCTCGCATTATTTGACCATATACCTACATTGATTATGGTATAATAGTATATCAGTAATGTCATACATCAACATTTGACTGAACTATAAAACAATGTAGTAAAAATATATGATAAAATATCGCACAACGTGAGACCACCTACGATATATATAGTTTTATTTCCCAACTGTCAAAAGATGTCATGAAACTGAATACAACTGCTCATAACATAACGGCAATATGATGCAAACGCTCGTAAATTGGAACATAAATAAGTTAACAAAACTTTGCAGCGGAGAAATGGTGGCGCCACCTATAAGAAACTGTTTGTTACGTATTAGCAATTCGTGTTTTATTGTAAATCTAAACATAACTATGTAACAAAGGTTCTTCAGCGTCAGAAACCTACACATGGTAACGCCGCAAACGTGCAGTAAGGCTCGCGCACATTACAGCCGCGTCGGGCCGCACCGCGTCGCACTGCAAAACTACGACAACGCACATTACACACGCGGAGGGCCCAACGCATATATATAAATCAATATAAGCCCGGGGGTGTAATAATATAAATCTATTATCTGTTGATATTCAATTCTTTACGTCGTTCAAGGCACATTGAGGCGGGCCGAGTCGCAGCGCATAACATCGGCGCATACGGCTGGCAAGCGATCTGCCCAGTGCGCTGCGCTGCGGCCCGCATCAAGTGTGGGATGGTTTATCCAAAATGTATTAAAATTATTCAGAAGATTTTTTTCAATGTTATGCACTGCGGTGCGGCCCGCCGTAACATGCGCAAGCCTTTATAGTTCCTTGTGAACGATGATAGTCTTCAGTCTTTATTAAAGTGCCTAAATGAAAGTGAGAAATTGGGGCCTGTAATGAAACTGATGCCCTTTGAGTCTACTACCGTTGAGTGAGTTCAGCTACATTTAGTCTATATTTATAATAAGTGCTGGTAAATCTAATCGTACTTCATATAAATATTAATTAAATCTTCCGGGCTACTTGGCCGAGGCCTTTTGGAATCTCTTCTCTTTCTTCCAAACGTTTCGTCAACAACTGCGGTTGACACCTTCAGTGGCGACTGCGTTCACTTTCAGAGAGATGTTATCTCTTCGGCTTCTCGAGCGCAACTGACTCGACGACTGTGGCGCACCGGTATTTATAGTGGGCGTGGGTAGTTGTGATTGTGTGTGTACCGACGCATCGATATATATAGTGGGCGAAGGTAGTTGTGATTGTATGTTTACCAAGTCTGTTTTTGTCCCCCCTTTTTGGTCCCCCGTGAGCTTGATGGTAAGAACGTGGTAAGAACTGTGTATACGTAATACGGATACACAGTCTCCGAAATCAAGAGGTTGCAAAAACCAAAAAGAGGAGCCAAAAAAGCTGACAATATCGACACCAACCCAGAGAGAAGCAGGGCGTTCTTACCTTACTTAAAAGGCGTAACAGATCGCATCAGCAAGATCTTACATAAGAAAAACATAAAGACCATTTTCAAGCCTACGAGCCAACTCAGAAATATCATCAGATCATTCAAAGATCCCAGAGATCCGTTGTCCTCGACTGGAGTATATAAAATACCATGCTCCTGTGGGTCAGAGTATATTGGCACTACAAAACGGAGTGTCAATACCCGCATTAAAGAACATAAAGGCAATTGTCGAAGAGGAGAAGAGAAGAACATAAAAGATCTTGTCAACCGGGAATCATTATTATTCCCGTCTCAATAGGGAAGCTATTGAAATCTACAAGCATCCCAACAGGGGGGGACAAAAACAGACTCGGTACACACACAATCACAACTACCCTCGCCCACTATAAATACCGGTGGGCCACAGTCGTCGAGTCAGTTACGCTCGAGAAGCCGAAGAGATAACATCTCTCCGAAAGTGAACGCAGTCGCCACTGAAGATGTCAACCGTAGTTGTTGACGAAACGTTTGGAAGAAAGAGAAGAGATTCCAGAAGACTTCGGCCAAGTAGCCCGGAAAATTCAATTAATATGGACACCGGCCGAGAAAGCCTACACTCCTTCATATAAATAATTTTAATTTCAAAAGTTAAAGAATCATAGCCAGTTTCTTTAATGAGATTACAGAGTAAAAGCTTGACAAAAGATATTATATTGTCCAAAATGCAGCCATTATGCATTTCACAAAAGTCATTTTACACTGTCGAGTCTCCTTTTCGGCGTTCATTATTATATTGGATATGATAAAGTTCCCTTTTGCGTCATAGTGTTGACGATAGCTCGTGATATTCAATCAAAATTACAATAGGTTTGAATATTTTCAGAAACCTGCAATACAGTATAATTTTATTATTACATAAGTCAAAGTTTGCCTAACGGCACAGCCCACAGCTGTCTTACGACGATAAACAACAATTCAAGATACAATAGAATTCGATAGTAACCATAAAATACATCAATCCAGGCAAGTAGTAAAACAGATTTCTATTCTAACGACGTAATTTATCAACCTTATACTTACTTTCACCAATCTCTTGAAAAATAAATAAGGTTTACCTGTAACAAAAAAGACAATCCGATAAATAAATGGCATTTCTGGGAAAGTACTTTTTGCCAGGATATTTAACAGTTATAATTTCCTAATCAAAGTGTATAATCGAAAATATCTTAACCGATGCTATAATCAAAAAGAAGTCTCAAAAGAAAATCTAAAAAGACATAGCAAATCTATAGATTTACAATTTTAGAAAATCAACTTATTATGCAAGTAAGAAGTGAAATCAAAGCTTCACCATAAGTGAAAAAGATTCAGACTCTGTCAAATGGCAAATTAATTGGGCCTATATAGGAACTACTACAAACAATTAGCATTTATGCCATACGTGAAAGGAGATACGTGGATTTAGAATGTAAAATTGCTTTTTGTGTTACGTCAATTTCGACATTGTGCGTCTTGTAGTAAATAAGGTTAAACAGCGTCCTGTAGTAGTATGGTTATATAGAATACATTGATATCGTACGATTATTTAATGCTTTTTTTTTTAATAATATTGATGTTTTATTCTTCATTCAATAAAACATTTCACGCCGACAATGCTCCTATCAACTTCGGCACAAAGCTGAGTGTACCTGTAATAGAGCAATATAGTAAAATACCTACTCGTATTTTGAGCTCGGTACAACATTTGTATCACGTGCGAATACACTCTATTACAATACAAATAACAAATAATTCGCACTGTAGTGCTTGGCCAGCAAGTCATAAGTTAAACGCCTCTTATTTATCGTCAAATTACATACATGGCTGGCTTCCATGTCGCCTGCATTGCGTCACAAATTATACTAACACGTATGCAATAAAGTTTGATCGATATAATAAAATCTTCAAATGGGAATAAAGTTTTTAAACAAAATGTTGAAGGTTTGCAGAGAGGTAACTGACAGATATGTTTCACAATTAAACTACATACAATATTAGGTAAAAAATGTTTTTAGTCCAGGATGGTCCAATTCACAAAACACCTTCATTGTGTAATTATTACGTTTGTTATTATTTTTTTGCAATGAGAGATGGCGTAATTATATTTTATAAGAAAATTTTGGCCAATTTCCAACGAAATATTAAAATCAAACGTTAAATGTACCAAAACAAACACAGTCTTTTGAATCAAGACCTTTCCTGTACGTCCTGTACTTATACCTTTTTTTATAGAAAGAAGATGACAGACGAGCAGAGACATCAGTGATACGTGCCAACATCAGTCCAGAATGACATACGTTGACACTTTGGAGGTTTATGAGTGATTAGGAAAAAGGGTTGGGAAGATTGGGAACAGGAAGTGTAACGGAACGCGGAGTTTTCCTAGGGGGAGGGGGGGATGAAGTGGAATGAAGGAAGAATATAATGATGCAAAACATCTCTTTAATTCCAATATACTCTCAATTCGTTGGGATTAGATAGTATCGCGTAAGATGAATACGATGGTAACTAATGGAAAATGGACTTTGTCAGATCTCACTCATTCAGTGGCAAAACACGTAGCTAGTACATTATATGACAGTCTTCTGAGAGCGACACTATGAGATTGCAACACGCACCCTCCCACTCATGATTGTCATTTAGGTAACAGTATCTATAAGACAGTCGATACAAGAACGTCAGTGAACAACTTATATCCAAAAATCAGTTGTTACTAATACGTTTCCAGTGTACAACCATAGCAATTCTGTAGTGACTGTTCTAGAAACCAGTGTTCTTAATATGGATAACCAATCGCAATGAAGTTGCACCATAAAATAAGGCCTAAAGAATAAATAAAACTTTAACTACTCATACCAGACAAAATCATATCTAATTACGGTATAATTTATCCAATCGGTTCACATAACGCCCGAGTTTGCTCGGGTGGCTAACTAATTTTGAAAATGTTAATGAAGGAAATTTGTGCCAGAAACGTTTTCGTTAGCACTAATATATGGTACTGACTCGTCGGATTTCGGTTCGGGAATGGCTTTAAATGTTTTGCACGTTTAGGCTCATTAATCACCAGTTATCTTGTGAGAGAAAGCAATTTATTCAGACTAGTTGTGAATGCCTAGTGGTACGAAATTATGTATACTTTTTTTTTAGTTTTTTTGGTATAGTTTAAAATCACAGTGGAATCATTTTTATAGAATAAGTAGCATGCGAATGGGTGCGGAGGATCCATTTGTCGGGGAGTTGTTGGTGTTTCCATAGAGAATATCATCGACACCAGGAGAGGTTACTGGTGTATTCGGTGTCGAGCTCATAGACTCCTATAGCTCATAATTATTATCGTATTAGGCTATATGTATAGTAATTTCCAAATTATGACTTATAGTGCCGAAACATGGTCTCCGATGGCAGGCCTGATTCACAAATTCAAAGTCGCTCAGCGACCAATGGAAAGAGATATTATGGTCGGATTAAATCCTAATTTTTGGACTAAATCCGCATCGAAGCAATTGCCTATTTGATAGATAAAATAATAAATCATAAAAATTATTGGATTACGTAGCTTGTAGGCCAACAATAATTATAAATTGTGTTTTTGCATTAACCTAACCAAATCTTTTTCGGCATTTTTTTTTTGGTATATGTTGTATTTTTTTAACTCTGAAAGTTAGATTTGATAATTGATTTTATCGATTTTATTCTTGGTCTGCACAAAATATAAAGTGGTTTTATTAAATATGATAGTACAAAGCCGAAAGTAGATTTTTTTATGAATGCAAATTTCTTTGCTTGCAATTCGGACTTTTGCTCAGCTGAGATTAGAAACGAGAAAACTTCTGTGTAAGTACGAGGGGAGGTCCAAAAGTTTCCGGCCTGACCTAAGAAAAAGGACACTCAAGTTCATGAAACTATTTTTATTTCTCAATAGTCTCCGTCCATTTGAACACACTTTTCGGATCGTTTATTTCTCTCCCAGTATAAAAATAGTCAGAAGTTTTGCCTTCAGAATGAGCGCAAACCGCAGCGGTCACTTCATAATGGTATGGTATGTATGGTGTATGTATGTATGGTATGGCTATGTTTATGTTTATATCGCGTCGGTTGAATTATAATATTCAATTAGGAATCGAAAATTTACTTAAGTAAAAGCCAATATTTTCACAAAATACACAATTGGGTCAGCAAATACACCTTTATTTAAACAGTTAGATAAATAGACCTATGTAACAAATATGCATATTTGCTATTTCATGTTAAAACATTGAGTTAAACATATTGTGTTAAATATTGGTAAGATATATTATGA
The DNA here is from genome assembly GCA_914767545.1 of Sesia apiformis. Taxonomy (NCBI): domain Eukaryota; kingdom Metazoa; phylum Arthropoda; class Insecta; order Lepidoptera; family Sesiidae; genus Sesia; species Sesia apiformis. The sequence continues at coordinate 13,485,262 of OU611948.1, read as the reverse complement.
AATGCCATTCAAACGTACAACGTGTAATATTCAAATATTGCAGTTGCGGAAACGAACAGTAGCATATAATTCACGTGCCAGTGAGTACGTTCCTTATGAATACCAGGCGATTGCCGCATCTTTACTACCGTCTGTGTATTGGTCAATTGGAACCCCGAGGAATTCGTTTCATAACATTTTGCTGGAACTTAGCGTTCTCGACAATGTCGAGCTCTGTCTCGTGTGAAATTTTCTGTTAGTTTTAGAATAGTCAGAGTTAAATATACTTATGACTTCTTTGGCTGCGTTTCTTTTGTATACAACTGGTACAGTGTCTCATTGTGTTAACATAATGCATGTATTTGTGTCTAAGTCCATTAATGACATTTAGAAATTGATTGAAATTTCAGTCATATTGTTATTTCCACATGTATCGACTGTATAGATCTGCGTGTGGAAAACCGGAATGAAACATAAATAGTCGAAAAGAAAACAGAAATAAAAATTTAAGTTCGAAAATTAAAATCCTTATCTGTAAATGGTTTAAACAAACTATGTCTTCAAAGGGGAGACCTCTTAAATGTGACGTAGTCGCACGTCTTTAAAATGGGATAGTGCTCACTGATGATTTTTTTAAATGAATAATTAAATACCCGTTCGTAATAAAAAAAATATCTGGCACGAATTATTTTTCAAAGTGCTGCCGCTATTTTAAAACAAATATAAGAGCATATTGAACTACATATTATATTTTTAAAATTTGTTCAGTGGATCATCTGTACAGGTTTGTTATAAATGATAAATAACGTTTTTAGCGTCACCCTTGTAAATAAATAGTTGCAGAAATGCTATATTTTTAAAGAAATAATAAAAGAAGAAAAAAGTCTATAAAAAAACTACGTTACGTAAGTCTATGTTACGTTCTTATTTTCTAAAACATAACTTCTGTAAGAAAATAATGTACCTATATTTATATAGAAGTGGATACTGTCTCTCATACGTATCTGTGATATACTGTCAATATAAGTCAATAATGACAAACAGTTAACAAGTTCCCGGATATGCCACCTACCTTAGAACCTTCCATCGTGAGAGGGTTTGGATAAACAATTGAAAAATATGGGGTATATTGAGGAGTTTTCCTATCCACTACTTTTATATATGTGACGTATATTATTTATATAAGTGTTATACTATTATGTAAGCCATGTTTTTGATGTTATTTGTAAAACTCCAACACGTGCTCTAAAATACATCAAACCACCAAAATTTATAAGACTATCCCAAGCCATTAATGTAATTAACCATATGACGACGCGTGACAAGCAATAAATTGTGATTGCCTAAAAGCAATTATAACAGCACTCTCTCCTCCATTAGAGGCATCTTCAATTCTTCATTATTATTGAAGGAGGCCGTGAGTGTGACACTCGGTGTTTGCTTCTCACGCTCGCACCCGCCCACTTCACTTTGACATGTAAAGTTCCAAGCAAACGTGGACTTTACCTGAAACCACGGAGATAAATGTGACAGTAGTGTAGTACATCTCAATACGAATGCTTCACCAGTGACATTTTATTCATATTTAAAAAAAATATAAGATGAAATTCTGTTATTCCAAGATTCTGTTTAAATAGAAATATGCTGTATTATCTGATTTTTAAGATAAGGAACTAAAAAATTATGTTATTTTTTTAAGATTTCACTAAAATCACAACGTGTGGGAAACTATAATATAACCTTTTCAGATAATAAAGCCCTTTTTCAAATAATGTTCATTTTACAACATGAACATATACATGTGTACGGATGTACGCACATACGATTAAGATATAATAATATAAGATATTATAGTGTCATAGGTATTGTGTATTATGGTTTTGTATTGAGCAGGTGCGAGCGACTGCACCTTGCTGTCACCTCAATATGTTTAGTAATATGTTAGTAATAGATAGTAATCTTTAGTAATAGTCATTAAACATATTACAATATGTTTAATAACTATTTAGTGTAACCTTGTATTGGCCTTGGCTTTTTAACTTTACTTTTTGTTTATATACTTTTATCGCTGTTGGGTTACAAATAAAATTAAAATAAAAACGTATTTTTTTTCCGATAATGAACAATTGTACAATATTACATATTACTACAATAAAACATGAAAGTGTTAATTTGTACAATCCAACTACATTATCCACTTATTACTATAAGTGTTATTGTAATTATTCATACAGTGACATAATTGACTTTTCATATAGTTTCGGAGGACACACTAAGTAATTCACATCACTCCCATAAAAAACTTATTGGTGTCGTCAGATACAAAATATTAATGCTATCGTTAATTACACTTCGATCGTGCATAAATGAGGAGGACTACAGTTTCTGCCAGATAACGAAGCATGTGCTTTCTCTCAGTGATAATTGTTTTAAATCGATATATATTTTGAGGCTACTCTTTTTTTAAATGTAATATACGTGTAGAATAAACTAAAATCAAAGTACAACTCAGTTGCGCTATCGTATAGCGCAATTGCTTCATATCGTTGGGTAGTGTGCCTAAAATCTGAGATGTTACCGAGCTGCGATAACAATGTGTTACGTGGTAAGCGAGTAATTTATGTGCCGTTCTCGAGGTGTGTTTATTGTCCGAGGAAGTGGCAGGACTCTTAACACGCGGCTACTAAGCATAATTTACTAGCTTCCACTTGTGCTAAGTGTAACGAATAGTGACCATATTATAGGCCAATCTTCACTTTTACAATTCAAAAGACAATATGTTTTTATTGCTATAAACTTAAGATATGCCATATTCTATGGTCATAAATCATAGTCTACATATGATGGTGAACATCTGTGTCCCTTTATTTCTTCGCACTAATATCGGTTTTAAGTGTTGAATGGGGTATTTTTATGTTATTATAACTTGCTTTTTAAACAAAATTATGTACAAAATTATTATTACAAATAGTAATATAATATTTTATCATACATATACGCACACACATTCATAAATACACCCTCCCACACATACGCACGCACGCACGCTTTTATATTAAAGTTCTATTTTAGTTTGTTTCGCTGTGGATTTATGTTAATATAATAAAATAATAAATAAATATTATTCTAAATGATGATTTCCTGAACGAAATGAGATTCTATGTCAACGAAACGGCAGGCAAAAGCTAGTAAAACGTACGAGATTGTCAATGAATTATCAGAATTGAGAAGGCGCGTTATAATTTGTACTCCTATTGGCAAACAAAATCTAAGGTTTATCGTTTTCATTTCAAACCAAGGGTTTTTCTATTGAAATATATTTACATCGACATACGGACACTAATAATGAATATTACGTATTTTAGCACCGCAGACCGCGTTCGCCGACATCGCGTCGATTTGCAATACTCTTCATGTTCAGTCAACGCGATAAAAGTGTACTCTGTGTGGACGTGAAGTATCACAGAAAAAAGAAGGCAAAGTGCTCGCATGTCGCCGCTGAACGCTATCACACGTGAGTGCTCGCGCCTAACCGCTACTTCACAGTTTCCAACTACGGCGGTTATTTCCACCGACATTATTAACACGTAATAATCACGTCGATTTGAACTTTTAGACGTACCGACCATCTTTCGATGCGTTATATTGATGTAAAACATGTTAATGAATTTTGTCTTTGTAAGGCGTGCGACCACCGTATGAGGAAACCCACTTAGAAGCTCGAGTGTCGCATCCGTAAGGCCGATAACAGACACTCCAAACACTTCGAATGAACGTTAAATCGGTTATAAATACCCATAATTACTAACGACCAAATAAGGACGCAATGCGGCATGCCGATTGAAAAAGCCAATAAAAGGCTTGAATCTTTTTACCGAGTGACTGAAAAGAAATTCTTATCGTAAACGCTTTTCCACTTTTAGGGAACATTTTTTAAGTTCTCGGCGTTTCGTTGGCACACACAATGCGCGCATTTATAAAGGACAACTCAGTAAAGCGCTTTCTATATATTAGAACGTTTTATATAATAAAATTTGCCTATGTATTGATTCCCCTGCCAATAAATAGATCATGTTCATGATATACAGTGATGTCGTTGACGTTTAAGAGATGGGTAACATTTCATTTATTATTTATTTTTGTCTGTATCGGTTTTTATGTCTGTCTCTGAATTGGTGTTTGATCAGTGTTTCAATTTAAGCAGTAGCTCATGCATTACTAATGAGTTATTTTTAAAAAAAATCACCGCTTATACTACTCGTTAGAATAAGGTAAGTTCTCAAAAAGCTGTGAATGTCCTGCCGATCTTCATTAAGCATATAACTTATGTTTAACTAAAATCGCAGATGAATCATATTGCCAACTGTAATTCTTACGGCATCACAGCCGCATCCCCTCTGGTGTTGCAGATGTCTATGGACGATGGTAATCACCACCACTTACCACTACGTGTGAAGCCCAAGTTGTCACGTTTCTAAAATGGTACTAAAACTGTACAAAAACTGAAAACTATGCATCTTACCGCCAAACCGGAACTTGTTAGTCACATGAACATTATAGTTAGCTTAATCATTATCAATTTATGTATATTTATTATCCTAAGCGTTGTGGATTTTGTATATCAAATAAATAAAAATAAATTGCGTTCTTACGTTCAAACTACGCTAACAGTTTTAACCTACTCGTGCGTTACTCGTGCGTACCAGCATTACGTGTCACTCGCCGATGGTATCGATTACATTATAAAGAACATAATACTCTGAGCCTAATGTAATGCGATACATGGAGACAATAGGCTCGAATCGATTCGGATCATCGAGATACCGACGCTATTATTCTGAGGCATTAACTGAACTAATATCTATACAAGGAAACTAATAATAACCTCCAATTGTTTGTTGATCCATTATTGAAGTTATTGAGTTACCGAATTATTTTCAGATTATAATCACCACGATTTAATCCATCACATTATTATTATTATTGTAGACCACATAGTCCTCTCTCTACTCTTCGTGTCATGGTGATTAATTTTATTGGTCGTCACATGGTTTTTACTATAATTATTTCTAGGCAGTCATAAAATTTTTATGTTCAGGGTCTGCGCAAAAAGCTTGACTTTGCCTTACTATACGCAATACCAAATAATATTTTTCACCGATATTATATTAGGTATAATTAAAACTCGGTCTTATGAGCCCTATAGGAGGATATGGCTGTTATATGTCAACAATAGAACACAGCAAACTGCTTAGTGTGATAGCACGATAAATATATTAATTTTTAAGTTTTTTTTTTTAACATTTTTCCATACCAGGCAACTCGGAAAGTTTTGCGACAAAAAGGGTTTTTTCTATGGAACACTGGCTGGTTTTGACATCAACTAAAACTATGACTATTATAACATAAAAACAAAACATTCCAAATTAAAATTTCCCGCCTTATTTTTTTACGAGCTGTATCCTAAATATGCCTCATTAAAAAAATGGATTTTCGACGGGAACATTTTCACGTTATAATTTTGTATGATTTTAATTGTTCTTTAAAACCTGAAGATTCTTTGAATAGACTTCAAATGGCGTTTGCAGACAAGTGCCCTTCTAAGGCAACTGTGTATCGCTGATACAATAATGAACTAAGCGAGGGTTACTAAGTTTGGCTGACGAAGGAAAAAGCGGTCGCCCTTTAACGGCTGCTAGGGTAGAAAACGTGGTGGCAGTGACAAATTTAATTTGTAAAAACAGGCGAATTACATACAATTCAGGAGATTCAGGAGAGATTGCAGATGGATTGGGGGGTGTGTTTGAAATACATATTATATGGGCATCTACTATTCAGTAGGATAGTATCGCGCTTGGTTCCGAGCGTAGCATCGAGCCTCACCGAGGCTCGAAAACAAGTTCGTGCCGAAAGGTGCCGTGATATGATAACAAAATTTGAAGCAGTTTCGTCTGAGCGCGATTACGACATTGTCATAGGTGACGAATCTTGTATCTACCAGTATGATCAAGAAACTAAGCGTCAATCGACTGTTTGACTGTTTCAAAGTAAGCCAACGCCTACCAAAGTGAAAAGAACAAGAAACGCGGGAAAAATTTTACTCGCAAGTTTTTTCACTTTAACTGTTTACCTGATATCTGTACCTTTACGAAACCAAAGCAGCATTAACGCAGAATGGTACGTAGCCATGTGCTTGCCAAACGTTTTTACTGCAGTGAGTAACAATCGTCCAAACACAAGTCTCCACGGACTGCTGCTGCACCACGAAACGCTCACTCAGCTCTTAAAACAAGGGACTTTTTAGGCAGAACCCCCGTTAAAGTTTTAGGCCATCCTCCTTACAATCCCGACTTCTGACATTCTGACTTCACTCTGAGATTTTTTACTTCCCAAAATCATCATTTAAGTTGTATTTATACTCTTCATCTCTCCTCCAAGTGTGCGCTTCTGTTCAAACCAAAGGTTAGCTGGTAGAGAATGCCTTCAAGCATTGAGCTCGCCTTTTTACGAATAAGAGTTTTTTTTTTAATAAATGTATATACCTAATAGCGATTAGCTGTTAAACACATTTAAAGAAAAATTTAACCTTTAACTCATTCTTATATGAAAATCCACCAATTTATTACGTAATTGATTCTATCTTACTTCGTATTCCAATATTACTCCTACCAAATTATATGTTATAGAAACAAATTTCAATACAACCATTAACCCCAAAATTACTCTATTAACCTCTAAACATAATATAATGAGTATTCATCATAACCATTTATCGACAATGGCGGCATTATCGTTCGATAGCTTGATGAATCAGGACATTTATTCCGAAGAACTAACTGGCAAGAGGATAGATATAAAAAGGAGACTGTGCTCTTTAGGTTGTGTGTGATTTTTTTTACTCTAGTAAGTACAGCGTCATTAAACAGTAAACAACTTTTTATAAAATAATGTATTGCAGTCCGGTCTGTCAGATCACGTCGCTTGGGCACTCATGTCCAGGTACCGTTGATTACAGCCACCATGTATGTACCGCTATACTAGGCACTGAAGCCTTATCCTTTTTTATTAAATTTAGTATCAAAAACTAACAACAACTGTACGTAAAAAAATGCTGATTTTGTGACGAAATCGCGATTAAAGTCCGTATATTTTTTTTTAATTACTTTTGCCCTTGTAGTATTACAAGGGCACTCGCTGTACATGTATTACAAATTCTAAAACAAATGATATCTACGGTTATGTGTTATAGAATAATGCCTGTAATCACTCCGTGGTCCTACTTTAAAATTTCTTGTCTCTAATGCAACTATTGCATTTGTGTTGTTATTTTGCTATATACATAGAATGTGAAACAGTGCCTCTAGCAGACGTATTGAGAAGCATAAAGACCTAACACACATAAAACCCTTGACGCATACGCAATAGTTGCGTTTGTAAATCAGACAAACTTGCATTAAGAGATTAATTTATGAAAATTATGAACTATGGTACTTAGCCATTCTATACATGTCTGCCCTCTATGGTAACCGGTCTCACGCCGTCGTTTCCCTGAATTGCCTCATCCCTACAGGAGGTCTTTTTATTGGAAGAACTCAAAGCTCTCAAAACTCAAAAGAAGAACTGTTGGATGTAGATAAGGTCATCCAAGGTCATCTTAGAGGAGCAAAGACTTACTGCATAAAACATTAATCCTCAATTTTATTTACTGAACATTTAAACTTGAAAGTTAACATACACCGGCTGTACGCGCGATACCATTTCCTGCTATATTTCCAAGATTTACCTTAAGCTTTTCTAACCTTACCCTCACATTTACCTTAAGACTTAAATTAAACTGTACTGTACTTAAATATCGTCAATATTAAAGAAAAACATTCGCAAACTTCTATAGATATCTTTAAAGACGAAAAAACGCAAATTAAAAAACGAATACAAGAATCATATTAACGGATACTAAAAAATATAGTCTATATAAAAGAATACGTGTCAGCAAATAAGTGCAGAAAAGCACATCGTAAACTTGTCTTTTTGTGGTTTTAAAGAGACAAGCAAACCTTCGACTCTTGCATAAATATCGACATCAAATACATCGATATTGTGTAGTACAAAATAATCATAGTGTATGAGTCACGTCGTGAGAAGAGACGCCGTGCGCCGGCGCGTGGGCGAACCAGTCCCTGCACGCAGACGTACTTACAAATTACGTTTACCTACTCCGCCACAACAATCCCAACAAGTTAATGTACCGTGTACAGGAGTAGAAAGCTATTATTTTGTGGTATCCACTTATACATCAAGGGACATCCGTGAGAATTCAAAGCTGTAATTTTGTTACATTTTTGTAATTGTTGGTAATAGAAAATAATATAACTGACTCGTGACCACGGCTGGTGTAACTCGTGTCGAAACGTTCAGTAGGAATAAAAGGTAAACAAATACCTTAATTATACGCGCTCAGACCCGATTTAGAATATAAAATAGAAAATAATGATCCCCAATCAAGGCCCACCTGATCTAACTTTTGTAAAAAAAATGCCACTAGCTCAGCGGAAAACATCTTGAGGAAACACGCATGCTCGAGAAATAAAAAAACCTGAAGTATGTGTATCCACCAATCCGCACTTGTTTCTCGTGGTGGATTATGGACCAAAACCCGCCCAGTAATTTACTAGGGAATGCCTGTGCCCTCAGGTAGAACGTAATAAGTTGATATTGAAAATATTATCTACAGAAATAACTACAACACATTTCTCATACTAAAACAATAGAAATCAGACTCTTCATCTGATTTGTAAACTGACTGACTTTGTAGATTACACAACTAATTCGTCTTTCGACAAATTGAGAACAGAGTTGAATGGAAAAACAACGATACCAAAACATTTGCCAGATAGATACAATCTTCAATAATAAAGAAAAACCTTTTTAGAAAACACTGATCTTAGATGGACATCTAAGATCAGCGCACCTTTTCTATGACCATTGCGGACTCCAGTCAGCGCGACAACTCTCACATTAATTTTTAAGAAAGCTATTTCTGTGATACTTATTTAGCCATAAACTGTTGAGATCCAATAGCAATGGCAACGCCGCCGCGCCGCTGTGGCGCCAGAATATCTATAGGTGAAAGTAATCACTTACTATTAAACAAAACTAGAGCTGGGACGACTTAAATTGCCAACCGTCCCTCCAGAACTGGGATGTCCCATTTTTAGAGCCCTGGATGAGGTGACCCGTATAAAGTGCGTGTCTCGCAAAAATTAAGTATGTAGGTACTCATCCTTATCCTTCCATTACTATGCTAATAATTTCGTCTGTTTTGTAACCACTGCTGACCGAAAAAAGTGAACTTAGGGCAGTTTGATATTTATCTATTCAAATAAACCTACTAATTCTATAATTTTCATGGAAGGTAAAACTTCTTTTAAGTCGAGTTTTTTTCAATCCTAACCCGCGTTTGAATTGTTGATTTCCCGCAAGTCAGCGTTTCAAAGTTGCTTCTTTGTGTCCTAGAACTATCCTCATTCAATTTACGTTTAATCTGACCGAGTTTTCCTATTTTAGATATTACCTGGTTAATGTTCTTTTATCTCAGAAATTCGCGGATATCTACTCGTAGCTAGGCAGACATAAATGTCTTCAATTTTGTAGATAACGCTGGGTGGGCCCGTTGGTTTTCTATCTAATTCCTATCATTATTGATATAATTACTGTCTTTACGATTATCGTCAAAGATCTACTTTTATTATACTTAATGGGTCGTATTATTAATTGATTAAATACTAGAAGTCTTTCAGTGATGCTGCCATTACACTATTAAAATCCCATTTTATTTCATATAAGTTTCTTTTTCCTTTAATGACGTTGCTCGAATAACAAAACAAAAACTTGCAATTAATGTCAGGTGTGTTAAAATATTATCTTTGACATTGTAAAGCGACTAAATAAGTCATTTATTTGAAAGACTTTTATATACGAAGTGAAACATGATAACTTACTCAGGGCTATCGCTAACTGAGACATTAATTACCTATAATATTGAGATAGCGATTATTTTTTAGGACTATATTTATAAGAAAAGATTAAAGTGGCATTGATTGAGATTTCTGTCTCTTGGGCCAATGCTATTTTAACAGAACTATACTCGTATAAGTACATAACTGTCACAACGCTGATTTAAAACTTTTTATTAATAAAAAAAGGGTGACAATTAATTTATCTGTTTCAATTTATGAACAAATACATTCGGTATTAGCCTACAACGTTCCACTGTACGTCACAATCGAGTAATTATGAGGGCCACAATTCATCACGCGGGCCACAATTCATCACGCGGGCCCAATGCGGATGGATAGATATTATTCGACCCTGGTTCTATTTTTAATTAGATCATGGGACGGCATTGTGCTTTATACGAAATTTTTCTATTTATGTTTCTTAATGAAGACATTTCATATGAGTGCATTGTTATCTAATTAACATTGTTTAATCAAATTGGGTAGTGATGATACAGGTGTCTTCGAATGTACATATACAACATATTTATATACCTACCAATAATTATTTATGTAATTAATTACCTATCTTTCTTGGCGCAGTTTATTTCTATATTTCAATTAATAAATAAGCTTTCTACTGCCAATTTACATTTGTTTCCAAATCTAGTGTCATAAATAACCTGGTAAAATTGCAAGGAGACCAAATACTAATGCACAGTACAGTAGGTAGAAGTGCTGTGGACATTGCATCACTACAAGTCATCCCAAGAGGGACTTTCTAACCTCGTAGAGTTGTACGTGGTTCATATACACTCTCATTTACATCCCAAAAGTACTAACATTTAGATATACTGAGATTTTCTAACAGTTTACTAAACGTAATGGTAATTAAATTTAATTCTGACTTACTATACAACCAGTAAAGAATTGTTTGTTTCGATTTATTTTGTTTATACCTATGCAAATACTCTGTTTAAAACCCATTGTTTAACGATGAACTGAACAGTAGTGCGCTAGTGAACAGTAGTGAACAGTACTCGAGCACAAAGTTGCGCTCGAGAAGCCGGAGAGATAACATCTCTCCAAAAGTGAACGCAGCCGCCACTGAAGATGTCAACCGCAGTTGTTGACGAAACGTTTGAAAAAAAAAGAAAAGAGATTCCAGAAGACCTCGGCCAAGTAGCCCGGAAGATTCAATTAATAATTAACTAACTGTTGGGACATCCTACCGCCAAGTGAACTGACGACTTAAAGAAAGTCACCGGTAGTGGCTGAATGAGAACAGCAGAAGACCATGTGTGATGGTGGATCTTGGGGGAGGCCGATATCCAACAAGGTCTCCACACGGGCTTGTGATATGGAATGGTATAGATAATTTATCAAATAATTTTAATATTCTAAATAATGGTTGCCAGATTTAATCCTAAACGCCTTTATCACATCCGAAAGGCAGTTAGAGTAGTTAGAGTAGGACAGAAGATATTCTTAAAGAAATTCCGCCACACGGCGGCTTAAATTAATTATTCCGCCGTGCATGCGCAAAATCATTATATTTACGGTGGATGCCAAGTATTTCAATACAAAAGTCAGAATTAAAATGCATATGATGCAATTCAACCAGCCGACATATGGAGACGCCCTAAAGAATAAGTGACCAATTAATGACTGAACTAACAAAATAATTAATACCTACCTCTATTTTATAACTCGCATGGAGAATTTCATCGGGGCGTAGAAGGGACCGTATAACTAAGTTGTAGTTGTTCCAACTAAATAATTAAATTAAAATTTAACAAAGGCTATTATTTAAATTTAAGAACAGATCTCTAATGGTTTATTCGTTGGGTACGAGGGACCTGTCCCAAGTTGTACAATGGACCTCTTTATATTTAATTATGCGTATATTTTTATTTAACAATGATTCAATTAATGTGTGTTGTGTAAAAATGAATTAGTTACTATCTCACTACATATTGATTTTTAGAATTAAACTTCGCAATTGAGAAATTGTTAATATTTGTCTTTTGTTTTACAATGAGCTATGCTAAAATTACTGGACCGATGTCAATAATTAACACGTATTCCATAATGATTATCCTGCTTAATAATGAAGAAAATCACAACAAAATCAGAATGGCGCTTGTGGAGATTAGCGCAAACAAACAATGTTTCTTATCTAAATTACTAGCTTTTACTCGAGGCTTCAACCTCTTGGAACTAACTCACTTTTGCCTGGAAATATAATCACCTTATCGTATAAAGTCGCTTTGTAGTATCTAAACCACTGGACCGAAACGGACAAAAAATATACTTACTAAAATCATCCAGAGTAAATACTTTACACAACAATGAATACCGTAAGGAAATCGGCCAAGTAGGTAAGTCTCGAAGTAGGTGCAAATTAACTAAACTACATACTACAAACTACTAGACTAAACTACATGATCGAAACGTCTTAGTTCTCTCAAAAATGTGTTAGTTGATGTTATTTTGACAATAGTCAAAAAGTATTTAAACTGAGCACTAATTTTCTCGGTTAATAAATGTGTTAATTATATAAATTTAAAAATCGAATAAATAAAGTCTACCAAACATTAAATATAATAAATAATATTATAGTAAATATGTTGAATTTAATTATAAATAAGTTTTCGACGGCTTACTCATTTTTACGGGCTATTTATAAACATCTTTTTTATTATAGCTATTTCTATTAACTTTAACTGTGACAGTGGAACACACGGATACACCGAAAGATATTACAGATGTTTCGCTAAAGTTTTAACAGTTCAATTTACATTTACGTGTTATTTTTTAGATATGTACTTTGTATTAAATGTCAACTATTTAACTTGATACAGTATTCTAAACGATTCATAAAGTTAAATCATGTAGGTACATACAATAATTTGTATAATCGTAGAACGATGATTAGAAATTAAAATAATGTTATTATTGAATGTACATTATTTAACTTTATCAATCATTTAGAATACAATTGCAATTGCAGAAATACTGAAACTGACACAGAGTAATACACAGATTATAAGGTACAATTCCCACAATGCAGGCTCTATGACACTACACGGTATCATAGAACCTGCATTATGCAGTGCAGTAATAATAATTAGTACAGTAATTGTAGTATGTAGTTATAATGTACGGTGATGCCACATTGTAAGTGCGTGTACTATCAGAAACCACTAAAAGAAACATTACATAACTAGATAATTATGGTAGAACAACTTTATACAAGCGTCGCTGTTAAACGTAGCAGCTCAGTTTCCACGGAAGTATGTAGATGCGGAATGAAGCATCTCAAACAAGAACTCGTGAAGCTGGTAAAGTGTCGCATTCTGTTACTCTGGTTGGATTGCAAATATCGCTTCCACTCAGAGAACCGCTTAATTTGTCTAACTCCTTAATTCAATAGGTCTGATACTAAATTCTATATATTTAAAATTATTCATTTAAAGGTGTAAATAGTTATTTAAATATTAGGTCCATACCTATGAAATTGCCGTTTTAGGTGGAAAAATTCAAATATGTTTTTTGTATGAAAATTATATATTTAATAAACTAAGTATTGTCCATTATTATCAATGTACTTTTGCCATTTTAATGGAAGTTGATTGCTGGAATGATCTGGAAAAACTTGCTGGATCAAGCCAAGGCCCACACCGAACTGTAGAGCCAAAAGAGAGATTGCTGGAATTGATGTCTCTGCTATAGAACTCCTGGGAACGGGAATCGATGAATTGTTTTTTCATTTTTCACTGCCTCATCGGAGTTGAATTTTTTCCCTGTAAAAAGTTATTCATATCTATTCCGAAAAAAAATGAAATCTGTAGGGGCAAAGTCTGGCGAGTACTGTGGTGACGAAGAGTTTCCAGTCGAAGCTCCTGTAACTTTGCAAGTGTATGTCATGCAGTGTGTGGGCGAGCGTTATCATGGAGATGCAGTGAACTAGAGCGATTGGCCAGACTCAGTTATTTGATAACGAGCTCTTCCGTCATCGCTTGCACTTCACAGTACACATCTGCATTAATTGTTGTGCCAGAACCCAAGAAGCTGCAGTGGATAATACTCGCACAGGACCACCATTCTTTGAACAACGCGAGTTTCTTTTCACTCAATTTACGTTTGGGACATTGTTTGGCAGTGTCTCCTGGATTCGACCATTGTGACGAACGTTTACAATTATCATGCAGCATCCACTTCTCATTACAAATGACAATAGGATTCAGAATCCCTTACTTTTGTGACGGTTCAGCAAAGTAAGGCAAGTTTCGACGTGTTTGCAGCTGACTTCGTTTACCTCATACGGTGCACACTTTTAGAGCTTCTTTACTTTCCCGATTTGATGCAAATGAATCAATATCGTTTCGTCACTGACGCTGAAGGCTCCTGTTAACTCAGTCGTCGTGGTTTGAGATGAATCAGCTTCCACTATTGCTTTCAATTTGTCATTATCGACTTTAGTGTCCTGTCGTCCATGGCTTCTTGTTCTTGAGGTCGAAATTTCCAGAACGGAAACTATCAAACCTAGGGGCTATAAACCCGGGCGTGCGCTTTGCGTTCGTGGACACCTTCCCGACTTGCTCATCTTAACATTACTATGATAATAGCCTGGCGTAAACTGACTACTAACAGACCACTGGTTGTTTCCCCTAGTAATGGGTAGGTATTGTAAACCATACATGTACAGTTCTGAATAAAATGATTCTGACTGTTTACTGACTCTCTTCTTTTATTGATATTAACCTCAACATTACTATAATCTTCAAATAATTACTCAGTTGGAAATTAAATATTGGAAAAACTGTAGCAAACTTCGTTAGGCGATTAGCTGCTCTCACAAATGTATGTATTTCTACATAACTACATTGAGCTTAATTGCAGCAGTTAATTAAATTCATAGTAAATGGTTACTCATTGACACTCGTGAACTCATGACACTCATTTCACTCATGGACACTTGCAAACCTATAAAATCTATCTTTTATATAAAAAGGTCTATAAAGAGACGTGTTCTGACTAACTGAATGACTCATCAATGCCAAATCGAAACCGTTGAAGCTGAAATATGAAAATTGAAAAGTAGCTTTCTTTTATAACGTAAAGACTACTTACTAAGAAGGAATTTATTGATGGTCCGATTAACTTGAAACTTAACATCAATATAATACAATTACATTAAACACTTGTCTAACCGTTGTTTAAAATTGTGCCAAGAGGCTAAAATGCAAGATGTCAAATTTTGTATTGAATCACTTAAATATTACAACAGCTAGCAGCAAAAAATTAACTATAGAAATATGAAATTGGTACAATAGCTTACTTTATATTATATGTATAGGTATTACGTAATTATGTATACTGTACACCATCTACCTGCGATCAAAATATTTGAAACCCTACCTTATTGCTACAATAATAATATTATTTTATGATTTTAATAATAATATGTTTTGTTATTAAACAATAAATTGTAGTTACTTCATAGGAAACAAGTACAGGTATCCGTACTAAAAATTCATATAAGAAATATATTATATGAACACAATTCAGAAATACCCAGAATTTAAAACCGCAAGGAATTAAGAAATTAATTACATCCGTAATGACTTGCTTTAATGTGTGCTCGTACTTAAAATGGCTACCCAATGTGTATATTACGAATTTCTGGTTGAAGTTTTTAACCTTCTCTTCGAAATAAATTGTATGTTCTACTACCCCCTAGGGTTGGCGATCCTAGACGAATTTTGCTGTATTTCAGTGTAGGATTAATTTACCATGTACCGTTGAAAAATAATATTGTACGTAATCAGAGCTGCCATTCATCCGAGTTTCACCCAATTTGTTATTATTTTGGAGGGCTACCAGGGATCACCCGGGTAGAGTTTTCGATAGCGTGCGGGTTTTTAAAGTGTGGAGAATTTAAAAAGTTTAAACATATTTTTATTTTATATTTTTCATAATTAATATTTAATATTTTTTAAATTTACAATTAAACTGTACGAGAACTTGTCATCGTGTCCCGCTTCTTCCCGCCACGAACAGGGGGCCCGGCATCGTTGAGGGCACGTCAATACACCGAACAATCGATCCACTCCGCTCACTCTCTAGGCAAAAATATCCGAAATTCAAGCCTAAAAGTTTGCTGTATTCTTTGTTGTAGTTGAAGTTCTTTGTCCGGATATGTAGATTTTACAAATGACAGCCTTAGCAATAATATTAAGGCATTGGCTAACCGAGCGTTCATTTTTGTGTACGTAATCGACTTATTACGATGATTCTAAAGATCATTTTCGTTAATCTAACTAATGGAATGAACAGCTTTGTTCTACAACGTTATATTTGCGATCGACGCTACCTAACCGCTTATTGAATACGTTATACGTTAATAGTTAGGTGCAAAGGAATTTGTGAATGTGGAGACGCTCGATCGGCTGATATTCTACACTTAAAAATGTAACAATTTTTAAAATTATTCGCATAATTTCATACTTTCTGAGACGCACTATATTTTCTTTCAATATGCTATATTTATGACACCTGCCTAATCGCTGCCTATTAAAGCCCGATAAAAATTGTCAGCCCTACATCCGACCTCCGCCCACGAAGTAAACTAACCATACCGTCTACGGCGACGTCGGCGACCATTATGGCACTGCAAATAGCCTATTTAAAAATTTCACCATTGTCCAACCCGACGTCTAAGTGACGAAATAACAATGCTCCGGCTCCTCACCATCATTAAAACTTTAAACAAAAAAGTCTGCTTTTTCTTTCTATATTTATACATACTAGAGCTACATAACGAGTGCTTAGGTACAAAAAGAAATATACAATACATTATTATACAGTGCATTACATACGTAACCAGCCCATTTTTCGTCCTCATGCACATCGGGGATGTATGGCCTGAAAACGCCACGCTGGCCAAGCGGGTTGGCGATATCGACGGCAAGAGATTGGGTGAAGTTATTCTAAATCCGGCCGACCCCATACAACTAACATACATATTGTACTTAAATACAAAAAGATCCAAAAACTTAAGTAGGTACTTAAGTTCGCCAACGAGTAGCGACAATCGAAATTAATTTAATGTTACGGAGCTGAAAAAGACACACAATTAGTACTTGATTATTCTCACTGCAGACAAGTATTCGCGATTATTTATTGAACTGTGAGAAAATCTATCCAATTCACACAATTCAATTCTTGCCAACGGTGAAAATAGGACCTTAATCAGGCTACACATCTCCAGTTAAAACTGAACGATCTACGAGTAACTACGCAGTCCGAACTGTACAAATTTATCCCAATGTAATGTATGATTCTACGCAGAATTTGTCGTCGCAGTAAATCTGTACAGTTTGGACTGAGCAGGTAAGTCGTTTAGTAGTTTAGTTTAGTGTGTAGTCTGCTTTATATTAACATTTTTAATAAATTTATTATTGTTTTGCTACAACAAATAGAAATCACATTCAAAAGATGTCACGGTTAAAATTAGATAACATCTATTTTATCACGAAAATGTCTATCAAACAGTGCTTTTATATTCTATTTATTTCTGAAATCATATTTTTTGTTGACAGCGACGAAGGTAATCCTGATGGAAACAGGTTTCTATCTACACGCGATGAATTTACACATTTACATAAGAGCGTTTATAGATACTAACATATTTAATATTCTTTTCATTAATACCAGAACTGAATATTTCACACCTATGGTTACGATGCGATAGAGTAATTTATGTTTACTAAATCATCATTACTCATTATACTACGTCAAAGAATGTTAATTACAGACATTACTGTAAATATACCTAAGCATCTGACAACAAGCACATGACTTTATAATTTGTGTACACTTAACACTTAAGTCTCACAGACCGACACCTTATATGAGAGTGGATATATGTTTACCTTTCAACGCAGCGTTCACTCTATCCAAATCGTAAAGTGACAGTGCGAGAGGCTCGCTCAACAATCGAAGTCTGGGTTTGCTCTTGCTATTGAAGTCGTCGACAAAACCGTCGCTCAAAAATATGCCCGAAGAATGTCTGTATAGCTTATAAGCGCACTTATTCGTTCGAAGCCAAGCAACGTGCACAATTGCTCCATTCAATGTAAGTTCGTCGCCCGAAAAGACGTGAGTTTTCAATTCCTGCACATCGCCTTTCATAACCACTCTTATGTATAGTTTGTAAAATATAAACACTTTCACGTTGGGTTTGCTTCCACGCCTCATACGCCTCACGCTTAAAACCCTGGCTGTGAAAATATACTTGGATTCAGACACGACTGACGCCAAAATCTCATAGTCATTATTTATCGTATCATTTAAAACACATTTAGGGCTATTCATGTTTTTCCTGCGGTAAATCGTATCCCGTTTTTTCACAACACCCCTTATACGAATTTGGGTTTGAATGATAGTGACGCATTGAAGCAATAACAGTAAAAACTGAAGCTTCATTTTTATCGTAGCCACGGTATTGTGTTTTATGTCATATACGAATACAAGTATGGAGAGCCATTCCAGTGTATTTTATGTAGGAACGTTTGATTGAGAAGGCTCGTAAACACCCGGCGGACAGTGTTGCACAAGAGTGGTTGGCGCCGTGTAGACGCGTGCGCGAGCGCAGCCTCGCGCGTAGACTGGACACCTCGCAATTCGATGCAACCTTCATCAACGTAAACAAACGTAGACTTACGGAACATTAAGCCTTGAATAGAAAAGGTAAAATAATTGCTACATGACAAGTAAGCTTTAATAAGTACATTTGTATTCCAGAGATTTAACGCAATAATTTTCTTGGGATGATTTTGAATTGTGTTCGTTAATCCATGTTTGGTGGGTTAGCGCGAGTGGTTGGAGCAGGATAACCGCTGGGTAACGGATGGAACCGAGTAACACAATGTGGCGCAAGTTAACAGTTATTGCCGAACGCCCCCCGGGACGAATGTGCTCCTGAATATTCATGTGCGGTAGCAGGAGGATTACTGAAATCTACTTCGGTAACATTTTATACGAGTTTTTAGCTTTTTAATAACCGTATGAGTGAAAAAAGTTGCTAATGAAAAAGAAAATTTTAATAGCTATTTTAAAAGGGTAGATGCCCTACTTTAAAGTAATAAATGCAGACTATATTATTTGTGTCACAACCTAGAGTAGCTAGGAAACAATTATTACCATAAACATAAAAATGAGCAATGGCGTTTCTTGTAGTAAATTCTAATTAAACTTTTTTGATAAAATTGTATGTCTTTTATATCGTTTATGTAACAAATAACACCAAAGCCTGCAACTTCGAATATGCAAGTGTTTAATCCATATGCAAGTGCAAGTGGAAAATAAAAATGGTCGAAAAAACGTTGTTGACTGTCATCGCACGTGCATAGGTGATTGCAAGCGCTTACACGAGGAATTTGGAAAGTGGCACGAGCGTAGGCGGGCGGGTCTGGTCGGTCGCTTTCTTGACGAATCTTCAACTCGCCTGGATTTTGTAACATCTTTTACAACCAAACGGTTCAATTTTTATTTATAACTATTACCAATCGTCTTATTGAGCAAAACATCGTAATTCACATAAAATCATATACAAAAGAAAAGAAAAGATTGGTTTGACGTGAACAACATATATGTCCAATTCATACCACGAAGTGTTTTTATTAATGACGATATCAGCCTATAACGGATTGGCGAATACACAAGATTGGCGATATTCAAGATTTTCTTTTAATTCCGGAAAATGCAGGTTTCTGTTCTGAACATACAGTTAATGATATTTGTTTAATAATCCTTACTGACGCTCAGGATTTGAACTCACCATCACACGAATGTGATTTGAGTATAGATACCCCTAGACCGTCGTTTCTCAACCTTTGTACTGTCCTGACCCCCTGAAAAGGACGAAAATAAAGTAAATAACCTCGTGACTCCCTTAATAATAATTAGGTCCTAATTATTATTATTTTTACTGTCTAACATCAAATTAATTATTAAGAGCTTTTAGTCATACATACATATGTGCTTATTTTTACCGATCAACCATGAGCCTCTGTATAATATGTGATGGCTACATATACATATATTTTAATAATATTTCTGGCTCCCAAGATACAGATTTTTTTCTAGTTTTCTAGTTCGTGTATGTTTAAGACAAATAAAGAATTCGAATTTAAATATCGTTTAAATTTTAATTTAGATATTTGTAGTTTGAATTTTAATATTCTTATTACTTATTTACAAATATTTTTAAATAACAGTTATAAACAAATAAATAAATGTGAAAATTAAAGCCTGACTGAATCAAACTTTCAACTCATTAAATATTTTTTTCTATTTCTTCAATTATTTTATGATCAATGGTCATTTTGCCCACAAAGTACTCGAAATAATCTTCGTGTGTGGTGCATTGCTATCGTGACGAATAGACTCGGCCATTACTTTCTCCATAGTATAACGCCTCCTGCGATGTTAGCTTCAGATATGATGCCGCCCAGCGAAGCAATGGCTAGTTTTCGATATTTATTGCGCCACGCTGATACACCGGCATATTTATGAGTATAGTATGTTTCGATACTTACGAATATACATTCAAAGCACCATTGCTTGTTTAAATTACGATATTTAAAACTAAAGTATCAGTGTCTAAATGTCTGATACCATTTTCATAGAGAAGGATTGCATACAAAATTCATAAAATAAGTTTGATATTTTGATTTGAAAATCCCGACAGTTTCAGATAACTTGTTGCATGGTGAGGTGGAGGATAAAATCTATAATGGGGTAAGGAAATTCCTTAATCCATTCTACTCTCAATGGGACAGAAAAGAATAGAATAGGAAAGAGCGTAAGGAATATAACAGGATGAGTTACTCGCACCTCTCCTATACCGTTATACTCGTATTACTTCTTACTCAAAGGAATAGAAAGCGTAGGAAAATGGGCAGATGTGGGATTGCAGCATGCATTCGTCCCTTCATAATAATCTATTATGAATATGTTATATGAAACACTGTGTCCTATGATCCATTTAAGGCTTTCATAATTCCGATATCTATACTCAAAACTGCTACACAAACTTAACGCGAGATTATTAGAGAGTTAGAACTTATATGTATAGTTGTTGGACGCTCCATCTTGAGTTCTGCAACAGTGTCTAATGAAGCAGACTCGAATCAGATTAAATCGCATGCATCTGTGGGCATAGTGGTTTATCTGCAGGGATTCTCACGGATCGCGCAGTACACTGATATGAATCGCGACACAGACTTCGGAGTAACGACACAAAGTAGACTGAATGCAGTAACGAATCTCTGAATTGTAGCGCTATTTTATAAAATTGATAATCAACCTTTAGATTCAGATTCTATATTTGCTGAAATACCCGTTACAAAAGATGTCATATATTTAATTAATTGAGTACATGCATACTCTGTCTCGCCAGAGTGCAAATTATTATACATTTAAATCAGTCTTATACATTCCTTATACTCTAAATACATATGTCAAAAAGCTTGAAATTTGCCACTACATACACAATTATAGACGCCTCGAACTGTCAAAGGATTCATTAAATTTACAATGTCAAATATTGTCATAATTATCAAAATTAATAGAAAATACATGTCAAATAATATTCAATCAATTTAGATTAATGTCAATAGATAAAATTATGTAAAGTCAATTGTTATAGGTAAAAGTAATATTTTTTTTTATTTAATACCCGAATTTAAAAATGAATGTCAAGAGATTAAAAAATAGTGCTTTTAGTACTTAAATATCAAAATCATTATTATTAATTAATTGTAAACAACTGTAAATAATGAGTCATTAAAAAATTCGTCAATAATATAATAACATTTCTGCAAAAGAAAATAAGAAAGCTGTCTCTTAAAAATATTTAACTTATTTGTTTTTATATTTTTAGGCAATTTATTATATATTCTCGTCGCCATAACAAGAACATTTTTCTTGACTATCTGAAGTCTCTGTCTTGGAAGGTGTAACTTATTTTTAAACCAGTTTCTATTATTGTATAGTTCGGCGTTTGTTGTAAATAAATGTAAGTGTTTATGTGCAAATATAAACATTATTATTATTATAATTATAAAGCTTAATATATAATATATTTTTTTAAATATACTCTCACGAACCAAAATTGAGAACATACACCTTTAGGCTATTACTGCTCTAATCAATAGTCAATAGGCTACATCGATTACTAGCTAGTAATTAGTAATTTAAAAAAACATTCTTGGCAGAAACTCTGTGCTACAGGCTATAATTCATAATTTCATGAATGTGAATCAAGAATCTAGCTTTCGCAAGGCTAGATAAAATCCTCTCATCACACCAACAGTGCGGTCTGCTATGTGATTGGAACGCACTAGTTTTCTAATTAAAATAATAGATAAATATATAGATTCATCGATGATTGTAGTTCAACATGCAAAAGTTTCAACTATGGCAGGACATTTGCAAATGGCAGCCTCTTGGTATTGCATGCCTCAGAAGGGTGTGACTAGTGTGGGTGGTAAGTGATTTGTTTACCAATAGTACACAGTGCAACGGCATTAATAATAAAATATTTTCAAGCTCATGGTGTAATAAGACGACAGGTATTAAATGATACTTATAAAATGTATGTTTCTTTACTCCACTAAATTCAAAATAGCTTTAGTATTTTGTCAGTGTTTATTTATTGGTCCATTGTACAAAAGTACGCCATGACGTTTGTAATAAATATATAGCACGCTGTATTTCCACTATTCTAGTAAATAAAACATCTGTAATAGGTGCATTTTTCCCTTTGCTAATAAAATCTGGAGTGAGTTTTAGCTGGTGTCATTGGAAACCCCTACCTACTAAGCTTCCATCGCAACGACATATTGATTTCATTGACAAAAATCTGACCGGTTCAGGTCGAATTCCTCGAGTATTGACAAATGTTCGTATCTACCTTCCGGACAACAGTATCCACTTACCACCAGATGGAATGCCTGCTCGACTGCCACCTTCTTTCAATAAAAAAACCTAAAATGCAGAGTGAACTAGGCCTGATCAAAGGAAACTTTCATGTACCAAACAACTTAACTACAATAGACACTCGTATATTTGGTATGTTATCTATATTTGAATTTACATTGGAATTCTAAATTAAATAACAATAACTTAGAATTAACGTTTACGACAAAATTTATTGCGCGTTCGCATAAGAAATTCTTCATTACAAATTGAGAATTTAGTATATCTATTTATAGTATAGGTAAATAATATTCACCTACTTTATAAGTAGGTAAAGTATAAATAAATCACTCTACTAATATTAAATTATATATTTTTTAATACTTAAATATATTTATTTTTTGGATTATGCAAACAAACGTTCCAAAAACGAGTAAGTTACAAGTAACATGACTTGACAGATTTCGGTATTCATATATTTCGCTGGCTCATTTTATTAATTGGAGAGTTTGCCTGTGATACATAATACAGGATGTGTGAATTTTGTAGCAGTAAAGTCGGCAGCACATCCAGAGAAAAAAGTATTCCATTCTATAACTTGAGCTCCGGCTTATCCTACTTGCTTATATGCGAGTACATTGCTATAATATATGTATGGTACCTATTTATGCATTATCGGCTTCAGTACAAACACATCGTAAGCGCTCACTCCATTAAGTTAACCAACAGTTGTCGAGATGTCGATCAATATCACATCTTAGTGCTCCGTACATTATGGATACAACACCCACACTTCATTATAGCAGCGTTAAACCAATTGTATTCATTAAAGTTCAATCCTTTAAAAAGTTTGATGTATTTACTTCTGTTAACTGATGCTAAGTCAATATTGTGATGAAGATTGTAAATAAAATTAATAAAGCCTCTTTCTTCCAAAATAAATAAGAATTATGAAACACGAACCTGTCTGCCTCTTTGTGCTTAAGATATCTTTTAATCGATCTAATTTAATCAAGTACCTAAATACGCGAGTAATTAAAACATTTTTTCTTACCTTTTACAGCGGCGTTGATTCGATCAAGATGATAAAGCGTCAAGGGCACTGGATCAGTTAGCAGCCTCAGCCGTGGCGTGGGTCCTCTCCCGGCATCCAGGGCACCGTCACTCAGGAAAATCGCAGATAGTCGTGCCCGTGGCGCCGGCGCACACGACTCCCGAGCACGGGGCCGCTCCACCATCAACGTCGAACCGCTTAACGTCTCCTCAGACGACCCTTCCAATTTTACAAACATTCGCATCTCACTCAATTCTCCCTTCAGCACACGTCGCATATACACACTATACAAGTTAGATCGTTTGCCATGAGACTCTTCCTCCGATTTATATTTCCTTACATTCAATACTTTGCCTGTAAAAATATACTTTGACTTTCCTATCGCCGCCATCAGCGACCACTCGTCGTCAATTATAGTCTCATTAAAGGTGCAGGGCGGTAAGATCGCCCGATGTCTCCTGTGAGCGGTGTACCTTTTTCTCACTTTACCGCGGATTCTGATCTCGCCACCGACGACGATCGCCAGCGCGATAACATAAATAATAACCATTGAGGGCTTCATGTCGCGGAATTACTGGTTAAACACACCTAAATGCGCTGTCTACAAATGTAACTGTCACATTATGTTCAAAATTTATGTCCACCGAAGCACATAAAGTAGCGGCGACGGCTTATTAAAGGGGCGAGGCGTTGACATCTCACTAACAGAAAGCATCAAATTGAATACTTAAATATTGAGATGCGATCAGTTTAGTATGCGAGAAATTATGGGACTTTTATTCAAGAGCCATCCATGGTTTTGTACGAGTTGGTTCTCACGGTTGATCGATCTAATAGTGTTGGTAAACAAACGAAGAGCTGCCCTGGCGGGTGAAAGTATATGGCGCCAAACGCGTGCGCGCGCGCAGCTTGCCGGCGCTGACTGAAGGCTGTCACGCGCAGCCTCCCGGGCTGTAAGGAGTACGCCAGCCTACGAGAACATTGTATATGTAAACACTAGTTACTGACATCTCTTACTGAATCTGCTGATTGACGTTAATACCATTTACCGTAACAGCGTAAAGTATGCAAATACAAATACACAAAGTTATTTGCACGCATCATAAAATACGCCATTTTCCGTGCATGCCTGTAATTAATAGTGACAAAGATAAACAATGCAAGTAAATCCTTGGACTAGCCTCGTTTATCGAATGTTTATATGTGGACTCGTGGATATGAATCGGTGCGAGATTCCTTGGTAGGATGCTTGTGAAAGCTCGCTATGCGTGAGGCGCGTGGGCGAACTGGATGTGGCGCCGCGAATGCTGTATCACTTTGGCTCAAAATAAAGGCAGCTGCGTTCGGCCTCAGAGTGAAAACGATCCGAAATAAACGACGTATAAGGTAAAAACTTGTAAACAATTCCACAAAATTACAGGCCTGTAAATAAAAGTAACAAATCATCACTTTTTACAAAAACATAAGTGATTGTAAAAGCTATTGATTTGCCACTTGCGAGGTACCTTTGTAATTATAAGAAATAAAACATTAGTGGTCCGTAAATTCACTGGCTCCGTATCTACTGAATTATAGAGCAATATTGGTCTAATTACAATTGCTGATGAGACATCTTACTAGGCAAATGTCTATACTGATACTGTTGGTAACGTAATTATGTACAGTATCGGCCAATCGAGCTTTTGCACAAATAAAAACTCCTTTGCAGCTTTATTCAAGAAACGGTTAGGTAGCGTCAACCTCAAATATAACTTTGTATAATACAAAACCTATTCATTCAGTTACAACAACGTATATCAACTTTAAAATCAATAATAAATAAATTTAAAATCAAGCAATAACCGTGTTCACGAACGCAAAAATAGTTCGAAATCGTGCGAAGACTTGGTTGACCGATGCTTTAAAGAAGGTAACTGTTCCTTTATCCAATATAAACTAAATGTACGACTCTTTCACGCTTATAGCACATAACTTACACGTACTAGGTAGTAAACTCGGTGCTAACAAATCTTTGAGGTGAGGTGTAATTGCAGTATAGGCTGTTACAGATACGCTCGGGCATTGAACGGAAACGTTATCAACCCGTTACAAACTGCACAACTAAAGAGCGGGACGTATTTAAATGAGCCGAGAAATATGCCTCAGATTGCAGTATACACCACTTTGTATTATCTGAAGATATATTAATTGTAACTGTTGCTAGATAATATTTTAATATACTCGTGTTTCGTCTGTAACCAGCCCTTTTCAACAGAGGCCTCCTCGTGTATGTTGTCTTGTGCATGAGGGATGTACGCCCTTCAAACGCCACGTTGGCCAAGCGTGCTGGCGAGTCCATCCTTTTAGAGGTGGTGTTAGTTGTGGTTTTAGAGAGGTGGTAGAGAACTATTCTACTCAGGGCTTGTGGTAGCGACTTTGTTTTCCCCTTAATTGCCTTTTACAACACCCGCGGGAAGAGATAGATAGGATGGTGCTATTCTAAAGCCGGCTGATATGATTTTTTTTTATAAAAAGGCAAACAAATATACAGTCCGTATCGCAGTACGAGGTTTGTGTCGCCCATGAATATTTACGATACATACATACTGTCAACAATAAAAAATGACGATAAAGAATGAATGAATCATAATGAAAAATAAAACGTACCCCTATTCTACTAAATAATGGCAACTGGACAGAGTTGTATCAAATTAAATAGAATGGGAAGCGATGCTATAGAACAGGATGGGACAAGAAGGCAAGGGATACAGGCTCTGACAACTCTCACTCGAGGTCTAAATTCGTTGGTAGTTCCACGTTCCATGAGAGTGGGGCCAATCGAACATGCCCCAATCACCTCCGAGATACAGCACCGTTCTTCCCCGTTAAATATGTAATCTATGTTATTATTAAAAAAATATATATTCATCCAGCTATCAGCCATCAATCAATATCAGAAATTCCAAAATTGTACAACGTATAGATTGCTTCTAATTAAATACGACGTTGAAGACGAACTTGTAAAGCTGAAGTTATCACAGATCACCGTTAAGAAACCTGTTTAATTCAAACCCGAGCAAACCAAGGAGGTATTGTTTAAAGAAAAAAACAGACTCTCGCGCATAATAAATACGAACACTCCCACGCATTGCGTTTTGTGTACAATAATATGTGCAGACGCTTGCGTTTAAACGCGTCTTCCTCGCGTGCCTTTGTTCTACACGCGTAGTCGTAATATAATTGATGCGTCCTACCACAGTAAATATAAATACAGTGGACAATCTTAGTGTGATTTTAGATAAAATCACATAAAAAATAATCCGCCCCCGATTGATATCAACTTACATTGGTCAACCGCACAATAGTCCCTTTGCAATAATAAGGTGGATTCGAGCCATATCCTCCAGCCGGCTACAATGCGGGTTGATGGATACTACGTACATATGTTGTTTTTTATTATGTTTAGCCGCCGAATTAATGATAATTGAAAAATCCGTACTTAAGTAGAAACTCCGTGATAAGGGACAGAGTTCAAACTTACCATGTCACGAATGAGAATCACGAATAGATAAGATAAGTCTATCACCGCTTTTTGATCGTATTCGATATTCGTTTTTTGGTCATCAAATAATCATAAAATCATCGAGTAAGGATGATGATTGTATGCAATAATGCAATACAGTTTATTTATTTTTTTCATTTTGCAGTTTAGTCGTACCAAAAAAGGACTAAACATTATTAACGAAGTGTAAAGGTTACTAAGGTTTGGCTTTACCTTATGAATTAGGGAATCAAAATCAAAATTATAACACTAGCAATGGTCCGTAACGTCAAAAAAAATGAATGAATTCACTTGAACGTTCATTTGAATGAACGTCAAATGGCAATCTCTTTCTATAACTTGCTACAATGTACCATGTAAACAACTCATTTAGGTAAGCCACATTTTTGATACTCATGTGAAGATGACATACCGTTCCTCTATCTATACGTTGTTGATACCCTCCATGAATACGCACACAATGTCAATATAAAACCATCATAACTAAAAAGAACTACGCAATTAAAAATAATTATTATCATTTAAATCATAATTATCAACGTGTCATTTCAGAATATTATCACTAAAGTATTAGTAGCTACCCTGAGATGTTATTTACTATTAATTCCACAAGAACTCTCCGAAAGAGAAAACAACCCCAAAATATTGACAGAATCATTTTTTTTCAGTTTATATCAAGCGCTGCTTACATTAAACTATTCAAAACGATCTTAAAGTACTTTCCAAATTACTATTAATTTCAAACGCATAATTTCAAAGAAAACTAAAACAGTTTCTCATTAAAATTAACATTTAATAGGAATTCCACGACACTGAGGGAGGTATTCTCGCAATAACTTACGGTTCGGACTCACCCCAAACTAATCCCGATTTACTGAAACGATCACGGGGCGATATTAAATCACTCTGTCAAACTACAACAAGCCGCTCATTAAGCCCGCCCCGCCCCGCCTAGTAAACACCGATACACCCCTATTATAGCCAACTAACTCAATTAATAAACCAATACACAGCAACCAAACGACGCAATACGAAATAAAAAATGCACGCCAATATAACCCATTCGTTACGTAGAAATAAGACAAAGTTTCCAAGAAAATTTCGTTACCGCGTAAATTGAAAATGCAAATCGACGCCCAGAGTAAGCTTATTAAGATTACTTTCTTGTGTAAAATATACTTTATTGAGTAGACAACATATAACCGGAGGCTAGTGTCATGGGATGGGCGTTTTCAAGTGGAATTATAATAAAATAATGTTGTGTCAATTTTCTTGTGATTGAAAATATGATACAAGACTCTTGATGGGTGGTCCCACTTTTTACTAGCAATTCGTGATGACTTTGCCTTTTACTGATCAGAATTTTTTTCTCAATGACTTTAGTTTATGGCTTCATGTCATTTTTTGATTAAGTTCCTTATTTAACGAGAAAAAATATGGCTGTGTAGTGTTCACCGGCTTTAGTGCAGCACCACCCCATCTCGTCACATGGATGTCGTAAAAGGCGACTAAAGGATTTAATGACAAAGCCTTGAGGAACTACACCATCTCTAAAAGAGTGGACTCATCAACCCACTTGACCCATACACAAGACCATTTGCATGAAGAGGCCAATATCTATGTCCTACTATGGCTATCTATGGCCGTGTCATAATTTACCTATTTATGACACGTTTGGACATTTAAATAAAAAAGTGCGATTTCAGGAGAATTAATTAAAAATAAATAAATAGCCCGCCCATAATGTTAGAGTAATTATTTATTCCAAAACATTTTCTAAAATAAATACACCCGACACGATATAAATAATACAACATTAATTTGTTGAAATTTCAATATGCAAACTCATTTACAGTTGATTACCAATTAAATTGCGCGTAAATTGTAACTACTTCATAGCAAGAGCTACCCTTAATATAAACAGTGGTTGTAAAATTAATATTGCTTCGTTGCCTTCTAAATAATTAAAGTGTTTCAAAAGTTGAGTATACTTGTATATGAGAATTGTATACAAGTTGTATTTTAGGATGTTATAGTATACTGTTGTCGTTCAAATTATATATTTATGCTTTTCATCGCATTACCAAAAAGTTAGTTGTCTTGAGGCATTATGCTCGCCCTTTGTAAGATAACAGCTGTGAATAGGATTTTGCGAGGTTGGCGGCGCGCCCGCATGCCCTCTGGTGTTGCAGGTGTCCATGGGCGGCGGTGGCACTTGCCATCGCGTGGGACCGCTTGTTCGTCCGCCCACTAGTCTATAAAAAAAAATGTACAATTAATTTTGTAAAAATAAATAAAAAAATAACCTAGCGTAATGAAATATACTGAATAAAATGAGCAAATGATACTTAAGCATACATATCTTGTAGGTCCGGCAAATTCGTATTATGATTGCAGCAAGTAAGTAAATTGTATAGATTTACACAAAAGTAACATATAATAAAATATTTTTAACTGTATTGCAGACAAATCGACTTTCAGTTTAGTGATGCGTTTATCTATACATATAATAAAATCGTAACAGAAACGTGTCGATACAAATAAAAAAATAGCAACCGTGATACTAATACATAGGTATACAAAAAGTAGGTCATGTCGCTAAAGCAATCCCTTCCAGGCAACCTTTGGGCGGGACACGTATGCGAGCACAAAAATATTAGATATATGGTAAACATAAAATGATTTACAGTTATTTATTTACAGTGAAACGGTGTAAACTGTAACTACAGTTTACAACGTTTCACTGCAAGCCACAGACCTCCCTTTGCAATCACGAGGGGATTTTCGAGCCATATAATCCACCACGTGACCCCAGTGCTTGATTAGAAACAGTGCAAAGTGGTACAAACCGAGATTTGAATTCATAATCATACCAATGTAAGTCGAGAATAAATACCCTTATCGATATCCAGTCCCGTCGAAGTAAGAAATAAAGATTGAAAGTTATCAGTTAAAACTAATTATAAAACTGTGTAAAAATATTGTATTTAAATCTCGTAACATTTTTCAGCTACTGATTTTTTCTTGAGAGTATTGTTTTTAATGAAAGGTGTGAATATGTTTATCATTGCTAGTAATAAAATACGGGGTTTTATACCGAAATCACTAATGATAGACCAACAACTTAACCAACGAGCGACTGGTATAGAATGCCTTGAGGCATTAAGTCCGCCTCTCTACAATATGGTGCATAAAGAGTAAATAAATAAATTTATAGAGCGTCAAATATTTCATTTCATTTATAAAATTAATATTTTTTATAGAAAAAATATGAGCAAACACTCCACCACGTGGTAAACTGATACTGTCACATCTATTCAATTTAATGTTCTTTGATTATAGGCTAGAGAGTTGATTTCAGTATGCAAAATATAAATAACTTATCAAATTATAAATTAGTCCAACCAAATAATTATTCTCTGTTTGTTTATTTAGAACAATGAATATATTTTGTTACATATTGTTACATTTTGTTACATAACTGTATGTATACTTCCTAAGACACGGAGTGATTGTAATTTTTTTTATACATATTTTAAACCAACTCCACAGTAACCTGCAATGCATATCTTAATTAGTGATTGATTGAATTCGTATTATGCACTGAAATATTGATAGGCAGTTATGACAATCAATTCTACGATCAAGTCTTCACAGAACTGAAGGTTTTTTTCTTGACTGATTCATTTACATTCATTTTATCGACACATCAAACGAGCATCAAATAGTAACTATGCATAATGAGCTATATTAAATGTTTTGCAAAAAATATTAAGCTATATTTGCAATAGCGACAGCCTCTGTACAAGCGACCGACTCGAGGCAAGCACTGAGTGGTGTTCAAATATAGATTGTGGCTCAATAATGGGTTACTGACTCAAATCGAAACATGCCATCGCCGTTTGAAATGTTCGTACAGAGGCCCGCTTCGAATTTACCACTGATGAATAGTCCCATATGAATAGCTGGGAATAGTCCCAGCTTAATATAATCATAACATAATATGATTCGTATGTAACCAGCTTTATGATGCTCGATGGATAATAAATCTTTATAAACGTACTCGTATATAGTCAACTCACTGAAGCGCGAAATATTCGCAGTCTATTATCGCAGCGTCGGTGTCTAATATTGCACGAAAATCTACTGCAACACATTTAGGTCACAGGTACGTTTAATGAGGATGCAGTTACACGATTATGTAATCAAATAATAATGCTTGTGACTACGTTGTTTTAGTGCAATATACTTAGTAAATAGTTGATTATGTAACCATTTTACAGAGACCAAACAAGATATAATTAATATAATAAAACAGTATATCATCTGTTATTCAAGGGACAATACTTATGTCGGAATTAATATAAAAGTCTAACAACTATGAGCGGCTAGGAATCAATCGAGTTCAAATCAGCGTCTCTAGATCGGGTTCAAATCAGAACTGCTTATAAGCACAGTTAATCGCGAGCACCAAATGAATGTTATACAATATTGTCTAGGAACTATTCAGACATACGCATGCTCAGATTCAAGGGGATAAGCGACTCTAATCTAAACACTTTCGCATATGAGCTAGCTGCTGCTCGTGTAAGCAAAATATTTTCCCCAATTGAACTGCTCATTGCACAATAAGCATGCTCAAAAGAATGACCATGCTCATGCACGTGAGCGGTTCATTCGTGGGTGGTGAATCCCACCTTAAAATAAATGTTAACTGTTGAAACACTCATTTTTAAAACAACTATAGCAGTTTGATCTCATTTAGACTGTACGAAGCTATTGGAAGCTTTTGCTAAATCTATTCGTAGAACAGACTAGAGGATTAATACTGTAGAGAGACGTTGGTAACATCTTAATATAAAGCCAAATTTAGTCGTATCAAACTAAACTTGATCGTGCATTAGTTTGGCCGGCACGTGGTGAGCGGTCAGCAGCGTTCGTCGGACTTCCGACGCCACGACACCACATCAATAATTCAATTTATCTGTCCAATGTCTCGCTACCGCTCGCATTCGGTTTTATGAACATACTGAATGTTTCAGTCACACGAACCACACGAATAATTCAGAACCGGCGACTAATTTAAATCTATTTAGCGTTCTTTCCAAATGTATCGTATTTAGATACATTTTTGAGGAGGAGAGTGAATTTTGAGCAATTTGAGAGTGCACGCTGCAATCCAACAGCCGCTGGGCGCGTTCGACTGGCCACATTACCCCTCTCTCACAGAAGACTACCTTGAAATGTACTGCATTTCCCACTTTATCTTATTTTCCTAATGTACTTACGTGTTTCGGTAGGGAGTGAGATATGCCAGAGCCCATTCTCATCCTATCCCTCCCCATTTTCCCAACCCTTTCTGCAAATCCATTTCTATATCTCCAAAGGTAGGCAGCGCATCCAGGGACGAGCCAACGTTTGTCATTTTGGATAAATGTTGGCATTTATCGCGGATGTCTATGAGCTACAATATCCACTTACCATCAGGTGGACTGTATGCTCGTCTGCCGCCTTCGTCCATAAAAAAACACCTACACAATAAAAACACTACAACAAATACGAGGCAGACTAATTTAATTTTAAAAAATCTTAATATTATTGTTGGCCGCTGTAATTCACGGGGCTGAATACTAAAAGCTCTTCTTTTCTTGTGAAATTTTAGTAGTGAAATGACAATTTATACAGAACTGCTCTACACTATTCAGACTGGTAAGTTCAACGCAGAAAAAGCAACAAAGGTTGGGAGTTGAACACAAAGCGTCCACTCGGTTCAATTTTATTTTACCAACAAAGAGAATCAAATGTGACGTACATTCCGTCTGACTTACTAATATCATGAATATAAATTGAAACATCATGGATATTTATGCGGGGTTGCCCGCGGATATTGCTCGGAGCTGCGATACGCGCGACCGGCAGGTGTTCAGACAATGTGCCCGCCAGCAATAGATTCCTGATACCGATATTTATGCCTATTACCGACCCGTTCAGAAGAAATACAATACAGTAATTTCAAAACCAGTGATATTCATGGTCGTCCCAAACCTTTCCAAAGAGTTCCACGTATTTTATCACGAAAGGGGTAACGCGGTACAAGTAAGATATATTATTAACGCCAATTTCCAAATCAAACCAAATCGAAAATCAAACCTGAACCAAATCAGAAATCGCATTTATTTCGTTTACGAAAGGAATGCGATTCCTGATTAGCTAAAATTAAGTGTAATTAAAGGAGTAATTAAATTGATAATTTTGTGGTAGTTATTTTTAAATTAATATCGCAAAATGCTCTTTGAGGACAAGCACGGCGGATGCAATTATAATAATCCCATAATGTATAAAATGTATGTGACAGACAACGCATGAGGACGGCTTTTGAGGCTTCCCCTCGGCTCGCCGAGCCTCGCATAAATTAAATTAATTTCATTAAATGATCTACTTTTAATTTATCCTACTTACATATTTATATTACGCTTGATATTAATCGTAAAATAAATGCATACATTTAGATATAAATATACCAATTATTTAAACGATGTAACGGAGTTTAAAAAGTCAAAGAGTCATTATATAGTCATAAGTCATTATTTGTTGCTTATAGACAATATTTTATTGTAGATATAATTAATGTATTACGTTCTTTACTACATTTGCTCGCCGGTGGGATACAAGGTTCCAAGCGAGTGACTTCCTAAAAAAATCCCAATTAAATTAGAATGGACTTTTATTGACCATTGCGGATATCCCCGAACTCATATAACGTTCTTTAAATTTAATATTAGTAACTACTACTTAAATATGTTAAATATCAATCGCTAAGAAACCATACGCATACTTTCTACATCGCTATAGTCACAACATGCATTCGCGAAATGCATATTAACAATACAAGATGAGAAAATTTTCAAGTATGAATAGCATCTGGCCGTAGGCGTGCCAGCAAACTGTATCACCAATTTATCGATCCAAAAGCTCGTATGCATAGAGAAATATGCAAAGAACTAAAAAGATATTTGAATGTATTTTTTTCATCACGCATAAATAACGATATTTTTACAGAATAGATTCTAATAGGTACATTTTTCTATTTTTTATGCCGTTGCAGATGCGCTAAACGTAACTTGGACCTGCATTAAATAAATTCATGCCTTTAGAGTTTAGCGTTGCAATGCGTTTACAATCACAGCGAACGTGCTTGATCGTAGATAGAACAAAGATCGACTATTTCAAAACAAGCGCTAAGCATGCCCACACAACAAGCGGCGCCGATGGTAGATACGCAAGCGATTCCATGACGGCACCTACGGCGAATCGCATTCCGCGCTGAGCTATGGCCTATCAGACCAGTGTAGGCGGTAATAGATGGAAAGTGCCCTAAAACTGATTCAGGGTAGGTGTCGACACGGATACTGTGGTCCGAGATGGGAGATACGGCCTTTATTATTCAGCTACGTTGTCCATAACTGCACCGTCCAACGATTGAAAGCATTACATATATCTCACTAATATTTATCAATTGATTTATTATTAATATTTCACACTGTAGACACGACAAAACTTTCAGATTTTCGCGTAATGCAAAATTTTCGGTTGGGAAGATAGATATAATGCTCTCGATAGGAATAAATTTAAACCTCGTGACATCTTATATGACATATATCGCGACACTTCTTCGATGCTCTTTCTTGTGTGCTGCAAATTTACGAATTATCAAATGCAGATGGTTGAAAAAGAAAACTGCTAATTGCTCTTAATATGTAAAATTTACCTTCAACATTAGAGGTCCTGTACACTGCAGTGGGACGTTAAAAGGTGAATTCCACTGCTACCCGCCTGTCCACTCAGCTCCTGACTGTGGTCAATATAAGACGAACGAAACGTCGAGTAAAATAAAATAAATAAATATGCACTTTAAAAGCCTGATCCCGAAATGGCTACTCTAATAATTAAAACAATATAACAAAAACAGAAAAATAATAAAGGAAACGTTTTTATTATGATCTCACACTACGCGAATGTCAGTAAAAATTCATAAGTATATTCATAAATTCGACACGTAGTAAACATCATACATTTTAGTCTCGTCAAATACTCTATCAACCTAAAACTATTTCTCAATGTCCCGGCATACACTCAGAAATCACAGGCCGTCTCCTGTGGTGATAGCGGGGACACATAATATACCCCCGGGCGTACTAGATTTAGCCTTCGATCAAACTATTGTGTCTTCGCTTCAGCGTGAAGCCGACTCATGTACCTACACTTCGCGCATATTAGCGAACTTCAATCTGGTTTTCTCGTATCTCGTCAGGGTATTCAGACTAAAACAGATAAACACTGAAAAGAAGTAAATCTTAAATAATACCAAAGATAAAAAGAAGAAACAGAATGTAAACCACATTTAATAACTACATTTCATAACCTATCTATCTTATGTCCTACGAAAGAACATAAATAGGCTTATAGTGGAGTGTAGGCTTTCTCGGCCGGTGTCCATATTAATTGAATCTTCCGGGCTACTTGGCCGAGGTCTTCTGGAACCTCCTGTAGAGTAACATCTCTCCGAAAGTGAACGCAGTCGCCACTGAAGATGTCAACCGCAGTTGTTGACAAAACGTTTGGAAAAAAGAGAGGAGATTCCAGAAGACCTCGGCCAAGTAGCCCGGAAGATTCAATTAATATAAATAGGCTTTTATAATGACCAAGTATATTTTGAAATGGTATAATGAAGTTAAAGCTTTTACTTGTGTTATTTTTAAACAACTACCACATGCCCAAACATAACGTGCCGTAATTATAACCCTGCCCTTTTTGACTTCTCCAAAGTCAAATAAAAACATAAACGATCTCGTTTCACGGTATACAGATACCATTAATTAGCATACAAGTAAGGCCCACTCAAAAAGTGTACGCACAATTAAATATCACGGAGTATTTGCATAACATGGACGAACCGTTGTGTGAAAGTTAATCAGCAATTCTGCTTTGAGCAATGTTTGCTTTAGAAAAAGTCTCACCGGAGCACACCTGTTAAATGGTACCGTCGAAAACCTTTGCGAGTTGGTGCTCAATGTAAAATCAACAAAATTTAAGGAAAGTGCTTTTGTTCGCTTTATTTATTAAAGTCATTATCTATTGTATTATAACGAATGTAATTTTAAGCCCTTCACTTTTCTTGGCCGGCCTGGCAGTTTGGCTCAGAAAACAATCTCTTATTTTGTACTAAAGACCTGCCTGAAGCGTTTGCCGCTCTTTATGCGGGCTCTAGATTCAGAGTTATAAATTAACTAAGTGTATTTAAGCTACTTGTATAAAATTTCGGGAATTTTATTGTTAATTGTTTCATATTCAGTAATTTAGACAGGCAATCATTTTCAAAGTACTTCGAGGTTATAAGACAGCTTAATTTTTCCTCGCAAAAGCTTTATTTTTCGGTGTTATCACAGTTGAAGATGGATCTCAATCCCCACTGACACTAGAAAGGTTTAGTTTTTCTGTATATTAATTATATAGATGTATGTATATGGTCGTATATTTTATTATTTATGTACATATGTACGTATATGTAGATTTGTATATTATACGCATATGTATGTTATGTATTCATTAGGTACATTTAAGGGTACTCCATTATTGGGTATAGGCTTGTTTCGGCCTTGATTTGACAACGTACGACATAACTGACAGAACACATGGACTACTCGAATATAGAAACGTTATTCCTATATTGCTCCTATACTCTACAACGTAATTGACATGATACGTAAGACAATTTATTACAGTTATAATAAAGTAAAAAGTTTTGTTGAACTGCCTTTTCGTCTTGTCACGATCTGTTACAATACGGATAATTTCACGTAAAGACAGATGGATCATATGTAGAGGGAAATGTAGCAATGTACAAAGCAGATAAACTCTTTAATGTACAAAGATATATGTTTTGAAATGACAGTAGAAGCAAGTAACCGCGTTACCGCCTAAGCGATCTCTTCCAAGCAACCTTTGGGTGACAAGGAGAAATTTAACTAAAATAAATTATTTTATACATATACACTTACTTGAGATGCATACATTACATAAATGCGTACATACACACCATTTCATACACTATGTTGTAGTACAGATGGAGTAGTATTTCGTTATTCTTCATTGGACCCAACACGTTTTCAATTATGTTAATTGACGAGCCGAGTGAGATGCATTTCTTGGCGACGACGATGCGTAGCCGTCTCCGTCGGAAAACAACTGCAAATACCCATTTCAAAGTACAGTTATACAAACATCATAAGTTACTAGACTTACTAGTGGTCCGAACAAGGTTCTTCTATCCATGCCTGTTTCTGGCTACAGCTTCTATGCCACACATGTAACGGAAGTCATTCCGCCTTGGGGTGAAAACATAAAGAAAGTTAGAGTTCTACTTTCAGGTAGTCGTTGCCAGATAATCGGAAGTAAACAACTGTTTTCTTTATGCTTTCACCTAAGTAGTCCCTCCGACTAGTTGACGTAGATTCTAAGAGCTGACCTGCCTTTATTATGAACGACCACTTTAGAGTCCACTGTAGAACACAGGCCCCCTCTACTAATCACAAGGAGTGTTTATTGGTATACTGCCCTAAAAAAAATTACATTTCTCGGTCTTGCGGATTTCCTTCACCCGCGAGCTAGTGATAAATAATTTATAAATTCATACTTAACTAGCAAGTCATTATTGAACTCAAGACCTCACAAATGAGAGTCGAAAAAAATACTCCTATTCTATCAGTAGGTACTCTCCTAAGATATCGTCGCTCTTGTATGTTTTAATCACGTTTAATCACATTTATGACGCTGATCGGTCTCGATTATCTGAAAGTGGGAAATGCAGGTTCTTTATGTTTACATTGTAATGACGGCACCTGAGCGCGGCGCTTGTTTACAACCAGTAAATAGATATAGTTCTTGCAATAGTCGTGGATATAAATGTTAATATACGAGGAAAGTCGCTTTCACGTAATTGTATTTAAAGTTATATTGTGAAAGTTATAAGGTATCTTTTTGCAAGTACGCACATTCTCAACTATAAGCAAGGCGGACGCGGGCTCGTGAGTTCTAAGAACTATATAGCGCAGCAATAATTGAAAACACGTTAGACCTCCTTCTCTTCTCTAATCATCGACGTTAAAACTTTAAATAATAAAAAACAATATAGTTTTTACCTTTCACAAATTTACTAGATTAATTCTTTAAAAAAATTGACACTCAGTCACCTAGTCGGCCCCTAATTCCGATACAAATAACCTAGGCTACAGATTAAAGATTAGAAGAAAGAATAAAGATTAAAGAAAGAACAGATTACAGGTCCAATCAAAGATTCTAGATTACAAGTCCATATGATTCAAGGACAATATCTTATTACGACACATATGACACATATACATGTAATTATATAGGTACATGGTTTATAATCATCTTTCTATTTTTTGTTTATTTATCACACTTTTCACATGTATTTGGACGTTATAGGCTGCTATCGACATACCTAACATATTTACAGCTTCATAAGATTTTTCTTTCGAACGGAACTGGCACACAAAGAACAAACCTCAATTTAAAACTTCATTTCTAACTACATCATTATGCATCTAATTCTAGGACGAGCGTCACTAGCAGGCTATTAATTAAACTTTACTCCGCGTATGTAAGCAACGCGCCACACCACGCTTGATGCTCTTTAAATGTTGTTTAACTTGAACCTTGGTCGACTTCAAATGGAAATCTTCATTAACTGAATGAATAGCATGTTACTTTGAGAGGACTCTCATTAACCTCATTTTACATAACTATTTTATAAAGTACGACTTCAGCAAAAACACGATGAAATCAAATAATCGCAGATGATAAAGATCGCAGATGAAAATAATCCGTAAACTGGTTGTTAATCAATGTGTTACAAAAATAAATACAATTAACGCGGAAGTGGCTGCGGAAATGACGTCCTTTACAAAAAGATCAAAAGGGTCCAATAAAATAAATAAGTAATTCGCCATAAACGGTTCTCTATCCCCTTATTCTGTTGCCCGCTACCAAATCCCCGTAAATCCGTTCGAGCGGGGACCTGCCTCGAGCCGTCGCCCGCGCTCGCATTGACTGAGACGTATGCAAAGGGATCAATGAGATAAATTGCTCACCGCTGTCACTTATTTCACGAGCGAAATGGAAGGAAAGGGGTACAGAGGGGCAGGGGAAACCAGCTCCCGCCTGGCTAATGGTGCGCGTGGGCATTACCCACTCGCCTTAATTACACTTTAAGACAAAGGCAATGGCTGGAGCAACACGTTCCGGTGAATCTGTACAAGCTGCTGATAGGAGAGTAACTGCTAATATACTTGTAAGATACTCAAAACCATTGTCTTTTTAGAATTCAGCTTTGCGATAAATGCTAATGTGAAACACGATGTTATTAGATTTGAAAGAATTAGCAAAGTGACTGTTTACAATATTCTTTAGTCAAAACCATCACAATTTTCTCATCCATTAGACACTTGATAAC
This sequence comes from Sesia apiformis, assembly GCA_914767545.1. Lineage (NCBI taxonomy): Eukaryota > Metazoa > Arthropoda > Insecta > Lepidoptera > Sesiidae > Sesia > Sesia apiformis. Next base: position 13,445,171 of record OU611948.1, on the reverse strand, counting down.
ATTATTTAAATACAACATCAAACGAAAAGGAGCACTCAGAGCGTTGTTCCCGCAAATTACGCTGTTATAAGACTACAAATAACCGCAAATTTATGTAGATAGCTATCAAGTGCTTGGTGTTACGTAAAATGTGTTTAAGATGGTAAAAGGGCGATAACACGACACTAGTATTAACATCTGGGCTCCTCTCCGGACCCGGACATAAACATCCCGATGTCGGCATCATGTCTTCATTTGCATGAATCTGAGCCAACATTGGCAGCCGCTGTCGATAGCTTCCTATTACCTAAATGTATTCAATGTACATAATCGTTGACGGATTATGTTTGCTGTTTTTAACCAGCGAGTGTTTATATATGTGTAACGTTTGCGTTAAAGGAGCCGCCACACATTATATAACAAAACGTTGTATTTTCCCTTTGCCATGTTTTCAAGAAATCTGTGACTATTTATTTGTTCATTTTTATACTTTATTGTACACACAAATGATAATGATAGTTACAAAAGACAATACATACAAAAGCCGTGCAATTATTATAATCAATGTGTCCAATTGCGTACACGAGAATAAAATGTTGTGTCAATAACTACATTCGTGTATGAAAATGAGTCTTGAAATATCTGTTATATTTACATTAAAGAAGCTGCCAATTATTGTAATAATTGTTTTCCGTGTTCTACCATTATTAATTATTGTAATAGCATTCATAAAGGCAGGAAAAATTCTAGAATATTGTATCAATAACTAGATTCGTGTATAAAAATCAGGTTTTATCGCAACTGTTTTTTTTCAGCAAATTAGATACGTTTTGTTACTTTAAATTTATTGATTTAACTTCTCCAATAACTTCTGATCGCAGGCGTGAAATTACTAGCAATTGTAAAAATTCAAAGCCGCAATCAAGTTTTCTTGTCATCCATGTTACTGCACCTACAAATTGAAGAGGGCGCACAATCCGATGTTTAAATCGATAGCTATCTAGTCTAAAACCGGACAATAGGCCCTCGTTTGACCAGCGCCATAAAACTGAAATATAACAATTACCCGGACAAGCCACATTTTCTCCCTTTGCACGGCGTACGATTAAAGGCGCATTGTTGGGCGTAATCCTTTAATCTATTAGTTTTCGAGATTCATTGTTGACATAAATGGTTTTATTAGTTATGTCTAAATATATTATCACATTTAAAGATAGAAGTTTGACGTTGTAAAGGGTTTCCTTTACAACGTCAATATTGAATCAATCGTGCAATATTGAAAATATACTTTCCGTAACGATCTGAAATTTCTATCAAGTTGATAGCCGTCCATTACGATTAAAATGAGAACAAAATGGGAGCTTTGTTAAAATTTCCTAAAACCCTTTAAGTAAATAACTATTATTCGTGCAAAAGCGTTTTACTTTTCGGCCAGTCACGCACTTTCATTACACCATATAAATATTTGTAAATATTTTAATTATGATTAGTAATTTTTGTACATGATGCATTTTAACATATTAATAGATGTTTTCATGGTACATCACGGACACTTGAATTGAGTTAGGCCATGAGGAGGCCCATGTCCAACAGGGGACGTTAGAAGGCCTGGTCAAGTTTACGATTACAGTTTGTGTTTTACATTATGCCAAACAAGAACAGAAAAAAAATATAATACCTATTGCTCCCGCCTACGTCCTAAATTGAATCCTACATTGTATGTAATTCAAAATGTCTATTTAAGATTGATTGACATAATCTCTGAAATTATGAATAATTAACCTATTTAATTGCAATTCACGTTACATCATATTTCGTAATTACAATTGTGTATATTACCATGCTTCTTCACTATGTTAATATGGACAAAATGTTACTAAAGTATCGATCCAAAGTATTGATACAAAACGAAAAATCCTTTGTGGGATCTATCGTGTTGTAGTTACGATCTGGATCGATCCAATGTATCAATACAAAACGGAAAATCCTTTGTGGATCTGTCACATAGTTACGTAGATCAGGGTTGATCCAAAACAAAAATCCTCCGAGGATCATATCACAGTGAAAGTGAAAGCACATGTGAAAGCGAAAATCGCGCATTGCATTACTTTTACATCAGGAGAAATTTTACACCCACTTTGATTGTGATATAGACATTGGTGAAATCAGAGAAGCAAAGTTACCTATAATCACGTATAAACTATAACCTATAATAGTACTTAATCAATAAATGGTCACCAACTATCAATCAATCAATCCAGTCGGCGACAACTTGTAAACGCAATAAAAAATGTTTTTATTTTTGTTATTGTTCAGAACAATATTTTTCCGTGCGACACCTCAGATTTCGACGAGTATTTATAACCTTTTGGTAACACGCAAAGCTCTCGTTAACAAAACGCTACTGTTTGAAAAAAATAAATACGTTACACGCACACTGAAGTGCACCGTGAAAAGCGTGCTACGGAATGTAACTACCTATAAGTTAGCGTGTGTTTTACAACAAATCACACAATGATTTGGAGATAATAGGAGTATGAAATCACAACATATATATAACTGAACTTGGTGAGTGATTCTAACCTAACTAGGGAAGGCATACTTATGTTCACCATTTCCACGTAGTTATACTTGTTTATCATACTGGTATGATCACGGGAATATACTCGTACAAATCCTCCTGATCCTAATTACCTGGCCATACATCGAGCCACCTCTTGTATAACCTATCTAAATAATAGGGGTTATAGTATGAAATTGCCGATTTGTACTGAAAAATTTAAACTCGTTTTTTTCTAAAATGTAACATATTTATTTAATCAAAATATTTACCCTCATTATCTATACATTGTCGCCATCTAATCGGAAGTTCATTTATGCCTTTGCGATAGAACTCTGGGGATGTAGATTCGACAAACTGTGTGAAAGCATTTTGTACTGCCTCTTGGGAAGAAAATTTTTTACCACGTAGAAAATTGTCCAAATCACGAAAAAAATGGTAGTCCGTTGGAGCAAGGTCTGGCGAGTACGGAGGATGACGTATGGTTTCTAACTGTAACTCCTGTAGAGTTACAACGGTTTCTCGTGCAGTGTGAGGTCTTGCGTTATCATGGAGCAATAATGGTGAAGATCGATTCACGAGTCGGGGCTGTTTCACTGCTAGTTTCGCCATCATTGTTCGAAGTTCGGCACAGTAAACATCTACTGTTATTGCTTGACCAGACCTGAGAAAGCTATAGTGAATAACAGAATAGAATAATGAATAGACCACCAAACAGTTACCATTACCTTTTTATTGGTAAGCTTTGCCTTAGGGCACTGTTGCGGCGTTTGACTTGGGGTCAGCCATTGCATTTATGCTTTCGGTTATCGTAAAGAATCCACTTTTCGTCACATGTCACAATTCGATCCAATATTCCTTCATTTCTGTACCAATTCAACAAGGCAACGCAAGTTTCAACACGCGTTTCTTTCTGCAGATCAGTCAAATCATGAGGCACCCATTTTTCATATTTTTTTATCTTATTGATTTTATGCAAATGAGTCAATATTGTAGGTAAGGTAACGTTAAACCATGCCGCTAATTCCTGGGTAGTTTGACTCGGATCGGCTTCCACCATCTCCTTCAATTCAGCGTTATTCACCTGTGTGGGCGGTCTTCCACGTGGTCGTTCTTCAAGTCGAAGTTTCCATTACGAAAGCGTTTAAACCAAAAACGCACGGTTCGTTCATTAGCAGTCTCCTCTCCAAACGCAGCATTGATATTGCGAGCCGTTTCTGCCGCGTTAGTTCCGCGTCGGAACTCGTATTCAAAGATTACTCGGATTTTCGAAGTATCCATCTTTCCCGTCTAAGCTGAATAAAAAAAACAATTGAAAGTCGAAAATCGAATGTTGCACATTTTTTAAAACAAGAACCTCATGGGTATCATGTGAAAAAAGTTTCACTCGAAAATCTCACACCATGAAGGTTTTATGTCAATTCAAAGTATCTATTACTATAAAACGGCAATTCCATACTTTAACCCCTATTACAACCACAAACAATATAAAAGAAAATATACTTATTAACTGAATATTAAAAAGTTTGCTCTGTAAAAAACTTATTTCTCGTGTGCAGAGTGCATTTTCCGGCTTTTTCAGAAAGATGAAAACTTACAGCAAGTTTTAAAAATATCCTCTATATACCTTTCCTGGGTTTTTAGTGTAATATTAAACAGGAAGTGGCAGAAGGAAAATCATGTTTTCTCTAATTTTTAAATTCTAATAACCTCGCGGTCATACCAGTATGACTACGAGGACATAGTATTTTTGTTACAAGTAAATAATCAATCGTTAAATAGTAAATAATCAATAATAATAGTACTAGTAAATAATCAATTCGGAAACGTTAAAATCAATATAAATCTGTGTTCCAAAACATTTGAATTCGCTTGTCTAATTACGGTGCAGCGTAATTAGATTTTCAAATAGCGAATTGCATTTCTTATTTTCTTTATCTTCCTTCATAAAACAAAAGGAGATACAGCAACAATTAGATCGACATAAAAGTAAATTTCACACGTTATGTAACGCATTTTTGATATGGTATTTCGTAGATATATTCATCAATTTTCTGATTTGGAAACTCCAAAATTCCGTATTTCTTAAAACAAAATAAATCGTCGCATTTCGGTCTCCAATATAAACAATTGCTACAACTGATGTAAAAGAAAGAAAAGAGTTGTATTTGTATTACTAAGCTTTATACACATGTAAATGTACCACAGAGGATAGATACGTGTAGGTACAGGTAGAGTGGGCATTAATTTTCAAACCGGGCGTGCCGATTTTTTAACATTTTATTATAAATTATAATTAACTGAATACACACATCTTTAATATAAATCCTATTTTAACGATTTAACTGAAGAGAATACTAGTTAGCTATAGTTACTAGTATACCACGTATTGGGAAAAGTAGCATGGGACGCCCTCCGACTAAGGTGGACTGGCGACTTGAAGAAAGTCGTCGGTAGTCGGTGGATGAGCTGAAGACCGTGTGTGGTGGCGGTCCTTGGGAGAGGCCTATGTCCAGCAGAGAAGAGACACCGGCAGGTGGTATGGTATAGTTACTAGTGCCGATGTCAAAGGCATATAATAGATTCGCACGCAAGAACGATGACTTATTAATAAAAACCTTGTCGTGCTAAATCAGAGATCGTAATTTCGATCTTAGCAACATTATTTTAAAATTTGTCATTAATTTGAAAGTTAGATATAGAGCCAAATTAAGCACGCGGACTACTCCATTCTATTCAAATATCTGTATCTGTGTGTTGTTAAACACAGATATGCGGTGAGGTTACTCGCCCTTACTGTAAATGGTCTGCCAGCAATGTCATTACGGTCACATTGGAAGTTGTAATCTTAATTGCGCTGTTTAAGATAAATTAAGCTCTTATTATATGGAATTAAGTCATTGTACGAGAGTCCGTTACTTTGAGCTGCCGAAAATTACGAATTAAGAAATTTTATACATTTACGATACATAACGAAATTTTAATAAAGTAAAGAATTACAAATTTTGAAAAACCAGAAAACTGTGCACACTCTACACGCATACACTGCACGAGGAGACCAATGTCCAGCAGTGAACAACAAAAAATATGGTTACAGGTACAATATAAATAGGTGGATAAACTAAATACATAGTAATCAGATTTTAACCCTCATTTCTATAGTGAATTAATTTTGTGAAATTATTGAATCAATATGACAGTTTACTGAAAGCTTTGGGAAATCAATCTAAGAACAGTTTGGAAAAACCATTACAGAAGTATAAAATATAAATATGAAATTAAATATAAAATATTTATATTTTATTTTATATAAATATTTACATTTTTTATAATATACTATAAATTCAAATGTAAAATTCACCCAAATATAAAATTCAGTTCGAACCAAAAACAAGAATTAATAAAAAAATCCAAACAGTTTCATCTCGGAGATTTAAGAATAACTTTCCTTTTGACAATATTGAATCACACACTCCAATTATGTCAACAATCTAATAAATTAACACGTCTTGGGTTAATCAAACTTGACGCCATTAGTGGTTTGAATTGTTTATTAGCTAGAAGCAGCTAAATAGACAAGTTACTCACTGGCATGCACGTTAACATGTTCAGTAAACTACCTCTATATCGGACTAATCGAATCGACCTATAACTTGGTACAAGCATGTCGTAAATACAGTCCACTTTATTATCTGAATAGATTTAACAACTCTACTATATTAGCTTCGGGGTGATGATATGCTTTATTATCGGCTAAAATTAGTAATAGAAAAAATCCTTTTATTTTTAAAATAAATACCCATATTGTCTACAAATGAATATTGCAGTCAAGTTTTTCATCCATCCAATCGCAAATGATGATTGATATAAACCACGTATAAAAAAAATTGAAATCGCTGGTGAAGACCGTGTAAATCGCAATGCAGGACGTGCAGTTTTTATGAATTTTATGCATTTGACCGGCCTCTGTCAGTTGCTGCTTTAATTGAATCGCGCGTCAAACTCGTGATATACGAGAGTGGAGCCGTGCCACCGCCGCCGGCAAACCGATCCGAACCGAACAATTAATCCTGCATAAACAATTATGGAAGACCGATTTATATCCCATAAATTCATTGAACGAACACTCGGCTCGTCAGTAGTTTTAACGACTTAAATCAAAGACCGACTTAATTATAACAACGTAATCGAAATCTAGATGCTTTACGACTCCATTTAAAATCGCCTTCGGTGAATCATGTTAATATTATAAATGACCGACCCGGCACTCGTATGTTTGCAATTCGAAGGAGAGTTTGTAGCCAGTGTTTTCCCAAAGGCTCCAAGTTAGTATAAGCTGAAGCGAACTCGATCATCAACTTTAACGACCTGCGAATTTTAGGCAGCTTTCCAATTTTACTCGATTTCTAATAATTTAATTACGCCCAGCCCTATAATTGTAGAATTAGCCAAAAGTCGATACTCAACTTACTATAATAGTCGTTTATACAAATTATTAACAGCCTTTGTGGACAGAACAATCATAATCCTCTTTAATAATATCATTCTTCTTTTATTATCCTATTACCTTACTCCGCTAATGAACCCGAGTACCTTAAGCACATAATCATGTAAGATTCCGGGAAAGCTGTTGAAACGTCGGTTAGAGGCGTTGGCGTATGGTGGGCCCACAGTTGGACAGCCGCCGCGCCGACATAAAACACTCTGAGCCGTCAAACTTTATGTTTTCTTATAATCCCAGCAATGACGACGTGTGAAATATAAGGCCGAAATAAACATAAAATCCTCTCGAGCCGCGTTTTTATAACTCGGCAAATAAGTAATTGTCTGAACTTCAGAGTTTATTCTTCACGATCGCGTCATAAACGTAAGCGGGGCTTTACGTGAACCTTTATTGAAATCCAAATGTTTATTACTGCAATAGTATCTGCCAGTTTCATTTTTACAAAACAACATTTTGTTTCATTTGTAAAATGCCTTTTCGGTGTCCGTTTCCTTCATATTTCTTTATTATACATTCATACATCATATTTCCTTATCTATAAAATTGCCGTTTGTTCATAGTGGCCACTTTGAACTTAGATACCCTGCGTTTGGCTAGGAATCCCAAATTTAAATTAATTTAAATTTAAAGCTATGACATTGTTTTTCAAAATCAATTATTTATTTGTTTTTCCGTCAAACGATTTTTTGCTTAGATATCGTTGTGTTTACGACCATGGAAAATTAAAAAAATCGCGTTATTTTCGAATATGAGTTCCGTCGTGGCAGCAACGCAGCACAGACGGCACGCAATATCAACGATGTGTACGGACCAAACACCGCAAACGAACGCACGGTGCGTTTTTGGTTTGATCGTTTCCGTTCTGAAAATTTCGACCTCAAGAACAAGCCTCGCGGACGATCGGGGACTAAAGTCGATAATGACGAATTGAAAGTAATAGTGTAAGCGAATTCATTTCAAATCACGTCTGAGCCCGCAGCAGCATTCGGCCTAAGTGTCAAAACGATATTGATTAATTTGCGTCAAATCGGGGAACTGAAAGTGGGCACCATATGAGCTTAATGAAAGTCAGCTGCAAAAATGGGATTCTGAATCGTATTTTCACTTGTGATTAGAAGTGGATCCTGTATGATAATCGTAAACGTTCGTCACAATCGTTGAACTCAGGAGACATAACAATGTCCCAAACGTAAACTGAGCAAAAAAAACTCATGGTGAGTGTATTGTGGTTCTGTACAGGTATTATCCACTACAGCTTCTTGAGATCTGGCACAACAATTCACACTTAGATAATGGACAAGCCCGCTATCAAACAACCTATATGTATTATATACTATATAATATATATCTCTATATACTATACAGATAGTTATGCCTCTGTTATAGATAACAGAGGCGTCAATAATTTTCTATTGAAATGACAAAAGTGCATTGATAATAATGCAATACTTCGATTAATTAAAAATATCATTTTCATCCAAAAATAATAATTGTATTTTACTATAATATAAGACGGCAATTTCATACGTAAGGACCTAATAATAAAGAAATATGAAGAACAAAACGAGCAAATTGAGTAGAATGGTTAAAGTTTAAAGCAGTTTGAGAGTGTTCATTGCGAACAAACTTTGCTTATAGACAGGATAAATGAATCATATTCAGTGCCAGAACTTGATTAATTCATACATTTACTGACAGAAGTTTACTGGTAAAGATTTTGATTAAATTAATACCTCGGAAAGCGCAGTGAGCAAGTAAGCAGAACTTTAAAACGTGAGAGAAGTTTCTGGAGACATGAAACTAGAAAATTTAATATTCCCAAGGTATGTAGTTACCTTGTGTTGGAACAAACTCTTGTGTGTTATATGGAAATATCTCTGTCAAGTCTTACTTTTTATTGTTATCTTTCAGATTAAGACTTATTGCTTGTGATGTTTTTCATTTTAAACTTTATTAGACTTGGATCAAATTCAAAAAATTCAACTGCACATTCTCTGACCTACTCGAATTTATTTATTTCAAAAATATACCTAATTCAATAGCCATTTCCCACGGTTTCGCTTGTTAAAATATAGACGTGGGCTGCTTTAAAACTGCGTTACTTTATCTTGAAAAAAATCTCATAATATAAAAGTTATGAATACAATTAAAAATAATAAAATAATTCGTATTTAATTCGACGTCAAAGTAAAACTTTGTATGCTTACTTGATTTAATGGGACTATTACCAAGTCTACTAAAAGCCTATCAGCATAATCTAAGATGCAGGTATATAGACTAAGATAGACTGGATGAAATAAATCTTTAGTATTTATTTAGAACATCTACTTAACCTAAACATATTTATACAGTCAGTTATAAAAATGTAGGTATAACTACTAGCCACTATTATAGCAATCGTGCCTATTTTAAAGTAATGGTGGTGGCTTTCAAGTGACGATGGAACGCATTGCGATATGTTCACTTTAGCCTCCAATGGAGGCAACGTTAACAGATTTAGCAAGAAACTGCAAATCTAGCATGATTACGAGCTACAAACGACATGCGGCAGTTTGCTTAGCATTACTAATGGATTTATCTCATTCCTGGATGGATCCTTATCATCCTCATTCTCATCGTGGATTTCAGCAGTTTCATAACATATCAACATCTCACGATCTCACGTAAAACTAAAAAAACAGATTGTATCTATGGTCTACTTCATTATTTTTCATCCTTTTCTAATGCACAGAAAATAATAGGGTTGCGTCACGTCGCTAGTGCGATCCTTCTTATAGGGAGTTCCCCAAATAATGTACGAGTATTTTGTACTTCTACAAACTACTTAGTTTATGCGATTGTATTACTTTATTAAGAGACTCTAGTCTAGTCATGTCAATGACCGAAATTCTTCCTGCTCGTAGCGTGTGCTTTAGTAACATAAATACCTAAAAGGTAGAATGAAATAGTTTTAGACACATTGTCGCAATGTCAACTACGCTTAAAGTTGGCATTAGATACATTTCATCCACACTAACGTACAAGTACTACCATATGAACATATGAATAATAGAGTAGAATCAGAAATGAATTACCAGAAAATTGTCGTGAAATATACAAATAAATAAATAAATACATATATATAGCAAATAATATCTACGAACAACAGGCTAGTACTTATCTAGTTCCAAAGCTTATAAATTAATTGTATCTACCATTGAAAACTAAATTAAATGAAAAAAATATTAACTCTAAATTAAAATCCTAACATATACATATACTTTAATGGTGAGGTAGTCGTACATAATAACAAAATACTAATAAGTATGCCGTGGTGGGGAAGGGGGAGCCGGTGCATTTTGATAACATTCAAGAAAAATGAAAAATAAATATTGTTAGAATTTTCATTGATTTACAAACTAGAAACTTCGAGTTTGCTATGAAACAAAGAGAATACTCGGTGTTTAATGCATTTGTTTATTTTTTTTCCGAATATACCTAATGTTACTTACTTATCTGTCAATACTGTTGTAAAAAATGCACTTGTTCTGTTACTTCTTGGGGAGGCAGTATATTATTATACCGTTTTTGTAGACCGTTTATACCGTTTGTAGTTTTTGCAGGGGTGACATTTGCATGACTGTTCTATAACTATAATAATATGAATATATTATTATTATTAAATTATAGAGCTTCGTCTCTTCCTTAACGACCCATGATTACCCCTGTCCATTGGAATTGCCTGTCAGTAGGTCAGTGCCTGTCAGTGGCTACACGTGCACTCTGGTTGATACAATACAATGGGGAACAACACAAACCCTTGAACAACAAACAAGTCTTGAAGTCGAAATAACCTCAATAGGAGTAGACTCGCCACCTCGCAATGGCCAGTGCGGCATTTTAAGGTCTTTACTGCAAGAGTAGGTCTGTACTCTGCAATGTGACTTTATGGACTGACATCGAAAAGCTTTCTAGAATATTCTGCATCGAAAATCCTCAAAATTCACGTATCTGTTCACCCTAAAAATGTTAGTATATTTTCTGATAAAACCCTCGGTCTTTAAAACCAAAATTAGTTCACGAAGTTACTCTCTAATTTCTTTTAAAATTATGCTGTACTTTGCAGATAAATTTTCAAGTTAATAAACGAAAATCAAAGAACACTGCAGCGACCGTAACTTTCTAGAGCCATGACAACTAATGCCAACATAGGTTAAATGATAGACATAGCAATTCGCAAACAAACAATAATTGTTTTGTTCTGGTGAAAAACCTAATTACTTGGGAATTAAACTGCTTTTGTACTTGAGGAATTATTTTCTATTGTTTGTAAATTGAAAACATCAATATTTCAGACACAAGTCTATTAGTTCTTTGTTCCACTTCGATAGTAATTTATTATACTGTATTTTAAAACGGAAAGCACATAATATCTAGGTAAACGTACTTATAATTAAAACTAGGTAAACTAGGTAATTACCACAAATATTTTGACCGGGTATTTTCTACACATTGTGTACATTCCTTACGTACCTACTAATCAGTGATATTGCTTTATATTATATCAAGAAAAAGTATTATTCTTGATATACCTTCCGATTATTAGCTACTTATTGTGTAACTACTTACCTACATATAAGACAACAATGGATACGTAGGTGAAATCACGTGGTGATTGTATTGTAATTACATGTGATTAAACGACACTATTAAAAAAGATATCTTGCTCATGAAGTACTGGATTGTTTGTAATGAGTCCGCGTATCTCGGTCGGCAGCTCGTTTCACAATATAGGTAGTAAAACGTAGCGTAACTTCGGTCAAACAATTATCCTACACATCGGGCATTACTGTACCAATTTATTTACTGCCATCAATTGTTTCCAATAAATTCTTTTACACAAAAACATTTCTGTAAAATGTTGGCAATCCACAGCTCAGCTGTGAAGGAAAATCTAAAAGTGTGGAGCCAAGTTTAGCCGTGAAACTGAATGTCATAACAGATTATTCATTTAACTTATTATTAGTTGCTATGGAGATATATCACAAGAGAAGAGTGTTTTAGTTAAATTTGCACTATTACCGCTTGGTTCAAATGTAGTGGTATCGCAAGTAGGTAATCCGCGTTCGAGTCCATCTGGAATAACATTTCTTTTTTAATTTACTCTTTTTTATTATTTTTCTGTTTGCTTTGTCGTTTGAATGACCAATACAAATATGTTCCGAAATTACCATAATCAAGTTTAACGTAACGTCTAACGTAACTTTTTTTTATAGAGACTAGGGCGGACGAGCAATCGGTCCCACGTGATGGTAAGTGTTACCGCCGCCCATGGACACCTGCAACAAACACCAGGGGGTATGCGGGCGCGCCGCCGACCTTGCAAAATCCCATTCACAGTAACTCTAACGTAAGTTTAACATCTCCTTCTCACTTTGGAGGAAACCATAGTGCAAAATTTCCATTTTCAGATTTTTCCCTTAGATTTTATTCCAACCTGTATCAGCATGCCAAGTTTCAGCTTCCTAGTAGGTCTGAAAGTACGTGAGTGAGTGACAAAATTGGGGATTTTCGTGTTCATATATCTTCAAAATTGGAAGTAGAAACTTGAAATTTGATAGTTTAATTTAGCTCCTAAACTTCTCATCGGAGTATCATTTTGAGACGTCTGTATTTCTCCAGTGTATTAATAGGAGGGGTCCAAAAGTATCCAGTGTTCGATAATGCGGCGAGTCTTGGCGGGGGCGCTCCGTGATCGAGCAGAAATAAAAGTAATTTTTGTTTTAGCAATGTAACTGGTGAGAATGAGAGATTGGTGAGATGATTGGACAGCGCGACCATTAAATCTACATTAGTATTTGATTTATGGTTAAATCCAAGTCGCTTGCAACATGACAAAAGTGACTGTGTTCTTAAATAAACTTAGAATGACAATACGTAAGTAGGGCTTCATTTAATGTGTGTTAAATAGTTATTAGCAAAATAAACGATTTTATTATTATTAATACTGTAATAGTCAAATTCAATGTGGCACACACATATCACAATTTGTGATCATTAGATTAATATGCATGACATTTCAAGGCTAACTGCCTTCTTAAAACATTAAGCCAATTCGTAATCCGTATGACAAGACTCCCCTCCCGCCCTCTCCAGATAGTTGAAAATATGTGCCACTTGATAGTTTCTCACTCTTTCTCGCGTTTGGTGAAGGTGTTAGGGTTTGAATTATCGCTGGCACACGCGATTAACAGACAAATTATAAATATATTTATTTTTTTATTTGTTAAATTTATTCAGACAGAATATATACTTACCAATATATTATTAACGAATTGAACAAATATGTATGTATCTTCTTCTTTGGCCTTCGTCGACCAGTTGCCTGGTGTAGGCTTCCTCCTACGTTAGGGAAGAATACGGGTGACTAGGTAAATTTTGAGATACAAAAAAAATATTTGGCAACACAATTTTTTATAACAACTTCTGAAAATACTTTCCATTAGTCTCTATACAGCGATTCATTTGTCGAAACCAAGATTTAAAGCACTGGCGATACTCTTCTTTAGCGAAGCGCTCAACAGCTGCCATAAAATCATTCCGAGCGTCCTCAGGGCTCTCGAAAAGAATGCCACAGAGGCCAAGCTTCACTTTTGGAAAGAGAAAGAAGTGCATGGAGATAAATCAGGGCTATAAGAAGGGTGGCTCAATTCTTGGATCTCTGTGGTCTTCAAAAACTCTTGCGTAATTTTTTCTTTGTGATGCATTGTCATGATGCAAGAAAAGCCCTCTCAAACCTATTTTAGTACGTTTTTGATATAACACTTCTAATACAGTTGGTAAACACGCTTCACTGTACCATTTGGCATTAACAGTTTTGAATTAAATGACCACCCGCAGATAAAAATGTTGCCACCATTCTTTTGCCCACACTGCGCCTACGTTTGACGTTCCTGGGAGGCTCTTCGTCTGGAAACACCCAAACCGTTGATTGCCACTTAGTTAGTGGGTCATACTGATAGATGACCAGTAATAATATGTATTAAATCTCCTCATCCAGTAATAATATTAAATATATGCCGTCCCACTCCACTTTCCAATTTTACAATCATTTCCCTGCAGCATGTCACGCGAGCTTGTTTTTGTTCAACAGTAGGTAAGTGAATGAGGAACTCAACGTGAACAAAGCTTCTTGACTTGAAGGTGTTGGTGTAAAATTTCATGAATGACCGGCGATAAAATCTCCTCTATCTGTTTGTAGGTAGTTTTTAGGTCTTCGTGCAACATTTTCTTTACCGTCTCGATGTTTTTATTCGTTACACTTCTCAATCTTTCTTATCTTACAAGGAAAATTTTCCTTGTCTGAATTTAGAAAACCATCTAAAAATTGTTGCATGGGACGGTCCGAGGTCCCCAAAAGCTGATACTAATCTATCTTTACACTCACTTTCGTTTAAACCAACTTGAATATCGTATAAACATCATTGCACGAAAATGTTTTCGTTCGAATTCCATTGTGGCAAATAAAAGCGCGCGAAATGCAATAAAAAAGTGAATACAACATTTTTATTTTTTCGTTATGACTAAATGGGTTTCGGAATTCGAATTTCAAAATAAATTATGTTTTAAAAACGGTACAAAACAAATGAGTTCTCTTTCTGAAATTTAGGTAGGTATCTCAAAATTTACCTAGTCACCATATGCATAGAATTAGAGAACTATGTACCATATGCTATCCTTCAATCCTATAAATGGTGACCCCAACGGAAACCTATAAATAATTATGTAGCAATAAATTAATTGATTATTATTTTACTTATATTTACTTATTTACCTGTCATTTAGTTTTTATAAAACTTATAATCAAGAAGGAAATCACCGAAGTAATCTGATTACTTTTTTGTTCTTTGTTTCGTTGTCAATAAATATGACTTGTATAAAAATATATTTTTGTGTATTGTACGAATGTAGTTCGTCTTGATTTTTAAAACAAAACTTTCCTTTGTGTAAAATTTACTATTTAAGGTACCTACTTTCCCTCCAGAGCCCTTTCATTTGTACCACCCTGTATATATAGTCTATCGTACTATTTTATCATTTTACACGTGAACCACGTGGGTGAGACCACATTAAATGTAATTTCATCCAGTGAGTGTTTCCGAAAAGGTCTATCAATCTATGGTTGCCTGCGAGTATGTGGCGTGACATTCACTCTGATGTATTTATCAACCCAGCTATTAATATCGAATGTGGGTAAAGATTAGGTGTAAAATTATTTATTTCCCTAAATCCGCTGCAATAGAAACCTACTGCATGTACATCTGTTCTGGGTCTGCAATAAGTCGCGCGTCGCTCTCCGGTCTCCGCTGACGCGCGCCCCGCCCCTTGCTAATTACCGCCTACTTGTTTATTTACGCAGTCTGTTGATACACTACCACAGTGCAGTAGCCGGTTAGCTGCTCATTTAATGTAAGAGAATAAATATCAAATGCTTATAACAATACTTAAGTAGTACGTATGTATGGGTTATCCTAGAGTATTAAATATTGTCGTAGGAGAGAGAACGATCGTATTTACATTATAAACAGAAAGATTTTTTTGATTTTGTAAATTTACTCGTATTAAATCTATCTTATTTCTGTGACACGTGTCTAAGAGACAGTAAGGCGTGAGCAAATTTGAGAAATATGGATTTCCTACTCCCACGTGAGAGATCTCCCTAAAGGTTTTCTTCAATAAATGGGCAATTAGTTCATATTTTAGAAAACTGTAAGTCCAGCTTGATTTGCTTGATACAAATTTTACGGAAATAGGTATAAAAGCGTAAAAATGGCCCCATAAAATCAAATTGAGAAAATTGGAGACTAATTTGACATTAAAAAAATATTTATAAATTACATTGTTGAAAAAAATTACCAATCCTAATTCTTCCCGGAAAACTCCCATGTCATCTAGTTTCATTTATTTCAATCTAAAAATCAATCAAAAAGCGAAAATTATATGAAATTTCGGTTAAATAAATGTCCCTTTGAGGTAGTATTGACGCTTAATACGGATAAGTACAAGCATTACGCTAATCGCAATGATATTCTATACTATATAAAATGTCGTTGGCTCATCGCGCATCCCTTTGTAAAAAGGCTTACTCGTACGTATCACATGACCTAGTAAAACAGTAATTGATCTCCGGCCCCGTCATTCGTCGAAACATATATCGGGGAGGTTCAAAAGTTTCTCGCCTCACATATTTCTAGATGTCTAAAAAAAATAAAGTATACGTCATTGTAATTGTCATTTATCCTGCTAATTCGTGTATAATTTTTAGAGCTCAACCCTCGTTAGTTTTGATTCCTCGATTCTCAGAACAACAGGAAGTCGTAAAATCTTTAAAATGTTTAAACTGGAATATCGTTCCGTGATTAAGTTCCTTACAGATGAAGGTCTTAGCCCGACCAATATCACACAAAGGTTGGATAACGGGGATTCTTCTCGATCATTTTCCACCGTCAAAAATTTGCGTGAGCAATTTCGTTTAGGACGAACCTCGCCCGGTCAGGCACTCACTCCAAACAACATCAAATTAGTGGAAAAAGTGGAAAAAGCAGACAAATAAATCGTGACTTGTGCTTTTGTATAAAGTTAATACTGCTTAACGCAGTATCCAAGATGTCTCGCAGATGTTGACATGTTGATAGATGACTATCAATCCCTAGAGCCTACTATTATGTTCAGGTTCAAATTATCATAAGGTACATCTGGAATAAATAAAATAAACATCATTCTTACCTTTCACAGCAGCTTCGATAAGCTCAATATTCCTTATGGTCAGTAATACAGGTTCTACGATCAAACTCAACCACAACTTTCCTTCGGCGCGCTTTTTTTCAGTGAGAAAAATCGCATAGGTGCGAATCCGCAGCGGCGGACACTGTAAGGCGCGGGAGCTCTCAACGAAAACGGAGGCGTCGCTGAAACGCAGCGACTTCGCAGTTCCAAATTTAACCACAACGTTCACATCATTTAAATCACCCTTCACCACGCGACGTATGTACACTTTATACACCCGTGTACCGTTATGTCGCGAACTCACTCCAAACACTTTACCAGTAAATATGTACTTCGATAGCAAAGTAACACGCTTTAACAATATCTTATCGTACACGACACTCGTACTGCAATTTGTTGTCGCACCACTTTGAAGTCTGAAAAGTGTCCCACCGTTATATCCTGATAACTGCGCGTCCATGTTCACTTTACCGCAAATTGCAAACAAAATGAAAATTGCAAGCGATTGCATCGTGAGGTTGTACAAATAAGCGATTACAATAACTGAATATCCAGTAGATTAATATATTTATTTACATGCACCTTAATTGCATTCACAGACACGACTTGCGAGAATTAAAGTTGATATCGGGAGGTAATGTCGCAAGGGATTACTATGATAGGAACGTGCGCACGAGCGCAGGGCGCGCCAAAGGCTGTCGCGACGCACAGACCCGCACCCACACACTCCAGACCGTTCACCTACCCTATATATTTACATACTGATTGGTCCCGCGTAAACAACAGCACACACCTTGTAATGGGACACCCGGTGATTGGATGCGACATTTATCGCCCAAGATATCTTGATTTGTCGCGCCACGTACAAACTAATGCTTCTTTTTTCCACTCCATACAAAGACCATTTGTTACCAAAACAACTCTAAAACTACTCTCAATACATAAGATAGTTTAATCTTCCGCTGTATAAAATCTTTCAATAAAATTTTAGATGAAAACAGTCGAAAATTTAACGAGTAAAACTCGCGTTTAAACAAACATGTATTCATCGAAAATGTGTTAATTGAAAAAAACATTAAAGTAACTTGATGAATCGATGGCTCACGTGATTTTTCGTGGAAAATTCACACCTAGTGAAATACCAAACATGAATAATAAGCAATTATGACTAAAATAATATTATTCTATCGCATTTATATACGTTCAAGATCAACTGATTCAAAGTTTCATACAGCCACAAGAACCGTCGCTACGCTATCGGTAGTCGGATAAAACGTAAAACAATTAGCAACACTTGTAGTTACCCAAAAGCATGCCTTGCATACATATTTTTACGGACTAGAGTACATGTTCCCTTTCGGTATAAATGAAACACATAGTATGGTTACTTATGGCTAGGGACTGATTTACCTAAAATATGTACTTATATCTACATATATTAATATACTTGTTGAAATAAAGTACATAATCAGTTATATCATTTATTAACCCTTCAAGTTATATAAACATTTAGGGCCTTTCTCACCACCTTCTGATATTTTATCAAAAGATATCAGAGAGTCAGTTTTACTTTATCAGAAAGTCAGTATCAACTAGATTTCATTGGCAGATAATCTGTCAGATTGTTAACAATTACTATATCAGGAGTAAAACAAAAAACAGAATCCTTCTGATGAGATTGTAAAACGGGTGTTCGACGAACAGTTGTGTGAAGGCTGTTTGATCGACATAACGTTAGACCGACACAACGTTAGACTGACACGACGATAATTCGAAATTGCGATGGGCCGAAGAATAATTTTCCGACTAAACATTTGACCGATATACGAAAGTTGAACGACATAACGATGAACCGAAGCACAAGTGTTCGACAGTAGGTTATGCATGGACCCATGGACCCCATGGACCGCCCATGGACACCTGCAACACCAGGGTGTATGCGGGCGCGCCGCCGACCTTGCAAAATCCTATTCACAGCTTTCTTGAAGAACCCCATGTCGTAGTTTAATGGGAAGACCTCTTAAGGCAGTTCGTTCCACAGCCTATGGGTTCGCGATATAAAATATTTTTTGGACCGAACATTTCGCGACACCTCCGTATCGAGGAAATGCGGATGGACCGCACTTCTGTGACGAGAGGTGCGGTTGTAGAAACGCGAGGTGGGAACTATATTAAACAGTTCTTTAGAGCATTCCCCATTGTACGGGCGGTAGAACACACAGATAGACGCAACGTCTCTCCGAATGCTGAGGGATTCTAAACCGCCCGTGAGAGTGGGATCGTCGACAATACGAACAGCACGTCGTTGGATGGAGTCAAGTGGGTCCAATTGGTATTTCGGTGCGCCTGCTGATGAGATCAGAGCAGTACTCCATATGGGGCCTCACTTGAGCTTTGTAAAGCATTAGGAGTTGCCCAGGGGTGAAGTACCGCTTCGCTCTGTTCAGCACACAGAGCTTTTTGGAGGCCATTTTGGCCTTACTTTCCAGATGACCCCTAAATTCGACTTTGCTGGAAATGTCGACACCAAGGATCCCAATACTCTCCGAGATCTTAAGAGGTATGCTCTGAAAGCATACCTCTTAAGTATGCTTAAGTAAGTATGCCTCTTAAGGTGCTACGACAAAAGGAGTTTTTTTAGCGGTGAATACACAGACTTGCGTCTTACTGGGGTTGAAATCCACTAGGTTCAGGGAACCCCAAATCGAGACTAGATCAAAAGAGTCTTTGATTTCAGACACAAGTCTGGCGCGACTCTCTTCCACACCGACTCGAGGGATGTTGGCGCGGCCCCTGTACAAGCGTGCTGTCATCTGCATAGCAGCGTATGTCACCAATTTGCAACAGGTCGTTGATATGCAGAAGGAACAGAGTTGGAGACAGCACGGAGCCTTGCGGGACGCCAGCGTTAATAGACATGATGTCGGAGTAGCTACCATCGATAACGACTCTGATGCTCCGTCCAGTCAGGAAATGGGCAACCCATTCGCATAATCCCTCGGGTATCCCGAAAGATAGTAAATTGAAAAGCAGCGATTTGTGCCATACCCGGTCAAAAGCTTTCGCAATGTCTAGGCTTACAGCCAGAGCCTCGCCTCTACTCTCAACGTGTCAGTCCAGCGATGTGTCAAATACGCTAAAAGATCACCAGCCGAGCGATTATGGCGAAATCCATATTGATGGTCGCTAATCAGCTGGTGATCCTCTAGGTACCCAAGGAGCTGTGTGTTTATAACACGCTCCATCACTTTGGAGAGGAGGGAGGTGATCGCTATTGACCTGTAGTTGACCGGGTCGGTGCGGTCACCCTTTTTAGGCAAAGGGTCTTGAACATGAGCTACCTTCCATGCTGACGGGAAGCTTTTTGTGGAATATGAGAGCCTAAAGAGTCGCGTAAGCACAGGAGATAACTCGGGAGCGCAAATTTTGAGCACCACTGCAGGAATACCATCTGGCCCACTCGACTTTCGGATATCAAGAGATGCTAGTAAAACGCCGGACTTCACGCTGGGTGAAACAAATTTCTGGCATGGAGCTTGTGCACCTCGAGGTAGACGGTGGTGAGGCACCTCTATCGTACAGAGTCGAGTTTGAGGTGAAGAGACTGCCCAGGAAATCGGCTTTCTCCTTCGCCTCATGGACCAGTGAGCCATCGAGTTTCCGCAGTGGTGGGAGTGACGACTGACAGAAGTTACCCTCAGCAGCCTTAGCGAGCGACCAGAAAGCCCTCACGGCGGAACGGCGGGCCTCTCTGCAGGACTGATTAAACCAAGGTTGGCTCCATCCGCCTACGGGTATCACGGAACAATGAATATAACATTCCATGCCCTGCAACACCATGTCGGCAACGGAGTCTGCACGGGTATCCTAATCTCACAAGGTCACTAAGGTCACAAAGGTTGTGAGACTTGCTGGCGCGGGGTACGGAAGGGCCCCCGGCAGTAGTCGGGTTCCACTCCGGTCCCCTCCGGCACAACTGCTACCCCAAGGGATTTTTCGCATGAGGCGAGGCAGCCTCCTGGGGTGGAGATTAAAGAGAGATCCCCGGGTTCGGGCCCCCAACAACCCGCGGGCGGCCAGCGGACATCCGTTTCACCGGGTCTCCCTGATCCCCGCGCCACCATGCCACACCCATGCGCTTCTCTAATTCCCCGCAACCGCTGGTCCTCCTTTCCACACGCAACAATCTCTCTCTCGGGACGGCTTCTTCCGCTCACCGCCCGAACACGATGCGGGCCTCGCGGCTAATATGGCACCATTATGGCGGCGGACTCCGACGGAACGGTGGTAGCTTTGCCGACGGAGTAACCCTCCCACCGCAAAATTTACAGCCGCAACCGCAAATGTTACAGAGTAAATAGATTTTTTTGTGAAATTTATTAAAAAAGTAATAAAATGTTTGTCATTTCATATATACTTATTCTTAAGTACGTCTTTGAATATTATCTTAGTAGTCGATAGCGATTGATCTTTTGTAAGGGATATGTATGGTGTTGTATAGTGTTTTGTATGGTGCTGTTTGATTTTTATCATGTTTGTCTGTATAACGTACTGTCGAACACTCGTACTTCGGTTCAACGTTACGTCGTTAAACTCTCATGTCTGTCAAACATTCAGTAGGAAAATCATTATTCGTACCAACGTTATATATCGCGTTACGTTATACGTTACTGTTGCGTCGGTCAAACGTTTTGTCTATTTAACATTCTTCGGCCTTACTTGCTTTCGAAAAATCGTCGTGTCGATCATACCTTATGTAGAAAAAAATAGCCTTCACACAACTGTCTGTTGGACTTCCATTTTACAATCTTCTGATAAAGTATCAAGAGATGGTGAGAAAGGCTTTTGTATCTTGTTGTAGATATTAGCGGCCCATTTGGAACAAGAATCGCTTGAAACAATTGATTCTTGGAAGGATTCGATTTTTCCTACAATAAATGGAATATCTATTGTAGGAAAAATCGAATCCTTCCAAAACTCTACAGTTTCAAAACTCGCATACCTTTCTGACACTTCTAATACTTTTCTAATATAATTTATTTGTTATACCTACTACATAAGTAAAAAATCGGTCGTCAATCAATGTGAATCAAGCAGTCAATCAATATGATTAATATCAATAGTGAAGAATCAATGTCAAGCTATCAACCTATGTACATGGGAGAAGCTACCAACCTATATACCTACATGGGTGACACTGAATGTTTTTAGAATCTAAAAATGAAATCAGAGATAAAGATGGAAGTTGTTTTATTGTTTTTAGAAATATTCTCTGCCACAATTGATAATTTTTTTCATGCGATGAAACCATTTTGTGAAGCATTCAGCCCACCCTTCTCTATGTACCTCTTCAACAGTCGTATGGGAGGCCGTTACTGCCTCTTCTGCATTCATAAAACGTATTCCTCTAATTTTATCCTTAATTTTAGGGAATAAATATAAATCACAGGGCGCAAGTTGGGGACTGTATGGCGGATAACCCATTAACTATATATTTATAGTACTCAAAAATTGCTTCGTTTGTCTGGCGGAGTGACCTGGGGAATTGTCGTGATAGAGGATTTTTTTCCAAAACAGAAGGCAAGCAGCTGTTCACATACTAGTCCGCAGTCACTCATCTTCTTTTTTCTAAAGTTATAGTAGCAAAGTGACCCGATCCGCCAAAGAAGGAGGCAATCATCTCTTTTCAGCATTCCGTCCTTTCTTCACTTTCATCGGCAGTTCTTCGGAAGGAAAAACCCACTGCGCAGATTGCCTCTTAGTTTCAGGCTCATAGCAGTAGATCCAGCTTTCATCGCGTGTTATTATATCAAAAACAGCATGGTCAATACTATTGTAGAATTTTTCAAGTACATATTGGGAGACACCATTCCACGTGAGCTTCAGATCTAGCACAAAGCTTCCTTACTCGTAAGTGGTCGTGTAAAATAGTTTGAACTTGACTCATACCAATACCTAATGACGCCCGTATCTGCTGATATGTCGTTCGTTTGTCTGCTTCAATCACGAGCCGCGCAGTTTAGATGTTTTCCTCCATCACCGCCGGCGCAGAACGCCCTTCTCTAACATCGTCACTGAGGTGGGTACGATCACGTTTAAATTCACTGAATCAGTGATAAACAGTGGCATTGGATGCTTCATCACTAAATGCTAACTTAAGTCTTTCATAACTTTATTTCTGTTTTAGACCGCAATGAAAGTCATAAAAAATCATTGAACGAAAATGTTCCTTGGTTTTCCGCAAACACTTAATTTTCAAATTGCCGCCAGAAATAAAAAAACAATCGGCAAGTTTGAAAATTTAATGGCGCTTGACAAGCAAAGAGTTCCATGTTAAAAATTTGAGTTTGGTTTTTTTCTATCGTATTGTACAGTAGCCAGTTCCAAGAACTTTTAGTATGTTGATCTGTTATTTAGATTCTATAGAGATTGTGAGTTTTTATTAACTCAGCGCGGCTATTACTACATATTTTACATGAACATATTGCATGAACACATTATATGGACACGTTTACATGGACTGAATGCTATGGCATTAAGTTAGCCATTGGTACAATTAGGTACTTGAGAAATGAAGTTTAATTAAATAAATCTTTTTTTTTTTCTTTTAATTTTAATAATAGCATAATAGGTTAAATATATATTTCAAAAGTAAAATCACATCAGTGCATTTCTAAATATAAAATTATACAATTTCTGTATTACTGTTTTGAGTTAATAAAGTCACCATTAAAACAGAAAAAAAAAAACATTCATCCTATGAAAGTTATTACTTATTCAAGTTATTACTTGAAAGTTAGGATGATCGTAGCATATAGTGAAGTGAATAGGGTACTAGACTAGTTGTGTGTGGGTATATACTAGTGGGTATATACCCGCTAAGCATATAAAGTATTATCTGTCTAGTACCTTATTCACTTCACTATATGCTACGATCACCCTACCGACAGGACATTGTTCATTCCGTATAGACACAACAAGTTCGAGCCAACAGACATGTGCGCAACATCAATTTGCTAATTATTGTCTTTGTGGGTGCGGATAACTGTGGAATATTCAACATGATTATTGTGACAGCCTAAAGCATACAACCTCAGGCAACATGTCATGTATTGCTTCACCGTGTTTTGTATACATAAACTTAGAATTGCCTCTGCAGAGCAGGTGACACTTAAATGTGCTATGAACTGGATTAATGCCTACAGAATGTTAGAGATGATAATATTAGGTATAACTACCTACCTATACTACCTTCTTACCTTCAATGTCATAAAAGCTAGGGATTACTTATGGCTTACCTACCTATATTCTTGACCTAATTGTTCAAAAATATTATAAGTGATATTGACATAATTACAGCCCACTTATATAGAAGTATATTTATTTATTTAGGGAGAAATAACAGAGAAAGACATATTAGTAGATACCGGTTTTTTTAAGTTCAGTAATGAGTTATTAAATAAATCTATTCACAGTAAATTTATCATTATATGTGCAGCATAGTCTGTGTGTTGGTGCGCGCAAACCAGCGTTGGTTCTACTAGCAGGTTTTTTTTTTTCGGAATGTCTACATTCTTGTGGCCCTAGTGGCCTTTCAAGAGTCACCGGTCGTGACTACTAGCAGGTAAGCCAAAGAGCAAATTATATGTGCGAGTGCGACTGTCAGGTACCTGGAAATCCGTCCTTTCCAAAAAGTACAAAGGTATTAAAACTACCGTTACAGATCTTATAAAAATTAGTTGTGTCAAGCACCTATCTCTTAGACTCGGCAAATTATAAAGTTCAAGCAGTTTACTATAGGACGCACTGCAGCCAGAAAAAAGGTTGTGAAGAGCAGGCAAGAACTTTTTCTGCGCTGTTTCATCTCTATCTGAGTACACCTCTTAAAAAGGGTTCCAAATAACAGATGCATATTCAATATGATATATATTGAATATATTATATATGTTATATATAATTCTTCTTATATTCATATATAAGAGGATATATATCCAGAACCACAGACGGCAGTAAACTACGTACTCTAATGAGTACGTAAGAAATGTGAGAACATGTGAGGCCTCCTAATCTTAAATATAAATGTATCTCCTAATCTATCAAAATCAAAAGCAGCACAAACTTTAAACTATTTTCATATCGCAGTTATTAAAATGTTGGTATAAATAACACTTTTTGCTTGAGTAAAAATCATTATCGCGTCTCAAGCAGGCGACATCAAAAATCGATTTGTTTCTTGTCTCTTGGACCGCGGCCGCCTCTCTTTTTACCGAGAAATAAATATCTCTCGGGAAATATAATTTGTAACAGTCAATTACAGGCGATTTGCCTAACTAGGCCCTTAGCGAAGGAATCTGCTACACTTTTTAAAGTCAAATTTAATTTTATCAACACTTAAAAATAACGCAGGGAATGTGAATATAAGCCTCATAAAATTGAAATTCATGCCTACAAAGGCTCTCTAGTGGAGTTGCAATTAATATGAAAATCTCTGGACAATATTTATGACACTGACAGAGGCGAAATTATGGCGGAGTTTAATATTTACCGATGGCCCGTATTTTACACCGTGAACGGATTACCGGGTAATATAAATGTAAGCTGCGTTATCCGAATTTAATGGTAGCTATTTGACACTTGATCATTCGCATTTCACGAAACGACTCATTTTGTACCTAGTAAATTGCCCCCGCTTATTATTGCCGACAGGTCATACCAGGCGACTTATTTACGACTAACAACGTACGTTAATAAGGGCAAAACCTTAAAAGCACCTATTCAAATTTATACCCACACTCGTTTATGGGAATAATAAAAGTAATTTATCTGTACTACAACGCTATAAATTTCATATCGGTAACTTAACCGTATTTCTAACATGGGTGTATAATGGCATTAAAGACGCGTTGCGGTGAGAAAGACAGTCGGAGAGTAAATCCTGGATTCATGATGTATTCTGTCAGTGCATCACAAACAAGACCGTGCGACACTCCCGCCTACAGGAAAATAGAGAAAACAAAACAGTATGAGCACACTAAAGGCTCCTTCCTATGAAAGTCCTAAAGAACATATGCAATGCAATTTTTTTTTTTACAAAGAATTGATAGCAGACGAACGGGCGGGTCACATGATGGTAAGTGGTCACCGCCGCCCATAGACACCTGTAACACCAGGGGGTTTGTGGGTGCACTACCGACCTTGCAGAATCCTGTTCACAGCTCTCTTAAAGAGCCCCATAACGTAGCGTAATAAAAAAACCTTGGCTTGCAGTTAATTCCACAAATTACGTGTTCGTGGTATAAAGAATCTTTTTGACCGCACTATTCGCAGCAACTCTATGCCAAGGCAGTGCGGATGTCCCACACGACGATGACGAGCAGTACGATGGTAAAACAAAAGTTGGCATCAAATTGAACGGTTCTTCAGAACATTGCCCATTAAATAGGCGGTAGAAAACGCAGAGAGACGCAACATCTCTTCGGATGCTGAGCGATTCTAGATAACCTGTAAGGGTGGGATCGTCGACAATTCGGACAGCATATCGTTGGACGGAGTCAAAAGAGATCAGCTGATATTTCGGTGCACCGGCCCAGATATGTGAGCAATACTCCATCTGGGGTCTAAATTGAGCTTTAGAAAGCGACAAGCGTTGCCTCGGAGTAATTTGTACTGCTTCACCCTGGTCAGTACACCGAGTTTTTTAGTGGAAAGTTTCATCTTGCTCTCCAGAACCTCGACTTTGCTCAAAATGAGGACGCCAAGGATCCCAAAACTCTCGGAGATCTTAAAAGAAATGTTCTGAAATCGAGGTGCCACGACAAATGGAGCTTTTTTAGCAGTGAATGCGCAGACATGTCTTACTGGGGTTAAATTGGACCAAATTAAAATAAACCCAAGTCGAGACCCAAGGAGTTCTTGATTTCGGACACAAGCCTTAAGCGACTCTCTTCCAGCTCAGCCCGAGGAATATTTGCATGGCCTTTTTACAAATCTTCCCCAGTGCTGTCGTCTGCATAGCAACGCATGTTACCGACTTGTAACAGGTCGTTGATATGCCCAAGGAACAGATTTGGAGAGAGCACAGAACCTTACGGGACACCAGCATTGACTGACATGGTATCTGAACAGCTACCGTCAGCAACGACTTTGATGCTCCATTCAGTCAGAAAGCTGGCAATCCATTCGCATAATCCCTCAATTACCCCAATGATAGAAACTTGGATAGTAGTGATTTGTGCCAGACCCGGTCGAAAGCCTTTGCGATATCTAAGCTTACGGCTGGAGTCTCATCTTTACTCTCGATGCAATGCAACCAGCCCTTTTAGTATCCACTGTTTGATATGGGCCTTCTCCTGCACATTGCCTTGTACATGAGGGATGAGAGGCCTTAAAACGTCACGCTGCTGGCCAAACGGGTTGGCGAGTCGACTCTTTTCGAGATGGTATAGTTTCTTAGGGCTTGTGGTAGCCGCTTTATTATACTTTAGTCACCTTTTACGATACCCACAGGAAGAGATAAAGAATATATAACCAATCGAATTTGTGTTGTTCAGAGATATTCATCGCAGATTGCAATGGATACGATATTAACTGCACAAAAATATTGCACGCGTGAAATGACACAATTTATCTATCCATCTATCCTATGAGTGTAAATATGCATTAAAATATTTATACATCCATCACTCTAATAACCTTGTGCAACCAAACATAGTTTAGTTTCAATAGGGTAGTTGACGGTGACTAAAACTGATGTTTTATAATTTATTTGATAACTATTTAATGGTAAAAACAATTCTATAATAAAAAGAATTTCTCAGATTTATTAGAAAATTTAATAAATATAAAGGCCGTGTTGGCGGTTAGTTTCAAAATAGCGCCATCCCATCTACTCCCGTGGTCAACGTAAAAGGAGACTAAGGGATAACAAAGTGGCTGTCACACGCGCTGAGGAAGTACCTGCTCCCCTCCTCCGCTTCCTCCTTACGTCGTCCTCCTCACTGATGAGGGTCGTGACCACGTCCATGGCTTACTTTTTCTCAGCCAATATTGCCCTATCTGTTTCTGTCTTTGGCGGTATTCATGGCATCGTAAATGTTGGTGTTGAGAGTGGTGCCTATCTAGTCAGATCAACCCATCGAGCTACGTCCTCGTGGTCTCTTTGCCTCCACCTTGTCAGTCACTGAGACTTTCCAAATTGTTGAGGAACTACCTGCACCACCTCTAAAAGAGTGGATTTGACAACCCGCTTGGCCTGCGTGACGATTTAAGATCATACATTCCTCATGGACAAGACAGTGTCAAGCAGTGGTTGAAAGAAGAGCTAATGATGATGATGATAATGATAAAGAGGTAATGTAGTTCAAAGATATTTAAATCACTATCTCTCTCACTCACGCGTGATTTTCAATGTTACTACTGTGTTAGTGACATCATTATCACAATAGTGCCCTCCTCTCTTAACTTGTAATTTCTAAGCCCTATAACTCACTCACTTTTCAAAATATTTTGATTTCAGGGATTTATTTCTAATATTTAATATGTCAAATTTAATAAGTCAAATGCCCCGTTCAAATTATTTTGAAAGTAACTTGAAAGATAGGTTAACTGTTAATTTTATCTCGATTGTGCCTGCAGCCGTACATACAGCCTACAGCGGGATAATTTCCAACATGTTTGCAGCGATTAGTTTCGCAACTGCCACCCGGCCGCGGCTGCGTGAAATATTACCGCACCTACGTTTACGTTTTCAAATAATCCTCTCTGTTTGGAATTATAACCCGTGAATAAGCATAAAAGGCCGCGGTAGCGCGGCGTAATTCTGCGCTGGAAACGTCGTAAATAATTGTGGTGGCTTTCACGCCAATTCCTAGCCAGGAGTGAAATCTATGAGATCGTTGTAGAGAGCTATGAAAAATGTCACCTGTTGGGTTTGTTATAATTGTGCCATGCCACTACCTTTTGTTATAATTCATGAACTAAAAACATTGAATCTATGCTAAAGACAGGATAGACGTAGTTGAAGTGCGTCTGGTTTGAGGAGCAATTTCTGATATTTAAAAAAAGGCCACTACAAGTATTTAGTAGTAAATTAGTTGGTTTTGTAGGACCAATTTCAGAATGTGTGGTGAAAGGTTTCAAAAGTTATATGAATATAAAAGTGGCTCCTCAATTCAAATGTTTGAATTGAGGGGTCGCCCATATCTCGGAAAATATTCTATGTTGAACGACAACCCTTGAAAATAAATTAAAAACGTCATAAAGGAATGTATTTTTCAAACTAAACTCTACACTAAATTTAAAGCCTCAACGGATTCATCTCAAAAGATACTTAATAATTATATGAGTAAGATATTTATGTTTTAAATAATGTTTAAATAATTTCGACAATCAGTTAACAAATACTATTTTATTAAATGGATAACGTAGTAATGTAAATATATAATATATATAACATGTCTATGAATAAGAAATCATATCAGGTTACGTTGAAAGCCCACCTGAAGGAGGCTGGGGTGACGCCGCCGTCTCCTTACTCCTCGCTCGTAGGATGTCACAGCGGTAATTAAACATTCCTCAGCTCTTGATATTAACCCGTTTGAAAATTCTAACAATGTCGCCTAGTAGGCGCTTCCTATGAAAATGTTATGCAGTATCACAACGCGTTGTGTGCCGCTCTTACGAGCTATTTTAATCGCTTTCATGTTCGACGCTAAATTCCTGTTGCTAGTAATTGTTTTAAAGATATTTAGCGAGATTATTACTGTAATCCGCTTAAAAAGTTTTATTGCGGTTTAAATATTTCCTTATCATCATCATCTCAGCCCTTGGACGTCCACTGCTGGACATAGGCCTCCCCCATTGTCCGCCATTTAGACCTATCGGCAGCGACCTGCATATACCTGCATTTCCTTATATATTTTGTTTAAATCTTAAGCGTTATATATTTTCCTGCAATTTAAGTAGTAAAGTATTTAATTATTTTCTTTACCAAATAAAAAAAAATACAAACATGCAGACATGAAAAGCAACGAAATTTTCTAGATTAGCATGATTTCCCAATGATTATAGTTAATACTTATTATTTTAAAATAAACGAATTCTATCCGCTAATGGTATGTATTATATGACAGATAATAATACCTAAGTATACATCCATCTGTGTATTAAAGACGCATTTATCGATGTGAAAACCCCAAATTACGCGTCGTTCAAAAACTCTTAAAAAATTAGCTCTAAAATATACTTTGTTTAACGTTTTTTCCCTTTCAAATTCCTTATGAACTTTATTGTTTTTGGTGCTTCAAAATCAAAGAATTTGGACCTTATTGTTGTGTATGATGGTAGAAAGTTTAATGTGTGATTATATATTTGTTTATATTGTTGTCTATATACGTTAGTTGAATTTTTTTCTAGGCATCATATACATTTAACGGCCCTTTAGATGTCTAAAAAGTTATAATAATGTAGGTATGTTCCTTTTTATATCGAGGATACAACGAGCCGAGCACCTTTTAGAAAATATGTTACACGTTAAGGCATTTGTCAAACTGCATTGAAGTCTGCAGTTAGGTAGGTAGCTAATATAAATTCAAGATCCCAAAAAAGATAACGTAGGTACTTAAAGAACTTCCTTAGCGATGAGCTTATAATCGGAACAAGTCTATAACACCACTTCTAAACTTCCCTTTGTTACGTCATACGCTCTTTATAATTCGACCCACGACATCGACCTTTCTGTCTCCTAGTTAGGACTAGCTAGTTGGGGTGTGTAGGTACCTATTTTTACCATGAAGTTAAAAAAATAAAACTTATAAATAGACATTTTAAGACACAGAAACGTTAACCGAAATTTACTAACTACTAATCTTCATAATAGTTTGTCATGCTTCTATCCAGAGCAAAACACCTTCAAATAAAAATATGGAATATGAAAAATAATTTAGGTGCATCATTATCAACATCAAAAGGATGTTTTAAATAAAATTAAAACTTCGCAGCACGCCAAAAAGTCGTTACAAAGATTATAAGCTATGAACGTGGATGCCTTCAAGCAAGGAAGTCTCCAGGCATATTCCCATAACAATTTAACCGTATCTACATCTAATTTAACTTTTAATAGAGGCTAATTTACCAAACTTGGCAACCTAAACCACGCCGACCTAATTTCCATCATCACATTTCGCCGAAAAAAGTCACATCAAGTCGACAGACGTTTAAGCAATGTGGGGGGAAGGAGCGATATGAATGAAGGCTTTTAGCTATATTACTGCGTCGCAGGCGGTTAAGCAAACGACTGTTATGAGGAAATTAATGCCTCTCGCTTAAGTGAGTGCTCATATGGCTCACCTCAATCTTAATAACAAAGAGGGATTGCTTGGATCAACCTCAAAACTTATTAAATGTTACAGGAGCACATCTGGCCGAGTGGATGTAGCGCAGACCGCAATTTATTAGCGTTTTATTACAAAAGAATAGTTTATATTATTTGTTTGTTGGCTAACAGACGAACAGTTGGTGAACTATCTGACGAGAAACCATAATGTTTAAGAGGTAAGTATTGCCCGTGCCTTCGGGGATAGAGTAAGCTTAATGTACATAGGCCACACTGAAAGTTTTGCACTCCTGGCCACTCATAAATACCCATTTTAATTTTGAATGTTATATTTTTAAAAATAAAGAATTTGTATTTTTATTTTTCGTATATGGCAAAGGTGCAATTGGCACATTCTGCCAGTATCAAGCTTTCTTCATAACAAACAATATCAAAGTCTAGTATAGTCTAAAACGTATCCTGTTAATGTCCAGTCTCGTCGAAGTAAGTCAAGAGTCGCTTGGTAAAGCGATAGTAGGTTTACTGAGGACAGAAGAGGACATTTTGCGTTTTAGTGGTACTGCGTTTCTATTTGATTATCACAAACACATGCACGAAAAACACTTTGAAGTTTAATAAACTATCACTATAATACCATAAAACGCCTAATACACATTTTTTACAATTATCAAACAAAAACTCAACTTCACTTCTCGAGTTCCCGTCAATAGGTACATAGAATTTTATTTATGGGATGCAATAGTTTTGGCGGGAAATCGTTTGTTATTTATTTTTTATGATTAATCCAAGTTCACCTTTCTCACTGAAAATGGATTTAACGCGAAAATATTTTAGGGCGATGATTTTTTACGATTTATAAGATCTCTTTCTCAACAAGAGAGCGGTGTTCGCTTTCAAAATGTTTTTGAGCTTTTGAGGACTGTGAGGCGTCGGTACCTACGCTGAATTAAATCGTGGTCGTGTAACTCTCCATGACGACATTTCTGAAGATCGTCCGTCAACGAAGTCACTGAGGAAAATGTGGCTACTGTCAGGTACCTATGATGAAATTTATGGACATATAGGAAACGGAATGAGCCAAATTCAAAAGATTTTGAGCGAACATTTAAAAGACGGGAAGCTTTGATGCCGCTGGATTCCTGACGAACTCACATCAGACTAGAAACGAACTCGTGTTGGTTGGTACAAAAAAAAAGTTGCTGAAGTTTGACCATGGGCGTCCAAATTCCGTTTATAACATCGTAACAGGAAACGAAACATGGATTATTTGTGATGATCCAGAAAGAAACAACAGTTCAGTCAATGAGTCCTCGAAGGTGAGAACAGACCAACAAAATTGCAACATGGCAAAAAAATGATCACGAATTTTTTCTCTCAAACGAGTCACGTCTGTACTGAAGAACAAAGAACAGTCGATGCAGTGGTACACGACCATTTTGTCTGCCCAGTGTTCTCAAAAAAGTTCGCAATAAGCAACCGAGCACCCGCATTCTCTTGCACCACGACAATGCTTCCTCTCACACCGCGAACAAGACAAAAGCATATCGTGAGGCGTACGGAAGACGGACTGGCAAGAACAGTGACCCTCTACCGCAAATTGCTGACACCGCAAAACACCGTGCGTGTTCTGCGTGCACTGTGTCCCTACATTTTGAAAAGCAATAAATATATTAGTTACGTTTTGAATGGTTTTATTTATGAGTTACGTAAAACTTTCAGTATGGCCCATACGTAGAGCAACTTATCCTAAGATCGTAAAAGAAGTATTTTTTCTTGCGTGACGGAAATAGGTAACAGTAGCAAGTTCTAATTCAATCGTAAATGTGTCTTAGCTATTTCAGTACTTAATTAGGTCATAAACTTAGTTGGTAGATAAGTATTCGCCTAACTTTATGTTACTGCTTTTAGTTTTAGCACTCATGTAGGTTATCTAACTAAGCTTCCATCCAGTTAAGGCAAATAGATATGTGTACACACTGAGCTACGACTAGACTTCAATAAAGACCATTCGTGCCCAAACATTGCCATATATTGTATTTAGACGTAACCTTTGTACACGATAGTACTAAATATAAATATGATTTACATTGTGTCCAAGTCTTAAATGGTGTCCGAAAATGCATCTAATACTATTTCATTTGTATGAATACTGACTCCTCATAATCTACGTATCTTTCGTATCCTTCGACAAGTACGATGGAGAACAACACTATATCCCACCGCCGACTTGTGGCCTCCCTCTAGTTAAATTGTCTTCTCTCACAAAACTGTCGTCAAACATAATGTACTAATTTTGTAGGGAGTAGTAGAAGAGAGTTGGAATCTATTTCCCATTCCTTCTCATCACATCTAATCCGCGCCGCCGTAGGGGCCGCGCCAACATCCCTCGGGTCGAAGTGGAAGAGAGTTGCGCCAGACTTGTGGCTGAAATCGAAGACTCTTTAGATCTAGTCTCGATTTGGGGTTCTCTGAACCTAGTGGATTTCAACCCCAGTAAGACGCAAGTCTGTGCATTCACCGCTAAAAAAAACCCTTTTGTTGTAGCACCTCGCTTTCAGAGCATACCTCTTAAGATCTCGGAGTATCGGGATCCTTGGTGTCGACATCTCCAGCAAAGTCGAATTTAGGGGTGATCTGGAAAATAAGGCCAAAATGGCCTCCGAAAAGCTCGGTGTGCTGAACAGAGCGAAGCGGTACTTCACCCCTGGGCAACTCCTGATGCTTTACAAAGCTCAGGTGAGGCCCCATATGGAGTACTGCTCTCATCTCTAGGCTGGCGCACCGAAATACCAATTGGACCCACTTGACTCCATCCAACGATGTGCTGTTCGTATTGTCGACGATCCCACTCTCACGGGCGGTTTAGAATCCCTCAGCATTCGGAGAGACGTTGCGTCTCTCTTTGTGTTCTACCGCCTGTACAATGGGGAATGCTCTGAAGAACTGTTTAATATAATTCCCACCTCGGGTTTCTACAACCGCACCTCCCGTCATAGAAGTGCGGTCCATCCGCATTTCCTCGATACGGAGGTGTCGCGCACTGTTCGGTCCAAAAAATATTTTATACCGCGAACCCGTAGGCTGTGGAACGAACTGCCTGAAGAGGTCTTTCCATTAAGCTACGATATGGGGTTCTTCAAGAGAGCTGTGAATGGCAAGGTCTGCAAGGTCGGCGGCGCGCCCGCATACCCCCTGGTGTTGCAGGTGTCCATGGGCGGCGGTAACACTTACCATCACGTGGGACCGCTTGCTCGTCCGCACACTAATCTATAAAAAAAAAAATATCTTCCGAATCCTATGTTTTCTAAATCCGCAAAGACACTGCATTTGCCGACGTGTAAAATTCGTCAATTTTGGCTAATATTGAAATGTGTATATTGAACTTTATCCGTGACCGACAATATCCTTTTAAGAACAGTCGGCCTGTCTGCTTGTCAGTCAGCTTCCGTCTGTAAAAAAACGACTAATGACCTCGAAAAGTTTGGTAATAAAGACTAAATATAAGGAAATAATTTAGGGTGTGTTAACGTGCTGTGCATTGTAAAAGGAAACAAACGTGTTGACTTTGTGAAATCTTCGTAAACTTTTGTAACCAATAACTTATTTTACTCATAAACTTGATCCGTATCTGATGCATCTAGAGTTAAGACACCATTACTACTCCATTATTGATAAAGAAATACTTGTAAAAAAAGTTTTTACGACTTGCTTTCAGTTGTTCCTCTAACAGAATAATGGCTTTAAATTTGAAGTCGCTGGCTTTTATGAAGTAGACAGCGATAAGAGGGATTATAAAAGGGAAGAGGGGCGAAATCTAGATAAGAAAATAATGGGCTGGCGGCGAAAACCAAGGGAAATTACAAAAAATTTATCTACTCGGTCTATTATTATCAAGTATCCTATCGTAAAAATATTTTACTGTTCATCGTTTTAATACGCACAACGATGGTGGCAGGTTGCATTAGATGTTTGCTGATTGTCGACAAGACTGCTTAACTAACGTAAACCTTTTTAAAGTAATTGATTGTAATTAGTATTTTTTAAACGTGTATTTTTTTCATAAGGTCTCTTCAAGAAAACAGACATATTATAGACTGTCTGATTTCGCCTGGGGAATCCGTGGTCTTTGATATTTATTAAATAAGGACATAGGTAAATAGTATCATACCCTATCATCAGCCTGTCTCTCCACAGCTGGACAATAGACCACTCCCAAAGCTAGCCAACACACACGATCATCATCCAACCACCACGGGCGAATGTCGTCGGTCCACGTGGCCGTTGGCGTCCTGCACTGCACTTTCCACCTGGCCTCCATTCGTGGAGTCGTCTACTCCAACGGTTATCGGTCCTGAAGCAAATATAACCTGCCCATTATTGCCACTTCAGCATTCTGATTCTATGAGTTATGTCGGTGACTTTAGTTTTTTGGCGAATCGTTTAATTTCAGAACTTATCCCGCTAAGAAACTCCGAGCATAGCTCTCCATAGCTCGTGGAGCGATTTTATTTTCTTTATGGAAAAAAGGGCGGTAGACTCGTGGTCAGTGGATACTGTCGTAGATGGACATCCGCAATACATGCCAAAATCAGTCCAGAATGACAAATGTTGGCATCCTCCCGGGTGCGCTGCCGACTATTGAAGTTATAGGAATGGATTTGGAGAATGAGTTGGGAAAATAGGTAGAAATAGGATAGGATGGGATGCGAATTGGCTGAATTGGCATATCTCACTCACTACCGAAACGCGTATGTACATTGGGAAAATACGATCAGAGAAGAGGGGTAGCGTGGCCAGTCAGGCGCGTCCAGCGGATGTGGGAATACAGCGTACACTCTA
This sequence comes from Sesia apiformis, assembly GCA_914767545.1. Lineage (NCBI taxonomy): Eukaryota > Metazoa > Arthropoda > Insecta > Lepidoptera > Sesiidae > Sesia > Sesia apiformis. The sequence continues at coordinate 13,409,192 of OU611948.1, read as the reverse complement.
CCCCTCCAAAAACTTTGATCTTTGACCTTATTAATAAGGTCCACCATCAGAAGCCACGTTTCCGGTACTGTATGTTGTAACTGGCAGGACGCACTGATCGAAGACGTTCCACCTTCAAGCAGGAGTAGTTTTAAGTATTACTACTTACTAAAACTTCAAGTTTTAGTATAGGCGATGAGATAGATAGTGCAACGCCGAGTAGACGAGTTGGTAGTAGATAGTACAATCCCCTGGCTTACTTGGGCACCTATCGTAAGCCCTGGGTCTTAAATATCCCCAAAAAAAGTGTACTTGCCAACTTGCAATGGCCAATGACGGTTTTACGATGTAATTGATTTAGCCTCAAATGGCAACATACAAAACATAAATCCATTCCATTCGTAAATTTCCAAAGGTAGGCAGGACATCCAGGAGCATGCCAACGTTTGTCATTTTTATGTTGGTATGTATCCCGGATGTCCGTGAGCGACAGTACCCACTTACCACCAAGTGAAATATCTGCTCATCTGCCACTTTCTTTCTATAAATAACAAAAAAATATATATTCTAGAAGTCTATGGTAAGGAGACTCTGGTGTCGAGCAGATTAACTAAGAACTGAGGACAATAAACAACTCAAATTTCATTACCTATATAAGGTCCTATAAAAGTAGTGTAAAATATTTTGTAAGAAGTAAAAATTAACATACCTACATACTATGATTTTTTTATTATATTAAAAATAAATATACATAATTAGCCATTAATTTATGTGCATAGCACTATCCACACTCCCTTGCCATTTGAAAGCGTCCGGTTCTGTTTACGTGTAGTTCATACTTACGCGTACGTATGAACTTCTGATAGTGTGATTTTGATTCAAATTTACCATCGCATTTTTACAGATTTTGGACTGTGAAATTAATGTAATTTCTTTTATTTTTTTACAAATATTAATCACTAGCTCTTTAAGATACCCCACGGTGATATTACAGATTAACCTCTTGCAGACTATACAATTACACTGCAATCAAACTATTCGATGTTAGTGTACAAAAATGTGTCGTTAGAGATACAAAAAGAAACAGCGGATGAACAAAAAAAGACATTTTTATTTTGAAATAACTTCATATAAAGACGATAGTTTATTACAAAAGAAATAGCATTGGATATATTAAAGGTAACAATATGATACAATATCCGTTTCAAAGTTAAGTGATATCACATTATAAAAGTATTTTAGTATCAGTACAAGATTAGGAGAACGAGAAGTAAGTACTGTTACTTATTACTTTAAACATATTAAACTATATGTTAACCCTTTTACTCACAAACGCTGACGTAGTTATAGTTTAAAATCTTTTTCCTTCTCTAGTAATTAGGATATCAAAGAGATTAGAAAGCGATTAAAATTTTTCAGTAATAATTAAATTTAATCAGCGTTTGGGAGTTAATGTTTATTAGATAAATAATCATGCTATTATTATATACTTTATTAGTTAACAATATAATATGTTTTATAGAAAATATTAAGAAATTGCTATACTGATCAAATCACATCATCATTACAAACAATAAATACTGTCCAGTAATTGTGACATTGCCTTGAGCAAATTGAGGGCTCCGTCATATTTATATTCGTATATGACAATACTGTACCTTGCGTTGGATTTAGTGCGTTGTGACTACAACAGAACGCAGAATGCCTGTGCCACGTAATGGAACTTCGTAGGCCGTTAATCTAAAATTGTCGTAGGCCGGGCCAGAGACGACTAAAGAGCACCCAGGTGTATATATATATATATATACTTGTACATAATAATGTGCACAGTATCCACTGCGGAGTTGGTATTCAGGGTTTCTTTTAACCGCGGTTCTACCGAAACTATTCTATATTAACGTTTCTATTTTCATTTCTAGCATTTTTTTGTTGTTGTGTAGGTACTACATATATAATAATACAATAATTATTATGTAAGTTACATTGTATGTATGTAACAGCATAAGAATAATTGTTTCATGGTAATTTTAAATAAAAATTATATAGCACGTTTTTATTTGATTTCTTGTTTTAATTTTGCTTCATATACCCGAAAATATGGGGTTCGCTCCTCACATGCACAGTTTAGGTATCCACAGAAGACGGCGGAATCATATCTCGCGGATACTGGGGCTCTACTGTATTATACAATAATATAGTGTGATAATAATGATAAATATGATGGTCAAGGACACACGAGCTGGGCCAGGTTGTGTGGCGTGCAGGCTCGCAGCCCGTGCGCGGAGATGGTCAGACCCCGTGCTGGTGGAATCACGTCACGTCCGCTTACTCGTAGTCGGTGTACACACCCTACAAATCCGTGGATGTTTAATGTGCCAGCTAACCTGTGAAAACAATGTGTAATGTGACTCATTCATAGCACGGAGACAACTCATAATAAGATGCGATACAAATCCATTCCTTTAAATCTCCAAAGGTGGACAGCGCATACGGGGGTGTGCCAAGTTTGTCATTCGGAACTGATGTTGTCATGTATCGCGGATGTCCGTAGGCAACAGAATCCACTTAAGAAATCTAAGAGACATTAAGAATCATTGTTACAATAGACATAACTGGAAACCAACCTAAGTAACACATGCTGCTGTTCATACATTGCATTGTTTTTATTACGAAATTCAAGTATGAAAACATTAGAAACCGAGAAATTTTACAGACATGACCGAAATGTAAATTAATTCAGCACCTACGTTATTTTACGAGTATGAAGCGTTTATTTTATTTTTTGCAGGTGTTAACTAAATATACGACAATACGTACTGTGTAACGTTCGGAGGCGGATATCCAACATAGAGAAGTGGCTCTACGTCCAGTGAAGTCATTCGGCCCGGCGAAGTACCCCTCTCGCTTGACCTTCCCATTCGTAGCACGCCATCTTTCTTGTACCTTCGTGCTGTAACTTCAGACTCCCCATAAACATTCACAGTCCCAGCCCGCAGTTCTAAAGGCCCACTTCCAGCGTCCCAACGTAACACTGCCTTGTCCTTCACAAAACCAAGCCACAAATGGTCCCTTACTCCGGATGCACTTAATAGAGAACCTTCACCACAAACCGAAGATACTTCAGCCCATATATCGAACCGCTTGGCGGGCAGTCTTGTACGAGCCGTCAGTCTCGCTTGACCATCGAACAACGGTACTTCAAGTATTTCATTCGCTCTCTCCTCTAGATACTGGTCTTCGTACGAATAGTCTTCTTTCAAGTCGTTGGATATGTAATCTTCTTCAGACTTGTACAGATCAGTCTTGTCTACAGCAGGTCTCACAGAACAACTCGTGACATTGTTATCAATATGTGCAAAATACTCCGAAACTGGATTAATATCATTTGTGTATATATTTTCTGCAAGTTAATCAATAATCTGCATTATCAATGTAAAATGTAAGAGAAAAAACTGTTAGACAAATGGTACTAGTACAAACATCTAGCATTCTAGCGATACCCAACTGGCGGGAGAATATCAATACAAGTGAACTCGTGCACGGGACTGTCAGGTTTTCCACTGTCACTGTCTACGGATACTTCAGTATTCTGCAAAACGGTGCCGATAACAGGATCTAGCGTTTGAAGGTCAGGAGCGTGTGAATTTCTACGTTTTGAAACATCACGGTTTTTTTGCAAATTTATATGTCGATTAGTATCTTGAGCGGGTGATTCAAATCTCGCCGAGCGAATTGAGCTATCGATGGACCGACTACCTCGCCTCACATGTGGGCCATCGTCCCCACAAGGGCCAAAGGCTTGAACCACCACGTCAGATTGCGTCCTACAGGCATGTACTCGGAGATTACATGCTGATAGATACGTGCGGCCATCACTACCGCATACGGAAGGTGCTTCGGTTGTAGGACATTCGGCATTTGGACATTCGCAAGTCGCGATGCCGCTCCGAAATACGCAATATGCTCCAAAGTAGCACGTCACGTGATCGCAGTTCGACACCGGCAGTTGAATGGAGTCCGCTGTAGACAAAATAAAAGATTTTTATAATCACTTAATATATTGTAATACCTACGATTTTATTATACTACAGCAGCATTTTGTTAAGCTACGCTTAAGCGTCTGGACTTTAGAAATCGCCTGTATTACTGTGTGGCCTAACCCAGATAAAGAAAAAAAAAATTGTAGGGCTAACCATCCCACATGGTATAACCCATGTCGGTTAATATTTCCCACGCACAAAATTTGATCGCATCAAAACTCTTGATGAGACCAAGACCCTCAAAAAGTTATAACCTCGTAGGAAGTATGACAAAGTCATATTATACTTCTATGCTACCTATATTTCTCCCTACTTATATCTTATACTTTTACTGATATTACGTTTTCTTCTTTTTAAGGAACCATACTTTTACTGATATAGTCAAAAACTATTCCTAATTTTTAATGTGAAGACACCTACGTTCGAGACATCTCATAAAAAGTCACTCAGTTAAGTCATATCACCAAGCGCACATGCGCAGTTACCATTGCCCACATAAATAACATTTGTCTATTATGGTCCGCTATGAAGAATAATTAGACGAACACTGATGCACTCGGCAATCATTTACTCGAAATCCTCACGAATTGAAAAGATATAACATCCATAGGCTAGAGACCGACATTACAATACACTCACGGTCAACGCATCCACTCGGTGCAAGCACGTGCTCATGGTTGGCGCAAACGGTGCACTTCTGTCCCTGTGTGCCTGGTTTGCACACGCACCGGCCCGTCATCTGCTCGCAATCTTCCCGTACAGAACCAAACGCAGAACATCCGCAAGCTATAAGGGAAAAGAAATCCGTATACATTTTTTTTTTCATTCCCATAATTCAATGGCTTCTAGGGAAGCCATTTTTTGAAAAATATTTCTGTCAAATATTGGCAAACAGATGTCTGGCTTTCACTGTGTCCAAGAACAAGGCACTAGCGAAACCGTCCACCGCACAGTAATGAGTTAGTAACGGAACTATCACAAATACCCATACAGGGTATAACTGAACCTTTTCCGAAGCCTGAAACCATGGATTCCTTTCATAAATCTAAGTTCATTAATAAAAACATTTACTAATGTTATTTTGCAAAAATAGTCAATTTTTACCAAATTTTTCATACAAATTTGTCAAATACGCAGAAAAATTACTATTATTTTTCTAAAAAAAATTACGCAACTATTTAGGTATAAGTCGTTCAGGCTTAAATCATTTAGGCTCAAGAAAAGGTTTGATTACATTCTGTATAAGAAGACATGTAAATTCAGGTATACCGACCGTATGGATAATCCCCAGCCACAGTGCGATGCAGACAGTTACTGTTAACCATATAAAGAACGTTTGTCTACTGTGTTTCGGTATGAAGAATAATCAGATGAACACCGATACATTCGGCGATCATTTACGGCCTTGCCGCATTGCATGTCTCATCGCACCGTTCACAGGGACCAATATATAGTTAGTCGATATATTATCTATAGTAATTATCGAGCCGAGTTCACAGCGATCGCACTCGATCCCGCCCACGCCCGGCCGTCACCCGCAGAGCCCACCCTCGTCGTACTGTTCACAGAGACCTGTATAATGCATAGATAGTATACAACTCACGTATACATCCGGTGTGTCCAGTGCCGATCCTTGGTAGTCCCCAGTAGCCGGGCTCGCAACGGTCACACTTGAGACCGCCCACGCCCGGCCGGCACGCGCACTGCCCGCCTTCGTCGCACCGTTCCGACGCAGAGCCGAGCCGGTGGCAGCCGCATTGGGAAGGACATCCCGCACCGTTCGGTCCGCGGGCCGCAGTCACACCGTCCGAACAGCACCCGTGCCACGACACTTGACAGCCTTTTTCTTCGGTCGCCGTTTTATCTAACGACGTTTGATTGGGCTATCACATAATAATTCATAAGCAAGTCTTGAAGTCTAAATAAGGCCATATCTACATTAGTCCAGTGACCATATACTACCGAGAAAACTTACGGCCAAGCCGGACTAGTGTAAATAATATGCTTCCAGTAGCGGCCTTATCCGGTCACCGGAGACGGCTAAATGGCTGTTTGCGACTAACTTCACGTTTGACTATTACAAGTGACGTACTGAATACTATGGTATGCTAATAAAATAACTGTTAATAAAGATCGCGGAAACATTAAAAATGAGCCAACTGATCAAGGTACAAATATGTCCAAGGATTAACAGGTTCCCTATAATAAAACATTAAAATAGATTTTACGTTATATACCTTTTCTACAGCAACGAGCCGCTTTCGCAGTATGATGGCAGTAACTGCCCGCCGGACAGTCTTTACGGTGAGGACCACCCCCACAATCGAGAGGGCGTCCATCCGCGTCTGTCAGCGGTTCATTGTCACCGCATGGCCTAAACTGATAAATATAGAAAACTGGTAAAAGGTAAATATCTTCTAAAGCAAAATAGTCCAACCAAAAGTCATTTTCTGGCAAATTTATGTCTATACATAGATAGACACACTTTTTCGTACACTAAAACTATAATACACTAACACTAAAATTACTATAAGTCTTTGAAGTAATTTTAGACATGAGAAGGAATATAGAAAGAACAAAAGAACTACAAAGGAAAGAGAAGAGAAAATAAATACAAAATACACGAAAAATGTTAGTAGATGAAAGAGAAGTGGTCTTTTACAAGCTTATTAAAACTTTCCAGGGTATTTTAATTTTAAACTTGTTTATCAATAGATAAACAGTAAATAGAAATTATAAGAATGGGGATGAGATTTAATGAGGAGATTATCTAAAGAGAGAATTAGAGAATTTTACCTCTAAACCTCTACACAAGGCTAGCGGACGTAATCTCAAATCTTCTTGGCGGCGACAAGCTTCTAACTTCATATGACATAACGTTGGATACAGCCTCAGATCAGAAGCACAGACAGGCGATGATATCGCAGCGGCAGCTGCCGCGGCGCAGTCGAATAAGCAAGCACATCTCGGTTGCCCGTTTGAATCAACCGCACAAGTGGCTTCGTACGCGCATTGCACGCGCGCGCATACAGCTGTACCGGGCTCACTAGAACTCTCACCGTTTTCTTCCGAGCGGATCTCGTTGCTTAGTTCCGTTATTTTTGTTGTTCTGTTTGTCCCTACAATACAATTAAAATATTTGATAATTCTTATACTTTTAGTGATTGTGTTAAAACCGATTTTCATAATATTACTACTACAATAATATATTTAAGACAACTGTTGATTAGATACTGCAAGTTCAACAATGCGCATTACAAACCTTCCATAATCCATCCAATTTTAAAGCGAGTCAGTTTACAGCTCTAAACTGTATTGTTTTGTTTCGTATTACGAAATTCAGTTACCTGAACGACTTCTGCTTGGTTTAATTTTCTTTTGTTCAATAGTCGAAGTTTTCAAATCAAATGTATACATAGGATGGCATTCTACAAAGATCGTCTGGAATGCATACGACATACAGTTTGCAAGACAAGTTCATTTCACAGCGTAAAGTGCCTGGCAATAAGTGCTGGTAATAAGCCCCCTTAACGTAAAATTAAATTTGCAAACGACCATGAATGTTCATGTTCCTGAGATTGTTGTGTTATAGGAGTATTTACATCCCATATGGAAATGGGATTAAAATATATTTCCACCCGACGCTACTACGACAGAGTTCCTCACCATCCCAACCCCCTAGTAGTTGAGAGCCTAACCTATGTCCCGGATAGGAATGACCCTCCCCGTTGCCGTTGTTGTAGTCGTCCTCGGCACGTCGTAGATGACCCCAACGACCCAATTACTGCTGCCAATGCGGCTCTTACACTACACTCACTAACTACATATATACACCGTCCCCACCGGCGGAGGCGAGGACGTCACCCTCGCTACACCGTGAACACACACCGGCCTTCAGCCAACATTTTTACCTGAGCGCTTCTCATCGACTCGTGATCCTGCGGTACCTTCACAAAGCAACGCCCTAATCCCAGGTCCGTTCCTTCCGCCGGTCTACCGGCGGAGGAGCCCTTAGGCTCGTTGCTGCACACACTCTTTTCTTGTGGCTGAGCGCCTTCTGCGCTCGTCCTAAACTATAAATGTCCGGTGACTCTTGAAAGGCCATTAGGACCACAAGAATTTAGCCATTCCGGAAAAAAAGGGATTAAAATATGGAATACTTATACTTGACTACTCGTACATACCCGTGGTAGCATTTTCGTCTTGCGAATCAGTGCACTCTCCATAGTACACAACTCTAACTGGTGGTTCACCACGCATGCGCGCCTCACAAGCAGCCTTCTGTAGCGCACACTCGTGAATGTATGTGTGGTGTGTGTTAGAACACACGGGCTCGCGTGGAGCGTCGCCGCACGGGGCGGCACAAGCGCACGCGCCTCGTGCGCACCACGTGCCCGTTGGACATTCGACTCCTGCGCATGATTCTGTTGCACATAGATACGTCATTTGGATGAACATAATCAATAATTAAGTATAGGATATTTGGCTCTTTTTAGATAATTATAGGTTACCTGGTATTTTGCATACCTATTTAATTGAATTTTGAGTAACTTTGACTGTATTCTTTGGTGTCCAATAAAGTGTACTTATTTACAGGATTAAATAATTTAAGTTACTAAAAATCAATCAGTGAAATCAAAATCAAAAGAATTTGAAAAGTGACTGAGCCAGTACTTACAGTCGCAACAAATAATTAATTGTTGAACCACTATCCTTTATTATTAATTTTGCCGTAGTATTACAATACTGTCATGATATCATTGAATTATATATTATGTTGTCGATGTTTGTTTAATACTGCCAAATTAAGAGTAAAGATTGGTGGCTCAACAATTATTTCTTGCTGACGTACTTAAAAGTCACAAATTAGAAAAGAACCGCGCTACTACAATAATAATAACGCTATTATCACAGTAGTGCCATTACAACGACGCATGAGTGACAGAAGTAGTAGCAACAGCTCTCAATGTGGAGTATTCTACCTCGGCTCATATCTGCCAAATTTTGTAATAGATTTGGAAAATTATTTTTGATATGGATTTGTTCTCTTCAATGTCTGTGGAAGCCACAACCTATATTTCACTTCAGAAACAGTCCATAAAACTTTTTTTAACCGGCATTGCAACAGGATTTCTTCATTTCTAACTGTCATTATTCATAGTGGCCCTCTAGTACATAAATGACATAGAAATAAAGAAGACAAATTCAGCTGTTTATTAGCTCCTAAATGGGTACTCCCATACATACGCATACGTACCACAAGAGCCCATGTGCTTGACATGCAGATGTTTCTTTTCGCGGCAAGCCACATCACGCAGCGAACATACGCTGCTATAAGTTTGATTGTCGTCACCGCATACCTCCTCTGTTTCCTAAAATAACATCAACCTGTATCAATCATTTGATTCAACAATTATTATTATTAAAATATACTCAAAATATACTCACAGTACCCTCTTCACAATGCTTGGGGCAGACGCAGCTGGCTTCAGAAATACCGTCGCTCTCACAAACAGCGTAATATTCGCATTTTTTATTTTCGCATCCATCTAAAATAAAAGATGAAATATAAATAAATCTATACATATAATAAAACTGTAGAACCAGTGTGTCTGTACATTGAATATATTTACCAAAAACTGATTGGGGGCGATGAAAGAAGAGTATCAGAATACAAAAAGACGATTTTGAAAATTTTTGTCTGTCTGTCTGTTCGGACACGTTAATCTCCAAAACTACTGAACGGATTTTCATGGGGTTTCCATGGGTTAATTAGGCTTATCTTGGCGCTTCGAATAGGCTTTGTTTCATCGAAATCGGCTGACGGAAAGAAAGTCTCAATTTAGAGTTTAAAAACTAAAATTCCACGCGTACGACGTCGCGGGCATAGCTAGTATATAATATAAATAGATAACATATAAAATTTATATCTTGATATTAAAAAACAAAACACATTATGTTTTATGATTTTAATTATGAAATAGATAATTTTAGATGAATTTTATTTTTACTTTTATAGACAAGTAAAACACCACAACCATTACAACTACAAAAAAAAACAGAGAGAAGAGCACGGAGCATTAGTCTGTCATTATAAATATTTCAAATTAATCAATGGCAATGTCACATTCAGCCAACACTAAACAAGTTCCATGTCTGTTGTCCAGTTGAGCCCATCGGCATGTGGTTCCATGCAATGGATATATAACAGCAATGGGTCCCCCGTTAAAATCATATTGCTCATCCAACTATTTATATTAGAATAAATTATACTGTACCAGGAAAATGAACTGTAACAAATGCGAGCTTGCCCGCCAATAAACTGTATTTTGGCAGAAATATTAGCAGTTTTGAAGAAGTTTGGCAGTTTGGCGGAAATATGTAATACAATATGTACAATTGGAAATAAATAAAAGGTTTTAAAATGGTTACAAAATAATGTGCTAAACAAATAAAAAAAAAATGCAAAGTTAAAAGTATCTAACATCATTTCAATGATGGCGTCATGATTTTGATGCTAACCGTCGCGTCGTTGTAAGACCGATATAAATACTTACTGCATGGTCCATCATAAATCACCGTCACGTCACGTCTGTGCCGACACGCTTCTAACTGCAGCTTACAGCGGTTGCCGTACGAGATACCATCCGAACCACAAACTGGTGCAAATTCGTTCGAGCACCGCGGGCACCGGCAGACGCCACGCCCGCCTGATTCTACACATTCACCGCCATGTGGGCAAACACGACCAGCACATACTCCGTTGGAGCCTATAAAGACAAGATATTATCGATAATTGATAACTTGACTTATAGAAAATTATACAAAGAAATAACGTAAAATACTAAAAATCAATCTGTAAAATCAAAATCAAGACCTATAGAAATATTTCTGGGTCAGAGTGGTGACCTGGATATTGATAGAGAACGCTGAGCGCTGACAGTCAGGTGTAACATGTTGTCCCATACATTCGCACGTTAAACTAGGAGTGTGAAAGTGACACTATTCGGGACTTATCAATCGTTTAACACTTGTAGTCTGTAGGTCAACTATACACCGAGGGCTTACAGTGTAAAATTCAAAATTCGAATGTTTTTTTCTATCGTATTATTCAGTAGCCATTTCTAAGAACTTTTAGTTTGACCTACCGTCTATGTCTGAAATAAATTTATTTATTATTATTGTTAAAACTATTAAGATAACTTAGAAGTCACAAGCTAAGAGAAGGACCACAATATAGAATAAAGACGTAATTTGACAGTAAATGTATGTTACATTATATAGGAGATTGCTAATCCCGTTTCAGTTGAAAGATTTCAAATGCTTATTAGATGTTTACCACAGGCACCAGCATGTAGCACCCTCAACTCTCTGCCCAGTACGCAAGCGGCTCGTCGTAATTCGCATTCGCTGTCGTGGGTCCGCGAATCAGATCCACACACGGGTCGTAGTACGGGCTCACACGGTGGTGGGCACGCGCATACCGCACCACCACCTTCGACGCGACATTCGGCACCGTGACGACATTCCACCTCTGCACAGGGGTTTACACCTGAAAATTAGAATTGATGGCATATTTTGGCATATTGCATATATTCGTGTTTGTTTAGAATATTGAACTTTTTCGTCTTATTTGCCTTTGCAATCAAATCTCTTGAATTGCGCAGAAAAGTATAGGAAGAAACGAATGGCTTTCGAACTAAAATTACAATCAAATAAATAGGTAAATTTTCAACTTAGCGTAAAATTAGGTACCGCAATAAAACTATATTGACGTGTTTGTATTTGATGAAATCACTTTGTATATCTAACGACATAGCTTTTTGGAAATAATTATAAAGAACTTTTGTCTAAAATCAATTGGTCCGTTTCTAAATTAAGTTAATGAAGCTGCAGTAGTCTCTTACCTGAACTACACTGTCCTTTGAATATTATCTTCAGCTGTTTCCTCGCGCGACAAGACTCCCGGTGCATTTGGCACTCGTTTGAGTAGGTCTTCCCGTCGGAGGCACAAACAGGAGAGAACTCCAGAGGACAAGGTTCCGCACAACGACAGGAGGGGGCACGACGGTCGTCCAACTGGCACACTTCTGGATCTGGACAGGTTACGCCAGCGCACGGGTCTGCAAATGACGAACAAAAACTTTTCGTAACTTTTTTGAGTAGAAAACAAAAATAGTCCCAAATTGACATGGTCGATTAAGCTGTACTAGATAAACAATTGCAATACAAGCAACGATGCTGTTGCAGGAATGTAGGGACATATTTCATACACAAAACGTCGACAACACCTGCATTTCAAAGGCATATTTAAACTGGCAGTGAAATAAATTAAAAAATCTTTTATAGGCGTAATAAATTTATTTGAAATTGAATAGATGGGTAGGTAGGTAGGTACTCAGTACTCACCACACTTGCCGAAATACTTGAACGTGATATTCGTGTTGCTTTCACAAGCAGTTTTTCTCATCTCACATTCGCCAGGATAATCGCGAGCATCACTCGCGCAAAGTGGACGTGACCCCTCGTGGTCACCGTAACTTGGACAGGCTGTTGGACACTCGCAATTATAGGAACGGCCATCGGGCGTCGGACGGCAGAACGCACCTGGCCCGCAAATTACTCCGTGACATGGATTTGGAACATCTAGAAAACAATCATTTTGTTTCCGATTTATTCGCGTTACCATCAACTTCTCACGTGTCCCACAAGGAAGCATATTGGGTCCGCTACTCTTTTTGCTGTACATTAATGATTTACCATGATGTTCAATGGCCAATGCATTGGCCATTGAACATCCATGTAGGTACTTTATTTGCCGACGATACAACTATACTATGTAGTTACCGCTAAACAAGATGATGAGCTCCAAAAACAAATTATTATGACATTGAAAGCAGTAACCCAGTGGCTTAATAATAATAACCTAATTCTTAATATTGACAAAATACAAATAATCCAATTCCAAACATATAATTCTAATAAAAAAAATCAAATATTACATGAAAATAATATATTAACGGAAATAAAATCGACAGGCTTTTTAGGTATTAAGCTTGACATAGGTATACATTAAACAGAAGACACATGAATATGTCTGTAGTAAAATAAATAAATTTATATACGCTTTACATCAAATGGAATATTAGTGTCAAAGGAAGCTGCAATAAGCGCTTACTATGGATATATACTCGTATCATCATTTTTATATGGACTTATTCTCCGGGGAAACTCTGCTGAAGTTGTGAAAGCTTTTATAACTCACAAAAATGTATACGGGCAATTTGTGGGACTCGACCACGTGAGTTGTACAGTGGTTACTGTTCCAATCACAAATGATTTTACCTCTACCCTGTATATAGGGTCATGTCGGGAACAGTGACAAGTTTTAATATCAAAATTACGATTTTACATATTCAAACCTTAGAAATCAGTCAGATATTTTTGATGTAGGTATTGGAATTACTTTTCTTTTCTTGTGGGAGCATTTTTGTCGTCTGGTAACACCAGGAAACGTTTGAATTCCATGGAATTTATGTAAGAACAGGTCAGGTCTACCCATACAATTAACCATCAGGTTGACCAGACGGTAGACACCAGATAGGCATTAGGGAGATTCCGTCTATCTTTGCTACTAGTAGCACAAAGCGGCTAATCAGAATTGATTGGTCTAATTGGTGTTAGTCAGAACATTAAGATAAGTAAGACTAAACACACTCCGTATTCAAAATGAGTCAGTAATTAATTACAATGAAGACTTTTTCAGCTATAGTACAAGGAGTAGGTAACTAAAATACACTGTAAACGCTCCTTACCACTGGGGAACAAATAGCAGCCACCAGCAGCAGTCACCAGCACCGACAGCAGTACCACCCGTGCCCTCACCATTGTCTAAATGTCCGGCTAACAACCCACTTCTCTGGCCTACCACCATCAGACATTGTACGTATGCATCTCTCTCCTTACTAAAACATTGGTAAAATAGAAGCTCTTATGTTAATCAGCGTTTATAACTTGATCCATAGATTACTATGCTAGTGTTTGTAATAATTGCACCGGTTAACTAAACATGAATAGGTTTATAAGACGTTAAAAGTCACGAGATTAACACTTAAACTACGACGCTACGAATGAAAATACAGATAATCCTGATCGATAGAAGTGTAGACGTAGTATTTCTTTTAAATTTAATTACCTACACTGAACTAGACATTACAGAAAAATTACTTACCCAAGAAAGCTCTACAGAATATGTTCCGATTTCATCTAAATTAATTGTGAGGAATACTTATGATCATTTATAAACAAATATCTGTACATGTAAACAACGAACGTTCATTTCACGACGAACTACTGGGGTGACTGAAGCACTAAAATCTCGGCTGAATGAGAGGCGTCGCACATGCGCACAATTATAGGACTTTTTCAATAAGGTTGAAATAGGTGGACTCTCATATTTTGTGTTGATGTCGGAAAATAATTTCTAGAACTATACGAATTATCAATTCTTTTCAAATATAAAACTTCGCCGTAAACATGAACAGATATGGCGGAATAAGTACTTATGGAGGGTAGATTATATCATTCATGAACACGTCTGAAGGAATTTGTTCCAACGACACCACTAACCGCACCATTTGCGGTGTGGATAATTCTGAATCAATGACTATATTTATGTACTTACTTACAATTATTATGAATAAATTAATTGGATTCTGTAATCAAATTGTGGAAATGGAATATAAAAGAAACAGACTTTAAACGAATAAATAATTGCTAACAATGGATCAATATTTGCAGTGCAGTAAAAATAATCCTTTCGGCGATGTTAGGCCACTGTAACGTCACTGTAACGGCCAATGAACGTCACTTTCTGAGGAAGTCACCGAGTAAATGTCACGCACACTCTGTAGACCCATTTTCAACCCTTCGCAATTATTATTGATCTCTAATATGTAGGTAATTTGTAGTCATTTTTCATCCGCTGTAACATCAGAAACGTATTCCACTTTTTATTTTTTCTGTATTTTTCTTTATTTTTTCCTACGTGCAGACTTTTCGCAACATGCTCTTACTTGTGTAATGTTTAAACAAAAATATTGTATGTTTCAAGTAGAGTTATCCCTTTCAATAACTCGGGCTATTCCCCGAAGTACTACCAATTATTACTACTAAGTAGTAAGAATATTGGGATTTATTTTTCCAGTTTATCTACCAGTAAGAATACCTACTGGGAACAAAAAGTTTTAGATTATTATTATAGAGCGTAGCGACATTATAGATGGTAAGCGTATTTCCTGGATTACGTAGTAACCTCGAATCTACTGCAGCATTGTAAAGCCTTAAAAGGCGCATGCAAACCAACATCCAGAGACTGCAGTTTTGCCGTTGAATGAGGGTGAATCTAAGGCATTCGCAAGGTCGAGTGCTTCTACAGACAGGTGGCTATCGCTATCGTCGTTGTCCATGATGAGTAACGCCGGGTTTCTTTCAACACCGAAACATACTTTATTAAATGCTTAATGACCTGAACAAAAAGTTCAGCATTCGTCCATCCTGTCTGTGTGGCTAGACCCACATTCCTGGAGGTGTGCCAGGCAGCATTTGCGGCTTAATTTTTTTTCTAGGGAATACCATAACAGGCGGTAAAGCCTGCCTGCCCTATTGCACTCACTATACAACAGGTTGTGATCAAGACTCCGCGCTCACCGTTTGTAATCTTACACACACTTTAGGTGCAAGTACTTTTTGGGGACGCTGCACTGTTGTCGTGGAAGTTTCGTCTAAATTATACAATCTACTTCTATCTCCAAAACATGGATGACGCTAGAGGTAGCACTTCATTAAGGTTGTCAAAAAAATAAAGCTCAGTTAAATGACTAAAATTGTAAGGGTCAGTTATTTACACCAGAAAAAGACAAACGTCAATTATGAACTACCCAAAGTTAATAATGTACATGGCAAAAGAATGTGGCAATACATGTTAACTGATTTGGTCAATGAACTGCCTATCAAGCCGCAGAAAAAATATATTTATGAATGACAAATTAAAACTTTTATTAAAAAAACATTTATTAACAATAAGTGGGACAGTAAGTTATATTTAAGGAACGGCTTCGGTATTACGATTAAAGCCTCGAGGTTTTTGTAGTATCTATATAGATTTGAAAACGAATTTTGTATAATCTGATCATGGTTAATAAATAAAAAATGCGCTTGCTCTAGCCAAGCTACACGCCTCTGGTCTGTTTCTTCACTCTCAATTCTGAATCTTTTTCTGAATCCCCTTATTCAATCGCTACCAGCCATTTCCTGGGCCGATCAAAGCATTTTAATATTATTTATTTGATAAGCTATTTTGCAAGTCTTTTGTAGTTAAACGATAAAATTTATCTGCACAATCGATTAGTCCTTACAAAATGGTTTCTTGTTCACCTGTAAAAAAAATATTTACCTACCCTATAATTTTGTTCTAACAAACAGTTCATAACCGTTTTTCTAAGACTCACACCACTCAAATAACCGTACATATATTGCGTTTTTCATTGAGTGCAATTGCTTTTTGCCTTTTGCAATTGCGTATTGCTTTTTGCCTCGCATGCCTACCTTTATGTATTTCGACCCATCCTGAAATTTTAATAACACTTTATGACCACTCACGAGCGGCATTATGATTATTTTGAACATAATAAGTCAAACGGTAGTACGCATTGAACCATGTTTCATTGTGTACTCAACAAAAATGATTCACTGTGTACCACCAATCAAGTCTTCAATCAATGTGTCCTGCTCGTAAAGACGTATGGTGCCACTACGTGGTCTCTGACAGTAAATATGGTTCACTAGTTCAAAGTAGATCAGCAAGTGATGGAAAAAGCTATGGTCACAGTTTGTGGCGGACAAAATCCGTAACGAAGAATTTCGACGAACTAAACATAACGATAAAACTAGCTCAAAGAATCAGCAAGCTGAAGTGGTACACGGTGGGCAGGTCATATATACCGCAGGACCGATAACCGATGAAGGAGAGTCCTCGAATGGAGCCCACGTACCGGGAAACGTAGCGTGGGCTCCGGGCAGGTGGACTGACGACTTGAAGAGTCGCCGGTAGTGGTTACATGAGAAGAGCTGAAGACCGTGTGTGGTGGCGGTCCTTGGGAGAGGCCTATATCCTGCAGTGGAAAGACAGGCTGGTGGCATTGTACCACCCCGCCCTGAAACCTTTGAGATTATGTAACTATTGACAGATACCCGTGACAGTTACAATAACGCTACTAAAAGAAACTCAAGGAAATATTTAACAAGTAAAATATATTCTAAATTTGGTATGAAATGTAAAAATTAATCAAAAACAATTAGTTTAATAGAATATTAGTTATAAATAGAACTAGCTAGGTGGCATTTCTGATTTACGTGGGGTGGTTCAGTGTACACATGGCTCAGCTAGTCAAAATGTGACGGTGACAGAAAGCAACCCATGTGGGTTGTTTTCGTCAGCGAAGGCAAAATAATGCGTAATCGTGTAGTTCTTGCATCTCGTATATAATTGTTATTCGAGAATCTTGTGATCACAACAATAAAGCTCATGAAATGTTTTCCGCGCGCCTCGGACTTATCCTGCATAAATTAGATAGTAGGGTTTTGCTAGTGTTTCAAAGGGATTAAAACACAAAATGTTAACTTTAATATGTTTATTATCATGGTACCTATATACCATTAAGATGCATCTGCTCACATTACATTACCTCTCATGTAACAGAGAATAAGACCTTCATTATGTATAAAAATAGGACTGTACGAGTCCGAGAGGGCTCCGAAATGCACGTAGAACGAGAAATTAATGCACAAATTAAACACTGCTAAAATGCAATGACAAAGTTCATGTGCCTAAAACTAAAAGCTATACACAATTTTCTCAAATTGCACATGATTTTGAATTATATGCAAACCTACAAACAATCACTATATTTTGTACATTATTAGATAATTATGTTTATCAACTATATCACCGTGTTTCTGTCTAATATTACGTAAAATTATCGGCATCAAATAAATAGACAATTGGATTACAAATAAAAAATATTATTTAATACCGGCAACAAAGGTGAAACAATATAAAAAGTCATTAATTAATCTAATAACTATACAATTAACAATCGACAGATTCGGTAAATAAATAAATTTACTATACACAGTCTTACATATAAAACAGTATTATAGCTACACATTAACGTTTAAGGTCGAAATCGATGCGCTTCGCTTATCACATAGATAAAAACCACAGCACTATTTTGTCACTTAACACTTTACAGCACGGTTAGACCTGTGTCCATGGAAAGAATCTCTATTGGCTATATACAAGATACTATTTACAAGGTGCATAGCGCACACGCTAGTAGCGTTAAGTGGGCGGCGCGCGGCGATCATAGTCCCGTCTGTAGACCTCGCGTTCGTAGTCCCGCTCCTCGTAGCCGTATTCGGGTTGCGGGTACCCGCGCCACTCGTCCGGGTACCCGCGCACGGGCGGGAATCCCATGCCGACGGGCATCGCGCTGCCTTCGTAGTACCCCCCGTATGTGCCCGCCATACCGCCGAAACTGCCGTACCTGCTGATGTGCAAGTACTCTTAGTGCACAACTATTTATATATACGAGGGGTGATCAAAAATTAGTGAGAACGACATATATACTCCTTGGTAAGAAAAAAAATAAATACTGGCAGGCATAGCTCAGATATTTGTAATATTAATAAAGAAAAAGTCTTTGATTCTCTTTTAGTTTTTTTCTGAATGTAGTCATTTGTTTGCTTCGTGTCGGAACGTGTTCTCGAAAATGGAGAAAAACGAAGTGCGAGCCGTTATTAAATACCTCTGTTTAAAAAAGTTAACGACGCAAGAGATTCACTGCGATTTGGAGGCAACTTTAGGAGAGTCTGCTCCGCCGTATTCCACTGTCGCAAGGTGGGCTTCTCAATTTCGAGTAGGGAGAACGAGCACGGAAGACGAACATCGTTGCGGCCGCCCATCGACGTCAGTCACCCAAGAAAATGTTGTTAAAGTCGAGAAAATTGTATTGAGCGATCGAAGAGTTACCATCCGTTACTTAGTTCAAGAAACGGGCATTTTATATGGAAGTATTCAATCCATATTGAAACAATCTTTGAATATGAGAAAAGTCTCCGCAAGATGGGTGCCGAGAATGTTAACAGACAGTCAGAAACAAAATCGACTTGACATTTCGAAGACATTGTTGGACAAGTTTCAAGAAGATTCTGAAAACTTTTTGTCTCGTTTCGTAACAGTGGACGAAACATGGGTCCATCATTTTGATCCCGAGACAAAACAGCAATCTTCACAATGGAAACGGCCATCATCACCGACCCCGAAGAAGTTTCGTGCCGTGGCATCGGCTGGCAAGATTATGGCCTCAATATTTTGGGACTCAGAAGGGATATTGTTGATTGATTACCTGGAGCGTGGAACCACTATTACAGGCCAATATTATGCAGCATTAATTCCCAAGTTGAGGAATACCATCAAAGAGAAAAGGAGAGGGAAACTTCGAAGGGGCGTGCTGTTTCATCACGACAACGCACCCGCGCACAGCTCGGCAGTTGCGATGGCTGCCATTCAACAAGCTGGCTTCGAATTAGTTGACCATCCCCCTTATTCACCAGATCTGGTGCCTAGCGATTTTTATCTGTTCCCCAAATGGAAAGAATACTTAAGGGGAAACAGGTACGAAGACGATAACGAGGTGATAGATGCCGTGGAGAGCTTTTTGCAGGACCAAGACAAAACTTTTTTTTGAAAGGGATTGAAGCCTTGGAAAAGCGCTGGACTCGGTGTGTAGAGAGACTCGGAGACTATGTAGAAAAATAAATTATTAAGTTATCAATAGTCATTATATTCTAACTCATTCTCACTACTTTTTGATTTCTCCTCGTACAGTATTAATTGGATTGCTTTGAAATAAAGCCTGCGGTGACCGAAAGCCTTTACAATAATATCACCATATCTCTTCTCATCGTCGTAAAAGGTGATTGGGGGATAACAAAGTCGCTACCACAAACTCTGAGGAACTGCACCACTTCTAAAGAGTAGACTCACCAACCCGCTTAGCCAGCGTGCTATTTTAAGATCGTACATCCCCCGTAAGTAAAATACAAAAACAAAAAAAATATTGAAACTTATCTAATTTATAAATCAAAACAATATCGAGGTGTCTCTAGCACTCAACATAATAAACACATTGACGTGTCAACGCCCCTCCAAGGTCACTTCCTCAATGGGCTGTTCTTACACGTGTATTTGTTACTTTCAACGACCCCATGAGACATTCATCATACAAGTGTTCATTTTCCACAAAACAAGTATTCACTTGTATACTGGAGTGCGCTACTGGTTACTTAACCAGCATACATACAATCATGTACTATTGTTTTTGTAAACAACTTCAAATAGATAATTTCAGAAGAGTCGTTCGATAGTATTTAAGACATGTATGGGTGTACAAAATAGAAAATAATATAGAACGCTGCAATCTCAATCACTGAGCGCACTCGACTGGCCAAACTACCCTCACTAAAGACTACTGTAAAATATACTGCATTTTCTTTCTACTTTATCCTATTTACCCAATGTACCGTACATGTTTCCGTAGTGAATACTAGAGCCCATTACCATCCCATCCTATCCCTTCGCATTTTCCAACCCTTCAAATCCATTCCTAGATCTCCAAAGATAGGCAGCGCATCCAGGGGGATGCTAACGTTTGTCAGTCTTTGATGTTGGCATGTGTTGTGGATGTCTATGTACGAGAGTATACACTTACCACCACGTGAACTGTCTACTCATCTGTTGCTTTCTTTCTATAAAAACTAATAATATTAGGTCCTTATATAGGAATATGGTATGTCATTTTGAAAAATAAAATTAATTATTTTTTTGTATGAACTCCCGGGGACGGGTATCGATGAATTCTCTGGAGGCGTTTTTTACTGCCTCATATGATTTTTTCCCCAGTAACAAGTTATACGCCGAATATTGCGTGCCGTCTGTGCTGTGTTGCTGCCATGAAGGAATTCATATTCGAAAATAACACGATATTTTAGCTTTTCCATGGTCGCAAACACAACGATATGCAAAAAGTTATTTGACGGAAAAACAAATTAATATCTGGTTTTAAAAAAGAATGTCATGGTTTTCAATTGAAATTAATTCGAATATAGAATTCCAAGCCAAACGCAAGATAACTAAATTCGAAGTAGCCACTATGAACAAAAGGCAATTTCATAGGTAAGGCCCTAATAGAATGGATTTTGTTACCTTCTCTTATCATGCGGCCTCGGGTTGCGATCGCCCCTGTACTGCCTGGGGCCTGGGTAAGCGGGTGGTACCCACGCCGGATGTTCGGGGTGTGCGTGTTGCATAGGCGCATACGAGGGTCGTACTCGCCCCGGGCCCGCCCCGCCGCTGTCCCGCCGCGTCCGCGACCTGTCCCGGTCCCGTTCTCGTTCCCTGTCCCGGTCCCGCTCGCGGTCCCGGTCTCTGTCCCGCTCGCGCTCCGACCGGCTGCGCTCTCTGCACATCAAATCGTCTCGCTTCAGGCCCCTATCTCTATCCTTGCGATCCTTATGCTTGTGTTTATGTCTGCTGGTATGGAAGAAGCGAGATGGTGGTGAGCTCGTGGGGTGGTTAGTGAGATGAAAAACATAAGTGTGTTAAAGGAACAAAATAAATGGAAGCAGGCGGGCTGGAGGTGGTGAAATTAATGCGCTTAAAATGGCAAAAAGTATTCCCAAAAGCTGAAGAGATGATTGTAAACACAATATAATACACCTGGCAATTGTGGCAAAAATTACTGAGGAATGTAATGAGAAGTTACATTGGAGTTACGAGATTCTAAATAAACTGAATTGGAATTTCACATAAAATCTAAATAGGGTTACTATTTTATATATGTATTTCCATAATATACAGATTCCAGAATAAAATAAATTTGTGGTCAGCAAACGCAGCATCGCCGAATAATTGCGCTACGATATGGAGCTCTTCAAGAGAGCTGTGTACAGGATTCCGCAAGGTCGGCAGCGCACCTGCAAGCTCCTTAGTGTTGCAGGTATCCATGACCGGCTATGACCACTTACCACCATGTGGCCCGAAGGCACGTCTGTCATCTATTCTATAAAAAAAAGAAAAATATGAATAATGCCACTAATACATAAGAGAACAATTAAAGACCAAAGATTATGTAGCTCGATAGGTATCATTGTAGCATATTAGATATCATTTGTACTAGCGGCCCTGTTGCACCAAGCCGTGTTTGGCTCCACTAAAATATAAAAATAAACCTTTAATTCAATTATAAACGGTGAGTAGTCGAGATATTCGTTATAATTATTTCGGGTAAAGAATCAGAATTGAATATAAAGTACGAAAATATTCCTAGTTTCGGAATCAAGTATGGACCGGACCTCCCATAACATCCCTATTAATTATCCAAGAACATAAGTAGATTTCAGTTATAAATTAAATTTTGAGAAATGGTATATATAAATTATATATCAGGGTTATTGATAATATATTATCACTCTTTCAGTTTTGAGAACACATTTACCCAGTATGTTTGGAAAATTACTACTTATGACAGATTTTTTTAGTCAGTGATGATTTGAAAATAATTATTTTACCTCTCATGCCGTTTGTTTTCATTGGGTTCTGGATCACACTCCCCCTCTTCCAATTTCCTCTTTATTCCCGACGAGTGAGGAATCTTATCATTAGATTTATCAGACTTTTCTTTGTCAATCTTTGGTCTCTTCTCTTTTCTGTCATGATTTTCATCATGTTTCGTTTTGTGTGATTTTATGTGATTGTTTGACTTGTGATTATTTTTACTGGCATTCTGAAAAGAATAAAGTATTAAGAACACACCATATAAAAACTTCGGAGTTTGTTGTAAATGTCTAATAATAATAATGTTAGAAACATGCTCTGTCATCTGATTTATAAAGCAATTAACAATCATTATTTTTTTAAGATTTCACTTAAAATTATAGGATTTCATACCTTAACATTTTCCTTGTGCTTACGATCTCTTTGGTTGGTTTTCTTTAGACCATATTTATACAATCTATACAATTGTTTTGCATTGAAATTGGTAAATTTCGATACAAAATACCAGAGATTACTTCTCCATTCCACCTTCTTTTCTGGATCAGGGTATTGTTCTAGGCATATATCTATTTGATTGCCTATTTGGGTAAGACAAGTACGGGTTCTGGTAACCTGTTCAGATTCCGATAATGTTTGATCCGGATTATCGAGTGCTCTGAGGGCTTTTTTGACTGGTCTCATTTTTTCTTTGCACTGAAATAGTAAATTTTATTGTAATACTAATTATGAGTCAAATACTATTTACATAAAATCAGACAATAGAAAATTAGCTTAAGAATTTTATAGTGTGAGATTCAGTTTGATTCGGCCACTGCAAAATGACTGTACAGCACTTTATAGTAACCAAAGAACTACTCTCACAAGGAATGCAATACTTGATCACTACGGTCCTTTGCGTTTACCATAGGTCATGTTCAAAGGAGACCAAAATAAACTGGCAGAGTTAAAATTTTTGGTATCATTTGTAGGTTTACTCAAAAGCTATTGATCTAGCACAAAAAACAAGGATCTCGATTTTGCAGTAAATTGAAAAAATAAATAAGATATGCATATTTTGTATTAAATTTCATGGTTGCCATTTTTTCTATGTATGTATTCTATGTTATGTATGACAATATTTTTGAACAAATTGTTTAATTCATTGATGGCCTGTATCTTCACTTCTCGAATAAGACCATATTCTATTATATCGGACCAATAAAAAATTAGGATGGTTGCCATTCAAGGAGGGCGAGATTAGAGTAACTACCTAGGATGGTGTTTTTGTCAAAATATGTGCACAACATTCTCCTAAAATATCGACAGTCGATCTCCCGACACACTGTACATACCTCTTCAAAGACAGAAGGGTCCAAATCGCCTAAAACTTCCAAAGCCCGGGGTTCGTTGTTGGCAGTAAAGTGCATCGGTCCTCCGGGTTTCTTCCTTCCCTTTACTTTATCATTTCTCATGCGATCTTTACTATCTTTTTTGGTCTGCTTTTTACCTCTATCCTTAACGTCATTTGAGGTCTCATCGTGTGTTGACACCTCTTCTAATTTAGATTTACTCTACAAAACAAACGGTAAATTACACTTTAGTATAAGATAATATTCAGTAAAATTGTTATACCATACCATCTGCCTGTCTCTCCACTGCTGGATATAGGCGTATCGCAAGGCTCGCCACCACACACGATCCTCGGCTCTTCTCATCTAACCACCACCGGCGCATTTCTTTAAGTCATCGGTCCACCTGGCCGGATGTTTCCCGGCGATTGCCGGTACGTGGCCTCCATTCGATGTTTTTGTACGCGTATAATAATAGATTAAGCCGCGATTATATGCTTGTCATATAGAATAAGAAAAATTCTTGCAATCAGCGAGGTATTGAATATAAAAACGCGACGCATATACGAGTATTGCCCGACATAAGTCTAAAGTTATGTCAAAAAATTGTACAAATGAATAATGGTAGGGATAAACATGCTAGTATAAAAGCATGCTTACTTGCTATTATTTAGCACACTCAAACATAGCATGCTCTCCAACTGGATACATTTGCTTATGATTTAGCATGATATTTTTAAGCATACTATTGAAAAAGTAATGTACTGAATACATGCACTTATTTTACGCAAGACAGTTAAAAACGAATGTATCATTACAAACTGAAGTCGAAAATAGAAATCTCAACGCGATATCATATCCGTACGAAAAGAAATCAAAAATACTGCTTGCAATGTATTGCGTTAAGCTTTTGTTTACGGAAAAAAGAAAAGGACAGTTTGGGTACGGGGTCAGAAGGGAAAAACTTGGATCAAGCTCTCGTTCACTTGTAGAAATGCAGCCTATTTGTAATTAACGCACAGAAGACGTGCGCGCCCCAATACTAACAACTCAAAAGTAGCGCACAGCGAGCGAAAGCGTTCACGATTGCTCTTAAGCTTACCCCCTTCCGGCCGCACCACATACCACGTCCAAAAATCAACCGGCATGCGATTCGCAAGCATGCTTGTTTTGATCATACTCATACCTATAGTCGGAATTATAATTCGATTCCACATTTGACATTAGCTACTGTCATTTTGTAAAATAATGATACCACATATAATAGTGTAGTGATGAACACAAAAATCGATAAACAATCGCGATTTATGTTTATGTAATCATAATATTGGTGTGCCAATTAAAGACTAAATTATTGATTTTTATTTAAATAAATACATAATTATTCATAACAATTATTTATTAATTAGTAACCGCTGCTTTATTTTATAAAAAGTTAATATTTTTATTTTTTTTTATATTAAAAACAAAACTTATAATAAAAGAGCCTAGATAGTTTTCTGTATTGGCAACCCGTGCGCGCTCGTGCAGCTATCGCCATTTTGTTTATCTTGTCATTCGGCTTCATTCTCCTAGTCTGACTGCACGAATATCTCGTTTCATTGCGAATCGATATTTTGTTATTTTTTGTTAAAGTTTTGTTACGTTGTGTTTGTTGTTACGTTTATAGTTTTTTGTGAACTTTGAGTGAATCTATTTGTTTTGGTTTTCCATCAAAATGGATCCTCCGCCAAGTACATCACAAAAAGACGTGGATGTTTTCTTGTCTCCAAGAAAAAAACGTCCACGAAAAGCTTTCACTGTTACTGAAAAAGTAATGATCCGCAACGCATATAAGTACGTGAAAAATGAAACTTCTGCGCAATTGGAGGCCTTTGAAGTTGTGGAAGAAAATGAATGTATGAACAAAGTTGCTCACATATTGGGAATAACCTCACGCTCTGTTTGTAACGTTTTGAAGGAAGTAAATAAAGGTGCGCCGCCAACTCCCCCTAAAAAAACTGGACCAAAGCGAAGTTTCAAAGATAAAATTGATGAATTTACATTCTCCGCAATACGACGAATAGTTCATCAGTTCTTTTACCGAAATGAACCTCCAACCATTGCAAAGGTTAGTCAATCAGTCAGACAGTATTATTTTATACCTACATCTTTTATATATAAGTAATGATTCCAAACTATTATAAAATTTACTATTTCAGATTTTACAAGTGATGAACGATGATCCAGAAATGCCCAAGGTTTCCAAAGACACCCTCAGAAAAATTTTGAAGCATCTTAATTTTAAATTTGTTGCACGGTCACGCAAGAGCACACTTATTGATCGAAATGATATAATAACATGGCGCCAGCGTTACTTGCGATCTATATGTCAGTTTTGACGAGAAGGGAGACATATATATTATCATGATGAAACTTGGGTTAACGCAGGTAAGGCTAACATTTTGAATTAATATACATTTACATTAAATTTAATAGTAATATTGAATGTTCATGTACTATATGTGATTTAAGGTCATACTGTAAAAAAACTTGGGTGGACAAGCAAGTCACATCATCTCGGCAAGCGTTTTTGGAGGGACTGACCACTGGATTAAAAAACCCATCTGGAAAAGGCAAACGTCTCATAATTAGCCATATAGGTAGTGAAGAAGGCTTCCTGGAAGAGGGGCTCATGATTTTTGAAGCAAAGAAAAATTGTGAAGATTACCATGATGAGATGAATGCAGTTTGTTTTAAGGAGTGGTTCGCTGGAGTCTTACCAAAATTAAGACCAAACTCAATTGTGGTGATGGATAATGCACCTTACCACTCCCGAAAATTGGAAACGGCACCAAAAATGAGCTGGAAAAAAGCTGCCATTCAAGACTGGCTTTTAAATAAAAATATTCATTACGAACCAGATATGGTTAAAGCTACGCTTTTAGAACTGATTCCACATAACGAGTCTTTTAATAAGTACGCTGTAGACGAAATGGCAGCACAACATGGGATCACGGTTTTAAGACTGCCCCCTTACCATTGCGAGCTGAACCCTATCGAATTGATATGGGCTCAGGTAAAGGGGCATGTAGCTCAAAATAATAAAACCTTCAAATTGACAGACGTGAGAAATTTATTTGAGGAAGGCATTCAAAAAATTACGGCCACCGAATGGTCTAAATGCGTATCCCATGTTGTCAAAGAAGAGGAAAAAATGAGTAGGCTAGATATGTTAATTGACAATATCACAGACACATTTATAATAAATGTTACAGAAAGTGACAGCGATAGCGATAGCGATGACGGCGACGATTTATAAAATAAAATATTACCATAATACATCTATTTGTTTTATTTCTCATGTTCCTTCATGATCACATTTATTTATTTATTTCACACACAATTATTAAAGAAAACTCTCAGATCCGTAATAAAATTAATCGTCATAACTAAATTATCCGTTCACAAATATTTAATTTCCTGATATACTTAGTTTACGAGAATAAAATTATAAACGAGAAGAATCGATCCGGAAATATTCCATTTCCGTATCGAATAATTTCGCAACGTTACTATTTAGTACTTGGCATAACGTTGCAACACTGAAATTGTCAAATCTGGAATCGAATTAAAATTCCGACTTTAGCACTGTCTCTCTATACACATGCTAGTAGGTAGCAACTGCTCATTAATACCATGCTTTCGTGCTAGTAATGTCATCGTCAGGGTACAGATATCAAGCAAATAGGCTAATTAACAAAACGCATACGCAAGATTTTGTTTCTCGATCCCGCCACGACACACGTCACACCTTATTTAAATCAGTTTAATCTGTTGAATATGAGGTCGAAAAAGAAGTTGCTTCTGGCTTGTCTCCTATTTGACGTCGTTAAATATAAATAACCTAGTTATCTGTTTAACAAATTGACGTGGTTAGGAGAACATGCCAAACGAACCATTCGTCTCTGTACACCACCACTTTGTGTTGCGCGACACAGTACAGCTGCATTCAGAGTAAATTTCAAATATACCGCGACGAAGTGTTGGAACAATATAAATTAGAAGGTCGATTAGTTTAAATTGCTTCAGAGTTAAATACAAAGCTTTTCTCACTGGTTTACAGCTTGATCTGTGGTTTACAGCGAACCACTGTGGGTTACTTGTACTGCAAGTAATATTTGATTATTGAATGCACTATACTATTGAATGCAGCAGAAAAGTAAATATATTTGTCTATCTGTATATAGTATGCAATTTTTTTGCACATAATATATAGGCTATGTCCATCTGGAATAATGTACCTTTCAAATGGTGAAAGAATTTTTCAAATAGGTGGAGTGGTTCCGGAGATTACCCCTGGTGAAACTGATGGATTAGTTAGTAATATAAAATATATATTATCACATACCTTATCTGCCTTGTCATTTTTAACAGTCTTAATTTGCTTCTTACTATCATCAGCGGAACTCGCGTCATCCTCAACTATATCTTTAGTGACAGGCTCCTTATTTCCCCGTTTTCCTCGCGTCTTCTTCTGTTTTTGTTTACCATTCTTCTGGTCGAGGAGCTTCTTTATTAACTTCAACAGATACTCTGCTCTTGACTGTAAATGCTTGGCTTGAGGCTTCTTATCCTCGTTTGTGAGGATTTTATCTCCAATTTCAAATGAGGAGTCCATTTTTATTGCTTCCCACGAACCCATGCCATACTGATAAATGCCTGCAAGCAATTTCGAGTCATCTGCAACGCTCCATTCTGTGTCGAAATTAGCGGGCCTTGTCCTGATGAAAAAAATTCAAACTTTATTACATAAACATTGAGTGGTAAATAATGAGGGAAAACAATAATAATAGATCGTGTTTTTACCTGAAATCCAATTGCCATTTTAACCTTTCTTCCTTAGTGTCAGGTAAAAATTCATCTAAAGGTGCAAGCTCATTTTGACACGCAGCCATGGTCTTGGCATTAACTGGCACACCACCAAGTTTAAAGGTTTTCCTAGCATTCTTCTGGCGTCCTTCGCCTGGTTCGTCTAAGAAAAATTGATGGATGAAATTTTTATTTTCATTTAAAGCGGGCTTTCTGATAAAATGGTACCAACAGTGAAGAATTAAGTTATAAGCAAATTATAAAAAACTAGAAGTTGTCTGATCACATCAAGAAAACACAATTCAAAAGTTTAGGTTAAAAAATCGATTGTAATAAGTTTAGGGAATTTCCCTTTTAACGTTACGGCGTGTAATTGTTGCCAATTAAAAGGCGTTCAACGAATGTGTTGACGTCACGATACTATAAAAATTTCATAAATAGCCATCATAATCATATTAGCATTTCATTTCATATTAGCCATCTACTAAACTTAGTTGTCTAAAATCCTGTGATTTAAATACAAAATACAGAGATAGCTGTGGTATGAAACTGCAGATAAGTGACTATAGATAAGCAAGGATGGCATGTTTAAAACAAAGTGTTTTAAACACTATTTAAAACACAATCCAAATAAAACATGTTTGAAATTAATGTTTTATATTGAGATATGCAAGTTGACTATTACTACTCTGTTAAATATATTAATAGAAAGAAAGCTTTTCTTTGGGTGAATTTTAAATTAAAACGTTTTCTTATATAAACTGCAAAATATTATTTTAGTTCTACGACATGTCAAATACGAAATACCGATTAAGGTATAAAGAAAAAATATCAGGCTGCGGTCATCTCTATTGTCTACCTTGTTTTATTGCATTACATTGAGGGAATGATCATCAATTTAACAGTTCATTTTGTTATAAGGTTATTCCCCTAATTTACAAACAGTTGAGTTTTTGTAATCAATTCGGAAAATTCCCAATAAAGGGTAACCTTAAAACCTTAGACGAAAATATATCCTGAGTTGTATTTTAAACATGTTAAACAGTTTAAAAATGTGTTCAAAATCATTGAAAAAAAAACTTAATTTAAAACGTAGGAACACATGTTTAAAAAAAACTGTTTTGAACTGTTTGTTTTATAAATTAAAAAAAAACACATTTTTTCCATCCCCTAGACTAATAAAATAGTGACTAAGATCCCTAAGATAGTGACTAATCAAATTCCAAAATGTTGTTCTTATTGCCAAAAAAGGCCACGAATATAATCAAAAATAGTAAGTTGCAAGTAAAAACTTGGTATCAAACAGTGAGTCCCACTCTCAAAGGACCAAGACAACTGTCTTGTACTCGAAAGACCTCTATAGATCTGAAAAGTAACCTGAAAATAACTACTATAATTACAAAAATAACTCAAAACTCACTGGGCACATCTGTGGTGTCGCTCAATACGGCTTTACACCGCTCTTGCAGGATCTCGCCAAGTTTCTTGAGTTCGGCTAAAGGCTTCTCTTGCAACTCCGCATCGCAAGCTATACTGTCTAGGTGTTTCAGTGGCGCCGAAAACTTCTTGTAACTCTTGACGAATCTTCGAATCTGCAAATAAAAACCTGAATAATACTTATTTATTCAAGGCTAAAGGCACTTTTGAGTAGGCAATTGCATGCAAAAATGGTTATTTTAATTCATATGGATTTCGGAAGTGGTTCATCACGCGCAAATAGTTGGGTTTGGTTACACCTAAAAAGTTGTAAATTTAAGTAATGTTTGTCACCTCCTACCTGTTCTTTTGTTGTATACATAGGCATGGGCGTACCCAGGGGGGACAGGGGGGCAGCTGCCCCCCCCCCCCCCCCCCCCGGACCTGGACTGCCTCCTATACATTTAGCTGGTTAATTATTGCCTATGCCTAAGTACTGTTGTATTTATGAAATTGTAGATGAAGTAAAATTTATATGTAAGTACATATTTCAAAATTTTCATTCAGAACTCATATTTGAGTCACGTTACAAGTTACGATTAAATGAGTTGATTCTTGATTTGGGTTGATTTGGGTGATTCTTTCACAGAACTTGTTTTAAGCCGCTTTGCAGAAGATCCAGATATATTTATAGATATCCAGATATTTAAGCTTGAAATAAATAGTTAATTAATTACTTAAGTATCTAATCTAATAAATGCACATTTCTATTTATGTTGAATGATTTACCTACAGGAAATTTCTGATTTGCCTCCCCTTAGACCAAAGGCTGGGTACGCCCATGTACATAGGGTTACCTCCAATATTGTTATAAACTCATTTAGGTAATTCAGTATTAATTTTCATTGGTTCGTGTCATATACTAGTTACGTATTCCACGTGGTTTACAAAATTATTAGAGCAAAAGTTGGATAGCTCTACTAAACGTGATAAAACAGAACAATATTTATTAATATTTTATTTATTTTGAAGGCGTGACCAACTATTTTCGCGTGACGAACTACTACCGAAATCCAACGTCCAACACACCCGTGTTTCTTTGATATCTGCTCTGGTAAACAAACTAGTACAAAGTATTATTTATGTTATAGACACAGTCGCTATCGGGCCCCGCACCTATATCATAATCCTGTATTGCGGACGCCTAGTTTTCAATTATACACTAAAAAAATTACATTTGTGTTGATCGCGGGTTGATTGTACTTATAAATTACTAGCAGTACCTGCGACATCGTTCGCGTGAACTTTAATAATTCCCGTGGGAACTCTATAATGGATAACAAAACCCTAAATGTTGACCCGGCATCTAAGTTACAACTATGGAGTTTCATTAAAATCCATAGTGTTTTGTTCTAGTGATTCAGACAGAAATTCTAACAATTGTTGTTTTGGACTCGTGTATCATTAAAAATGTTTCACGGCTCTGTTAAGATTTTATTCTATGTATAGATTCAAATTTATTTTTATTGTAATTACAACTAATTCGTTCTATGACTAAAATTAAGATTAAATTTGAATTAATTATAAAGTATGATTATTTTGCTGAACCCATACCTCCTGGTCGGTGAACCCCTTGATCTTCTCCCTGTGAGAGGCCGGCGGGCGGCCGCGCTTGCGGGGGCGGTCGTCGTCCGCGCTTGCCTCCGCTTCCGACGCGTCGCTTTCCGCATCGCCGTCGCCGTCGCCCTCCGCGCCTTCGCCGCCCTCGCCGCGACCACGCCCTTTGCGACCACGCTCTGTTCATGTCATAAATTATTTATTAATGTTTATAGAACTTAAATATATTAAAGGGACTCATTGTCCATTAAAAAAAAACATTTTTACATTATAGGTACAAGTGACAGTCTTCCACACAGAGCAGAGCAAACTCCAGCTGAGCAAACTTCAGCCCATATGTTGCTGGGATGCGTGGGTAGACACATCGGGCGATCATCATCGGCACTATACAGACACGCCTGGAAGCCTTCAGGAAGCCAAAAAGCTGCATTTCTGGAGGGAGCTGGGATGGCTGGTGTAGTCGCAACTAAAGAACATCCATATTGGAAGTCAACAAACACGCACAATGATCGCCGAGTCCGACTAAGTGCGGAAATCTACCAGTTTAAGATGAAGATGAATATGTTTATAAAAAAATATTTATTCAGAAAGGAGGCAGCATACATTGTAGAAATGAGTGCTGAGG
This sequence comes from Sesia apiformis, assembly GCA_914767545.1. Classification (NCBI taxonomy): domain Eukaryota; kingdom Metazoa; phylum Arthropoda; class Insecta; order Lepidoptera; family Sesiidae; genus Sesia; species Sesia apiformis. The sequence goes on along the minus strand of OU611948.1, from coordinate 13,376,660 downwards.
AAAAATGGAGCGTTGCGTTATTTAACCACATTCATTCCTAAATCTCCAAAGGCCAGGTAGCCCGTCCAGGGACGTGCCAATGTTTGTCATTGTGAACTGATGTTGGCATTTATCTCAAATGTCCATGGGCGACAGTATCCACTTACCACCACTTTGACTATAAGCTCGCCTCCAGCCTTGTTTCTTAAAAAAACCTTTAAGACAAGTGTTAAACATTATGATGAGTCACTCAAGGATTTGATTCGGAAGCATTAAAAACTTGAACCTAATTGCTCAAAAGTGATTAACGAGTTTTAAAGGTCCATTAACGCTGACGCAGCGTTCGACGTTCAAGGCTCATTTTTACAACATTAGGGAGACAGTACCCAATGGTAAATAGATACTATCACCCTGCGACAAAAATGATAAACTTTGGTATACCTGTGATGCGCCGTCTAACTTTGAAGATTGAGAAGTAATTTAGGAAAAAGAGTTGAAAAGAATAGAAAAGAGGGCGTACAACAGGATGAGTTTTCCACATTCCATAATACTCACCACTCTTCCTTGAGAGGCAAGGGAATGAGGAGTCAAATAATATAATGGGACAAAAAGTATTGTTTAGAGTTAAATGATGTGAGATAGTATGGGAACTTTGGTTATTTGATCAGACTCCCAAATAGGCGAAATAGGGTGGAATGAGGAGTTCAATAAATAAATGGATGAGACCTCTCTTAACATACTTTCTATTGTTCCATGGACTGCTCTACATACTTTCTGTTGTTCCATGGGATGGCATAGGAAATAGGCTCTCGAGTAAACCCACACTTGAAACAGGTATGTGGTTTTACTGAGGAGGTGGGGTAACTCAGCGACAGGGGCACAATCGGTTGTGAGATTCATTGCAAAATAAACCCTTCCTCTTTAAACTTTAGGCCGCGAAAATTTGTACTTTTTGATATTTCAATGGTACCAATATTTGTAAGACATTTACTAAGTACAATTTTCTTGTTTAGATGTGATTATTAACGCTGAGCGCTATGTTTAATGCAGAATTATGTGTGATCAACAAAAAACTGCGAAACGTCTTGTTACTCATAAAACATAATGTTCCTGAAATCACCAATTTAAATCTTCATATTAAAATTAAGTGTCTCCTGACTACCCACATTAAGAAAAACAGTCATTAAAAAAAGAAACTACTGTATTAACCATTACTATTTTAAGTATAAAAACATAAAAATGCAAGGCAATTGATGTTGTACATATCGCATTTTTTAACTGATATAGTAAAAAAAAAAATGGATTTATATGTCTGTCTCCGATTAGTTTCAAGTGTGTTACGAAAAGTTCATTTGGTAAAATTTTAATGTGCACCATTAGCAAAACAGCGCAATATTTTTCCATAGTAGCAACACCAAAACTAAAATATAAAAATGAAAAATTCTGTAATTTCGACGTAGGTAGATTGTGTGATGCGGTTGTGAGTGTGAATCTTAAATATTAACATAATAGTTATTTGGCGTGTTTAATAGTAGTTTATGAAACTGTTGCATAATGAGCTTAACTGTTATGTAGCTTAGATTCTGTACATTTAGTTTAGTTTACACTACAATAGAGAGCATTGAAAGTACGATTTTTATTTCTTTCTGAAATAAATCTTTCGTTCATACATTTTCACGTTACACGAAATCTCATTTGAACCTACGCGTTCTGAATACATTTAGCGAAGACAATGCCAATGGATACGATTTATTTTCATCTTGTTTGTCTTTATGTTTTCAATGCAAGGCTTTGCAAATATTCACCATAATATAGGTCGTTCTGTAGGTAGAACATTCTTCGTATAATTTGAAGTGTAATTGAAAATCCGTTTTTGGCAAAAACCTTAATTTTAGTACACGTATAATAAGTTCACATTTCTGTTTGCTGTTTGTTCATTAATCAAATAAATAAGGATCATAGGGGTATAAAACAAATTCCCAATCTTTTGTGAAAATAAATGAGTTAATTGTGACAAATAGGTCACATTATTGATAGGTCACATAATAATTACGTCTCATTATTAAGCTCCTACGATTATTGAGAACAATTACGATGTTACACTGTTTCATGTAACATCGTTATCGTCATCTGTTTACCAGTCCGTCACCAATTACCATTACCAGTGATGTTACCCACATTACGCGAGACGGTTTCGCCAAATGTTAGAGGAGATGACGTTCTACTTGAGTGAACCGAGGCAACGTCTCACTAGAAATGTGGTCTACGGCATGTCTACGGCATCAGCGGCAGATTTTTAAGAAGTTCCTATTCTAACGCTAAAAATGTACAATCTAACACATTACATTACACATTTTTAGGGTTAGGAGTCTTGATCAAAATGTGTAATGGGCTACAATTGAAAATGGATGGAAAATCAGACCCTCAAGTATCTTACTCTTTCTTTAATCTCTGCTCCTTGGGATTTTTTTGGGGGTTTGGGGGTTTGATACAATATTAAGAATTTATTTCGTAAGTGTTGCGAGGGGTTTGACCATGTATATCGTTCCCCTGATAGCGCTTTCTGATTTTACCAATCAGAAAGAAAATAATACAGCCAGAAAACAGCCAGGCGGTCTTGTCGCTTTATTTATAGCTATCTCTTCCAGACAACCTTGAATTTAATACCTAAGGCATACGAAAACAGATATGAAGTCCTGATCTTGTATCTAATTGAATCTGATCTGCTCACTATTGCACATTGACGATCAGTTTGGCCCTATCTTATGATGTGTGGATACGCGCGAAATATCCGGCGACCGATTTGTAGGCAAGCCGCCAACAACTAGAATAGTTCGAGCGCCGCCGATATGATCGCTGTCAATTCCAACATCATATCGCGGGCAATCGCTAGAAAACGGATTTATTAGAGCTCTTGGATTTGATTGCGATATTTGCAATAAAATTTTGCAATTAATTAATAATTATATTGATAACTAGTGATAGTGTCGGACTATGATTATTGGGGGTCCGTCTTAGGTGAGCAATTTTACATATAAGAGATTTTAAATGGTCGGGATTGGAGCCCTCGGGAAGCGGAGTCCGGGACCCGCCCTAGATCCCCCCATTAATCCGGCACTGACTAGCGACCTGGCCTGGCTGCTCTCAAGTGACATAACAAACATAGCATATGTATCTAATTCATTATTTTAGCTTCCTGAAAGTAAAATAATGTTCGAAATCAATCCAGTTGTTCTTTTACATATGAACAGTCTCTTTTTATCGATTTCGCTCTGTTTGTTCAGTGACTCTTTCTTCTTCAATTCAATGTTGCCTTAGAGACATTGTACTAACAGACACAGCTCTCTTACTAGAATAACCTTTCCTTTTATTTTCAATGATTTTGTTTTCCTGTCTATGGATTACATCTTTTACTGATGATATATTCTCAATTAGCTCAAATACCTACTTCACAGGCATATAACTTTCGCATTTTTCACTTTTACATAGGAAAGTTTTTTTAGCGGGAAATTTTAGCAAAATAACTACAATTGATTCATTTGTTCCTATCTTCTTATTGAACGAAAGAAGAAATAAGCGAATTGATGAAACTTCCCAACAATGTCCAAAACGCAAAATAACTAACAAAAAGCTACTGGTATCAGTTTGTGATTTAATACCTAGTTATGTGCAGTTTCATACACCACTTTATCTACTCTCATACATTGGTGTTGAACCTACTAAATAAAAGATCAACGTTAAAAGAGTAAGAAATAATTTATTAAAATATTTATAATAATTATTCAAGTTTTGTATGTTGCAATTATGGAATTGTATATGTATTGCTGGGCAGGCATTTATCATATAATTTTCTCGGCTTTGTTGGTAATAGATTATTAATTATTTCCGTAGCCACATTTAAAATATCGGGCGGAGTCAAATTTTCTTCACAATCACTGCTATCGGACATTTTTAAGCAAAAATAACAGTATTTCCACGAAATTCAGTACAACAAAACATATGAATGGCGCCAAAAATCAGCATATCACCGCGCATGCGCTAAAGTGGGCGCTGCCACAGACAAGTAAAACTGTATCGTAATGAAAAAATTAATTATTTTATAACATTATTTTGTTTGAGAAAAAGTGTTATAATATGATTCTATTTTTAAATTTCGGTATTGTGTTTATAAAGTATGTCAATATAAATTCGTTATTATTTAAAGTAATGATACTGAAAGTAATGTTGATAAGCAGTTTGAACATTGTATTAGATCTTAAATATTTTTATTCATTTGCCAGACATTTGGCGTTAAGTCTAGAATTTTCCAGCTTGTTTATTCCAGTGCGTTGACTGTTATATTGTGTTACGCAATACACTGGAATGTTGCTTTTTGTGATTGTTTACTTATACAGGGTTACAGGAAATTCGACGTATTCCTTTTAAGGGGTTATTACTATAACTCAAATGAGCTCTACTGAGCTCATTTGCAGTAAATTTTATGATTAGGTGTCCTAGGAAAAAATGACTGGTTTTCGAGTAATTCGACTTTTAATTTTTTTTTCATAATTTCCCGATTTTCATCTTATAAAATTAATTACAGAAAAAGTACAAAATTTTTAACACTTATTGTGTTAAAAATGTTATTGCAAACATTTTTACCTCATTGGATAGATGATAATACGAGGCGTATTCGAAAAGTAAGGGCCGTTTCGTCATAAAAAAAAATATAATCATATGAAATAGGTTTTATTAGCACATTTAGTTTACAACAAATCTACTTCACTTTTCCACATAATCTCCGTTCACTTCCAAGCATTTTTCGTACCGCTGCACCAGCTTCCTTAACCCCTCTGCATAGAAGCTCACCGCCTGCGAGTTGAACCAGTTTTCAACGGCGTTCTTAATTTCCTTGTCGTTTTCAAAGCGTTGTCCACCGAGCCATTTTTTGAAATGTAAGAAAAGGAAGTAGTCACTGGGTGCAAGGTCGGGACTGTACGGTGGGTGGTTAAAAACTTCCCAACGTAAATCTTGAATTTTCTCTTGGGTCTTGGCTGCGGTGTGAGGACGCGCATTGTCATGGAGGAGGATTACACCGGATGACAGTTTACCACGTCGTCGATTTTGGATCGCACGTCTTAGCTTATTGAGCGTTTCATAATACACGTCAGCTGTAATTGTTGTCCCACGTTCCATAGAATCAACCAAAAGAACACCTTTTTCGTCCCAAAAAACGGTAGCCATCATTTTTCGACTCGTGTAAGGAGTTTGCTTAATTTTTTTTGGTTTTGGTGAAGTTGAGTGGCGCCATTGCATTGATTGCTGTTTTGTTTCTGGATTGATGTAGGATATCCACGTCTCATCACCGGTAACAATGTGAGAAAACAAACCATCTCCATCTTGTCGGTAACGGTTCAAAAACTCTCGTCCACTGGACAGTCTTTGCTCTTTGTGCTGGTCGGTAAGCATTTTTGGTACCCACCTTGCACACAATTTGTGGTATCCAAGTTTTTCCGTGACAATTGTGTAGACAGCAGTGCGTCCAAGATGAGGAAATTCATCAGCCAGGGCACTAATCGTCAACCGACGATCAGATCGCAGTTTTTGGTCCACCAGAGAAACAATTTCATCGGTTTGCATACTGGGCCTACCACTCCGCTCTTCGTCATGAACATTTGTTCGTCCAGTTTTGAAATCACGACACCATTGTCTAACCTTTCCTTCATTCATTACAGTAGGTCCATAAACTAGGCATAACTCTCGATGAATTTCAGCAGCTGAAGATCCTTTTGCACACAAAAATCTTATTACAGCGCGAACTTCACAGCTGGCGGGAGCAACGATTATCGCGGACATTGTTTACTGTACGCACAGATAGGCAAATGACTACTGAATCAAAACAACACCTGAAATAGCTGCACGAGTAGTGCACGTACAGATATGCACAAGTTTAAACATGTTACGACTTTTCGATTTTGAAATATAAGCGAACGGCCCTTACTTTTCGAATACGCCTCGTACTAGCAAGTTATTAAAATAATTTGTACGCTACGCTCGATACATATTTTTTAGAAAATCATCGCTGTTTATACAAAACTTGATTTTTTTTTCATTATGTCAATGTATTTTGACATGCTACTCGTAATTCAATGACCTTTTACAAAATGTTATTTTTGAAAATGACTAACATGTTACCTAAAAGCCAGAACTACAATAAGTGTGAAAAATTTTGTACCTTTTCTGTAATTAATTTTTTAAGATGAAAATCGGGAATTATGAAAAAAAATTAAAAGTCGAATTACTCGAAAACCAGTCATTTTTGCCTAGGACACCTAATCATAAAATTTACTGCAAATGAGCTCTACTATAACCCCTTAAAAGGAATACGTCGAATTTCCTGTAACCCTGTATAAGTAAACAATCACAAAATGCGGGTATTTTAAGATCAACGTAACCACAAACTTTATAATAATAATCGAATAAGGTCGTCTTCGAAATAAACTTATACCCATAATAAAAAAAATCAAGTAACAAAAATATCGTTTCTTTGATAAAACTTAAATATCTGATTCAGTTTTTTTTATTTGATGAACGTACATTGTCAACTCACCCTTACAATTTTCCACTGTGTTCCGTTACGAATCTGCAGTTTTACCTGTGGTACATTATCTGTTGTATTATGGAACAGTTTTTCGCGGCCTGACACATAAATGGTAATGTTTGTATGATTGGTTTGATGGAAAATATAAAATTAATAGGATCGATGTTTTGATAACAAACGTTTTTAAAAATAATAATTTTCTAGGTATCTAATAACGAACAATGTAGTGTACATACATTAAAAAAATATCAATTATATCGAAATATTTTGAACTCGTGAGTTATATACTTACTGCCTTCCACATTATTCTGTTGCAAGTTCTTTCTTCTCGGTGGTAAGTACAAGTCTTCCATTTCCTTGTTTTTCTCCTCTTCAGCAATAGTCTTTCTCACATTTTCAGGTATAATGTCATCCTACAAACAACAATAGCAAAAAGTGAAAAAGACATGCTCTGCTTGTGCATCATATTTCGGCGATTATTTATAAATAGGTTGGACCTTAACTGTTCAAAATATTAAAAAAGAAATTATTAAAACGCTTTCGCAACTTAGAATAATAAAAATAATACACTTTATTCTAGAAAAATAAAGGATACTAATATTATTACTTAACACAACAATAAAAAATTTATACAGTTGGCGGCCTTATCGCTAAAGCGATCTCTTCCAGGCAACTATAGGAGAGATAAGTTTAAGAAAAAACTAGTAGAGTACTTACAAGCTAATTATAAAAATAATTAATTAGGTTGTGGGCCTGTCAATACTATACAAAGTTTTACCAATAAATTGTTCCTGTACAAAACGAAGAGTACATACCCAATCCTTGCTCTCCTCTTCAACATTGTCTTTTTTAACTTCCATTACAGCTTTTTCTTCATCAAATGCAAAACTGGCGACTTTAAAAGCGGACAGCAATTCATCGCCCGCCATCGCAGGACCTTCGTCGCGAGTCTCTGCCCTTTGTAGGATCTCGTCAATATCACACTAGAAAACGAGATAATTATATTTGATCTACTTCAATTTCATAACAAATAATGTTTGTAGCAATTCTACAGTTACAGAACTTCTGTTAGTATGAGCCGTTTCAAAACGTGAACACTGAGATATCAAAATCTATAGTAAATGAATGTATACATTTTTATTGTTATACTGAAAGGTACATATTGGACTAATTTTCCTAATTCATTTAGATATTGTAGTGACGAACTTGTGTAATAATCAAGAACATAGGTTAATATCTTGTTGTAAATATAGTGCACGCTGTGTTTACTAGTAACGAACATGTGTACATAGTGTATGCTGCATGGCTACTATTATTTTCTTTTGTTTTTCTGTGTATGTTTCATTTGTTAACCTTATGAAATAAAATAAAAATATTAGACAACTTTTATAACAATATTATTGACATTTTAAGAGAGGCAGCAAGATTACCCTGCCATAATGTACAACATCAAAACATACATGTAACCAGCTGGAATAGATATGTGAGTGGCGCACATAGGGAGGCTCGACTTAGTTTCCAAATGTGGTTACTATATGGTAAACCACCTCGCGGGCATGGGTATGGTATGATGAGCAAAACAAGAAAAAGTTTTAAAAGGGTATCAGAATAATAAAGAACAAATATTAATGGATAGAATAGCTTCACACCACGAGAGTAGGAATTATAATAGTTCATTTTGGAAAGACACCAATAAATTGAATTCTGGGTCGAGTCTACCTGTGAGCGTTGACGGAGCGACAGGAAACAAACAAATTGCAAATGTGTTTCAGATTCCTTTCAAAGTTGAAACCTTGTCCATACTGGAACAAATGTAGGAACCCGGTTGTTGGGTTGTTGCTGTTGTGACCACAATAACAATACTGTAATATATTTTTCTGCCAAAGAAGTAAGACTGCCTTAAGTATCTTCATTTTGCAGGTATACATTTACCCAGGGTTCTCTCTATGTTCTTTAACCTTTGCATTAGTCATTTGTATCTCCCAAAGAACCTTATGAAGGCAATGGTAGTACCTGTCATTAAAAATAAAACTGGTGATGGTACTGAGAGAAGCAACTATAGACCAATCTCACTTGCGACTGTGGTTGCTAAGGACAGTCTGCTTGACAGACAATTGGACAAACATCTCAAATTGCATGACACAGTTTGGTTTCCAAGCTGGATTTTCTACCGTAAGTGCAATTCTTTGTCTCAAGCAGGACTGTTTGGTACTATACGGACTCGAAGACGCCTGTCTACACATGCTTTCTCGATCTTTCAAAAGTGTTCAATCGGGTTTCTTATATCTTATGGAGTAAATCAACTTATGAGACAAACTTCCCTAGGGAACTTATTTCTATTTACCAATAAGATAAATAATAGGTATAACCTATATTTATCTTATAAATAAATCAATAAATAATAGGTATAAATATAATAGATACCAATAATAGGTAATAAGATAGGGAGGACTAAGATCACCGAAGCCATTTAATTTGTACATGAATAGGGTGATCGAGGGACTCAGCGGGAAATGTGTAGGCTGTTCCATTGATGGTAAAATGATTAATAATATCAGCTACGCCGATGACATCCTCTTGCCGAGTCTGTCAATTAGCACGCTTAGGAAGCTGATGTTAAAATGTGATTCGTATGCCCCGGGCGTTAGGTATAACGCTACAAAAAGTGAGCTTATAGTATTTGTAGCAGGGAACAATAAACCTGTAGACGTACTTCCTGTTTTTCTATGTGGCACACCATTAAAAAAAGTAGCTTAGTTTAAATATAAAGATGTTGTCAATTAGTTGCAGTATGTTGGCCCACAGGATTTGCACATTGTATGGGGGAAGTTGACACTTTTAGAGCCTATCTCCAAACTTTCTGCACATGCAGTCTGTGGGTCCAATATACGCAGAGGTCCTTCAGCGCCCTATGTGTTCAGGATAACAATGCATTGTTGGAGCTGCCGCGACTGGAATGTTTGCGGAGACAAATGTAGATGTTTTCCATGCAATACTCCACAAACGAGTTGCTTCCATGATGGGTCGACCATCAATGAAAGCAACTCGACCGACCCATCATGTAGCGGTGTACCAACATCATACTGAATACGCTTTCAGAATACAGTCCTATGCTCAAATATTGGATGGTTGACCATCTTTAAAATAAGAATACTTAATAATTGTAATTACTTTTTAATACTAACATAGATAGATATAAGTAATCTTACTAATAGTTTTTATGGATCTAACTTAATTATGATCTGAAATAAAAGAAATTATTATTATGTGTTAAAGATGAAATGCAAGAAATGTTGCACTTACCACAGGCTCTTCATCATTCTCATCATCATCTTTGAACAACTCTTCAGCACCAAATTTCAATATTTCATTCAAATCTTCCTTATTGAAAGGATTATTTGCATTTGTACCAGAAGCATCTCGCTTGTTGAGAACAGTTCTGCCAGTGGTGTCCATTCTCTGAATAACAAGATGGTCCAATACCATTTTACGTTTGGCCCTTTCTACAATGTCTTCCTCTACAGACCTGGCAGTTACCAGCCGATATATGTTGACCTGTTGAACAAGTAAATAAGCACATGATATTGATGTCAAAAGTTATAAAATCAAATTAGAAAACAAAATTTTAAATATACCTGATTTTTTTGCCCAATACGGTGGGCTCGAGCCTGTGCTTGTAAATCATTCTGTGGATTCCAATCAGAGTCAAAAATGATGACTGTATCAGCTGTAGCCAAGTTTATACCGAGACCGCCGGCTCGCGTTGACAATAAAAAGCAGAAGTCCTGAGAACCCTCAGCATTGAAATGATCAAGCGCTTGCTTCCTTATCTCGCCCTTTATACTGCCATCAAGGCGTTGGAACGAAAAATGCTTTCTTTGTAAATACTCTGCTATAATATCTAACATTCTAACCATTTGAGAAAATATAAGGACTCGATGCCCTGTTTCTTTTAGCCTACACAACAACTTGTCCAATAATAGTAATTTACCGGAACCTCTCAACAGTTTCTGAAATAGAAAATTTTTATGTCCATAAATATAATGAAAAAAAAAATTGAATAGAAAGGGATTCGAACATTTTACTAGGGAGGTTGGCATAGTCCCTAGGTGCCCTTTTTTTCAAAACTCCGTCGCTGGATTGGACCTACCTAAGTTGATGCATAGTCAAACAAAAAGATGTTATATAATAATTATTATGTCCTAAAGTGTCACGTTACAGACATATTACGATTGAAAGATCGGTATATAATATAATATTTAGGGTTTCTGGTCAAGACTTCTCGAAGCGAGAATTCCCGGGAAATCTGGCCTTACTCGAGACGAGAAAAAAGTGTCGAGAAATAGATAAATCGCGTCTTGGTTGTGATTGTACCCTTCCCTCCCGCGCGCCTCGCTGCACGTTCGTTCGTTCCGTTCCGTTAGTCTCCCACTGAGATCTGGCGGCGGAGTGGGTGTCTCGGAGCGGGAGTCGCGCGACAATTTTAGTCGACAGTGACGTATTGAAAGTAACTACGTACCTAAGTTTTATTATAAATAAAAATATGGTTATAAATAAATGGGCCTTAGAAGTGTTCTTTGTTTCTGTTTATAGTTTTGATACTATTTTCGTACTAACGTTTTTGTTTTTAAAGTAACCTCAAAAATTAACCTCATTTAATGTTTTTATAACAGTTCCATAACGGAGGTCGAAAGTGTGGAAATATTTTTCTAAGATCAAAGACGAAGCGTCCGCGCAATTCGTCCTAAATGTCCTAAAAAGATATTCATAAAAGGCTCAAATACAAGCGCATTAGTAAGGCATTTTGAACATATCCATAAGATGTAACATGTAAAAGAAGAGTTTGGCCACGAGTTGAATTGTTGTTAGATGTGCGTACAAGATGGAACTGGATGATGCAAATGGTTGAACGATTCCTAAAACTCAAAAATGCGATCAAAATAGTCATTGATTGATTTGAATATATCCTCAATGTGGAATGATGATAATATCGGTGTTCTGGAATCATTGTTGGGCGTCTTACATCCAGTAAAGTTGTCTGTTGACGCTTTATCGAGAAAAGATGCTACGAGAAAAGATATAATAAACGTGTTGATCAATAAACTAGAATCGATGGAAAACGATTTAGCCACAAAATGTTTGGAAGATCTTAAGAAGATTAATGACAGGCGAAATGTTACTTGATTTCTTTAATCAGGTACCTTCACAACCCAACGGCGGTTCGAATGATAATGAAAGAATTATACGCAATTGCAGCATAACGGCTTTGATCAAATTTACAGAAGAACTGTATAAAGATTGAACTTAGTATATAATTATTTCCCAGCAGCTCAAATTCAGCCGGAGATGATTTAGTTGATTGTGAACGTAGTTCCTGTTCCTTTAGTTGATTGCATTATTAAAAAAACAATTTTTTCTTTAATTAAAGACTGTGATTAAAAGTTCTACTTATTTATAGGAAGAGAGATAAAGATTTTTATGAAGATATTTCAGGTACCTACCTACTATTTGTTTAATTAAAAGACTGTGTGATTAATATTTTTACTTACCTCAGGAAAGAAGCTAAGATACATATTCAAAGTACTTACCTTTTAATAAAAAGACATTAAAAGTTTTATAGGAAGATACTTATTCAAAGTTTAATTTAGTTAGAAAAATGTGTAAGTAATTAAAATTTTAATTTAAACAAGACTGAATTAATAATAAATGTAGATGATTATTAATCAGCGTAATTTTATTTTGCATTTAATTAACAATTTTACGTGTTTTTTTAAAGTTTTAGAAATTTCTCGAAAATTCGAGAATTCCCAGGAATTCCTAGTCGAGAATTCTCGAGTCCCGAGAAATAAAATAAGTCGAGAAATCAGAAACCCTAATAATATTATTACCTATGAATTTGTATGAGAAACTGAAAAAAAATTTTACGTTATAAAAATATTTATTATGTTAGTCGAAATATTGACCCTACACACACTTTCGCTACCTCAAATATCTACACACTTTCGCTACCTCACGAGCAGTTGATTTATGTATTTATTGATACCACTCCTGTAAAAGGCTTGTGGACGGATATCAATGAATTTTTCAAAAGCCCTAATCACAGCTAGTTCAGACTCAAATTTTTTTCCTTACAAAAAGTTTTCCAAATTTCGACAGTAATGGAAATCTGTCGGGGCAAAGTCCGGTGAGTATGATGGGGCAGGGATAGTCTCCAGGGACAGCAACTGTCGTATGAGAAATGTGTGAACAAATGAAATACTGATTTTGAAATAAGAACATTATAGCTATTAGATGCATTTTGTTTTATTTTGGAATTCGAATTAGAACAGAAGATATAAAAACTCAGTGGCCAGTAATAAAATCGGTCATTTCATAGGTAAGCACATAAAATAACCTTAGCAAATCGTACCTCAGTGTATAGTAAATTATAAATAAGCTTCTGAATATTTGTTCTTACCAACAGGTATAAAAGTAAGCAAATATAGTTATCTCATGACAATTTAATTAACAGAAGCATGTGATTTCTAAATTTTTGCTAAGATTTGCTAAAGTCATACAGCCATCTTTCCATCGTAATGTCTCGGTAATGCGACACTTTAGGACGTCATATTACATAGGATTTTTTTGTCTATGCATCTGCTATCGATATATGAAAGTCCCTAATACCAGGTGGTTTTGAAAAAAAAATCGAAATTAAAGCAGCTTGGGACTATGTCACAAAGTTTCGAACCCCTTTGTAAATATTGAGAAAAACTATATCATACCTCAACAGCATCTGTAGTTGCAAGTGATGCTCTAGATTCAAAATCTTCAGGTTTAGTCAAAAGTGCATGATTGCAACATTTTTTTAATTCAATAACAATGTTAATGAATGTGCCTATGGAACCTTTAACGCCCTTTCTCAAAGCAGTGTAATTTTTTGTAAGAATCCACTTGTAATATTGTTTCTGTATAGAAGTCATCTCTACTCTCAATATTTGTTCTACTTTGGCAGGTAAAGACTTTTCTACGTCTTTCTTTTGTCGCCGCAGTATAAATGGTTCTAATTGTTTGTGTAGTTTCTCATAGCCCTTAGTTGCAGCATTTTCGTGGTCCTTTTCAAATTCTTCCCAGGTTTCAAACCTAAGAAAAATATAAACAATGATTTTAAGAAGTATTATTGAGTAATTTGAAAGGATTTAAAACAATTTTGCTTATATTTTAGGCGATACTTACTTGTAAGGCATTATAAAATGCAATAGAGCCCATAGCTCTTTGAGTGAATTTTGTAAAGGAGTGCCAGTGACCAACAGTCTATGATTAGTTTCAAACTCCTTAAGAGCTTTGTATAATAGAGAATCATCATTTTTTAATCTATGCGCTTCATCTACTAATAAACACGCCCAACTAAACGATCTTAGGAACTGTCTGTCTTTCAGTAAAATCTCATAGGTGGTTAAAATTGCATTGAACTTTAGTCTTTTTGAACTAGCGAAACTCCATTCAAATTGTCTAATCTGTAAATATAATTTAAATTGTAACTAATATCAATCTGCAGGTAATACTCATAAAATAATTCTCAGTAATGTATATTTTACTTACAATATCTCTACTAACAACATCACCTAAGTATGTTACAACATTTATATCTGGCGCCCATTGCTGAAATTCTCTTTGCCACGCAGTCATTGTACTCAGTGGTACAACACAAAGGAATGGTCCATAAAGTTGTTGAGATTGAAAGAGGTAATAAAGAAAACATATTGTCTGAAAACAAAATATATCAATATGAACAATCTAAATACATTCAGATCAAACAAAAGAAAGTATTATTGAATCATTTTAAAATAGCCTACCTGTATAGTTTTGCCTAAGCCCATCTCATCGGCAAGAATGACAGAGTTGTCTTTACACCAGGAATGTATTAACCAATTTAAGCCATCCATCTGGTAATCTCTTAAACAATATGTCTGAAAAATACAAAAAGGGTAAATAAAAAAATTACAAGTTATTTATAGAGACCAGAAGCAACCAAATCAAAACACACCAAAAATCGTATTAACAGTACCTGATCTTTGCCCATGTACTCTGGCTGTTCTTTAACTTGATGGAATTTCGGCCGCCTCCTCAGAACTGGACAATGTCTTGAGGGTGTAGTTTTGGCGGCTTCCCTGTATTTAAAATTTTCTACCTTCTCTGGCCATCGCCTTTCAATAAGAGCCGCATCTTCCCATGTAGCATCAGCATAAGGAAGAGATTCCCATTTACAGAAGTATTCATGAGCAGTTCCCCCACCTTCCAACTCACGTGTTTGTTCCGCTGTAAGACAATGTCACATAAATAATATCACATAAACATAACAAAAAAAAAGAATGTAATCATCAATTAAAAAATTACCTATAATTCTCTCTACATAGTAGTAAGTTTTCACCAATTCCTGCTGCAACTCTGATTGACATTCATAATAGTCAATATCTTCTGGTCCAGCTTGTTGCCTCCACCAACTAAGTTCTGCTTCTTTTTTAATATAGTTTTCTAATTTTTTAAGGCCCTTAACTTTTTGTTCAGTAAGTGATTTTTCAGACTCCCAAGTATTATGGATATGAGACCATCCTTTCCATTTTATCAGATACTGCGGTTCAGTGGTTTCTTCATCATTTGGATTGCATCCTTCATTGGGATCGCCATTTTCTTCTATATAATAAACTGTAGTCACATTTCCAGTGACTGCACAATGATAAGAAGACATTAGCTAAAATTTAACATGTACATTTTGCACCAAAATGCAAATTTTGAAAAGTAAAATAAGAATATCAAAAAATAGATGAAAAATACATAATAACACAACAGGTATTTTTTTTTTCTGATGATGATTATACCTCCTTTCTTTCCTCGTCGTTGACCAAGAACTCTTTCGATGGTCTCGCTGTGGTCCTCAGGTTCAGGTTCCGCCTCTGCTTCACCATCAGCACCTTCCACTTCTAAAAGATCTGAAGAGTCTGTTTGTTCATCACTTGCTTCTTTATAACTAACTGCTGCACCTGTACGCCGCGTTGCTGTACGGCTAAAAAAGACTATTTTTGAAATAATATTAAAAGTATTTTTATACCAAACCATAACAAATATTTATTCCCCTCTTCCCCTTATTTATCTGGGAAATATCATATATAGTTTTTTATGACTATATTGAAAGCACAAAGTAACTGGGAGAGGTGATGCAAGCCTGCCCGCAGCCAATAAGTGCAAGCAATAAAACATACAAACAGGGTCATACTGTAAACTATAAATTATACCTTCTTGTTTCTTCATCAGAGCCTTCAGTGCTTTCTTCCTCATCACTAGAAAATCTTCTTCTGGTAGGTTTCTTTTTCCTGAGGTGCACATTCCTCTGGCCTGGTCGTTTAGATGGAGGAGGGGGAGATCCTTTCATATCACTGTCACTCTCTGATGTGTCAGAATTCCATGAATCACTAAAAAATAAATAATCATAAAAATAAAAAATACATAAAATATACAGGAAACTTTTATTTGAAGGATAATCGTAAGTTATTGGTTTATTACTGTACAACACAATTTATTTTTGTATTATATTAATTAGTATCTAATTTAAAATAATTATAATTATTATTTCATTAAAAGTACCTTTTCTTTCTACTTTTCCTATTGTGCCTTCCTTTATCACTAGAATCACTATCAGCGATTTTGAGTCTATCTGGCTCTTTCCTGGACCTACCCGACCGTCTTATACCATATATGTCTGGGTTATCTTCCCAAAGATCCGATTTGACCTTGCCATGATTACTTCTTGATTTGGTCTTTGGGGTATCCCCATCTGAAGAATCTTTATCTGTTTGATGGTCGGATTTTGAGGAATTTGCATTACTGTGTTTAAGTGAGGATTTTGTGTCATCACTGTGATGAGATCCATCTCCAACAGATGACTTTTCTGAACCAGACCTTACTTCAGATCCTGATCCTGAAGAGCTTGATCCACTTTCACTGTCAAAATAAATGTATTATATAAGACACCAAATTCTTGAAGGATTTGTAACAATGTTTAAAAATTTATAAAAATTACCAACCTTTCACTCCCTGAACCTGATCCACTGGAGTCACTTTTCTCTCCTTTTTCACTTACTGAATCACTTCCAGACTCAGATATGGATCCTTTCTGTAAAAAAAAAATGACCCTGTCAAATCTATACCACCCCAAAACACAACTAGGGGAAAAATCAGGTCCAGAATAGTGTCAAGAACCACTATTATATGGGCAGCACCAAAATAGCTAGACTAATTATAAGCAAGAGTTCCTGTTATCTGACAAGGTTCTGAGTCCTGTTAGACACGGTACATCTACACACACCTAGTGCTACAGGCAAAGATGGCAGCAAATCTTTACAATAATTCACATATATCGGCAAGAAGTCTCCATTGAGTTGGAGGCAGTAGTAAAGACTTACTAACAAGAGAACATTCTTCTTGACTACAGCATACTCCAGAAAAGTGAAGAACAATTATAGAAATACTTAAGCCTCTATTTATTCAAATTCTTCAAAAACTAAAAGGAACATTATATAACACTATAAATAGAAACATTAATAAATAGTCATTTAAAACATAATTTTTACACAAGGAAAAGTAATGGAAATTATTGAATCTCAAAGAAAAGAATTGAAATCCTAACGCATAATGAGAAGTGTATACTAATTATAAAATTTACACAATATAATGTGAGAAATCCCTAATAATCTTAAGTTTATTTTAATTTTACTCAACTTTACTCTGTGCTTATAGATCTTATGCCACCAAAAGCAAATTCAATGACTTTTTATGTATAACACAAGAAAAACATTGATCGCTTATATTGCAGAGTTCAAAACAATATTATAATTCCAGAAGCAATACACTACTGAATTTCCATTACATGTGCATGATGATTTTGTGGTAAAGAGGCAATTATATTTAATAAAACACTTGAAAATGAGTATTATATGGAAATGAAGTACACATAACCTAAAAGATACTATGTTTTTATGCTGAAAACTATATTATTTTCACAAAAATAAGTATTAAATTTTATTGTAATTCAAGGGAAAGTAAGCCTCAGTGCTTCTGCATTTCTGAGCGTTTAAATAGAACAAGTACTGAATAAAATATTCAAACATAATCTCCAAAAGATGTATCTTCATAAACACTGCTTGGTAAGACCTATTTTCAAAGCCAAATTGCAAAAATGGGTCCCATTCTAAAAAGATTTTTTTTGGCCATTATAGAAAGATTACGTAACAAAGAATTATTGGAAACACATTCTTCGGTGGAACAACAATATTTTCATAGATAAAATCACTGAGATATATAGTAAACAATCACAAAAACCCTTAAAATTTAGTATTACGTCTTAAAAATCCACCCTCGTTCAGGGCCACACCCAATCTTTCTAGAACATTCTTAATACAATGAAGATAATAAATCCTTCACGTGGTAAACAAATACACCAAAACAATAGTAAAAACAGCTTAAAAACACTTACCAGGTTCATTTTGCAGAAAATACAATGAATTCACCGTTACTTGGAAAATGTTGGGTTGAAACTACTAAAAAGTAAGAAATTCATTGAGAAAAAACGAACAAAAACTTTTGCTGTGATCCTTTTTAACATAATTTTATAAAAAACCAATTTATTACGAAAAAATATTTTGCAGTAAAATCTTGTTAAGCGACGCCATTTTGTCGTCGCATGAATTCTGGTGACGACGGAAATGAAATACCAGTAATTTTTACACAAAAACTTGATAAAAACAAAGTAAAGAGTAGGAATAAACACTAAAAATTCAAAAATGAAACTTTAGAGTCGTCAGAAATACTTCGTTCTACACTGGAAACGATATGAGCAGCGCGCACTAACAGCGAAACCTGTAAGCTACAGCCATATTGCCATCTGTCTTCCTGGCACGAATTTTGCACGAAACATTTTATGGAAAAAACTTAACAGTGTTGCCAGTCCCCAATCAACGTAATTTCCGCTTTAATATTTTTTTTATTTATGCTCTATGTAGTCCTTAGAATAATTAACAAGCATACAACTAACAACAACATCAAACTAACAACAACATAAGCATAAAATAACACATACAATTAAACCTAAGGCAATTAATTGCATATAACTAATTCCATTACATATAATTAATATATAGGTACAATTAATTAAATTGTAATCAATTAAATGCCTTAATCTATAATAGGTTTATAACGTTTACCAGAATTGTCCCTACCTATAATACTGCCAACCCTATAATTCTATATCTATGCCAAAATGATTATATGGTCACCGAATTGCCTTTAATTTTTAAACCATACCAACATAATTTGTTTATTAATTGTTGTAAAAATATGTACTTACAACACGAAAAGTATATTTCAATTCAAAAATATATGGACAATAAATTGTTTTGTGAACTAAAATAAAATCATAATTTCTGCGGCAAAATAGATGATCTCTAACAAATTGTTTCTGGGTAGGAAGGATTTTCGCATTGTTTAAAAAATAACCACGAAGTCTGAGGCGATGGCTCTGCAGTGCTATTCTGTAATATACCAATTTGTCGCTGTACTCGACGACGAGCTCGACGACGAAACATCCTTGAGATCGACTGTGAGCGCAGCGCTGCGTGAAACGGTATTCACGATCACAAATAAGCTCGTCGTCGAACTATAGGCTGCATCAACTCGTCGCTGTTTCAAAGACGAGTTAAGGTTTGCCGCAAATTTCTTCACATCATAATCGATATTTCCTAGACTTCATTTTAATCGGTTTAAAATTATTGTTTTATTAGAATTATTAATTTATTTGGTAAAATAGAGTGAAAATATGATTTTACATACATAATTTAAGCCTCATTACTTTTTTTAAATTATTCTTTTTGGCTGAATGTTAATTCCTATGCCAAGTCGTTATAAAAAATACCGGCCGACTGACTGACGCGGTTCTTTCTTTGCATTTTCT
Source organism: Sesia apiformis (assembly GCA_914767545.1). NCBI lineage: Eukaryota > Metazoa > Arthropoda > Insecta > Lepidoptera > Sesiidae > Sesia > Sesia apiformis. Next base: position 13,357,119 of record OU611948.1, on the reverse strand, counting down.
GCTTTATATGTTTTTTTATTTATAATTTATAATAATAGAAACGTTAGCCCGATATAATCAATCGTATTTTACTTTTAATATTGTGTTAAAAATATAGACAAAAGTGTAAGTATTTGTTACATGCAAATTACAAGTTTAAAATAATTTAATTTTGTATATTTGATTTTTAGCACATAATTTTGTAACTTTCTGTGTTTACAAATGTTTTTTGTAATTTGTTGCATGTCAAGAGGCGTCGTCCCTTCGCAAGCACAGCTGGAGAAATTAATTGACAGCATAGAGGTGAAACGGTGGCTTGCAACAAGGCTCGCTCTGACATCCCACTTAAAAGACCGCACGAGAACAGCCTGACAAGATATAGCTGTCAAGCTGAACAGTGATGGGCGAGGCTGCATTAAAAATGATCTAAGGTTTGTTTACATTTTTATAAGTATTTATCTAGCTTTGTAATAAGTACCATGCTTGGTAATTGTTTTGTGTAGAGAACACTGGCAGTTATGGGAGGAGAGCGGGTTGCTGTTGGTGATAGGGATCTGGAAATTAACCGTTTTCGTGTGTTTCTTTTGCAACTGCTTATAAGTTTTTGATTTTTTCAAATCCTATATTTTTTATTGTATGAGTTAATAAATTTATTTTTCCATTTGTAGCAATTAACAAATGAAACAGAGCCAATGGCTCATGATAAAACAGAAATGCAAAGTGCTGTTGAATTGGTATGTATTACATAATAGTTTGTACATTATTACACCACATTAATATTGAGACATTGGTAAGAAAATTACAGAATGAGGTTATTCCAAATCCTACACCTGCTGCACCTCCTACAATTAATACTCCTAGTGCTACATCAAGTAACATATTTTTTTGTTATTACTATTATTTATTCATTTTTATTACTGGGCAGTTTACATGATTATGAATGAATAGGCCCCAGGTTTGATTCCTGGTTGGGGAAATTTGGAAAATCTTTGGACCTGGGTGTTCCAAGAGTACTCCAGGCTGTCTTAGTTACTGATATTCCTGAGCCCAGGAAATATATTTGTCAGACACTATGTTATTAATATTATAAATGCAAGTTTGTTTGGATGTTTGTTGCTTAATCAAACTGAAATGGCTGAAGGAATGTAGATGAAATTTAGCAGTAGATTATGTCCTGGAATAACACATAGGATACTTTTTGTTATGCTAAAGTCCATGCGAACAAAGTCATGGATAAAAGCCAGTTTACTATATATGTGCTAATTGTTTCTTTTCTTTATAGTTCCACGTCATCGTCGTCTGGTAACCCCAATGACGTGTGATCTGACAGCCACCACCAGTGCAAAGGCAGTCCCGGATGGCGAGTCTAATGGAGCACTTCATCACTATCGAAGACAAGGGTGTTGACATTGAGACCATGTTGGCAGAAAATCAACAGTCTGATTCATGTTTTACACGACATGATTGAGGCATGGTCAAGACAAAATCAAGGCTTACAAGATTTAGTTACAAACATTTTAATCAAATAATTAGGTATTTTGTAATTTTTTGTTGTGTGTAATTTGTAATTGAATCTTGTAAAACTTTACTTGGGTTATAATTTAAAAATAAAATATTATTTTTCATCAACTATTCGTTTTATTTTTTTTACTTCCCATTTCCATCTAATAAAAGTTTTATTTTAAAAAATAGTCAGCATATTAAACATAGTAATAATTTCTCTATGTTGTAAGTTGTAAATACAAATATCAGTTACTAACAGTTACATACACCTACATATATAAAAAGAGATGTCCTGACTGACTGATTGATTAATCATCGCCAAGCCTAACCTAAATTTAAATGTTTTGACAGAACTTATGGACTGACTAGGTATATTTTTCAGCCTAAACATTTACCATTATACTCTTTACAACAACATAGAAGTCATAGATTTTGGACAAGAGGCCCTTAATGATGTGCACACCATAACTGTTTCACTACTGCCTATTTAACCATCTACTTGCTAAGTTATCTTGGGATGTTTGCTGCCGTCTCAGTGTTCTCAATAATCAGTTCTCTTCTTCAAAATCTCTTGGGGCTAATGAAGGAGTGGATAGTCCAGTATGGTTACAAATGTGCAGCACACAGCAAGCCACCACACTATCTTGGCAACCATTTTGGGATCATAGTGTAGTACCCTGTGAACTAATAAGCATCTGAATCTTCCTCTCAATTACTTGGTAAATTGCTCTATACAGATGGCTGAGACACATATGTGTCTATATTTTTGCCTATTATTTTTTGATAGCTCCCACTAGCTAAAAATGACAGCATATACAATATCTGAAACATAAACACAAGTTTAGAGGTACACGTATTTTATATAGACCATCCATTTGTTTTATTTTCTATTACTAATTGATTCTAAATAGGTAGGAGAATAAATGTAATAACTAATAATAGGTAATAATTATCACTGTTTATAAGTCATATAACTAAAATCTAGCGCTGACCGTTATTGCGCAGAAGTCAAAAATAAGGTATCTTGGGGGGGCTAGAGGGATGAAGGGCGGGCGTGCGTAGCGCCGATTGGCTCTCCAGTCGCATTCCGTCCCCCGTACTGATACGACGCCCCGCGGACTTCCAGTGTACAGTCGCGTTCTGAATTTTATTGTTATTGCTGTTAATTTTTGTTATTGTTTTTGTTAAGTTTGAGTTTGTTTGTTAAATATTGTTTTTCTTTGTTTTTTTAAGTTTGTTTGTGACTTTAAAGTGAATATGCCTAAAAAAAATACTGTTTTGAGAAGACCGGCAAGGAAAATGGTGTATGACGTGCATTGTTTTTTGAAAAGGGAATCTAATGAATTAATCGATTCTTTAAAACAAATAAAAAGTGAGATTGGCGAAGCTACGAGTATTTTACTCAATCATTCGGACAGCAGAACTTTAAATTTAAGCCAGATAAAACAAACTGCAGAAGTTATTAAGGCGGGAAATATGAAATTAAATGGTATAATTAGTGATTTAGGGAAAATTCAAAAAAGGACAGCAGAGTCTACAAATACGTCAATTGCAACGGTAAGGAACATCTCCACTCAAGCCAATAGTTCCGATTTGATCACAGTGTTCAGAACACCTGGCAAAAAACGTTCCAGAACAAAACCGGTCACAAATATCGATAACTTTGACCAAGGAGTAATAAAAAGGTGCATTCATAATTTTCACAAGACAAATAATGAACTTCCCACCGTCGGAAAGCTGAAAAGGAAGCTAGAGGAAGACATAAATTTCAAAGGCTCGGAACGAAGTCTTCGGCGAATAATTAAGAGTTTGGGATTTCGGTGGAAAAATACTGAAAACAGCCGGAAAGTGCTGATTGAGACTTCAAATATACGGTTGCAACGTATCGAATATTTATGTAAAATAAAGCAATATCGTCAAGAGGGAAGGCCTATCGTTTATACGGACGAATCTTACGTAGATTCATCGCACTCTTCTTCAAAAGCCTGGACCGATGGTACTACTAAGGGCCTCAAGAAACCTATTTCGAAAGGACAGCGAGTTGTCATTGTCCATGCAGGGACTGAAACTGGGTTTATACCCCATGCGTTGCTGACTTTTAAAGCTGGTACCAAATCAGGTGACTACCACGACAATATGAATTTCGAGAACTATGAAAAATGGCTTAGAACTCAGTTAATGCCCAACCTACCACCCAATTCCGTCGTAGTAGTCGACAACGCGTCCTATCATAATAAACAGTGGGATCTCGCACCAACCTCTAATTCCAAGAAAGCTGACATGCAAGCTTGGCTCACTGAAAAAGGCATACAGTACGAGGAAACACTAATGAAACCTGAGTTATACAATTTAATAAAAGCAAACAAGGAAAGATTTAAAACATTTTCGATTGACCGAATCCTAGCCGAACAAGGCCATCAAGTGCTGAGACTACCACCATACCACCCAGATCTAAATCCTATCGAAATGGCATGGTCCGATATAAAACAATACGTAGGCAGCAAAAATGTGAAATGGAGTGTTACTAAATGTACAGAGCTAATTCAAGAAAATGTTTTACTGATGGGTGCATGGGATTGGCAAAAGTTATGTAAAAAGGTGAAGGATATAGAAGAGCAATATGCAAAGAGTGACCATGTCGTGGATTTGGTAACAGAAGAATTCATTATTCGCGTTGATGGGGATAGTTCAGAGGATAGCCTTGGTGAGTCTGATGACGATGACGCTGCTAGTGCTGACGACCGAAGCAGCCCCGAGCCCGGGCCCTCAACAAGCAAAAGGCCCTGTCGAGATACCATTGAAGGCGTGATACCATTGCCTGATTCAGACTAGACCAGACTTATATCTTAAATAAAAATTGTCAAATTCGATTATGTTTTTATTTTTATTTTCCCCATAAACTCGTTAAAAATTATGTCTTGGGTAACATGAAATCTTTGTAAATTGGAACTATAACACATACACACACATATACCTATTGTTGAGAAAATAAAGATTTAAATTTGACGACTGGCACGTGATCAACTTTGTACAGAAGTAATTAACACTTTAACATTAACTATTTATTAAAGTATAATATTTGCGTGCGCGACAGTACACATGCGCAGCTATCCTTCACATTTCGCTCAGCGGCAGACTTGCTTTTTGTCATTACATTAAAATAATGTCATTAGGATTATTTAGCTATTAAATATTTAAAGTAATAATTGTATTGCGTGCGCGACAGTACCCATGCGCAACTATCCCCTCCACGTTTCGTTCAGCGCTAGACTTACGTGCCGCTACTTGTACAAACAAACCTTAAGCCTATTAGATAAAGCCCCAGAACGACCACATAGAGGTAAATACGTAGTAAGGTCATTTTCTAACATATTAATTAAGTCCTCAGATAATCTATAGTGACTAATGAAGTCTACATCGTGTGAAATAGTTCGTATGTTTCTGTTGTTGTGCCTGTCAACGCTTCTTTAAGTTGTCACTTTTTTTTACCCTCTTCCAGTAAATACAGCATTGTAAACAAAAGAGCAGCCATTATTTTTTATTAAATGGACATGAAATACTTCAAATCAAATTTAAATAAAACTAGAAAATAATGTATGTTTCATTCAAATCAGTCTCAATTATTGTAGCTTTTGGATTTGACAGTTAAAATCAAGGCTGTGGGCGAGGCTCTAGACGAGCTCGACGCTGTTTTTAGTTGCAGAATACCAAAATCTATGAAGAAATAAACTGTTCGACTTTGAGTAGTTCTAGTTCACGCCGTCCTCGTCGTAGAGCGATAGTGTCGCTTTAAACTATTTTGTGAATACCGTATAAATAAATAAAAATAGTAAATAATAAGTGATGTTTTTTTATAATTACATAGTCGTGTGTTATTTTTGACCGCGATATTTAAATTAAAAATATCGACTTTTAGCAATATCGATATACCTATCTTTCACTAAGATTATTGTAGTACAACACTAAAAACAAGTGACATAAAACGGTCACATTCCTTCCTCGCGCATTCAACTCGTTCCGGGACTATACAATATATACTTATTCTGTCGACTAATAAAAAAAAATATCTTACAAACTTCTTTATTTTCTTTAGTAGTTAATTCTTAAATCAGAATATCCTTCTTCCAAGAATCTGAATACCTATTTGGTTCCACACCCTTTGCTTAACAATTTTATCTTTATATATATATATATATATATATATATATATATATATATATATATATATTCCTAGACTAGATTTATCCCATAAGCATGGTCTCGTTTCCACAAGTTCCAGTAAAGTAACTATATCGTTGGTTCGGAGGAAGACCGGCATAAGTAAAAAATCACAAATATTGGGGAGACGCGTTTTAAAATTCTGTAAAATTATATCTTAATCTAACTCAAAACTGAAATATGATAGAGACAAGCCATTTTGTGAAAGAAAATTTGTCATTTTGTTAGTTGATTTATTAATATGGATTATGCACACACAACCCTATTTCCACCCTTAATTTAGAGTTGTGACTGTTTTATCCGAAAATTTATTGAAATTTTTGAAAATTATTTAAGGATCTTTATATGGAAATTGGAATTAGAATAAACAATAATTCAAAGAAACTGACTTTATTGCCTTTTTTATTTTACAGAAGGTACAACTAATAAGAAATATTAAATAAATAAAGAAAATTCTATTTTAGGAACTGAAATAATCACTAATCAATTATCATAACATTACAAATTAAGAAAAAAAAATTACAAATATTTATAAAAATCTAAGTAATATCGAGGCACAACGTTTTTCTGTACTAAAGAAATTATTCCCTGTTTTTTAGTTTCTGTAATTCCTGTTTTAGTATTATAGGCTTTATTTAAATGTATGCAATTAACATCAATTTTTTCACTTCTAGTGCTTCGTAAAAAAATTATGCTAGAATAATTTTGTTCTTCATAAGAATTTTTATAAAAAATTTCTCCAATCGCTTCACTCTTCACCATTAGAACTTTCACTTCTGCTATTTTCATGTTACGTTGTACAGCGCTGATGCCAATCCGTGCAGCTAGATCCTTGAGATCAACGATATCTTCGTAACATAGTTCTTCAACTAAATACGGTTTCCCAGTTTTCTTCGCTTGTCTTATGAGCGTCACATATTGTTCCGGAAGATAAATAGGAGCAGATTTTTTAAATTTAGTTATTGTTCTTTCAATGATTGAGTGCGCACTATCACCCTCATTCTGTGTGTGTCCGGTTATGAGGAATTTATGAGTAATAGAATTTATATATTTTAATTTAGAAACCGCATAAGTGTAAAGTGCAAGAATAAATTTATTTTTGTTTTGCCCGGCGCAATTGTCAGAATAGAAAACAACATCAATTTTTCCGTTGTGTTTCTTATCTTCTAAACTCTTTAAATAACGCCAAACGCAGGTACCCATTTCGTTTGCTCCTCTGTTCGCCTGTCCTTCATGCCAAATATAGCATCGAACTTCATTAGTCTTCAAGTCGTACATTGTCAAATTAAAAACATTTAATTTAGATACATAATAAAATGATGAAGCGTTCCCTACAGGGCAAGGCAGTACAGCTTGTAAATCGTAAACAGCGACTACACAATTAGATTCCTTGTCTTTTTCTTTTTCTAATCGGGAGAGGTCTTTTTCTCGTATATGAGTACCTATCATATATTTTTTTTTAGTTGTAACCTTTCCTCTTCATCGGCATGTGTGTAAGCCAAGCAAAGCTCACACTGGTCCTTTTTCGGGTTAAAGAAGCCAATATTGAACTCATTATTAAAGATTGAGAAATACATCGTATAATTCGCGTACGCAGCGTTTTCTTCTTCACACGACAGCTTATAGTCTCTATATAATTCAGCAATTGACTTTCCTCCTTCTATATACTCTTTACTAGTCTGAGACCTACAATAGTGACTTTCTATACGCGGTATTGACATAATGTGGTTTCGGACACCTTCTTTAATATCTTGAGAGACTGTCGCATGATTACCATGCTTTCCTCTTAATTCGGGTTTAATTATTCCTTTAGTCAGAGATTCTTATTTTTTGATTACAGTTCTTATAATTCTACTATTTATACTCAGGGACGTAACTAGGCTAAATATCACCCGGGGCAATACCTCACTTTGGCGCCCCCCCCCCCCCCCCCCCCTTCACCCACTTAAACGAAGAATGGCCAACCATGACCAATGAAACGAAAACTCTCCTAAACAACACTCCTGAGATTGTTACCAAACATTTACTATAGTTTTCATAATTAACTTGGGTAGGTGGTAAGTAAATGCTCGATTTCAAAGGTAAAAAGTTAATTTAATAGTTATTGAAATCACGCAATCAATAGTTACATAGTGTATTGGGCCTATACAGTTTACACGTATATTTATGTATATCTAAAAGATTCTGAAAAATAGTGAAAAACTTTGGTGAAACTTAAAACCTGAATATGAACTAAAATTTTACTTTACGACTTTTTGTAGCTGCAGAAGTCCTTACAATTTCGTCAAAAGATAGTTTAGAAGCTATTTGGTGCTCTATGGAAATGATGCCAAGGTTGGTAAGTCGTTGCTGTCCTGTCAAGTTTCTGATATATTTTTTTATCTTTAATAAATGATAAAAAAATGCAGTTAAATGCCGGTGATTTACGTCGAAATTGACGCCAAATATTTTATTTTTTCTCTTGATTTGTGTTAACTTACGGAAATATTTGTACACTATGTGTCAATAGAATTATATACAGGGCCGTCTTTACCAGGGGGTGCAAGGGGTGCGGTGCACCCCGGGCGCTCACCTTTTAAAGGTAATGAAAAAATATAACGCTATAGTAAACAATTACACAATAGGATATTTGACTGTCATAGGATACACAATAGGATATTTGACTGTCATAGGATACACAATAGGATGTTTGACTGTCTTAGGATACACTCCCGCACCCCGGCGCAGAATAGACTTAAGACGGCCCTGATTATATACTACGTATAATTGTACTTTTTCGTTGTTGAATTAATGAATTTTAGTGGAAGGAACGGCTCTGAAGGCGCATTTATGCTAAAACATGATATGGGAGATTGAGTACTACAGGATAAATAAAGAAATATTTCGAAATGTATTACATTAAATGTCAATACAAAAAATGAGCTATTTAAAATATTTACTCTAGAAATGTAAAGCAACTTTCACTTCACCTATAGAAGACCTCAAAAACTTGTATTATTCGCTTAAAACGTGAAATGGCTCTTAAGACACACAACACCATACACATGGATAGCACTACATCGACAATTTTGCTCTAATTGCCGCTGGTGGGTCTGTGCCCCGCTTAACAGGGATCGCTCAGGAACTATCTAGTGCAGTGGTTCTCAAACTTTTTAAATGACGGAACCCTTTTGGGAAGCAAAATACTTGATGGAACCCTACAATAAAACAATTATTTTTATAAGTGTATTCTATATTAATCAGCATAATAAAAGTACAATGTATCAGTTACTAATTATTATTTACTTCACCACTTGGTAAGGACAATAATAGAAAACATTAAAAAAGAAAAAATCTAACTAGTGGGAGGTATGAAACTGTTTTTTATTTTTCATCAATTGCTTGATATCAGGTTTGATGGAAGAAAGTTGGAGTCTCATATCAGCTTCGGCGTCCAGTCTATTGCGATATTTTGTTTTCGTGGCTGCGTAGGTAGAGAATCCTGTTTCGCACAAATATGTAGTTGGGAACGGGAGAAGAATATCCAGAGCCATTTGGCCAAGCATTGCATATTCATCTTGGATTCTGCACCAAAAATCATTAAGAGGCGTCGTTTTGAACAATGACTCCATACTTGTGTCTGATGACATTTCTAAAAGAGATTCATATATCTCATTTGACATGTTTTCAGGCTTTTCCAAGTTGGGTAAAAAAGGATTATGAATCCAGGAGTTCACTTTAATTTTTGTATTGTGTTCTTCGGGAAAATACTTTTCAAAAGATGCGCGCATCGAACTGAGATATTGGACCAATTCTTCAAACACATTATCTTCAAACATTTCTGAGTCGTTTTCGCTAACAAACTCACTGAGTAACGTAAAACTTTCTATTTCTTTCTTACCAATGCAAATGATCCAAAAATCTAATTTTCTTTTAAAAGCAGTTATTTTATTATAGGCCTGAAACACTGTTGTCTGTTTACCTTGCAACGATAAATTTAATTCGTTAAGTTTTTGAAAGATATCCGCCATAAAAGACAATCGGAACAACCAAGTTTTATCATACAAACGGTCCTTCAAATTAAAAGAAGTATCTGCTGAAAGAAACATTTGTAACTCGGCTCTAAGTTCAAATAGCCTTGTTAAAGTTTTTCCCCGAGACAGCCATCGCACTTCTGTATGGAGCAGCAGTGTTTTATGTTTGCTGCCATAATCTTCACACAATAATGAGAACAATCGGGATTGTAGTGGTCGTGATTTGATAAAATTAATTATTTTTACCGCTTCATCCATAACTAATTTTAGATTAGACGGCATTTGCTTCATCGCAAGTGCTTGTCTATGCAGAATACAATGACTGGAACTACAATTAGGCGCTTTATTTTTCATTCGTGACACTGCTCCTGCTGTTTTACCTGTCATCGCCTTGGCCCCATCTGTACAAATGTCAATGCAATTGTTCCAACTGAGATTATGTTCTTCAAAAAATATATTTATTTTATTAAAAATTTCTTCCCCGGTAGTGTTTGTAAGCAGCGATGAACACATAAGCATGTCTTCTTCAAAAGAACTTTTATATGGATATCTCACAATAACCAGCAGGATAGCCAAACCAGCGACATCAGTCGACTCGTCCATTTGCAAAGCGAATCGTGTATTTTGTAGACGTGTAACTAGTTCTTGTTTGACGTAGCTTGCCAGATCATGGATTCGTCGTGAAACAGTATCGTTTGATAGCGGAACAGTAGAAAGATGCTTTGCAGATTTTTCATCAAGCATACATTTTGTTATGTCTAATACACATGGTTTAATTAATTTCTCAGCGATAGTGTGCGCTTCACCTGCTTGTGCAATGCGATAGCTAACTAAGTATGATGCCTCCGTGGCCTTTTCGTTGGTAGTTTGTGTTACATGCATCATATTTTTTTGACTTTCTAATAACTGATCTTTTTTGCGAACAAAAAATTCTTTATTCTTGTCTTTAGTCTCGGGGTGTACGGTTTCTAAATGTCGACGCAATTTGGCAGGTGCCATGGAACTATTAGGAAGCAGTTTACTACAGAGCATGCAGAGAGGTGAGCCGTTGGAATCAACAAATCCGAAACTGATATAAGATTCATCATACTTCCTTTTTTTCGTCTTTGAAACCGTCGAGCTTGACGTCGTGGCACTCGTGGCATCATCTTCTGGATCGGTGATTGCTAAATTCTCCGCGCGCATTGCTTTTGAACATTCAGCGTCATTAGAAGATGTTGTTGGAACACGTTTAACACCTTTAAGCCAACGTTCCATTCTTCTTTATTTATAATGTTACAAGTCAGGATAGTGGGGTTTAAATAATGCACAATCGTTACTGCGTATAAGAGACTAAATTTAGAACCTACAGGGAAGAAATGTATAAAACTGAGACAACAGAATACAGCAGGCAGTAAAACAATGAACACTAGTTTCTCGCTAGCGAGCTTGTAAGTAGGTAGTAACTTATCGCTCCGAACGCTAATCATCAACTGACGACGCCAACGCGCGATCGCCGCTTTTATACTTAGTCCTAGACTCGATCTCAAATATTCTCGAAAATACTCGAGTCGGCACCTTTGATAAACAAAAAGCAAAAATAAAAACAGAAATTTAAAAATAGCGTTGTAAACAATATCGACTTTATCCTTTGAAGTTAGAGACGAAAGTCGCTAGTTGACAACTATAGCGTCTAATTCAGAGGCGGCTTTTATCAAAGAGACTGAGCGCTTACAAGTATACTACCCGCTCGTTTTAAGTTTGCCGCTGGCGATAGGTATGAGTGTATGACGTTCGAAATTTTTTATTTAATTGTAACAATAAAAATTGTGTACGTTAGATATTTGGGTAAAACTATGACACATTATAAGTTTTGTTGTCACGTGGGGGAGGGTACGCGCATTCCACAGACCGGCAAACTTAGAGCGAACGCGTTGTACAAGTATAAAATTGTTGAGACCAAACTTATGAGATATTGTACCAGCTAATGTAACACAAGCTTATACAAATACAAATAAATAAATAAATAACATTCATAGCGTTTTGTCTCCGCGCGGCCGCGGAGTCCGCACAGCCGCGGAGCGACCAGAGAGAGGTGTTTTGATTTTTTTATTTCTAAATTCTTGCGGAACCCCGACAGAGGTATCACGGAACCCTAGGGTTCCGCGGAACACACTTAGAGTATAGCTGATCTAGTGTAACACTAGATAAGTTAAAACACTTAATAAGTTAATAAACAGTTAATAAGTTAAAACACTAGCTAGTAGTGTTTAAATAATGAAATCGTGTGATGAAGCCAGTGCAATATATAATAGATAATGTTTAAACTAAGCATCCATAGATTACTTACTTGCTAATATAAGAAATAAATCACATTTAAATTATCGCCAACTTGCACGATCTCTATAGACTATAGACCATATATGGGCAACAACCAGCCCGCGGGCCGGATCCGGCCCGCTGTAAGATATGATCCGGCCCGCGAGACATTTTGAAAAAACCCAATTAAAAAAATATTACATTAGGTACTTATACTCACGGGAGTGACAGTGAGGCGGCAAACATCAAATCCTTTGATGTTTGCCGCCTCACTCTTTGATAATCGCCGTCACTCGGCTTGCTCGATCAAATTCTTTGAGGTTTGCCGCCTCACGGGCGACACATCAAAAGATTTATTGCTTCTCAATTATTCTAAACTAGTTTATTCCAGATTATTCCTTCATTTTGCCTATATAAGCGGGTGGATGGCCCGAACGTTAGTTCAGTTCTATTTGAGCTACCGAGGTGATAACTTGGACAAGCGATATCCTAGCGAACTGCTCGAGCCGTCAACCTGCTTTGTGACTTTGTGTGCATCTTGAGTGGTTACTAACTATAGTTTGTTATTAAGTTTATTGAACGAAAAGTAAACAAAAATGATGTCTGGTGGAAAGAAACGAAAAGTAGATACAGAGGGTCGCCAGTTTCAAGAAAAATGGACTGAAGAATTCTTTTTTATCTTGCACAATGGTAAGCCTATTTGTTTGCTGTGTAATGAATCCATTTCAGTAATGAAAGAATTCAATATAAAGAGGCATTACTCAACTAAGCATGCTACGCTGCACTCACTGACAGGACAATTAAGAACAGACAAAATCCAGAAGCTTACCGCAAATTTGGAAAAACAGCAATAAATGTTTCATAAACAAAGAACACAACTTGATAATGTTGTGAAAGCTAGTTTTATAGTTAGCTCAAAATTGGCAAAGGCATTAAAACCATTTGCTGAAGGAGAATTTATCAAGGAGTGTATGTTAGAAGTTTGCGGTATTTTGTGTCCTGAAAAGAAAAATGAATTTGAAAAAATTAGTTTGTCAAGACGAACTGTTGTTCGACGTATAGAAATGATGGCTAATGATATAAAAACAACATTGACTGACCGTATGGCTGGTTTTGAATCATTTTCCATAGCATTAGACGAGAGCACCGATTTGTCTGACACAGCTCAACTGGCTATATTTATTCGAGGTGTTGATAAGGAGTTCACTGTTACTGAGGAATTGCTTGCTTTACAGCCGCTAAAAGGAACCACTACTGGAGAGGATATTTTTATTGAAGTTCAAAAGGTATTCACAAGTTTTGGCTTGCCATGGTCAAAATTAGTTGGAGTATGCACTGATGGTGCACCTTCTATGGTCGGCTTACGTAAAGGTTTCATCGGAATTTTGAATGAAAAAGCAACAGAATTAAATGTGCAAAAAGATGATTTGATAGTCCTTCATTGCATTATCCACCAACAGAACTTGTGTTCTAAGTCCATTCGACTCCAGAATGTTATGAATGTGGTAGTAAAAACCATCAACTTTATTCGATCCCGAGGGCTTAACCATCGTCAGTTCAAGGCGTTTTTGGATGAAATATCAGCTGAATATAACGACGTAACATATTATTGTGAAGTCAGATGGCTGAGCAAAAGAAAAATGTTGAAACGGTTTTACGAGCTTAGAAATGAGATAGCAGACTTTATGAAAATAAAAGATAAACCACTATCTGAATTAAGTGACCCAAGATGGATACGTGACTTAGCATTTCTGGTCGATCTTACAGGCTATTTGAATGATTTAAATTTGAAACTTCAAAAACAAGGACAGTTAGTAAATGATTTGTACAGCCATTTGAAAGCGTTTCAGATCAAACTACGCTTGTGGGAGTCACAGATGCTGTCTGGTAACAGTTACCATTTCAACACGCTCTCTGCGTATGAAAATATTGCTATGCTCAATATGCTGAAGAACTCAAGTTACTGTCGGAACAATTTTCGAACAGATTTAGCGACTTCAAAAACATGGAAGACTGTTTCAGTTTATTTGCTACTCCTACAAAATATAATGTACAAAATGCTCCAATACACTTACAAATGGAGTTGATCGAGATTCAAGAAAACTCACTCCTAAAATCCAAATTTGAAGACGTAGAGTTGTGCGATTTCTACAAAAAATACCTAGAAAAAGACAATTTTCCGCAGCTTAGAAAATTCGCAAGAAGATTGATTTGTGCGTTTGGCAGTACTTATAAATGCGAACAGTTCTTTTCATTGATGAAAGTTAATAAATCAACACATCGTACAAGACTGACTGACGATAATTTGGAAAATTCTTTACGTCTTTGTATCAGTGGAATTAATCCAAATATCGATGGATTAGTTTCCCAAATTCAAGCTCAAGTGTCTCATTGATTTCGGTGTATTTAACTTTCGTAGTTTGTAACAATTGCAAATTTAACGATTTAATTATAATGTACCATTTTTTTAAATTTCATTTTGTTATTTTAATAAATTGTACTATAATAACATTGTCGTATTATTTCATGTCTAATATCTATCGCAAAAAATATTATCACTACTTTAAAATGCAGTAAGTACTTTTAAACGCGGCCCGCGAACGTATTTGCACGCTAAAGTTTGGCCTTCAACATGTCAAAGGTTGCCCATACCTGCTATAGACCAATCAAAATCGAGTACCTTCCCGCGCGCCGGCGCGCACCGCGCTCTAAATCTTTCTTCACATTTCCAGACCTTTCTGGACTCTGGAGATATCCTTATGACCCAATAATTCAAATCTTTGGAGCGGCAGTTTAAAATTTTATTAATATTATTTATTTATTTTATTATTTTTATCTTCCACTTGTATTTTTTGGAAAACAACAATTGCTATTTTGGCGCCCCTGAAAACCCGGCGCCCGGGGCACAAGCCCCGTCAGCCCCCCCCCTAGTTACGTCCCTGTTTATACTTAAAGTAGACATAAAAAAGTGTTAACATACGCGAATTTTTTGGCCATCAGAATGAAAATAAAATGAGTTGTTCAGTCGACGACAGCTGTCAGCCTTCTCATACCTATATTTCGGATTTATAGATTCAACAATACAAGTCGATATATAATCTCGCTGTCTTTGAAGGTTTGCCATGCCCCAATATTCGTTAAAAAAATTTTGCCTACATTCTTCTGATAATTTAATAGAGCATTTTAATCGGCACTTATCATTGCAAGGTGGTAATAGTTTCTTGGCATTTCGTGTAACCTGTACCCTTTCTTTAGTGCCGTCATCTTTTGTAATCGGCCGTACTGAATTGTAACTTAAACTACTATTTCTGAGATGTTTTGCTTTATTCTTTTGCCATTTTTCTTGATTACGTTTTTCTTGATTACGTTTTCGTTTTCTGGATGTCTTTTCTACTAAAGAGGTCTGTTGTACTGAACGACGTTTATTGCCAGCATCATTGTTTGTTTCCTTGATCACTTCATTGTTGTCAGAATCCGTTGAAGATGACGAATACGAGGAATCTGTGGTAAAATTTGAATCAGCGACTGAATCATCGGAACTATACGGGTCTGACAAGCTTTCTTCACTATCTAAATTACTCTCCTTGTCCTTCAAAAGTTTCTCAGGTACAAAATTGGAGACATCAGTATCTGTAATATCACGTTTATTATGCTTCTATGACTAATCATAGATAAATTCAATTTTATACTCATTACCTAAGGTTTGGAATCAATCTTTTATATTACCGTCATTTTCTAATTGCCATGCATCGTGTTTCATAATTACTGAAAAAATATAAATCTCGACTTCAAAATCATAATTTTTATTTGAATCAACAAAGAACAGAGTTACCTTCTTCAGGAACATTAGCACCTACAGACATTCCAATACATGAAGGTAAATCGTTAATTACATCAACATCCAGGGTATTTACAAATATTTGGCTCATAATTTCTGAAAAAATAATTTCGGTTTTAAAATCTTTATTTTTATTTGAAGCAACATAGAACAAACTAACCTTCTTCATGCACGTTAGAACCTACAGAAATCACATTGCCTGAAGGAAAATCGATATTTACATCTGCACCTTCGATATTTACAGAAATATTTTGGCTTATAATTTCTAAAAAAAATCCCCGTTTTCAATTCTAAATTTTTAAATGAGACAAATTTTTTTAAATGAAACTATAGCGATTAAACTAACTTTCTTCAGGTACATCGATATATGCAGGAAAATCGGTATTTTATATTTACAGACGCATTTTCTGAAACATCGGAACTTATATCCTTTTGAAAAATCGTCCCTTGCTGTTCTTTGGCAAGTTGTAAAATTAAGTTAGTCCGTTCGATATTACTCATTGTTTTACAGCTAAAACAAATACAAAATTATTTGACCAGAATAAATTTTTTAATAAAGGCATAAAACATAACATAAAAATATTAAATATTTATTCGACGACAATGGCACATCTCAAAATGTATTATGACTATAATAAACAATTGAAATTAATTTTCAGTGAAAACAAGCACATCTCGAAATGATACATTGGAAAAAATTTAAAAATCAATAAAATATTTAGAGAACACTGTTCAACTCTAAATGTGACAATATTTCACAAAATAAACGAACAAAACAACATCATATCTCAAATTATGACTCTTTTCTTGACTAATAGTTGTCTTACCTTATCAACAGTAGAGACACAACTCTAAATGTGACAATATTCTTCTAAATAAAAGAACAAAATTACAGCGCAACACAAATTGTGACTCTTTTCCTAAAAAAAATCGATGTTACCAGTACAACGCTAGAGACACAACTGACTTATGACGTTGTTCTAGAAAATCATGCGTAACAGAGTGGCAAAGGCAAAGAGTCACAAACGCCACCTAGCGGTCAATAGCCAAGTTCAGTTTGTGACACTTCAATAAATATACATCTTTTAGACATATTCTATATAAAAAAACAAAAAATGACATATTTTGATTTGTGACAGTCTTCTTCCGAACCAACGATATTGTATTTAAACAACGCCATTTTGCGTGAATAACGAGTACCTGCATAAAGTAAACAGAAAGAAGATGGCGTGGCGGTGAGTGGGGTACCAGGGCGGCGCGGCGCCGACGCGGTGGCGGCTGACTATGCACCCATACAACTACAATTTTTTTGTATGTACACACACTACACTCTCAACATACCACGACCATTTTATAGGGAGCTTAGGTATGCTACGGCGACGGCACGGCAGATCTTTGACGTCCACGGCATACCGTTACCGTCGACGGCAAACTAAAAGCGTCTTCACACAATTCCATATATTTTGCTTCCCCACTTTATCGTGACGGTATTGACGTGCCGTGCCGTGCCGCGCGAAGGTATATTATAAAAACGCCCATTAGTTTATGATCCGGTTATTATAGGAAGAGCTCTAACAGCTGCCATAAATCTTTAACATACCGTAAAAATTATTAGTATTTAGTATTTTTATTGTTTTTAAAGAGTTAAATAGCGTTTAAATACAAGCCAAAAAATACTAGAATTGTGAACTTGTCAAAAGCGATTGTTTTAGAATGCAGTCCTTGTTTTCTAAAACACAAAAATCACTATTATAAATATTTTTTTTTTATTTACATTATCCCTTACAAAAAACAGAAATCAATGCCTACAGCGCAAGATTATGACCTACACACTTAGGTACCTAAGTAATTTTGCAGATGAAGGATGTAGACGAAAATATACGCAACAGGATTGACAGAATAATTTTTGCACGTTTTGGAACTTTGCTTGCACCACTACTTAGATTCCATTTCATTGTCAATCATGACATATGTATGACAATTCTGTCTTTTGCGTTCACCGGACAATTCTTTCTGAAAGATATCGATCTTAAAATCGATTCTAATAGAAGGCCGAAAATTCTCAATTAAATCGGAGTCTGAAAGATCCATTATCGATTAATCGATTCTTTTGCATTTTTTTTATGTCTCAAAAGTCGTAAATAATTAGTGAAAACCAATGTAAATGAAGACAGTTGAAAAATAAAATACAAAAATATACATACGTATATAAATATAACATACATCAAATACGTAACTTTTATTTAAAATAAATACTAAAATACACCCACGGACACCTAAATCGAGCCACCTTGCATTTTCAACTTTTATAGCCTGAAGCTTAAAAATATGTTTGATTAATCAAAAAGGTTTTATGCAGTTTTGAAGCCGCCGTACATGATTAGGTTATGACCATCATCATAACCTAACCATCATCTCAGTATGCCACTGTTCCAAATTTGAATTTTTGAAGAAAACCATCTTTCTTCTTTTTATCGTTCCCTCACTAATGAGAATCGTGACCATATGTGATTTGTCTCCACTTGCTTCTGTCCCGCGCCAGTTCAATAGATCGTTGTAGAGTTTCTCCTGTTGCCTCTACAATACTTTTACACCATCGTGTTGGAATTCCACCCCTGGATCGCTTCCCCTGCATCTGTCCCACGATCAACTGCTTCTCCAACTCATGCATATGTGATCGCATTACTCGTATATGTCCAAAGAAGCTTAGTTGACGTTCTCTGCATAGAGAGGTGAGTCGTTTTTTGATGTGGAGCTCTTGTAAAATCGATTCGTTTGTCCTCATGGCTGTCCATAGTATCTTTAGCATTCGTCTCCAGCACCACATTTCAAAAGCGCTTATTTTGCTTATGTCTCGAATTTTAAGGCACCAGGTTTCAGCTCCGTACAGAAAAATAGAAAACACCAAGGAATACACTAGACGTATTTTGGTAGCTCGGCGTATACCCTTGTTCCTCCAAATTTTCTCGAGGCTTGACATTGCGCTTTTAGCCATTCCTATACGACGGCCCAGCTCATTAGTACAACCGCCGTCCTTCGTAATGAGGGAACCCAGGTAAACGAATTGTTCTACTTTTTCGTAGTCTTGGAGGGCCAGTGAAGGATGGAGTTTGTGTTCCCGATCTACCAACATTATTTTAGTTTTTGAAACGTTGATTTTGAGGCCAAGTCTGACGCTTTCTTTTTCTATCCTTGTAAAGAGGGCAGCTAACTCCTCTTCACTAGATGCAATTACGGTCGTGTCATCTGCATATCTCAAGTTGTTTATTTTACGCCCCCCTACAACAATGCCACCTTCCCAGCCCTCGAGTGCTCTTCTCATAATGTATTCTCCATACAAGTTGAAAATTTTTGGTGACAGAATGCATCCCTGCCGAACGCCTCTTTCCGTAGAGAAGGATTTAGATTCTTGATCTTCCAATCTAACAAAACACCTGCCATCCAAATAGAGATTCTGTATGAGTATAACAAGATGTTCCGGGGCGCCCATTTCTCTCAGTATATCGAACATGGTGCTCCATTGGACACAGTCAAAAGCCTTAGCGTAATCAATGAAGCATAAGGTCATAGGGATGTTGAACTCTCTGCATTTTTCTATCAATAGCCTGATGTTCAGGATTTGTTCGCGAGTGCCTTTTCCTGAAACAAAGCCTGCTTGTTCATTCGGAATTTGTCTGTCGATGAACGCAGCTAGCCGGTTATTGATTATCCGAAGCAGTATCTTACTGGCGTGAGACATTAGAGATATCGTACGGTAGTTCTCACATTTTCGCGTCGATCCCTTTTTATGAAGAGGGATTATTGCTGATTGTGTCCAGTCCTCAGGTCATTGTGCAGTCTTCCATATTTTGTTGCAGATCTGGTGTAAGATTGCAATGCCATTACTACCGATATTCTGTAGCATGGCGGCCGATATCCCGTCAAGACCAATAGCATTGTTCTTCAACCTTTTTATCGAACTCTCTACTTCCGAAAGCAAAACTCCAGGTTCTTCTGCATAGCCATCCCAAATTCTGTTTATATCGTACCGTGAATCATCTTTATATAAGTCTCGACAGTAAGTCCTCCATCTTTCCAGAACCATTTCTAGGTTTGTCAAGGCGTTACCTTTACTGTCGTCGATGATCCAATTCTTTGGTTTGTTGGGCTTGGATAGTTGTTTAACCTTTTTGAAAAGGTCTTTACTCTGGAATTTCTGAGCATGCTGATCAATTTCATCACATATGCTATTTATGAAAGTATCTTTGTCCCTTCTTATCATCCTCTGAACCATCGCGTGTAAAACCCCGTATTTCTCTCTCCTGCCATCAGATGAAACACCACCCTGCTTTAAAGCCCTTCTCTCCTCTATCATTTTCCAGGACTCATCACGAATCCATCCTTTTTTTCTTTTGGCAGTGTTGTGGGTCTTATTTATTTCCTCCGTGGTAGCGATTATTTCCCGTTTTAATCTAGTCCAGTCCTCATCACTAGCATCAAAGGGGTCTGTTTCCAAAACTGCCAGCTTTGGTTCAATTGTTTTTCTGAAAAGATCCAGAATGGGCTTAGTGAGAGGTACGGTATTCCTGGGCTTAGGGTGGATTCCCTTAAGACGCACACGTAGGTCAGCAATCAAAAGCTGATGGTCACTCCCACAGTCTGCTCCCGGTAAAGTCTTGCAGTTAGTGATTGATGAACGCCACCTCGACCCAATTGTGATGAAATCTATTTGGTTTCTGTACTTCCCACACGGTGAAGTCCATGTGTAAAGTCGCCTCCTGTGCTGCTCGAACCATGTGTTCATGATTGATAGCGCATTTTCTGTACAAAAGTGCAGAAACCTTTCACCCCTTTCATTTCTCACTCCCAAACCATAGTTCCCGACCACCTCACCATTGAAGACATCATTGGTTGTCACACCAATCTTTGCATTCCAGTCGCCCTCTATTAGAGTTATTTCCCTCGATGGTATGGAGTTCAGAAGGGATTCCTGGGCACCGTAGAACTCTGTACATTCCTCCTCCGACGATCCTGATGTTGGTGCATAAGTTTGCAGTATGTTTATTGCAATGGGTTTAGCGTCTAGTTTTATAGCGATCATCCTGTCATTGGGTGTTTGGTATCCTTTTATGGCACCTTGGAGTCTCTTGGTTACCAAGAAAGCCACTTCATTACGACTGTGCTTATCAGATCCCGAAAAGTAAACCATAGTGCCCTTATCTGTGACAAAATGTCCGTTACCCCTCCAATGAACTTCACTAAGACCCAATATGTCAATTTTGCACCGCACCATTTCATTTTCAACTACTTCAAGTTTCCCTGGCTGCATGAGGCCTCTTACATTCCATGTTCCCACTCGTAACTGATTCTTTGGTAGAGCTTGTTTGGAGCTTTGACCAATAGTTTTAAAGCCATTAAGTATCTGGTCATCCGCAGTATCGCAATGACCAGTAGCATATTTCACACCATGCAACCTGGCATTATTGACATGGCGCCGGGGGTCAGTCGGGTCGCATGACAAAACTCGCAATCTATTGGACATTTCTACATATGGTTTTCTTGGAAAATTAGTGCAGTGGTTTCCCCTTGCCTTCTGCACCAGGTCTTTTAGGGGCTATTTAGGCCCCAAGGTCACTGATACCTCTTCCAGTCGGTATCCTTGCTCCGGGAATGGAAAGCTAATTGAGAAGCAGTTTTTCGTAACTTAAGCATAAGAGTCGGCACAAGTGCAATCAGGTTTGGCTCATTTTTTCTTTCTTCTGTACAGTAGTAATCATCACATTGTAAGTGGTTTCCAAAGATATGCTGGATACTATTGATAAAGTCTTTTTGTAGATTTAGGATTTTATTTGAATCTAGCTCTTTTTGTTCTTTTCTGTGTTTAATAGCAGAGCGAACAGCAGTCCGAAGCCTTCTTAGACGGTCGGCAGTTAAAAGTTTACGTTCAGCTAACGGAATAGTAGTGTCTTTTTGAAGTAGTAAATTTTTGCCATTATAATTTCTTAAAAGGTGGTTTGTACATTCAATTTTTTGAATAGACACATCAGCACGGACTCACAAGTCCGTGGAGCATCTCCTTTTTTGCTGTCTCGGGCACAAATTACACAATATTTATTGCGAACGCCAATATGCAGTACTTTACCAGTATGTTCCCCGATAATAGCAGCAACACCAGAAAGAGCCGAGTAATTATTTTTAAAAGACCGTTTACCCCAACATGCATCTGCTTCGACTGCAATCATTGCAATACCTACGCTATTAACTATTAACTATTACGCTATTACCACGAGACGTTGCATCTTCTACTTCTTGTTTGGCAGCATTTGCCATCGTTTGTTCGGCAGCAGACTTCCACATGTTAGAAACAGCATCGTGTGTTTTGCTAAATAACCGAAAAGGCATTGTAGGCTTTGATGATCATTGATGCTGTGAGCTCATTTATGTTTGAAAGACCAATTCCCGTGACGATTGCTCCTGATACCGCTCCAGCGTTAACATCAAGACTTGACTGCTCTTCACAAGTTTTTAAAAGAAAGTTAGATCCACACATAGAACATTTTAAATCTATTTTTTTTAGATATAAGGCCGACTTGTTTCTCTTTTATTATCCTGAGACAATTTAAATTACAGCCGAATTTTTCTCCGTGTGCTTCTATAGACAATAATTGACCCCAAAAATATTGGAAATCAATTATTCTACTTCCATCAATGACGAAATGTTCCTAAAACAAATAAAAATAAGAATCGTAAAAAATTTGTAAATAAATAGTTATGTGTGCATGTATGCATTTATTTATTTTACTGAAACCAACAGCTTATTACAAAAAACATTTATTCATTCATACTTTATAAAGCCAATTACAAGTTTCAATCTTATTAAGTACTAATAAATGAGAAGATGAAAATTTATTGCGAAACGAGAGGAAACATGAATTGTTGCATTAAAAGTACCAATTAAAAGTTTAAAGTTGTCAATCAGCATCACGAAAGTCATTTCCCAACATAGTAATAGCGTTAGATTTTTCAATAAAGAAAGCAGTGAACCGCTGTCTGCAGGACCGGCAGTGCATCAGTGACCCTTCTGATGTTGCAGTTGTCCATTATCGGTAACAACCACTTTGTAGTGGACCGTCTGTATAATAAATTAATTAAATTAAATAAAATATAGATATATATAAAGAATTTTAAATACTAACGATTTTTCCTGATCCAGGATCTTCCGATTCTATTACGTGAGACGATCCTTCTATATCCTTCTAAAAAAAAATGGTATTGTCAGAGGACGATAATTTGAAAATGCCGTATACGGCATTTTCAAATTATTACGCAAGTTATCTAACTCACCACGCTTTCGGTACTATTGGAACTTATTTGATGCTCACTCAGATTTTGTCGCTTTTTCATCCTAAAATTAAAAACTAATTTATAGAAAAGGCAGTGACAAAATTAAATTTATGGTTACATCGCAAAAAAAATACCTGGCTTCTCTTGCTTTTTTCAACGCTGCATAGTTATGGTGTTTTTTTCTTTTCACACAATGGTAAACGGAATCTTTTCTCCCCATTGCTAAAAATAATCATTTTTTTACAAATATTCTAAATATTAAAAAAACAATCAAACATGTGCAATAGGCTTCAAAAACCAAGTAATATTACCAAATAATACCAACCACTATAATATTTTAATATATCAACTAAACAAAAAAATAAAAAACTCAATTGATCAAGACGTTGCAGTCCTTTTATAATGTTTCGTAAACGCGTGCGATCGGAGCGCAGTGAAACTGTGCACGACAGAATAGTGAATAGTGAAAGTGCGGTGCCTATATACCTATGTGTACAATATAAAATCAGTGCGCGAAATATGTACGTGCTAACATCACACATTTCGGAGGAAAAGAGGGCTGTCTAAACAGAGTTCCGCAAACAGTAAAGTTTAAGCGGCGGAATTTTGGTCAAGAGTGAAATTCACGTGCCCTTCCTCCGAAATAATAAAATGTTAACACATACATTACCGTTATCATAAGATGTCGATATTATGTATAAAATGAATAGAATTAATATTATGTAAGATGTAAAATGTTTAGTTAAGGATTATGTGTTATATTATTGTTTCTTTACCTTTACATTTTATAATTTTTATGTACGATTTGCATATGTCTTATTATCGCTCTCCAAAGTGCTAGGATACCTAGGTTATAAGTCAGGGAATTAGAATAAGGTTTAAAATAAAGACTACCGCCCGCAGTGTGTTTTATTTAGGATAAGTTCTAGAACAAAAAGTTGCGGGCTAGGTGGCGTAGTTCCGGTATCGGCGCCACTGAAAAGCCGTACACCCTCGGTCCTCCCACACCTCTTGCTACTCACAGAGGGAGGGAGGGAAAATAAGAAAAAAAAGGAAATTAAAAGGAAAATACCTAAACTTCGCCACCGAAAATAGTCTTTATCCTCCGTGCAATAAGAGGACCGACCTAGATAAATAAGACTTGTAACCTAGATATTATGTACAAAAGTGGAGAGCTAATAGCAATAAATCTTCCTCAGGGAACGGGGGGATCGCTGGGGCAGCAAACTCCTATAAAAAGGGAAAGGCCTAACAGCCAGCAAGCCAGTTCGTCCTCAGCACTTGTACAGTAAGAAACCTAAGAAGAAAAGTGAGCTTGCTGCCCGTCGCCGCTCCCTCCGCACCCCTGAGGTTTAATGTGAATTAGAGCAGCGTTTTATTTCCGTATTCACCCCAACACCTGATCTGCCGAGATCCCTGCACCAACATCAAGACCGGCAAAGCCTAAATCCCTACACCCCCCGTTAAAGCCACGACGTGTGACCTGCAACATTGGCCTTCGACAGCGATCGACGTGCAACTCTAACATCTGGTTCTTAGCCGGATTACTGAGCCAACACCCGATCGCCAAATCGGCGTCCAGCTTTAACAGAAACTGACATAGGTCTTACCTCGATAAGCGCTCGCGCCATACTAGTGGCCGACACGAAAATCCCCGAATATAATGGAGCAATTCGAGCAGTTTTGTGATATTAAAAAATATATATAATAAATCACAATTTATAAAAATACTTATGTTTTCGTTTTAATTAGGTACAAAATTGATTTTATTCTAAGTTTAAATTTAAAAAATTCTTTAATAAATGATAAAGAATTGCAGTTAAATGCCAGGTATTTTACGTCGAAATTGACGCACATTATTTTATTTTTTCTCGTGATTTGTGTTAATTTACGGAAATATTGTTGTATTATGTGTCAATAGAATTATATACTACGTATAAATTTTACCTTATCTTGTTGAATTAATGAATTTTAGTGGAAGAAACGCGGCTCTGAAGTTCTTACTAGGCGCGTTTTTACTAAAACATGGTTGAGTACTACAGGATAAATAAAGAAATATTTCGAAATGTATTCTACTAAATGTCAATACAAAGAAATGAGCTATTTAAAATATTTACTCAGAAATGTAAAGCAACTTTCATTTCACCTATAGAAGAGCTCAATAACTTGTATTTTTCGCTTAAAACGTGAAATGGCTCTTAAGTTGTCAGTTTCCTAAAGTGTCGGGTCAAGTCGGATTTCCAACTACATTGGAGTCAATGTAATAGGCCACTTTGACATTTCATTGACTTTGTGACGATATAACTTTGCATCGGTCTCATAAATCCATTTAAGTTTATAAATTCATTACTGAACATTAAGAATATGTAACTTTTTTAATGAAAAAATATAAACTTGTCTTTTTATATCAAATTTAATAAGTTCTACGGTTAATTTGGTTGCTAAATATCATTATCAATTTATATTTCAAGATATTCGAACCCCACTACAAGCGTGTCCACATTTTTTTCTTTTTTAATAATAGGGATGTGATCTTTATAATCGAAGTAATTTGTAGAGAGAAAGGAATATCAAAGAAAGTTGCCGTTACGATAAATAAAAAAATTAAGAGAACAATAAAATTATTAAATAAGTGACATAATTAAAATAAATACAATTATTAATTAGCAAATATATTAAAAAGATATAAGTAATAAAATTAATATACAATTGTATATATACCTCGTTTAATATATTAAAATTATATCTGAAATGAAAAAGAAAAAGTACGATCTATCGGGTCTATTTCATTTAAGGCGAAGAAAAGGAAAAGAAGTAAGCCAGTTGTCGATGTCGATAGTTTTAATGCCGATGCAATTTGCAACCACATTTATGGTTATTTATTATATGACAAAAGAGTACACATAAAAAAAAACATTTATGTTGATTAAAAGAAGCTTATTTTCTGGTAGAATATATTTTTTAATAAAAACTGCGTGTACAAATGTTTCTAAAGATGATTGGAAGAAAGTCATAGAAAAAACAAAAAAAATATAATGGAAGATTTTTAACGTGATTTAAGAATTGATAACAATAGCAACGATAGCAGTTTCAACGAATCTGATAGTTCCAACTAATAAATAATAATTTATTACGTATATAAACTGGTGTCATTATATTTCCCTTAATTACTCTTAACTTTGAGGTCATGTGGCGTGTGTTTCTAATGCTGTGTGTGCTCTAAAAATATTACTAAAGAGTATTTTTTTTATTTACACTAACATCGATTCACTAATATATGACGTACCTATATATCGATTTTTGTCTTTAATCGATAATTGCTGTTAGATCCTCACTATGACAACCAGTTTGACATTTGTCAAAAGTGGCCTATTACATTGACTCTACTATACATTAAAACAATCTTGTTTGTGATGAGCTTAATAATTTACTATAAGAAATTCATACAAATCGAATCCAGATTAGGGATATACTAGAATATCGATCAACCCATTAACAAATAAATTATCATGTAAGTAACTAAATAGAAATTTTTGATAAATTTTCTGCGCAAAGTAGTTATCAAATATACAACCTTTTTCTTTTTCAGTGATATAATAATGACTATAAACGATCTCCCAGAAGAAATTATAATCATTATTATTAAACTACTAGATGTGAAATCTTGTTACAATTTATACAATACTTCAACACGGCTTCGAAACATAGTACGTTTAAGACATGTAATCAAAGTGTGCCAATTCTCTATGAATACGATGGCTTCGACAATTTCGTTAAAGTTAAATTTTTTTAAAGATATCTCGCCACATCTGCAGCACCTGAATTTAAGCGGTGTATGTGATTTAAATAAAACTTCATTGTTGACTGCATTGAAAAAGCTAAAAAAATTGGAAACTTTGGATGTATCCTTCACTAAAATTGTCATTACCGATTTACTAGGAGTTGAGAAAACTTGTCCTAATTTACTAAATATTAGTATTAATTTTGTATTCACCAAATCTAATACATATCATATCCCGCATGATGTTGTACTGAAATCTCAAGATTTATTTAAAAACTTTGAAAATGTTCACTTTGTTGGTACCCATTATAATTTATTGTGTTCTGAACTATGTCTAGTAATTTTAAAATATGCTAAGTTGGATAACTTGAAGTTTACAATTACAAGATGTGATGACATTACATATCAGTATCAGAACTGTAAACAGATGGTGCATTTTAAGACATTTAATATATACATTTTGAATTGGAGACTAAACAGTAATTCCTATGATTTCTTACATGGCATACCTATCCTTTCAATGTTAAAAGAAAAGTATGAATTTGTTATTATATCAGCTTTTCAACTGAATTTAAAGTTGTATGTTTCACCTATATTTAAAGATTTCTTTATAAAACACTTTAACATGGAAGCAAATAGTATAGAATCAATTGATTACATACATTTTGATGCTCAAAGAAACTTTGCCATAATGATTTGGAATAGGGAAGTAACAGAATTTAATCATTCATTCTATGCTAAATTAGAAAAACGATTATTGCCATATTTGCCATATAAGTTCTTAGCAAATTCAGATGTTTCAATACCAATAAATAAAGATTGGTATTTCACAAAACCAGTACTTCAACATGAGCATACAAATGTTGAACCAGAGAAAAAGAAAAGAAGAATTTCACAACAATGTATGGATTTAGATTATGATGAGATATTTGCAGAAAACAAAAAGGTACAGTTAAGTTTGTTTTTCGATCATACAATAAATTTTTATGTATCATTGTCAACAAATTGCAACTATTTGAAGACATTAACTTTTCTTTCTTTATATATGGTTCCACGCTTTAGTATAAACTTTTTCAAAATTTTGTTTCAAAATTGTGATAATCTTATTACTCTTAGTATAAAATCTATTAACTATTCTATGAATTTAGCATATTCTCTACATTTAAGTAATAGTTTGAAAAATTTAAGATTGGTTGAAAACCAAATTAATTTTCGTGTAATGTTTACTTATTTGAGCAAGTGTAAAACACTAGAGAATATTCATTTACTGGATGATGGCTCATCACATAATAATTTTCCAGATTCTTTATCAGTATTTCAGAACTGTAGGAATTTATATAATTTTTTTGTTTATGCTAAAATGTCAGATTCTGTAAGACTAAAAATAATAAAAATGTTAAGTAAATCTAAAACTAAGGCTAAAAGATATTGTTTAAATATTGAAGTATGTAATGGTACACATATTGGTTATTGTTATGATCCATTTCTTGATGTATTTAATATTGAACCAATAAAACAAAATATGTAAATGAGATGGACAATATTATTTACATACACCTCATATAGACCATTGCAGTCAGGCCTGTTGAATTCGCCCAAGTTCTGTATTTTTCGCTCATGGCATACTGGTTTAATGTGACCAATTTTTCTACAAGCATGACACCTACTCCCAACGAAATCTACACTCTCTTTTAGTGGTGGGTAATCAAGACTTCTCGGAGTGTTTTAACTCACTTAATCTTGCTCCACTTGCGGATTCGAGTCCTCTTAGTTACTCCTTAACTCCTGATTCACCTACTCATTCACCTTCCGAGTGCGTTTATTCCCTTTCCTTAATGATTCTTGCATAAGCCAAAAAAATAAAAAGGTCATGCCATCGTTGCATCTCGATTTTGAGCCCCCGATAAGTGCCGATGCGCGAATACACTCACGATCATGATTAGTGCCGGAATCGGAATGAATAACAATTAAGGGATTCTGCTCCGCTCGCGGATTCAACTCTTTTGATTCATTAACTTCGAAGTCACCCATCACTACTCGCCTTTATGTTGCCGTCCACAACGAAAAGAAATTCGTACTTCTATCTTTTTCTGTGGTTTCCTATTTGATGTAATTTTGTTTATTTCCATTAGTACCTCCCAGGGCCGTCTTTACCAGGGGGTGCAAGGGGTGCGGTGCACCCGGGCGCGGAGCGCCCGGGGGCGCCTGTCGAGCGCTGAATTTTTGGATATTTCATTGAACTTAAAATTAAAATTAATAAAAAATTATCTTCGTTCAACCATGACCCAAGACAGACTGACAAACTTAGCAAAACTTGACAAAACGAGGGCGCAGGCTGAGTCCCGCACCCCGGCGCAGAATAGACTTAAGACGGCCCTGGTACCTCCAATACCAAATTGAATTTTCTCTATCCTGATACTATTATAATGGATTATAATGTGAATTAGAGCAGCGTTTTATTTCCGTTATTTCACCCCTACACCCCCCCCGTTGGAAGGCAACGTGCGGCCTGCAACATTTGGTCTTTACGGTAACCATCGATCGGCGTTCGCCCCCAACATTTACTAAACAAGTCACTATATTGCTAAATAATCGTATTAATTTTTTCTACTTAGGCCTTATTTTACATTCTAAATCGGGTCTGAACGCGTATAATAAAGGCATTTCTTTACCTTTTATTCCTACTCGACGTCAACTCGTGACCACGGCTGGTGTAAGCCGGTGCCGGTACCGAAACGTCGAGTAGGAATAAAAGGTAAACAAATACCTTTATTATAGATAGGTTTCTATATTATGTAATATATGTAGATATAACTTTATATTGTTTTTATTAACCTTATATCTTAAAAAATCAACACTTATATCAGCATCTATATATCAGTCATCACTAGTCATCAGTCAAACGCAGATCATTTAGGAGATTTTGTTTGACCCTCTGGGTTTGATTGAAATCCGGATGATATTTCGGTAATCTCAGTACAGTGTGTCCATATTCAGCTAAAATTTTGTCAATAGAATTTTCCACAAATTTTCTTATGACGCAGAATAACTTGGTAATTTTGTGGCTTTGTCCAAGTTAGATAGACGTTAATGTCATGTTTTACCAGTTTATCATATTTTGTATTTCAGTGTATCTGAATTCTTGATCTGATAAAGGGTTTTTCAACAAGAACTTTGTTTTTCAATTGTGGCAACACCAACAACATGATAGTTTTGACATTTAGTTTTTTGCCGTATTCGTAGTAGATGCATTGGCAATTGTTACAATGAATTCAATTTCGCTCGAAAATCGCATTAAAATAATTAAAATCCACTATGAAAATGGTGGTTCTGTTAAAGTTACATTTCGTAAAATCCGTGATATTTTCGGACAACAGAATCGTCCTTCTGAGACCGCTATTAACAATTTGGTCGTTAAATTTGAGTCGACAGGCTCGATACAAAATGTGCCAACACCAACGCGTGTTCGACCGGGTCGTTCAACTGAAAACATCGCAGCCGTGAGCCACAGTGTTAAAGCAGATCCAAATTTGTCAATTCCTCGACGTTCTCAACAATTGGGGTTATCCAAAACCACCACATGGCGAATTTTGCGTAAGGATTTGGCTTTGAAGCCTTACAAGGTTCAACTGGTGCAGGAATTGAAGCCGACCGACCATTCACATCGCCGTAGATTCGCTCAATTCATTCAGGAACAACCCGCTGGTTTTTCTGAAAAAATCATTTTTTCAGACGAAGCCCATTTTCACTTGTCAGGGTATGTCAACAAGCAAAATTGCCGCATTTGGGCTTCTGAAAATCCTAGAGCGATTATTGAGAAGCCTTTGCATGCTCAACGTGTCACTGTATAGTGCGCTATGTGGTCCGGAGGCGTGATTGGGCCATTTTTTTTCGAAGATGAGGCTGGAAATGCGGTAACGGTCAATGGATCACGCTATCGCGAGATGTTAACAACTCAATTTTGGCCTATTATTGATGACGTGGATATCACTGACATGTGATTTCAACAGGACGGTGCCACATGTCACACAGCCAATGAAACGATCAATTTATTGCAAACCAAATTTCCCGATCGCATAATTTCACGAAAATCAGCTGTTAAGTGGCCAGCCAGATCGTGTGATTTAACACCACTGGATTATTTTTTGTGGGGCTATGTTAAGGACAGAGTCTATACGGAGCCAATCGAATCGACTGCAGCCTTAAAACTCAAAATCCGTGATGTGATTAACGAAATAGACCCGCCATTTTGCCAAAAAGTGATTAAAAACTTTGATGAAAGAATCGACATCTGTCAGCGTGGTCGTGGTGGACATTTGCCAGATATCATTTTTCATTCATAATTGCCGAACTTTTCTCTTCGTAATACAATAAAAATTTGAATCATCTTCATCTAATTTTTTTGTTTTATTTTGTTTTAGAAAACAAAGTTCTTGTTAAAAAACCCTTTACAAGTAGAATCAAAGCCTTTTCAGATCTAAATCGAAAGTGACAAACAAATATTTCTAAAATTGTTATTTTGGCTTCTTAGTTTCTTCTTATCTATAATTTTCAAATTAGACTTAAAAACTCATGTAGGTACCTATGTGTTAAATGTTTTTGAATCCATTGTTAAATAGGGCAAAATAAAAACAAAATAAAATACCAAATTCCACTTTATTTTAACAAAAAGGTAATTTTTCGCACTGGCTACATCCATGTTCCTAAACGGAATTGGCATGAAATTGTTTTCGATCGTATATTTTTACTCCCATTATACCACCTATGCCTTTACTAAAACAATCACGATTGAATTTTGAGCTTAAAGACTATTTTCGTAATGGCAAGAGACAATATTCCTAGCACTGCGCTACCTCCACAAGCATACGTCAACACACTTCTGTAGTATTGAGGGCATTCTTTGGCGTCGTCGCATTTGCTGGAAACAAGAATGTCGTTTGTTCCATTATTTTATGACGCAATGGTTCTAATTTACTAGGAGACTGTACTAGTACAATAAACCATTATTGTACCTACTTACAAGGAGCGGAGTGAATACCAAGCCAAGCCTGCTGGAAGCCAAGCCTGAAGTTATGGCTGCTTTCTAAATCATTATTTTTAAACTTATTTGTTAATTTGGTTATATCTCATATCTATGGTGTATACAACCTATACAACCGTCGTTTATAACATCTACAACAGAGAGAGACCATAGTTGCACTGCAGACCTCGAACTTCACTTAGAGAGGTATCTAATGAGAAACTGTGTTTCTTACCACCGTACTACCTATGCATTATTTTGTTGCTCCGTCTATCCAAGACATTTAGGATTTTAAAAATCGCGGCCTCCTAGCACTTCATATGATAAATGATCATTGATAAATGATGAAATCTATTAGTCACTATTTATAACTTACTAATTCTCGATGGCGACAACAGCGATGCCGGTGACTAGTTTGTCAGCAAAGGTCACAATGGAATATATTGCGGCGCCTTGATGGGAGTGCGGACCAATCAGATCCGCGGTCACGCATAAGCTGGATACCAGTGTGATGGAACTTCCTGCGCCTGATCATTAGAGTGAAAGAAACTTTCTTACCACAAATAATAATAATAAACACACCTTTATAGCAGTTGTCTAAGAAATTATAACGGAATTCAGTAAGCCGAGAGGTTGAGAGTCTGTTAGAATATTTTTTGTGGTTATAACTACGGATTGCAACCCGGCGGGATAACGCATCATTTTAAGGTCTGTGGTATCCCGCAACATCTATGCGGATCCGTCGCGCAAATCCCTCGAAGAACCTCGTAACTAAAAATAGCTCGATCGTGTGTCTGCGCAAAGGTCACTTATTAAAGATTACAACAAAAATGTTGAAACTGCACCATGTCATCGACGAGTGAGCGTTGGAGGAGTACAAATTACCAACCCGCGCTACGCTGACGACACAACTCTCTTCGCCGTGAATGAAGCTGAAATGGGGGCCTTACTACACAGGGTGGCGCCGATCAGCTATCCACAACCATGACCTTGGTCCAAGACCAAAGTCACGGTGGTTGACCGCACCAATCAGTTGGAGCTCACAGGGACACTCCATCTCGAAATAGTTGATAACTTCGTTTATCGAACCTGGGTTCGAACATGAGCAACAATATATCGTGCATGAATGAATGAATTGAATGCCCAAAAATGTCTCGGCTCTATAGAATCTGGAAGGACAGGAACATATCCTTGAGAACGATGACAAGAATTGTTCGTGCTTTATTAATTATTCTCTGTGTTTTCATATGGTGCTGAGACTTGGACTCTAAAAATGGCAGACTGGAATCGCATTGATGCTTTCGAGATGTTGTGCTGAAGAATAATGATTCGGATTCCATGGACAGCATTTCAAACAAACGCATCAAATCTAAAGAAACTTAGGATAACTGCTAGGCTATCCACCACCTGCTTCTCTCGAAATTTGGTTAACTTTTTCCAAGGAAAAAAATTGATTCTGAAGTAGCTGTGATTAGGGCTTTTGAAGAATTTATTGACACGCGTCCACGAGACTAGACTTTTACAGGAGTGGCATCAATCAACTGTTCGTGAGGTGGCGCAAGTGTGTAGATAATGGTAGTGTGTAGTGGTCAATATTTCGACTAACAATAAATATTTTTATAACAAAAAAAAAACAGTTTCTTATACAAATGGGTCATTTCATAGGTAAGCACCTAATATATCAAATATCACATACAAAAAACTATACTATGAGAACTAGCATAACTGTTTGATTACTTATCATTACATACCTACTTGATTACGTTTAATTTAGATTTAGGTACAGGACTAAATACGAGTAAAAGTTCATTTTCACAAAGTTATTACAATGTATAAGAGTTGATTTACTCGTATTAGTTAAGAGTCTTAACATTTCATTCAAATCACTGCTACTTTGTTAAAGGACAAACTGTTGTCGATTTTTGTTCAATTTAAGTTGGTTAAACAATTTACTATAAAAAAGGGTATTTTTATTCCAAATCATAAAATTTTAAAAACCTGTGCGGGATCCCGCGGTATTAGGTATTTCCAATTCCGCAAATTACAGCGGGATTGAAAACACTGTGGGAATGTAATCCCTAGTGACTTATCATTATCACACAACTTTTATCAGAGAAAATAGAAGTAGGTACATAGAAGTTTGCTCTGACTAATGAAACAAATTGCGAACTATAAAACCTTATTGAAATTTGGAAATTTATTCTTCCGTAAACAGTATAGGTAGATATGTAATATATTATTATAACGAAATCCCACTATCTCTGGTATTTGTTATGATGCAGTCACACAATGCGGAATGACATCAATACAGTTCTTCCATTTCACGAGCGTACGTCTACCTTGCTTTAGTGTTGAGTGGCCGGCCGTACGCGCAAAAAGTCTCTTTATGTCCATAACGTGAATTTTACTTTTCGCGAATACGAAGATTATTCATTATTCACAAGCAAGATTGATACAATCTCGTGAGTTGCAAGAACTGTACCGCTACAATAAAATCTTTAGTATCATTAGTACAATAATAAACTCTAAATAAACATTTCTCTGTCCCTCCTGCACTACTAGAGGCCTCTGTAAAGTTTAAAACTGTATCGAGCTCTCCAATCTGCCTCTCCGTAATTGTCCCTCTTTCAGTCTCTCTGCAGTTTCCCAGTGTGACGTTAAAAAACATACTTTCGATCTCATCTGCTGTTGGTGATGATAATATCAGCTCTCGAATGATTCTTCCCATTTTGTCACAAATTCTATTCATTATTACTCATTTAATAGACTCCTATAGAAAGCAATACCAATGACCTGGAAAAGGGCTATCGTTATTCCACTACTAAAATTTTCCGATCCTTCTTCTTTTTCTCGCTCGTCCAATTTCTATTTTAGCTTTTCTTTCAAAAGTTCTCGAGAAAGTCGTTCTTAAACAATTTTCTGATTTCCTTTTTGATCACAATCTTTTCAACTCTTCAATCTGGTTTCCGTCCTGGCTACAGCACAATTATAAAAAAAAAGTAAAGTTCATAAAAGTCTCTGACGACATTCGCTTTGCCATGTACGGCCGTATTCTCACTATTCTGACTTCACTCAACTTCAGCATTGCTTTTAATTCAGTTAACTTTGACGTCCGTTATTTTTTGTTCTCTTAACGTTTCCACTTCCACGAGCTGTGTTATTTAATTCCTACCTTCGGGGACGCTCTCAGTGTATACGATGCTATGATATCGTAACCGATTGGCGCGAGCTCGTTGCTGAAGTTCCCCAAGGTATCCTATCTCCTCTCCTTTTCTTTGTATTTATCAATTCCATTTCGAAGGTAATTATCATCTTTATGCTGGCGACTTACAATTTTACCGGGTATATCTGAATATCTGAGCAAACTGTATATCTGAGCTGAATAAAGATCTGCACAGCATTAGTTTGTGGGCAAAATCATTTGGTCTGGTAAACCCTACAAAGTCTAAAACTTTGATCATTGGCAGTAAATATATTTATGATCGTTTAGTTAGATCTTTCTATTATACCACCTATACTATACGACAATGTACAAATACAGCTTACCAACTCCGCTAAGAATTTGGGCGTTATGTTTGATAATAATCTGTCATGGGCTGTCACATCAATGATATCAGCAAAAAATTTAATTATTCTATCCACCCTCTGAAATGCCTTCAGAACGTTCTCCTTATTAAAACCAAGACAAATCTTGCTCAAACTCTCCTTCTTCCAATTATCGATTATGCTGATGTATGCTTTCTAGCGTCTCCAAATCGCTTTATTTTTGGTTTACGCAAATTCATATGACCATATTTCTGAGTTTAGGAAGAAGCTTCAGTAGTCACCTATTCGTTCTCGCTGTAATTGTCACATTCTTACACTCCTCTATAATGTTCTTAACAAATCTTCTCCTACCTACTTGCGTGACCGTCTTTCGTATATTTTTCCAAGATCTAGAATCCTTGGAACCCAAACCTTCTCCTTGTTAAAGATCCCTTCTCACAATTCTCGTAGTTGTGGGAATTCATTTTCGGTTCAAGCCGTACGCTTATTATCATAGGATACGAGATAGTCCTCTTACTATTTTTAAAAACCAATTAAAAGAGCACTATGTGCCAATTTCTTAAATAGTCTGTATTGTATATGTATTAAGTGTATTAAATATATGTATATGTTATAATGATAGGTATTGTATGTATGTTATAGTACACATCCCGGTCGAAAGTAATATATTGGGTTGTAAAGAAAGTTCGTAGAGTTTTCATATTTTCTTTATTTCACAACGCTTTGTTTGCTGTTTGGCAAAGTGTATATATTCATTTGATAGAGCTCTTTCCGCTCTACAAAACTGTGGTTTTGTTTTTTTTGGATAAATTAATTTTTCATCATTTGTCAGGCTCAGAAATGAACTATCCAGGAGGCAAAAATCAGCATTTTCGACACCTGCTTTTCTTCGCTTTTCATCGAGGTCAAAAAGCTGCCGAAGCCGCTCCGGACATATGCAACGTGTATGGAGAAGGAGTCTTAGGCGTGTCTACTGCACAAAAATGGTTTGCGAAGTTCAAAAATGGCGACTTTAACCTCGAAGACACGCCTCGCAGCGGACGACCTTCGGAATTCAACGAGGACCGGCTCAAGGCACTTTTGAAGGAAGATGGTCGCCAAACAACCCGTGAATTAGCCGAGAAAATGGACTGCAGTGCGATGACGATCTCTAACCACCTTCAATCAATTGGTTTTACCCAAAAACTCGGAGCTTGGGTGCCTCACGAGCTTACTGAAAAAAACAAAGAAAATCGCCTTCAAATTGCGGCTCAACATCTCGCCCGCCACCGAGCAACACGTGGACACAAGCAGCGCTTTTTGTATCGAATCATCACGGGTGATGAGAAATGGTGCCTGTACGTCAATATGAAGCAAAGAAAGGAGTGGGTGGCTTCAGGAGATACGCCAAAGCCGAGAGTCAAGCAGGATCTCCACCCAAAAAAGGACATGATCTGCGTTTGGTGGGACTGGGAAGGCGTGGTGTACTGGGAAATGCTCGAAAGGAACGCCACGGTCAACAAGGACCTCTACATTGCGCAGCTGCACCGCGTGAATGAGGCTATTCGACTGAAAAGACCCGATGGACAAGGCCAAGTCATCCTGCCCCACGACAACGCCAGGCCGCATGTTGCACAAGTCGTCAAATCCGCCCTCCAAGAGCTCGAATGGGAAGTTCTTCAACACCCGCCATACTCTCCAGACCTTGCGCCAACGGATTATCACCTTTTCCGCTCCATGTCGAACCAAATGAGGGGTGTTACCTTCGACGGCGAAGAGGACCTCAAAAACTGGCTCAACAACTTCTTCGACACCAGACCGGGCGATTTTTGGCGGAACGGCATCAACAAATTGGTCGAGAGGTGGGCCGAGGTCGTGAATAGCAACGGAGAATACATCATTGATTAATTTATTGTTATAATTATTGCTTTTGTTCAAATAAATCGTTGTCATAAAAACTCTACGAACTTTCTTTACAACCCAATACATCGACTATGATCGGCTAGCTCAGTTTTGTAGAGCGTCGTCTCTGTCGTAACGACACACGACAGAGACGACGCTCTACAAAACCAAAGCTAGCCGATAGTCTCTTTCTAAAGGCCGATGTGATTACTTTCGGCCAGGAAGTGTATAATATTTATTATTTAGGTATATTTATATAGGATATATAGGTACTTATGTATTTTGTTAATATTATTGCACCTACTATTAAATTATAATAGAAATTTTCAGTACGCACCACGCCTGCCTTTCTGTCTTTACCTTTATTTCACTTTCCCAGGTCTGCTGGAAGAAATCTCCGCAGGAGATAAGCTTGCCTTTTGTGCATCTTTTCTTTTTCTTCCTTTTTATTTGTCGCATGTTATGTGTGTACAATAAATTGTTAAATAAAAATAAATAAGATAATGACCTGAACATTGTCTTTTTATCGAATGTTTGTTCCTTAATTATTGTCTACATTTAGTTTATAAAAGTTTGTAGTAGTTTACCAATTAATGTTGCAACCAAGTATATTTGCACGATGCTCGCCTCGGGGTCAATGGCCAGTGCTATCCATAAGCAGCTTAGCAAACTTAAGCAGCTTCCCAGCAGGTATGCAGCCTGGTGGAATAAGTTACCTGTTTAGTGGCAAACGAACAGACAGTCTACCTGATGGTAAGTGGATTTTATTGCCCATGGAATCTGCGATATATTCCAACATTAATCAAGAATAGCTAATGGATACGCCGCCTACCTTTTTGGATATTTAGAAGTGAACTCGAAAAAAGGATTGGGAAGGATTGGAAATAGAAGGAAAGCGGGATGAGATTCTACCCCTTCTTCTTTAGCGGAATGAGGAATAGAGTAGGTATAATTGGGTAAGCAGATTTCGTTGATCTCATTACCTATATAGGTAGTAAAGGGTATAGTAGTAAAGGGTATTATATACCCTTTACTAGATTGGATTCGATGGGAAGTGGGGAGTATAATAAGACGAGACTTCCCTTATCTCATTATACTACCTACTCGATGGAATTGAAATGGATGGGATGGGGAGTAGGGAACTTGCCCAGTGTGGTGTTTTAAGGCCATATATCCCTCATGCACCAGACAATATGTGCTTGAGGAAACTCATGTACAGCACTGGACGATAAAAGTGCTGGTGCAGGTGACGGTTTCTCTACAGTTGAGCATAATTCCATGACCTGAACTTCTTGAAAATAATATTTACTCATAAGGAATCTAAAAAAATGGTTCACAATGTTAATCAGAGTCTTGCAATAGTGAATGTTACTCCTGAAAGTAAGTAATTGTATTCAGTTATTTTATAAGTATTTTTTTTAATATAGAAAAGTCGCCAGACGAGCATACAGTCCACCTGATGGTAAGTGGATACTGTCGTCCATAGACATACATATCAACATCAGTCTAGAATGACAAACGTTGGCACGCCATCAGATGTGCTGCCTACCTTTGCAGATTAAGGAATGGATTGGAAGAAAGGGTTGGGAAAATGGGGAGGGACAGGATAGGACGAGATGGGAATGAGCTCTGGCATATCTCACTCACTACCGAAACACATTGGGGAAATACGATAAAGTAGAAAATGCAGTACATTTTCAAGGTAGTCTTCTGTGAGAGAGGGGTAACGTGGCCAGTCCAGTGCACCCAGCGGCTGTGGGAATGCAGCGTGCACTAGTAATACTATAAACTAGTAATACTAGTAGTAGTAGTAGTATTCACTAGTAATACTTGCACTACTAATAATATCAAAGGAAATACAATAATGATGAATGTTTTATGAATTTATATCAAAAAGTTTCATTAGGTACCTCAACATCCGCTCCTATCTCTTCTCAGTATCTTAAGGTAGCTTCACATACTTAGTTTGCTTACGTAGCCTCCGCTACTGATTTATTTTTAACTTTTAAACACATTAATATGTTTACTGAGCTGAGCCTGTGGTAATCAAAATTGAGTTTAAGAACCACCGTGTAGAATTATCCACTTACCTGATTCCCACTACTGCTGATCTTGCTTTTAAGTAAGAGAGAAGAGAAGAAAGAGGAAATGTAAAGCACTAGAGGAACGCTGGCCACCAGTTCCGAGCCGACACTCGGGTTGAATGAGAGACGTTCCTCCAAAAATAGTGGCACGTATACCAGGCTTAAAGCCCAATACAAGCGAGAAAAAACGTACCTGAAATAATGACTAATATTGTATACCATACGCAATTTAACACGCAAGAGACCCGCCAAGGAAAACCACTCTGAGAGTGCACCGTAGCGCATAGTGCACCACTCGTAGCACCTCGCTTTCAGAGCATACCTCTTAAGATCTCGGAGAGTATTGGGATCCTTGGTGTCGACATTTCCAGTAAAGTCGAATTTAGGGGTCATCTGGATAGTAAGGCCAAAATGGCCTCCAAAAAGCTCGGTGTGCTGAACAGAGCGAAGCGGTACTTCACCCCTGGGCAACTCCTAATGCTTTACAAAGCTCAGGTGAGGCCCCATATGGAGTATTGCTCACATCTCTGGGCCGGCGCACCGAAATACCAATTGGACCCATTTGACTCCATCCAACGACGTGCTGTTCGTATTGTCAACGATCCCACTCTCACGGGCAGTTTAGAACCCCTCAGCGTTCGGAGGGACGTTGCGTCTCTCTGTGTGTTCTACCGCCTGTACAATGGGGAATGCTCTGAAGAATTGTTCAATATAATTCCCACCTCGGGTTTCTACAACCGCACCTCCCGTCACAGAAGTGCGGTCCATCCGCATTTCCTAGATACGGAGGTGTCGCGTACTGTTCGGTTCAAAAATTATTTTATATCGCGAACTCGTAGGCTGTGGAACAAACTACCTCAAGAGGTCTTCCCATTAAACTACGACATGGGGTTCTTCAAGAGAGCTGTGAATAGGATTTTGCAAGGTCGGCGGCGCGCCCGCATACCCCCTGGTGTAGCAGGTGTCCATGGGCGGCGGTGACACTTACCATCACGTGAGACCGCTTGCTCGTCCGCCCTCTTCTCTGTAAAAAAAAAAAAAAAGTGCAGTTTTAGTGCATTTAGAAAAGACGCGACCGCGCTCACATTACAGCCCATTTTGGGTCATAGCATATTACTCCTATGCTGATAGTCTGGTTAGTTAGATGGACAAGTATTGTAAGCCGGGCCGCCCTGGTACTACGCACGCTTTAACGCATTTGTCGGCATGCCTGCTATTACTGCCTGCATTTGTATTAATTTGTAATCACGAGGGGGGAGTCACCGGGGGAGTACCCTGCATCACAACTAAGCTGCGCCTGCGCGTAATGAACTATTAACGTCATCGGGATAAGGATCCTGAAGCGGGATGTTTTAATAGTCTAATATTGAAAGCATGTTTATCCCGTAAAATAATAGGATGTTTTTATCAAAAAAAATTTCAATAATTTAAAAAATAACGGAGAGAAGTCATTACGGTGATATTGCAAATACATATATGTCTTCATTCTAACCAGTTCATTAAGGGGGTATCTAGTCGATTTAAAATTACTCGTATTATTATATAGGTACACATAAATAAGTAGGTACTTACAATAGACTTGTCTCATACAAAAGAGGCATTTGTAAAAAGTGCATAATTTTTGATTTCCCATCAAGTTTGATTGCATCAGTTTTGATGTCACCTTCTTCGCTCGATATGAGCGAGGGTGTTCCGTTACTAGTAACATGTCCGTTTAATTTATGATCCTTTGAAGGAGTCAGTTTGAAGAATAAGTGAAACAATATGAATGAAGATATTCCAATAACAGATGTTATTATTGAAACGTCCTGAAATAAAAAAAAAATAAATAAGATACTCCTAAAAATATTTTTTTTTATAGTAAAGTGACAGACAAGCAAACAGTTCACCTGGCAGACCACTGTGAAGGGATACTGCTGCTCATGTATATCCGCGGTAATGCCAGCCTCCCTTAATTGATAATTAAGGGGGGAGGGCTCCGATATATCAGATTGTTATATCAATAAAATATCTCCGGCCTTCAGCCAACACTTTTATCAGGTATCGTCACGTGCCTGGACCCCTTCTCACCGACTCGTGATCCCACGCCACCTTTCCAAAACAACGCCCTAAACCAAGGTCCGTTCCTTCCGTTGATCGGCGAGGGGGCCCTTAGGCTCGTTGCTGCACACATTCTTTGCTCCTGGCTGAGCGCCTTCTGCGCTCTAAACTATACATGTTCGGTGACTCTTGAAAGGCCATTAGGGCCAGAAGAATTTAGCCACTCCGAAAAAAATACAATAAAATATCCGAGTGCAGCTTTTTGTGCCTCCGTTCACATGGATCCAGAATCAGGCTCCACCGGTGGATCCATGGATAATTTTTCTTCCTCTTGGATCCACAGGCGGATTTATAGATAATTATTATTTTTCCTCATCAATCCACAGCTGAATCGAAGTTGATAGTAATGAATTACATTTTTTTTGCTTTACATAAAATGCGTAATAATTATTGTATCATTAGTTACTTTCGCCGCCTCGACAAATGTGTGGATTGAAGTGGCCTAGAAATACATAATTACATTTGAATTCAGAAATTGGTGTATCGAAGTGGTATAAAAACCTGTGAATTCCTAATTTTATGGATCGAAGAGGAGAAAACATTATCCATTTGTGACTTCCTATCAATTGCGATTTTATTTGTAAATTTCGAAGATAGTAATTATCGAATCAAGATTTGTACTCCAGGAACTGCTATCATAATTGAACAAGGAATCGATGATTATGAAAGTAATTTATCGATGGAAGTTTTCGAATTTGACAAAACAGAAAGAACTAATTAGGTGTACACAGTATTATACCGGAAATGATTTTAGATAGATAGATAAAACTTTTTTTTTTATAGAGAAGAGGGCGGACGAGCAAGCGGTCTCACGTGATGGTAAGTGTTACCGCCGCCCATGGACAACTGCAACACCAGGGGGTATGTGGGCGCGCCGCCGACCTTGCAAAACCAACAACAAAACAAAATAATAGACATTGTAGACACAAAAGGCGGTCTTATCGCTAAAAGCTATCTCTGCTAGACAATCTGGGAGGAGAGGAAATAAATATTTTGATCACGGGTACAGTATGCATAATTGTGTTAATTTAAAAATATTGATTTTAGCTAAGAATTTAGCCATTGATTTCAAACCACAGATTTATTCCTTCCAGATTATTCCACATTCATTCCGCGGATCCTTTCTTTTGCAAGAATAGGTTGGGAAGTTTATGCGGTTTATAAAATTATGTTAAGATATAATCTTAATATAATCATAAGTACAGGCATAGGTTGATATAAAAAATATGTTTACCCTGAATTTATAATCATCGGTAGGTCCGATGAAAATGCTGTAGTCAGTGGCCCGCAGCACGACCCATGTTATTAGATACACTGTAATACTCGACGTCACGGAAGCCATATATCTGGAAGCAGATATTATTACGTTACTTATTCGTGATAATACAAAATTGTACAATATGTATGTATATGTACAATATACAATATAAGCTTTATTGTCGGTTTTAGATTCCCAGAAATTGAAACTTGTGAAATCTTAACAAAATAACGTAAATTGAAAGCACATCTCTATTTAAATACACACAATTCTACAAACAAGGAAATTCTAATTAAAGTCAGTAAGTTCATACCGCCAATTTATTCAGATGACGTCACATTTATGATCTTTGTATGATGCCGCTGTTGTTAATATTGAGCATTGGCATATCGTATAACATTTCCATGCTTCGTGTTTCGGTAGTGAGTGAGATATGCAATGCAAGAGCCCATTCGCATCCCATCCTATCTTACCTATCCCCATTTTACCAACCCTTTCTTCGGAGAATAGAGACATGTAGGAAGTTAGAGTTCTTCTTTAGAGATATAGGAATGGATTTGGATCGATTCCTATATCTCTAAAGATAGGCAGCGCATCCGAGGACGTGCCAACGTTTGTGATACTGGACATCAGTTGGCATGTATCGCGGATGTCGCAAATGCATATTTTAATTACTACCTATTTATTTCTAAAATAACACAAATTCCTCTAATAAAATGATAATATTTATTGCTAGACTAGGTACACAGTATGGATCGAATTGTTATATATACCCATTGTAAGTACGTATTTTATATACCTATTGTAAGGTATTGTAAGTACCTAAGATTTTTTATATATTTGATAAAAGCTATCAATTAAATTCTTACCTTATAGAAGTCAATTCAGATCTAACTTTCAAACTGTCTGAGATGGAAGGTATCATGGCAAGGTGAGAGATCTGTACGATCGCCCAGCCTATTTGGAAGAAGGCTATGAGAATCGCGTAGTAGAGTGGCATCCACCACGAGAGATAATCGGAGTCCCCGTTGATGACGCACCCCCAACATCTTATAAACAGCATTGGGAATGTACAAGTTACTAGTATACAACCTGCAAAAATGAATAAGTGACGGTATAAAACAACTATACGCAAATGCTAAGATTCTATAAAAAATCTCCAGAGAAACTGAGAAGTGGAATCATGGACATTTGCAAAAAAATCCACATTATTTAGTACGATTTATCATTAATTATCCTATCACCGAATGAATTCATGTGCCTCAGTATAATTCGGCATATTCAAATAGGTATGCAATAGGGAAGTAGGTACCTACTTACAAGCGTATAGGTGTTTTTTTTTCATCAAAACAAACTCAAAATGTGCTGGTAACTTTAATTCTTTAATGAAAGTCCAACTTTAATTGTTGTTTTATTCTAGTTTCACTTAGGGTACCTACCTACCTACTATAGTGGGGACAATAAAAAATCAAACTCAAAACTAATTAGATACGTTGTCCCCACTGATGCCAGTAATAATTAGGTACCTAATAATTTTATCTACAATTCCCGTTGTCCCCACCCATGGGGATTGTTATTAAATACACAGAAACCTAAATAGTTACTTAGGTTTCTATGCCAAGCGTGACAATAAATGATCTAATCAATAGTTTACATACGTACGTAACCGTGACCAGCCATTTTATCATCCATTGCTGGACAATAGTGTCCTCATAGACATTGTTTTGTGTACGAGGGATGTATGGCCTTAAAATGCCACGCTGTTGGTCAAGCAGGTAGGCGAGTCCATTTATTTAGAGATGGGTTAGTTCCTCGGGGCTTGTGGTAGCCGGCTTTGTTATCCCTTGTCGTATTTTACGGCACAGACCCAGGTAGAGA
Organism: Sesia apiformis; assembly: GCA_914767545.1. Lineage (NCBI taxonomy): Eukaryota > Metazoa > Arthropoda > Insecta > Lepidoptera > Sesiidae > Sesia > Sesia apiformis. The sequence goes on along the minus strand of OU611948.1, from coordinate 13,312,399 downwards.
TCGGCGGAGCTCTAGTGTTGTTAAAATGAACGCTGAACGCTCGAGTGCTGGGGCACTAAGTTAATGCTATTAAATATTAACCCTAACTGTTTTAGACTCGAGGTTTTAACTACAAGACCATCAAACGTTAAAAATTTGGATAATGTTCACTAACCTTTAACGCGGGTGTCTAAGGTTCTGTAGGGCTCACTCAGTCGAGTGTCGAGCACTACCATACGGCCAAATAGTTCATGGGCCAAATAATATAATAGTTTGCATAGTTTTATATTATTCTGACAAATAATAGTCACGTAAGCATCAAATGTTTGGACTAGAACGACACAGTTTGAAAAAATGTCTTTAAAAAGACCAATTTTATTTGTAGGTTTACCTAGCTATTGCACATACAACTTATTTGTAGTGAAGAAATTATAAAATACTGGTTCTTGAAAAATAAAAACTTTGAAATTTAGAAATTCTCGATTTAAAACTAGTAAGTTGCAGTCTGGAATACTTACCAATAAGGTGCCACGTCTTCTTTGTGCTGTATTTGTCAGCCAGAATGCCAACTACCGGCGTTGCCAATGCATCGACCACTTGTCCTGAAAAAGTAAAGTTTAACTAGTATATAAAACTGCAAAGAGTCTGCCCACTTGAGACGAAATGGTTTCCGTTGTCTCTTGAATAAGGGGTTTTTGTGGTTAGTACAAGTTGTTAACTGTACAAAAAAAAGTTGTTGAAGTTCCAAAAAGGAAGCCATTAGCAAAGTCTCTTTTAAGTGCTTTTAGGTTTATTTTACTCAATAATTATAAGATGCGATTGAATAGGTAGATATTAACGATCGTCAAGACAGGAACCAAGAATAATGTTGGGCTTTTTCTTACAAAAAATAAATTTAAAAAAAATGATAGATGACTTATAAACATACATAGTTTATAAGTCATACATAAATGGTGACGCCCTTCGCCTATTGTATTGCGTACATCTTAGTAGCCTAAGCGATTTACCTTAGCTTCAATTAGGTAGCATAACGATTTTCTAGAGAACCCAAACATGGCTTTTACCAAATATAGAAGTTAAACTTATCCATTTGCATTAGTCCATTACATTGCATCCATTTGCAACTTCCTGGGTGATAGAATTTTCAAAAATGAGTTAGTAGTTTTTGAGTTTACCTCTTAGGATATAAAAACAAAACAAACTCTCTTTATAATGTTCGTATACCTACTTGATGTAACATGAATAATTTGCAAGTTGTTCATTCTGTTCTATAATTTAGACCTAGGTAGTCGTTTAACTCGAAGACATTTAGCACGAAGTCACTTATCATGAAGCGTTTACCACGAAGTGCATTTTCCATGTTGTTCTTCACCACGAAATTCGTCAGTGACCATCAAGTAGTTAGGTTAGCTCCCCGTCCCCTGTGAAGTTTCTGGTCACCGATCGGGCGCGTCCCCAAGTGGTGGATAAGGGAACGCCGTCCAGGTGTGGGCGGTACCGGGTTAACCCGTCGCGAACCAAAACCAGAATGAGGTGGTTATCTGCGTGTCCCCTTTGAATAGCAGAGGACACAGTGGAGAAACAAGGACGGGCGCGGCGATCACTAACCCTGCCGCTGGGGAGGACTTCTTCTTTACCATCGCCATACATTGTAATCCCGTTTGGAGACGGGACCGACGGTCTTGGCTTAACCGCCCCGATCGCGAAGAAGATACAACCTCTATAAAAGAATGCCTATGATATAGTGCAATAGTGGTAAATGCCTTTTGTGGTAAGTGACTTCTTGGTAAAATTCCCTAACCAGTTTAGACATGTCGTACCTAAAAGAAGCATGGCACCGGCGACCGACGCCCTCATCTCAAGTACAGCTTGGAAGAATAGCATCATGTAGGAGAACCACATGGCTGCGCATAGGTCGTTGTAGATATGCCCCAAGCCATACAGAGTCTTTTGTCCCACACGCCACCATCGCTGCCGCTTGCATGGATCACTGAAAGGAGATAATTTCTAGTTTACGGCACAAAAAAGTTTATAACTGGCATGATGATTAATTAAGTTCATATCGGTTAATTAAGCTATAAAAACTAAAACCTAGCTTTTATGAGAATCTTGTCTTATATGCCTGTGTGTTTGAAGTTTGAAACTCGGTGTCAAGATTGACAGAAAGATTGAAATACGATTGAAAGAACACAGTTACCGTTTGCAGTTTCAGAGAATGTTACACGAAATTCGTTCATTTACCTTGTATATTTTTTTAATGGTGAACCTGAAAAATATAGAAGTTAACTAATGACTTTTTACCTTAGATAGATAGGTACTCTAATTCTGAACGATTATGAGACACAGATAGGTATGTTAGTTAAATTTCCTGCAGAAATTATTAAGAGAGTACAGAGTTAAAAGCTATTCAAAATGTCTACCAATTGCAGTATATACACTTGATCCGCTGTATGCCGCGCTCTAAACGTAACCACTAACGTAAACGTAACTTACTATAACATCAGCCTCTTCACTGGTCAATGTGGGTTCTTTTAAAGCTCACTACCACGAAGAAACTTACGAATATAATAATTATACTTGGTATATTTGATATATATTTGATCTATAACATCCGACTGTAGGACTTCTTCTTGCAATCACAAAGGCGTTTCGGGACTACACGAGTCCAATGCAGATTGGTGGAGACATAAATAGCATTTGCGATAGTTATCTAACACATTTAACAAGAGTTAAAGTAATTTATTTAGTTCTTAATAGTTGGGAACCTATTTCAGTTGAAAACAGTTTGAGGATACAAGCGTATAGATAGTTCGTTTGTCGAAAGAACTCAATAGTGGTTCCGCTTCCTTTACTCTGCGTGTAGCAAATTGAGAAAATTGCTCGAAGCCAAGCTAATGTGGAATTAGATAATGTCCTGATAGAAGTTAAATTAGAAAATTACCTTAAATGAATTTCAACTTCAGTGTCGACTTCCTTTGCATTTTCCTGCATATTTTCTTTAACATCTGTAGAGCCGTATTTAGTATTCATATTTTCAAAACGAAGGAACACATACGAAACTTAAGCTAGTGAAAGTAATTAATTTCTTGGAAAACTAATTTGCTGCAGCACTATTCATACGACAACTATAGTGAAAGATGATTTTTAATACGAGGCCACAACAAAATATTTATAGGTATCTATATATTACACTTTTTCGTTACTGATTCTGGATGTGATACAGGCACACCGCACACGCGTGTGATACAAAAGGGACGTTTCAGACATGTGAATTACAAATGAGTCCTAATCTGTCGTAAGCCGTCGTGTCGGACGTAGAGTAGAGCAACCACTAATACTGTCTGGTTTGGAATTGACAATGTATATAGATGTATATTTAGGATAATAACGCTGGCTTATTGAAGTTGTAGGCGTTTAAACTTTGTATTGTGGATATACATATCTATATTGACCCTACAACGCTTGGTATATGCATTGGGCATTACATGATGAGAATTACCAACAGTAAGAACGTGTTAATATATGCTTGTACGTATATATTTGTATTATAAATTATTATTTTTTATATAGAAAAAGGCGGCAGACGAGCATACAGTCCACCTGATGGTAAGTGGATACTGTCGTCCATAGATATCCGCGATACATGCCACTATCAGTCCAGAATGACAAACGTTGGCACGTCTCCGGATGCACTGCCTACCTTTGAAGATTAAGGAATGGATTAGGAGAAAGTTTTGGGAAAATGGGAACGGATAGGATGAGATGGGAATGGACTCTGGTATATGTCCCTCACTACCGAAACTCGTATGTATATTGGGGAAATACGATAAAGTAGGAAATATAGTACATTTAAAGGTATTATTAATTGAATCTTCCGGGCTACTTGGCCGAGGTCTTGCGAGGTTGCGCTCGAGAAGCCGAAAGGATAACATCTCTCCGAAAGTGAACGCAGTCGCCACTGAAGATGTCAACCGCAGCTGTTGACAAAACGTTTGGAAAAAAAGAGAAGAAATTCCAGAAGACCTCGGCCAAGTAGCCCGGAAGATTCAATTAATATGGACACCGGCCGAGAAAACCTACACTCCACTATTTAAAGGTATTCCTTTGTGAGAGAGGGGTAATGTGGCCAGTCGAGTGCGCCCAGCGGCTGTGAGAATGCAGCGATCACTCACCCCCTACAAATATGTAATGTACGAGTACCTTCATGTATCTACTACACGTACCTAAATATTTATAATAAAAATAAAAGTAATTTGGCGTCGAATCAAATTTTCGATGAATAAATGAATGAATCAATCGATAACATAGAAAATTAATTAGGTGTTCAAATTGAAGACTTAGAGCCTTTCTCACCACATTATGATAAGGTTATTAGAAATTATACTTTATTAGAAAGTCAGTATCAACTAAATTTCTTTGGCAGATCTATAAGATTGTTAACAGTTAGTTACTTTATCAGGAGGTGGTGAGTAAGGCCCCTACAAATTGAATTCACTTATAAGAAAATGTTGAATTGATATTCCTACTTAAATAAGTAAATTGGGACATAATATATAAACACCATACCATACCATACCATATCATACCATACCATACCATCAGCCTGTGTCTCCACTGCTGGATACAGGCCTCTCCCGCGGACCGCCACACACGGTCTTCAGCTTTTCTCATTCACCCACTACCGGCGACTTTCTTCAAGTCGTCAGTCCTCCCGAAAACACACAAGATTAATAATATTTGGATTAAAAGGAGACATGAAAGCTAAATACGATTTTGATAAACATTCAGTCCTATCCTTGCACTGTATAGGTAGGTACCTACCTATTTAATAAAGATATTTTTTCCTCCCTAGAATCTCTTAGTCCTATGTAGAATCTATTAAGAACTATTTTACAGATATTTCGTTGTTTCTTTTTCGTTCTCAGCCCCTCCTCCCCAACCACCATGTCTGTGCATTAAATTTAATATTTGTTTGACAAATTCAGACGTTAAACGTAGATTTCATTTTTTTACAGAAATCGTACCTAAAGATATCGCTGATGTTGACCGTCAGCATGCTCTTTTATAAGTAAGAAGATACAACAAGTAGATATCGTTATCGGAAACAATACAATTCAGGGAAATGCCATACGAGGAAATTTCTCCATGAAAGTAAAGTTAAACACGGCTCCATTTGTGAACAGCGCTGCGAAATTTCCTTAGATTATCACAATAAAATTAATAGGTATACTACAATATTATTTTCAGATATCAGCGCCAGCCCCAAACTCGCCACCTAAACCAAGTCAAGTCTAATAGCGTTATCCTTCATCAGCAGAACATCATACCGTGAACAGCAGGTGAACTTATACCTAGCAATGACCACCATTACTAGTTAGTAATAAAGTCTAATATCGCATACCTATTTGTTCATTAGTTTGTTGTACAGTAAAAGGTAACAGACGGTTATTTGGTTTGACAGTGGTTTCCATAAGTATTGGGTTACTTTTCCACCCGTTTATGCTTCACTGGGTGTGAGACTTGCTTGGGCATAATGACCCCAATCAACCCCAATGACAGTATAAAGTTTGTATAGTAACTGAACATAAAGGTGTGACTGCGAAAAGTACAGCAAATGAAGTATTGTAAATAACTACTCGGAGTATTATTATTACGATTTATTAAGTGTTATAATTATAGCTATTGTATTGCTGTTAGAAGTGGTTTACGTTATTGATTAAACATAATTACTTATTATAGGTACTTAGTCGTAGATACACTTACAGATCGATAGTACCTACTGTATTTTATATTCACACAGAGACGGAAAACAAATATCTTCTAGCAGTGATTTCCTGAAATATTCAAGATCTTAATTAAGTCTTTGTCATCATTTTTTCGCGATTACAAAACTGTCGATTTAGTAAAATATAATCTAATGTGATTATTAAACTGTCAGACATTATTATCTAAGCCATCTGTGGCTTTAACGAATAACTATTTTACTTGGAATAGTGAGCTTCGTCTAAACCACGTACAGCGATCAACATTCGCTCGTCGCAGAGAATGTACTGTCGTATACCAATGAGGCCCTAGATGGCAGCACTTGTTACGTTTGCTTTGCTACACTGTCTTTTTTTTATATAAATACTCGTTATTAAAAAGTTCGTAAATTCCATAACCTTATGTTTACCGCATGCTAATTAATGACTTACTTCACCAATCGTAAAGTAAGTCTCTTTGTGGGGCGCGAGGTGGCGTGGAAGGCGTCTACAATGGGTTATCCACAGGGCTCGGTTCTCAGCTCAACTCTGTGGAACGTCCTGCTAGATGATCTTTTACGTCTGCCTGTACCGGAGGGAGTTCAAATGGTTGCATACGCCGACGATATTCGCTGTCATGATTGAAGTTCGGTCCAGGGTTCAGACTGAGCGGAAGGCCTATACAACAACAAGTACTATGGCACTTCCTGTACTTGGATCCTCTAGAGGTCATCCAAGCTGGTAAGTGTCAGGAGCTGTCTTTGCCAACATCAGTCTAGAATGACAAACGTTGGCACGCCCCCGGATGCGCTGCCTACCTTTGCAGATTAAGGAATTGGTTGGGAAAATGAGGAAGGATAGGATAGGATGGGAATGGGCTCTGGCATATCTCACCCACTACCGAAACACATTGGGGAAATAGGATACAGTAGGAAATGCAGTACATTTTAAGGTAATCTTCTGTGAGAGAGGTGTAACGTGCCCGGTCGAGTGCGCCCAGCGGCTATGGGAATGCAGCATGTACTCTCCCCCTATCAAATACCTGTACCTCTACCTCTACAGACTCTACAGTCTACCTCTACAGTTTATCTTTCGTTTATTTAACTAAGGCACAAATTATATTAATAAAATATAATCCTATGTTACTGGTATATTATGCCGTGCTAGAGTAATGTAAAAGTAAACTTTTGTGGTAATCTTTAATTTAAATGTAGCATTTTTTTTTAATCTTGTGCATCAAAAGTCACATAGAGTAAAGAGAAACTGGCTACGAATGGGCAGGGTAGTTATAATTATAAACCTTAATGGTCAAATTTCGAGACGTAGGTATCATTTATATTTCCTAAATCATACCTACCTATGCCTACCTTGAAAATAATTCCACTGTTTTCCTACGTTTCAAGTCAATAAAATTACAATACTGCCAGCCATATGAATTTCAATCTCCAGCAAGAGCCAAAACAAAAGCATAATCATTTTGACTCGTTCCAATGCTCGGAAATGCAGGTCGATTAAAAATAGTCCGATCACGATCGGTCACAATCGATTGCACAATCGAATGCCCTATGAGCCGCTGTGCACCGACACCGAGCCAACTGTAGGTACTATGGTACCACTTTGATTTATCGTTCAGCCGGTCCCTGCCTAGACAGTCATGCTGCAGTCACGATAATTAAATTCAACATTAATTGATATAGCGGCACTAATAGCATTTACAATTTATTACGTTTGCTTCATTTGTCTTTGGACAAAGCATATAGGTATAGCCTTAAGGTCCAACTTTGATGGTAATGTTAACGATAACATTGTTTAAGGTTGTCATTCTTTCGTACCTATATATTATTCTATTAATTGTGTTCTCAAGTATTTACTTATATACAGGTTGTAAGCAATATTATCCCGAAGCCTAAAATCATGGATTCTGTTCTCGATTCTAAGCCAAATGAAATTTTACTTTTTTATCTAACATTTTTATTAAATTTTTTTTTTTTATTTTTTCATGTCAATTAACTCAAAACAGTGAGCAAAATCTATAGTTTTACTCTTCGGAAATAAGAGTAGGTACATCTGACGGTTTAAAGTCTTTAAGCTTTTGTTATTTAAAAACTTTATGCACATTATGGTACGACAGGCCAGCTTTCTCTATCAGCTAACCTTTGGGTTGATCAGAAAGATACATTGAGAGATACTTTTTATATGGAGATATTATTTCTTTATTGCACCATGTACCTCTCTATTCCTCTGCGGACTTCTCCTTACCACTTAAAGGTTGCCTGAAAGAAATCAATCGCTATAACGATAAGACCGCCGATTGTACAACTAAGTACTTGTATTTTTGTGTTTCGCTTGTGTATTTTTGATGTACAATAAAGTACAATCTCCCTATCTATAGATTTCCGTGAAGTAAGTTAAGTTTACAAAACACCGCATATTTATATTGAGATATGCGCTTTTTTAAATTGACATCAAATATTTATTAGTATACATTGTATAAATATCATTCCCATGGATAATATATGTAATAATTCACATTTATTTATAACCATCAGCAATTCATTAATATATTTATTCGTTTTTGAAAATCCGCAATTGCAAGGAATCTTGCTACCAAATATTTTTAAGCATTCAATTTTATCATTCATTTCATTGTTTCACTTAGCTGGAAAATACGCCACGGTGAGCAGCGGCACAATGAAAAAATTAAAATAAATTAAACACCTGTATACAGAACGAAACGAGACTTCTTATAACCTGCTCCCTATCTCCAACAGGAAAATCGATTCAAGGTTATATTAAAGAGAAATATTAAAAAGGCGCTGACACGAATTGTCGTGCAAAAGGTCAAAATAAGACCGGTGTCGAATAAACATCAAACTGGTTTCAAGAAAGCCTTGGACGATAGGTAGTTTATACCACCTATCGTTTATCACTGTGCTGAGTGTAGTCCCCAGTATACTGAGTATACGGCACCCGGTCCCAATTTCTACTAACTTATGTTTTTTAAAATGTTTTCTTAATTTCTGTTCTTGTTAGTTAGTTACATTAGGCTATTTTACAGAAAAGAAACGCAATATGTACAGTTCCAGTATGTGTATGTACAGTATGTGTTGTGGTCAAGCTACGAAGGACTTTTTAATATTACTATGCTCTATTACCGTTAATACCGTACTCTAGTACCGTTAATTGGTCAATCAATGAATCCACCCTCTCCTAATTGGTTTGTACATGAAATCACATGACTGATAGTAAATGACATAACTTTTTTCTTAATTTGAACAGAGATTAGAAATTTTAAACTTTTGCTATCGTGTTCGAACATAACAAAGGACTGCGAAATAAATAAAAATTGAAGTGCCTAACCTGTAATGTAAACAAATTATCGAAATTATACTAAGAATGTCTTCTTTCCTACCACTCGGATGGAAATTTGTTGGAAAGCCTAACTAGTTGCTCAATTTCTTTTTATAAGGCAGAACTTTTGATATTTCATAATTATTTGTTAACACTTCATGAAGCGCTTTGGGGAAAACGGCCTCAATTATATTTATGCGTAAATAATTACTTTCCTTTTATTTTGTGTTTGTATAATATTAATAAGTATAACATCAGCAGGTGTCGTAACTTTGTCGGTGTGTACGCCGCGTAGGAGGCCGTGCTAAATTAAAGCATTTGGCTCTATTATGTATTTAGGTCTATTGTATGAATTATTTATGGCTGCAGAAATATAAATTGGGCCTGTGTCGAGCGTACAATACATTTTAAACGCATTGCCTACCGTTGCTACATCAATATTGAGGTCTAAGACCATAGACCATGTGTTTTCGTGAAATTATACGAAATACACCTGCATAAACTATATATGTAGATATTATTGAGCCTATTGCAGCACTCATAACAGGAATAAAGTTACTAGTACTGACTGTATCATGTAAACGTCACGCGTCACATTTATATTTACAGCTTACGAACGAAGAGCCCAGTGGGCTCGCACATGAATTGTAGAAGCTTGAATCGTATATACAGCCTTAATGCGATTTATGGGACGTCTGTAGGAGAGCAGCCAGAGCTGACAATCTCTTCCATATGTGTATGGCTCGATAACTACGTCTATACGCCTATAAACCGCATTGCGCCGCTGTACTGTAATGAATATTACGAACATCATTTTCTATACTCGTACAACCATATCGAAGTTCATACGACTCTTTGAAACACCTCAAAGCAAAATAAAATACTTCGAATCATCAGGTAAATACCCGCCTTTATATTTCATGTATAAGGTACCTATTGCTTTGAGTGAACGCTACTATAAAAAGCGCTACAATTTTCAGAACTCGTTTTTAGTGGTAGTAGTTATTAGTGGTTTTGTGAATATTAAACACAAAAAATTAATACTGTCTACCTATATCTAAATTTTTTGAACTTAAATTATTGAGAGGAAGAAGGTTACTCACTAGGTAGACTCCCAGAAAGCTTATGTACAGATACATTACGAAACCATTAGCCATCGGCTAATCCGGAAACACCCCGACCGTCATCCATAACATTTTTCTACACCTGTGTAACGGAGGGTTTATCTTACTCGTAACATCTTAGCATTTCTTAATTCTGACATGAATTAAAATGCAGCATAAATATGTAAAGATCAATATACTGTGGTCAGGGGTTTCATCTTGCCTAACAAATCATATTATTTTTTACGAAATCTTATGATTTTAAAATAAATGCGTTTTTCTAGATTTAGCTAGACTGGAAATTTAGCTGGTTATCTAGGTAGTATATTTAATTTGTGAAATGTTTACTTACTGATTTTGAAACTATGCAGGTAGGTACTTTTAGAAAATGTATAAACTGACTATAAATTACCAATAGTCACCTTTTAAACTCTAAAAGAGACTCAACCAATAAAGAGTCAGAGTGTAATTTTGTGCGCGAAACTTTTATTAAACGTAGTTACCTATTACTTATTATTACATATACTTTACTTAGCTAGCCACGTTAAGTGTTCCATAGCCGAGGGTTAACGACCCTTAAAGTTCTTGATACGAATTTTATGCAAAACCAAGTGCTTACTTAGGCGTACTAGCACTAATATGCATGGTACATATTATGTTGAGTGAATTACTTACAATATAGGTATTAATTAATCATTTTATGTCTGCTAAACGGTAAAAGATTTTAATAGTCCATCCTGTTGTTAGTTTCTGTCATAGTCAATTAGGTGTACCTATGTACATTCAATTAGAAATGTAAAAAAGCCGTAATTATTACATTGTTAACATATGACATGTTACAGTGTTAACATATCAGTGTTAAAGCTCGCCTATATTACGGCGGACCGCACCGCAGCGCATAATATTGCAAAAATCCTCCTGAATTATTTTCATACATTTTGTATAAACCATCACACACTAGAGGCAGCGCGATACTACAGGATCGCTTGCCACCCGTATTTATGCGCTGCGATGCGGCCCGCCTCAATATGCGTTAAACGGCCGCAGTTACGGATGTAATTCAAGTGTTATTCGCTGTGCGACGACGTGAAGATTTGAATGTGTATCTAACTTAAATTGCTGCGTTGAGCTGCGGCCCGCCGCCTCTGTGAAACCTCTGTTGACACGATATGAGTACACTCGGTCCAAGTAGGCTCGTACAAGTAACATTATACGAGCTTACTCGTAAATTGGGTTGACACGATTATAGCGTTTTCGAACATTTTAAACCGAATGCACGTATGTTGCTGCATTTGATCATTCATTTTATTCTTAATTCAAAATGGTAAATCTAGCAGATAAGTTAATCGAAGAGTTGATGAACTACTACCAATAAAAAAGTGGTAGTGGTAAGTGGATACTGTCGCCCTGCGACATCCACGATACATGAAATATCAGTCCAGAAAGACAAACGTTAGCATACCATCGAATGCGCTGCCTTAGAAGATTTCGGAATTTGTTTCGGGATAGGATTGGAAAAAATGGGAGGGAAGGAATGTGATGAGAATGGCCATCCCTTCCTTTCCCTGGTGTGGGAGTAAGATATTAATTTACTTACTACCGAAACACGTACGCACATTATGAGAATAAGATACAGTTGGAAATGCAGTATATTTCACAGTAGTCTTTTGTGTGAGATGGGTAACGTGGCTAGTCGAATATGCCCAGCAGCTATGGTATTGCAGCGTGCACTCTCCCCTTCCAATTGATTGGGTGATCGGTGGTGATAAATTGGGTGTATTCTTCGTGAAAATATGAAAAATATGAAGGACTCCATTTTTTTATAAAACTCGTGTCACGCTCGGATACGAATCCGCTCGGAAAAGTTGAGCGCAATTCGAGTTACTCATCTTGGATACCAGCGTCCGAGTGCGCTCGGATCACCGTGTTAACGCAATACGAGTAGTATTCGAGTAAAGACCCGAGCGCACTTGGACCGAGAGTACTCCTATCGTGTCAAGCCGGCTTTAATGTGCGTCGTCACAGTTTTGCAGTGCGATGCGCTGCGGCACGACACGGATATAATGTGCGCGAGACTTTAAAGTTAATACAGGATATATTATCTACTAAAGCTTGTGTAACTGTCATCTTTAAATTTAAAGTATGAATGTGTTCACACATTGATAGTTTTAATTTCTGATTCACACGTCACAAACTTTCAGTTGCCTCCAACCACTGAAACCATAAAAAGTATGAGTCATCATATCGAGAGTTTTAGCGGTATGCGTGGCTAGTCCGGTGGAAATTGGTGATGCATAAATTTGAATGCCTACTCGAAATTGTTGACAACGAATTTAGGGTATTATGGCAAATAAAACCAGCAAATAATTGATTATTAAATTGTAGTAGTATCATTTTTAAGAAAAGTATATGAGCAGTGATGTAGTATAAATAAATATATAAATGAGCGTCTAGTAGCGCGTGTCTTGGCATACATAATGTGTTATTATAACTAACGACCAGCAGAGACGTGGGGCCCGCTGATAACAATTTGATTATTCTGCGCCCTCTACTGTTGTGTTGAGCAACATTTTAAGGTAATCTTAGCTAATGGCACCAACCTTACCCACCACTAAAATAATATCGCACCCTTAACAAGTACTAGGCAAATTACAGAGTAATATAATTACTCTCATTTAAAATAAATATTGTAGATCATCGCCATCCTATGCTAACGCTGTTCAAGGTCTCAAGTAGCGTTTCAAGATCTGTCAACAATTGTAATAATGAGTCGTTTTACTCGTTTTGTTCAGTCTTTATACTAACACCAGAATCGCTTTACTGTTGGTAGGTACGTTTACATTATAAATATATATATTGTATATGTGAAAATACATCAGACAAAACAAATAACAAACTTCACTACTCTTCTACAACGATTGATTGAGTTCTTTCACTTTCGATATCTAATAAATATCAAATAACGATCTAATTTAAATCAACAAGTATAAACCTTATAAACAGAAATAATGTATATAATATACAGATCAATACATCCTCGCTTATCTTAAGAGCTGAGCATTCAATGTAGGTCGTAACGTAATACTCGTAATCCCAGGGAGGTACTGGAATCATCGTCACAGCACTATTAGGTGCCATTACGACGCGATCCCGTGCAAAAGCGTCGTACGAGCGCGATTAAAACAGTTTTTTATATCGTATTTTTAGTACAAACCCGACCCAGTTTACATGTGGTAGGTCTATAAACCCGTTTAGGATACAATAATATTTCATAAGGCCGGGAGACGGGCAGATGTTCGCGAATATCGAATGATAATAAACGAATTACGTCCACAAATAAGAGAGCCGTTAACTGTTAAGAGTTTCATAATTTCTTTTTAAAACAAAATAGGTACGACTGTTTTATTGACTGGTTGTAAAATGTTTTTTATTGTTTGTCACAATCTAAAAACTTTTAATGTAATTTCCTGGTCTGACCTCACATAGAAGAACCTTTTGAAAAGTCCCTTTCAAAACTTTTGAAAGAACACATCTGTTTTTTTAAAAAAGAGAAAGAATACAATTTTATGAACACCTATTACGAGAATACAGATTGTATTGAGTGTTATAGACGTGTAATGTATATCGAATTACGATCGTGCATATATTCGGTGGTGTATTGACATGTGGGTCACGCTTCTCAGGCGGGCCCATGTGCCGGTGGGACCTTGAGGAGGCGCACGCGAATTACCTAAATGCGCAGCCATCTGTTATCATCAGCCTGCAAACAGCCGCCTCGAGAATGACAATTATATCCGGATTCTGTTCGGAATGGGATTATTATGTTATTATACGGGCGTTCACTAGTATTCATATAATATTACAAACGAACTAGATATATAGATAGCACTTCAAAATGATTAAGATCTTATCCATATCGATCAAAACTCCCTTACCTTACTTCAAAAACTATTGCAATCCATAAAAATGATAAAATCATTGAATAAATAGTAAGTAGGTAGTGTCACTTAAGTAAAAGGATAAAAATTTAACCTTAATAAAAATACCCACACATTATTTATTTCGTTCTCAAATTAATAAATAATAAAATTAAGTACCTACCTTTACTCGATGCGAACGTTATAAAAAAGACAATAATTCGCAAACCGATACGATCTTTAAACAGCTACAAAATGACCAATTTGGACAATTACGAAATACCAAGGTTATTATCACAGGTAGGTATGTAGCGGTAAAAGATAACATTTTACAACCAATTAAATGTTACTTAAGCGGTTTTTGTTGCGATAAGTAAATAACCCGACCGCAAATCGGGAGGAAAAAACTAACTTGCCACATATTTCATTGGGCTATAACTTTTGTAATATGAATGTCACGCCCCCTGGGAAAGTTTGTTGGGGCTGGCGGAAATGTTTGCGCGGTACACAGCGTTGCCGCGATTTACTATGCGTACTTTATAAGTTTTGTGAACGATTAAATTTTAGATTTCTCTTACTGTATATGAACGATTTAAACATGGCTGAACGAGATAACCTATAATGAAGATATAGAAGTCTTTTTTTAATACTACATCGTCTTAGTCCTCTAGAAATCCATTTATTCCTTATCGGTTTATTTACTTTTTTGACTGTTATTTATAGGAAAGCAGAGATTATAAAAAAACGTGATCAAATCATGAAAAATTTCGAATGCCTTGCATGTCTCCGTTTCAGAGTACCTAAACCTCGCCGAAAGACAATGAAAAGATACATTCTTGAAACTTATTAAGTCCCTCCTTTTTTTTAAACCAAAAAGTATTTTTTTTTAATAGAATTTTAATCGGGTAAGACCTAAAATGCTAAACTTTGGCCTGTCTCGTGATCAGATAGTGCTAAATAATGTATTTCTGATTTTATATTCTCAGAATTACTTATTATTAAGTCTATGCATGTGAATAATTAAGAAGTATATCAAGTTTATCAAAAACACTCGTATGTCTGAGGTCTGAATCCTATAAATACATATTACTATTATATTTAAAGAAATAATTTGAACGCCACAATAATCAAAATGGTAGGGAACCGGTTCAATAAGACTCTCTAGTGGTTTGCAATTAAAGTTAAAGGTTGACAAAAGACATTAGAGGTTGTCAAATAACTGAAAGGGAATAAGTTTTCTAGTGGACATTGAACGAATTCTTTAGATCGTTTTATTACTTTTTAAGATCACTTCTAAGAAAGTGGGAAACTTTCCGTCTTATTATCAGATATATATCCCAATAATACGCCATGTCTAGCTAAAAGTTTCGATACAATGGCTCTACCGAGTAATATTGTTTATCGAACCTATTCATTCCTTTGTATTACCTGAATACTGCTACAATCAGATCTGAAAACTAATTACCAAAGTACAACAAACATTAATTTAGTTTTATTGGGAGTAGAACAATAGTGTCTTGTGTTGTTACGAGTATAAGTACTGTTCACCTTTGCCTTTGCTTACATTATCTTACTTGTGACTTCTGTACAATTTTATTACACGGTTGTCTTCGCTTTAAATACGAGTACATTCATGAATGAGCGTATGTATGTATTATACACGTAAGTTTATTCCGAGTTCGAGTCAAACCAAACAATATAAGAATTATATGTCAAATGTGAAGTACGAAAAACGGTAACTTTATTCTTAAAGACCTGTTTCATTTTTATTTACATAAGCATTTAGTATGCATATTTTGTATGTACCTACGTAATACCGTATAATTTTTTTTTTTCAAAATCTGTATCACAGAACAGTGAATAGAGTAGAAGGAGCAAGGGGGCGGTACCCGCGTGACACGAATAAGCGTAGCTCCGCACGCTTGATCTCCGCGCTCTTCAGTTGCCTTTTATTACTATTACGTAAACAATCTAAATAAAAAAATACGTAAATGCCATATTGTGCTATATTGGAGTGCAAGCACGATAGCCGCACAAAAAATGTGACTAATAGTGCCATATCATACCATCGGTAAGTAGAATTTCACAGAATTTTCATTAAAATAATAAATAAATGTAATTCAGAAAATTAAAAAAAAAACACCATCAGAAAGCAATTTTATTTACGTGACATTAAGGTTAACGTTCCAACGAACATAACACACTTTTTCTCGAAATTTCCGGCTGTTATACAACCGCTACCTAATTAGGTAGTGACTAGTGATGTTCACATCAATTCAGTAATGTTATCGATAAGTATAATATATGGTGGTCGGATTTTTATAATAAAAATAAAAAAATCGGATATATTCGATATATAATATTTGATATATTATATCCTTTTTTTTAGTTTATCATATCATCTTTTTAAATATTTAACGGTGGTTTAGTAGGTAGATACTGGTAAATGTTATAAAACAACGTACTGTAATTACGAACATTCAAATTCTCAAGGAAATATGTTTATATTAATGAATAAATAACGATATAAAGGAATAAAACTTTTATGATTCAAAAATAACTAGTAGTATTCAAACTTTTAGTCTGGAATTATCTAATTTATGGCCTAGGTATGAATAATAGCAGTAAATAGCGTTTTTTATTCATTAAAACTTAAACCTTAATACCTACATGAATGCCACTTTCATAATAAAAAAGTCATTAAACGTTTTAGTCTTGATCTTTGAAATCGAGGTTACATTAGACATAAAGATAATAAATTAAAATTTAACTAAGTAAAAAGGAGACGAAGAATTGTCTAGCTAGAGTTTATTCATTTATTCATTCATTTGTGAATTTCGTCAAAAATATTGATTAAAATATTTTAGATATATATATTAAGCAATCATGATATTATATATCCGCCGTTATTGGTATATCCTCGAACCCTGCTACGTACACACAAATCACGTAGGTACACAAAAGAAATAAAGTTTATTATAAAGCATGAAAAACTTGATTTAGATTTAAATATCATTATTTCAGTTTTCCTAAACATCCAGATTTGAAAACGAAGTGGATTAAAGCGCTACATTAATATACAAATACATCATTTACTGACAATCATCGTGAAACTTTCAAAATGACAACTTTTAAATAAATATGTGCTCTTTTAAGGTCAATGACAATATTCAAATGGTACGCTAAAATATGTAAAAATATCGATACTTGAATTGTCTAGTGCCCAGCTCTAATCGAGTAACGATATGTATCGAGTAGCGAGAGCCACCTTGTGTGCGATAGCAGTACTACTTGCAAACGAATAAGGGTTAGCACTTATTTCGTTTTCAAGTAGTACACGAGATGGCGATTTGGGATTAAATGATTTGTTGGATCGTGTTTAAATTTTATAAGGTTGGATTTCGATTGATAAATTTTCTGTTATAAGTTCTTTCTCAATTATCCCTTTGACCAATTATAATTTCTTGTTCTTAGTGTGTAAGTTTAGATGTGTGTGAATGTGTTACTTTGGTTACACTGGTTTTCCTATAAAATAAGTCATCATGCTACTTCTACTCAATTTACTGTTCTGTGGTCTCAAATACCCATGTTTAGCGTGGGTGAGGATATTATTTCAATGCGTAGGACCCGCATCCTTAGACAATAAACCATTTGTACCAATTTCATATTTGCATACTAATTAAATTGGTTTAATTCAAGTTTAGTTCAATACAACTTTGGAGCTATTAAATTAAATTTTGATTTACAAATTTTCAGTAAAGAACAAGAATTGATAATTACCATAGCGCTTGTGACAAGTAGTAATGTTAACTACACTACTTTCGCGTTCAACAGGGAATAGTTTTGTAATTAAATTCAAGTTGTGTTTACACAACCAAAGTGAAGTAGGTTAGCTTGTCTAACCCAGAAAGTTCTTTAAACAAATGTACTTTTAATATAACTTAAATATATTTAGATAGTAGTTGTAACCAAATATAGAATGTCACGTCCATGTCAGTAACAAACTGTAATCAATTATTTAATTAAAATTACTATTATGGAATAGTTTGTGTTATTGAAATGGAATGGAATAGCTATACATACAACTACCTACATACATACTATGCACTACTTTAAAATTGTTTGTAGACTTTTCACCTTTTCACTATAAATTGTGAACCGAAGTTCATATTACTCATGTTTATGTATGAGTAATAAAATACTCACACAAGGTCAAGATCTTTTTTATCTGCTTTGAAAGGACTATCATATAACCAAATATAACTATACAATTTTCATATTTAATGTTATATGAATTTATTTTATTAAAGTTTGTCAATCTACTTTTCTTGAGGGGGAGAGTGCACGCTGCAATCCAACAGCAGCTGGGTGCGCTCGACTGGCCACGTTACCCCTCTCTCACAGAAGACTACCTTGAAATGTACTGCAATTCTCACTTTATCTTATTTCCCTATTGTACATACGTGTTTCGATAGTGAGTGAGATGTGCCAGAGCCCATTCCCATCCTATCCCTCTTCATTTTCCCAACCCTTTCTCCAAATCCATTCCTATATCTAAAAAGGTAGGCAGCGTATTTGGGGGCGTGCCAACGTTTGTCATTTTGGACAGTATCCACTTAGGTACCATCAGGTGGACTATACGCTCGTCTGCCGCCTTCGTCCGTAAACAAAAGAAAAAAATCTACTTATACCTATTGTTGATAACATCACCTTACCAAATAATATTCTATTTGGAAATTTACAACTGTTTTATTAATTGACTAGCGAAATTGATTTGAATTGAATAACGAAAATATTTGAAAACGCACCTTGTCCAAGACCATTCACTCGAATGCCCATCCATTGTCCATCCTCGGTACGAACTTTCCTCCTTACCAAATTATTTTTATCTACCTATATGAAACGGATTTTTTCCGATAATTAGCATCTATGTTCCTATTCTATGTGAGAACATAGTCCTATTAGCGTCTATGTTCTCACATAGACGCTGCTAACACTATCGACAAGTAGGCATAATTTAAGCAGACTTGTTTTCTTTCATCAATCCGCTGGAAGTCCATATGAATGGGTCTATGTATATACGATTTACAGATTTTCTGTAACGGACAAGAATTTTTAAAAGTAGAAAAGGAATAGAAAAGCAGAAAAGATAGAAAAGGAAAAGTAAAAAATTGGCGTTATTTTCGATTATGAGTTCCAGCTGTCGTGGCAGTAACGCAGCACAGACGGCACGCAATATCAACGATGTGTACGGACCAAACACCGCAAACGAACGCACGGTGCGTTTTTGGTTTGATCGTTTCCATTCTGGAAATTTCGACCTCAAGAACGGGTCCCGTGTACGACCGGAGACTAAAGTTGATAATGACGAATTGAAAACAATAGTGGAAGTCGATTCATCTCAAATCATGTCTGAGTTAGCAGCAGCTTTCGGCGTATATGACAAATCGATATTGATTCATTTGCGTCAAATCTTCGGGAAAGTGAAGAGACTCGGAAAGTGGGTACCGTGTGAGGTTAATGAAAGTCAGCTGTAAACACCCGTCGAAGCTTGTCATACTTTGCTGAGCCGGCACAAAAATGAAGAAATTCTGAATCGTATTGTCATTTGTGCTGAGAAGTGAATCCTTTATGATAATCATAAACGTTCGTCACAATGGTTGAACCCAGGACACAGCCAAACAAAGTTCCAAACGTAAACTGAGTCAAAATAAACTCATGCCTGATATTATCCACTACAGCTTCTTGAGTTCTGGCATAACAATTAACGCAGATGTGTACCATGAAGAACTGCAAACGATGATGGACAAGCTCGCTATCAAACAACCGAGTTTGGTCAATCACTCTAGTCCACTGCTTCTCAATAATATAACGCTCGCCCACACTGGCACGACAGCCAGTCTCAAAGTTACAGGAGCTTCGACTGGAAACTCTCCGTCACCCAACGTACTTGCCAGACCTTGCCATCAGTATTTTCGTTTTTTCCTGAATATGGATTTTTGTACAGGGGAAAGAAAAAATTCAACTCCGATGAGGCAGTGTAATACGCCTCAGAGAATTCATCTATTCCCATCCCCAGAAGTTTTATAGCAGAGGCATCAATCAACTTCCATTAAGACGAGGCACCAGAAAATAATTCCCATGCTTGCTCCGCCCATCACCCCCCAGCCCGCCACCCGCTAGCTAAACTCGTACGCCGTGCTCGTGCGCCGCGTGTATTTAACATTATGGAACGCTGCAGTAAGAACATAGAATGAATAGAGAAAACATTTTTTTATTAATTGTGCGAATTGCTGTAATTGTAAGTGTTGCTGTAAGAATAAACCATTAGATTATTTAGTGAATAGTGGTAAATAAAAATCTTTGTGTTTGAAGAAAATAATTGTAAGGTTTTATTTTATAGTAAAATACATAATAAAATGACATGCTTGAGAACGACTAGGCCGCTTTGTTGTCAGATTCTTATGTACATATGTATGTATACAAGGTTCGTTTTACCACAGATAGCCACAGGTTAGGCATACGCCACTGATCACCCCTGTTAAGTTTTTTCGAAAAAATAAAAAAAGAATCATTCTCTTATACATATTGTCAACCAGCAGACGCAATGAATGTATTGGAGAATGATTTGTTTTTAATTTTTTTAGTGGTGATCAGTGGCGTATGCCTAACCTGTGGCTGAAATATCTACGGCTCATTACAACGAACCTTGTATTACGTATGTTGGTAAGTAGGTACGTTACGTATGTATGTATATAGGTATATATTTATGCAGGCATGTATGTATGTAGGTTTTTGTATATTGTTTATATATCTATTACAAATAAAGTCTTTAAAATTGGCTGAAATCAATATTTTTTTTTATGTGAGTAGGGAATTCTTCTCTTCGGATTGTATGGTTTCTTCTGTTCGTTTTTTGGGTGTTTCCGTTACTTCTAAACTAGAAGTAGGCGGTTGGTGGCTTGTAGTTTGTTCGTTATCTCGTATCAATTTATTTCTCGGATGCCTTGGATCTACCAATTCTGGCATAAGGCAATCTATGTAAAATGATACAAGTTTAGGCTCCATCTCGGTTCGCCAAAAGTTATCGTCTTTCTCTAATATTTCTATTTTAAATTTGTTGTCTCCATATCACACTGCAAACATGTTTGTTTGCAGTGATTTTTTTGCAATATGCATCTGAGCTTGTGCTTGGTAAAACCAGTCCGATATTTTGTTTATTTTGACCTGTAATGTAAATGATAAAATAAATTACCACAAATATAAACGAGTTCGTGGTTAACTTAAGTTGATTGGAAGATCAAATAATTAGAAGATTGTATTGTGTCAACTACGTAATGCGTCATACATATCAAAGTGCACTAAATCAGTCTCATTAGCACAGTACTCGTGTTTGATTCACGCGCCTTGTACCCCCAACAACACTTGTTTAGTACCTATGCATTTTTTGAGCAAGATACAAGTACTGTAAAACCTCCCAACTATAGTCCAGGCAGAGGCACCCAACTATGGTCCAGATTGTTAAGGATTTGACAAAGAATATTTAAGAATTTTAAAAAGATTGTCCTTATGAACTCATTCATTATAATAATAATATATCGCACCTACTATCGTACTATACTATCGTACCTACGTAAGGTAAAGTTCCATTTAATTTATACCATGGTTGGGTGATTTTGAACTGTAATTGGGTGGAAAACTACCATGAGACTCAAACATATTTAGATTACATGACTTAGAGTACAACGTGACTTTACAACGTGAGTAATGTAATCTAAATATAGTTGGGTGGTTTTACGGTATAGAAAATTTGAAACGAGAGCAAAACTTACTTCACCGTTTTTACATTTCTTCCAAAAATGCATTTTGTTTTTGTCAATCGCAGCATCAATGTCACCCATTTTAAATGAGGCTATTGGACATTTTATTTCCACTACCATATCGCCAGCAATGCCATCGGGGATAGCTCCTACAAAATTATGTTTTTCATCAATAAATAGTCCACATTTGTTTATTGTCATGCCCTTCAGATTGCACAGCTGCTCGAGGGCCGCTTCATGTTGTCTTCCGTGTTGGATGGAGCTCACGTTGTCTAATGATTTTGAGTACAACATGTTCTTTACCATGTTTAGGCAGCTGTGGTTCTCTCGCCTCTTAATGAATTTTCCGAAATTTAAAGCTGTCAAAAGGTTTCTTCTAAGCTCGAGCCATTGGCCACATTCGCTTTGTAAAATGGTTTGTTTCTGAATGCGGTTTCGCTCTTCATCTGACTTCTCTAAATTCTTTAAAAAGGCTTCTATATCCATATTAAAAGTCATCGGATCTTTGTCTGGCTGGTTCGCGTTTTCACCATAGTTCAAATCTATTGATTTTAGCGCATTAAAATGGCGTTTTTACTTCCTTATCATTCGTCTATTTCTTTACCTTTTAAGGCATACTTTTCCATCATATTTCTTCAACAGTGTACTGGGTGATTTATTATGTATATTTCGGAAGACTGTCGAAAGAAGTTTACCTGTGTTACAGGGTATGACAGCACCTGAGTACCTTGTTTGGTAGCCACGCCTTTGTGTGTATTTTATTCATTTGCCACCTACTAATTTAGCAATTACTCCTTTAAATTGTTCTACAACATTACTGTCGACATTTTCAATGAGGCTTCTTGAGTGTGAAGCTACATTGGCTGCCAATGTTTTGACTCTTTACCAAAGGCCGGAAGTATTAAATTCAGTAACTTTTTGCTCAGTTAGAGAACATATATCTTTTTGGCATTTACAGTGGTTTCCAAAAGCATAACATACTGAATTGTTGATATTGGCATGTAAATTTTCGTAGCTTTTTTCTTCTGATTCGAGTTTGATTGCGTCACATATGTATTTGCGAGCAGACAGGATTTTTCCCTTTGTTATCAATTTTCTATCTTTTAATGGATATCGTGTATCTGTGATTAGTTTCTGCATATTGTTGCAAAATCTACACAAAATGTGATTTCTGCAGTTTAGTTTTTCTACTGTCACGTTTGGGTAAGGTCGAAAATCGATAATTTTGGCGTAGGTACTGCTGTTACCATCGGCTATAAATCTTTGATAAATAATATTATGCATTTGTATCGACCTCTTAAATCCTTCTGCAATAATTGTCGACTCCATTGCTATAGAAGGACCTTCAAAGTTTTTATAGCAAGGATGCTCTTTTGGTGTGCTGCCACTCTTTTGGCAGGTACAGCAATATTTATTTTTTACTGCCATGTATAATACTTTTCCTGTACATCTACCTATTATAGCTGTGCATCCTGAGCTTGCAGCATAATTAGTTTGGTAAGATCGCTTACTCTAGCAACCATCGACTATAACATCTATCATAGCTATACCATCTTTGCTTACTCTGCCTTCTTTTATCGCAGCTTCTCTTTTTTTTTTTTTTTTTATTTTTATTATAGAGAAGAGGGCGGACGAGAAAGCGGTCTCACGTGATGGTAAGTGTTACCGCCGCCCATGGACACCTGCAACACCAGCTTGTCCAGCTTTTAACATCTCTCCCCATGCTGTAGTTTCCCATTCATCTGATATTTGATCTTGAATTTTTGCATATGCTTTGGCTCCAATATCTGGTAAATCAACATCCGCTGTCAGCTGCTGCAACTGGGCATGTCCGCAACCACTAGCCACCACTCCTGATACAGCGTTTTTATTTATATCTTGGTCTGTTGTTTCAACTTGAATTTTTTTTTTGCAAAAAGTGCATCTAGATTGAGACGAGAATAGAGTCCTTTTTTGCATTTTGATACTATTTCAATACAATGAAATCCACAGCTAAAGAGTGAACTGTGATTAGCTACAGCTTTCAATTTATCAAAAAAACTGTGAATGTTAACTATAAGCCTTCCTGTAACCTTTGTACATTCCTTTGTACTTGTTAGAGTAAGATAACAAATGAAAAAAATATACTTACGCCATTGTAAGCTTCAACTTCATATTCACATGTTTTTTTCTGCATCCATTACGCATGTATTTTTGATAAGATGTGAAATTTTTAACTGAAAACAAAAATATATATATGTACTAGCTTCTGCCCGCGACTTCGTCCGTCTTAGATTCGTTTATCGCGGATAAGGGTATTTTTCCGGGATAAAAAGTAGCCTATGTAAGGACATAGACTACTATAGGACTATAGGCTACTATAGGATAGGACATAATATGTAAGGATTTAGGCGGGGAAGGCCCCGGGACTCAAACTATTTCCATACCAAATTTCATCCAAATCGGTTCAGCGGTTTAAGCGTGAAGAGGTAACAGACAGACAGACACTTTCGCATTTATAATATTAGTATGGATATGGATAAAGTATGTAATCAGAATACAGTTTTAACAAGAAATATATATGTATTGTTTTAGTGATATACACAATTTTGGTAGTGATGGTGAAGTAATGACTTATTTATATTATCATGGCATCAGTATTATGACAGTAAAAAATAAATATTGCTGCACCTGCCAAAAGAATGGCAGCATACCAAAAGAGCATCCTTGCTATAAAAACTTTGAAGGTCCTTCTACACCAAGGTAGCCCAAAAGAGAGATTTTTGTGGGGGGTCACCGCGCCGACCTCTATACGGATATGTATATCCATACAAAAACTGACAAAATGAACACGATGGCAAATGCGAGCGCGTTAGACAATAAGCCTGCAGAATCAATTCTTGGCAAAACATTTGTCGCCGTATCTTTTCATTACTATTAAACAGGCATATTAAAACAGTGCGTTACCTTCTTGTTTCTTCTCTTATTTACATCACTTTGACAAGTTGCGTTTTCCTTGTCATTGTCATGCTCACTCTTTCTTTTTTTGTTCGTGTTGTCCTGAAACAATACATTTAGGTATTTTTATGAAGTTATCGTCTTAGGTACCTAAATTCGAATTTTCTGAATTCGATTAGTTTAATAAACAGTAGTTACTTAGGTAAAGCAGGTACATACCTTCAAAGTAGATTCGATTTTTCCTAATTCTTTCTTCGGCCTAGACGGTTTCTGCTTAGACACAATGACAACAGTAGCGGCTGACGAGACTGAAGGCTGATTCTTATGCTCAGTTAAAGAAATATTTTCTTTGGAAGAATTAAATCTAAAGTAATAAAAATATATTTTAAGTTTTATTTAAAAAGCATAGTAGAAAATATTAAAAAATATACGAAATTAGAGCATTCCAAATTCCAGGTATATATATGCATAAATGGCTATTGTATATGCATAAATATGCATAAATACTAACCGACTTGTATGGACAGAATGGTCGTCCAAATCTAAAACTGCCAATGGCGACTCCATTGGTTTTTGTTCTGCTGTGCTCGGCCCGCTTTCATTTACGAAATTATTATTTTAACCTAAACCAAACAGATTATTTAACACACTCACAACACCAATAATCTAAACGTTATTAGCTTGTACTAGGTATACAAAAAGCCAAAAAGTGTTATTTTTTAATAACGTTACCGGGAAGTCAACGCAAGCGCAATTTCGGCACACATTCGTCGTCGGCAAGAATCCCACGCGACGCAAGGCAGTGGTGCCGCTTATGAACACAAAGGCGTATGCGGCATAAGTCCCGAAGGTATAAAATACATCATATAAAATAAACTACGCGAGTAAATAAAATGATTTTTCCCAGTTTGCTAGATATATAGCATTACTGTCGTTTCTGAAAATTTCGAAGTATGAATGCTTATAAGTCCGGAATAATTAGCAAAATAAAAAAAAATTGGACACTACTTTCAAGTGAAAATCTATAGAGAAAATTTTCACTAATCGTGTTTTCCTATCCCAGTTCGTTAGAATATATGATGAAAAATAACATACTAAAATTTCATTCTTGTAGTTTACCTACTTTGCTTACAATATCGAATGGTGCACTGCCAAAAATTGGAATGCCTCGTCTTAAAATTGCAAATGTACGTTGATAATAAATTAATAGTTGAGTACTTCGATTAATTAAATATATAATTTTCATTAAAAAAATTATATTTGAATTTTTCTATATAAAATTTCCATATTTCATAGGTAAGGACTTAATACATAATAAGGTAGTCGGATAAGTTCGTGGCCTTTTTATAGTGGAAATAATAAAAACTTTTTCAATTACATAAATATTTATTGAACGGAGTATTGGGTTTTAGAAAAAAAATTTTTTTTATCATTAATGGAAAGATCATATACACATTTTATAACAAAACTATTTTTAGTTTTTTTTTTTTTCGCTTTAATTAAAAAGTTATATTTAATTACAAATAAATTTTTGAATCCAGTACCGAAAACACGCGGACAGTTCCCGAACAAACCCGAGCGCGTGTGACGTCACAATGTTAATTTCTACTCATTGTAGCACACAGCTGATACAGTATTTTGACTATTAATCGATTAAATCTTGTTATTATCGTCAATATATTAATAAATATATCGAAAATGTCTAACCTTAAAAGTTATCGTGCTTGCTTCGTACCATTATGTACGAATACTACAAAAACAACTCCTGAAAAAATGTTTTTAAATGTTCCACAAAATGTTAAACGTCGAAATAAATGGTTCCAAGCAGTGCGACGACCTAATTCCAAAACAACATCAAATTTGTTTTGTTGTGAAGATCATTTTGATGTAAGTATTTTATAATAATATAGTAATTAAAAAATATTTATGTAAACGTATAAATGAAATAAATAGCATTCGATAAATAAAAATTAATTATATTTAATGACGAATAAATCATTTAATATTTTAATTTACAATATTATTTTTTTATAAACTTACCTTGATGCTTTAGCACCTCGAACTTCAGCTGAATTAAACCGAATATCATTTTTAAGAAAATCTGTTATCATAAATATATCCACATCAGGTATATTATCGGAATTAGCCTTTATAAATCCTTTATCACACATAACTAAATAAAAGTAGTTAATATAAATAGTTTTTTAAACTAAATGTCGGATATTTGTCGTCAATTTACATGTAGAAGCCTGTGATACTGTACTATCGAGAAATCCTTTTAACATTATGACGTCACAAACATGGCGACCAATCGTAGCGCGTTTGTAGTCACGTGATTCTTTTTAACTTTTTTTCAAAAACCCAATTGGTTTATTGAAAAAAAAAAATTATCAATTTTTTTTATGTATTTTAAAACTTTATCATAAATTACATTAATAATCGATGCGAAATACTCTTAAAAATGTTTATTTAATTTATTATAAACAATTTAAAATTGATAAAATTTTAAAAAGAATCACGTGACTACAAACGCGCTACGATTGGTCGCCATGTTTGTGACGTCATAATGTTAAAAGGATTTCTCGATAGTACAGTATCACAGGCTTCTACATGTAAATTGACGACAAATATCCGACATTTAGTTTAAAAAAATATTTATATTAACTACTTTTATTTAGTTATGTGTGATAAAGGATTTATAAAGGCTAATTCCGATAATATACGTGATGTGGATATATTTATGATAACAAATTTTCTTAAAAATGATATTCGGTTTAATTCAGCTGAAGTTCGAGGTGCTAAAGCATCAAGGTAAGTTTATAAAAAAATAATATTGTAAATTAAAATATTAAATGATTTATTCGTCATTAAATATAATTAATTTTTATTTATCGAATGCTATTTATTTCATTTATACGTTTACATAAATATTTTTTAATTACTATATTATTATAAAATACTTACATCAAAATGATCTTCACAACAAAACAAATTTGATGTTGTTTTGGAATTAGGTCGTCGCACTGCTTGGAACCATTTATTTCGACGTTTAACATTTTGTGGAACATTTAAAAACATTTTTTCAGGAGTTGTTTTTGTAGTATTCGTACATAATGGTACGAAGCAAGCACGATAACTTTTAAGGTTAGACATTTTCGATATATTTTTTAATATATTGACGATAATAACAAGATTTAATCGATTAATAGTCAAAATACTGTATCAGCTGTGTGCTACAATGAGTAGAAATTAACATTGTGACGTCACACGCGCTCGGGTTTGTTCGGGAACTGTCCGCGTGTTTTCGGTACTGGATTCAAAAATTTATTTGTAATTAAATATAACTTTTTAATTAAAGCGAAAAAAAAAACTAAAAATAGTTTTGTTATAAAATGTGTATATGATCTTTCCATTAATGATAAAAAAATTTTTTTTTCAAAAACCCAATTGTCCATTTAATTCGACTATCTTTCGCCTTTTTTCTGGCAGAGCCATTATCCCATCGCTATAAATTTTTTTGGGTTTTTGAGTGAAAAACTGATATAAATGGTTTATGCAAGCTTCTCTTGAATGTAATTTTAATCCATTTAGAGAATTTTGAAAAAAGTGGGATAAATGGTAATCCCAAAGTGCTGCTATGTATGTCTGGACTGTATGGAGGATACATTAAAACTTCCCAGCCTAAGTCCATCAATTTTTGTTTAGTCATCAAAGATATATGCGGTCGAGCATTGTCGTGATGGAAAACTACACGTTTTCTATTCATTAATTCCGGGCGTTTTTCTTCAAGTGTTTGTTTAAATTTTGCTAATTGCTGACAGTAGATATCAGAATTAATCGTTTAGCCATGTGGCAAAAGCTCGTAATACACAATGCCTTTCCAGTCCCACCAAACACATGAGTCTGTGTTTATACACCAAACATATAAACACATAACACATAACCAAACAGTGAGGCCTGTCTTTGAGACTATTTGTGATGGCTCACCTCGCTTAGACCAAGATCGTTTTCGAACATTGTTATCGTAGGTGATCCACTTCTCATCGCATGTTACCAATCTCTTCAGAAATGGGTCGATTTCATTTTGTTTTAGCAACATTTCGCATATGAAAATTCTATTCATCAAGTTTCTGTCATTTAAATCATGCGGCACCCAAATATCTAGCTTTTTTACAAAATTCAATTTATGCAGGTGATCCAAAACTGTTGGGCAGTGAATGCTAAGCTGTTCCGCAATTTGATGAATGCTTACGTGTCGATTTGGTTCATTTTTTTCAATAATAACTTTTACCATAATTACCTTATATTACCTTAATACGTTATTTATAATAGCTACTTATAATAGCTTAATACGACGACCACAGCGAGGAACATCATTCACATAAAAATTACCACACCTGAATCGACTGAATCATTTTTAGCAGTAGTATTATTTACAGTATCTTCTCCGTAAACACTACAAATCTCTTTACAAGCACTGGAAGCCTTTGAAAAACTTTGAACTTTGAACATGAAAAAGTAGATTTTTGTTTTCCTATTTTTCACTTAAACCTTATTTTGTTTAATGTTCCCCCAATTTTTATTAAAAAATAACTTCAGATTCGTATTTAGCGAAAAAAACATACATGATAAACGTGAAACTAAAGATTAAAACGACATGGTCACATTTTGCCGTTTCTAAGCGACTTTTCGCCGGGTTCCCGCTCACCTATAATATAGGTACATTACCTCACTTCACTCATGTTTTAGTACTAGGTGTATTTTCAAACATTTTTAGTACAATAAATAATCAGATAACTTAAGTAAATTCTCGTGTTCTACAGTAAAATAGGCACTTAATATGAAGATAGGGTGTCTGCATACTTCAACTAAAAGTATACAATTTCCTAACTGATTCGAATAAGTTTAGAATTAGGTAAGTGGATTTTCAAGCAGCTAACTTCGTGAAAACAGAGGCTGGAATTCTTTGTAAACATTCCCTTCTGTAACATGCGAAATATGTCCCGCGAAATCTATTCAAGACGCGTACGACAATATCATGGTAATGTGTTCTCAAAAAGTTCCGCAACAGTTTTATTTATGATGTATGGATGTTGCACGCGAGGCTAATGTTCAATGAGTTTACAACTAGTTTCGTTCTAACTTTGTGAACAAAAATTGATGAAAATATACAAGTTATCCAATATAACTTCTAAAATTTCCGCGTCTCTCACACGTATTTATTTATTAAGTCTAAAAAACGCGTAATTTTTCATTTGACGCTACTTTAGATGTTGTATACCGCAAGTTTTCCTATTAGTGGAGTAAAGTTAGCACGGAAATACGCATTATTTGGGCATAATTCCCCTGTCCGTGAATTGACTAGAAACTTTTTGATTTAACTTATAAATAGCTAAAAGTTTACTTTTTAGAATTGTATGATCATTGTATGATCACGTTGTTTTTATTGAAAAACTAGGTGTGCCTGGCATGCGTTACATGCCCGTCAATTTTTTTGCACATAATAAATACATAATACATAACCTGTGTCCATCTGGAATAATGTACCTTTCAAATGGTGAAAGAATTTTTGAAATCGGATTAGTAGTTTCGGAGGTTACCTCCTACATCCAAACTTACAAACTTTAATAGTGTAGATAATTAAAAACCGTAATAACTCGGTGAAATTCAAAGAAATTGTGCTCAAAACTACGTATTTATAGGTTTTGAGGGTCGCTGAAAAAGAATATGATATCAAAAATTCAAAATGACTGATCCAATATAGCTGACTTTTTATAAAAAGAGGATAAAAACGAACAACTGTGAATTTCGAAGATATTATGTTAGAAATTATATATTATGGGTTCTGGAGGTCGCTAGAAACGAATATGATGTCAAAAACTTTAAATAAGAAATTTGTATTCCAAATAAATCGTAAAAAAATACAAATGGATGCGAAATTCTTATTAAAATTTGTCATTGTAAGTTTTCTACAGTAATTTAAATATAATTACAATAAATTACACTTCCAAAATACTTCTCTCTGTGAGTAACAATTAAATACTTCTTTCTATTCTTCTTTGGCCAGCCAAAAAAGCATCTGAAAAAATGCGTCGGCTCTACTCGTCGCCTATACCACAATGCTTAAAGACGAAAGTCTTCAAGTAGTGCGTCCTGCCAGTTATGACATATGATGCCGAAACGTGGCCTCATCTAGGCATAAACGAAGACGCAGGCACAGATGGCGATCGTTCTCCTCATGGGCTGTAGGCACAGGTGCGTGTGCGGCGTAGAGTTTTCCATAAAACTTCTGCACTTGGCATTGAAATCCCTGATAACAACGCTCAATTAAGTCTCGACAATCTGATTCAGGGCTCTTGATACATCGTCATAAAACGCCTCGACTTCGTCGTCCGTCTGTCTATGTGGACCTCGAAGCATATACTTGCACAATCTTTGAAAAGTATTTATTAACCTAACCTGAGTACAAGATATGCCACCCGCGCCGATACACCGAATACCGACTTCTACAACAAGTTTCCCCATAAGAATCTCCTCACAATAGTGATAATGAAATAATACGTACATAATTAAATACTTAGTACATACTTATAACGGACAGGGGCTCGAACACAGATCCCACAAATGTAAATCTAGAGTAGGCACTGTTCGACTATCACGGATTCCGTGTGTGGAGATTGAATTGGTGTATTTAGCAACTAAACAGTAACAAGTTGTATTTCAAACTCTCGGTTAACATTGAGTAATATGGCATTGTAATACGATACCTTTCAATTTCATAGCGCGGGAAATAGAGTATGTTATTATATTACCAAACAGAGGGACTACTCCCATTTCAGGTGAAACGAAGTCTCAAAAATTTAGATAATTTTCTCCAGTACTAAAACATTATAAATTATCAAAAAAGACATGTTACAATTTGATAGATAAATGATTTAGTATATAACAATACAGTAGCAAAAAGGACAAAGAGTTAGTAACAAAAAAGAACAACCGAGCCATATCGCTAAAGTGATTTCTTCTAGGCAATCTTTGGGTGACAAGGAGAGAATTGATTACGAATAAAAGTAGATGAGGCCTGTGCATGAGGCGAATTTGATATTACGTACAATTACCGTATTTTTTGGATAATATAACAAAAATAAATTATACCTACGTGAAATACATAGATACATACATTTACAATACATAGATACATGACAAACGACTAAAAAATTTAGAATTTTAAAGAGTGAATTTATTAATTCCAATAGAATTTAGAATTAATAATACGTAGATATATTTGTATAATAGTTCGATAACATATAGCGTCGTTTTATCCGAATTTCAGGATAAGACACTAAGAACAGCCAGCCGTCTGTAACAATGAGGAATGAAATAGCTACTTCTGTTATATAATTATAGAATTAAAAATTATCTACGAGTACATATACTCGTACCTACAAAATCAATTAAGATATTATCAATGATATTATTGTATTATCAGTGGTAATGATATTGGATATAATGATTATAATAAACGTCTTAGCCACTTTAAAATGAAAAGTTTGCAATCTCGCAAACATACACTAGTCTTCATTTTCTTATATAAATTAATTAATAACCGTATTGATTATACATCAGTGTTATCGCAAATAAATCTTAATGTAGTTAGGTCCTGTACAAGACAAGACAACAGCATTATAGAATAAATACGGTCAGCGTATTTATTCTATAATGCTTATTCTGTATTCTACAATATTTGTTCTATATTCAGCGTCAATTTTTATAGAAATAAATACGGTAAAAATTCCCCAATTCCGTTTGTTTTATCTAATGAATCTATGAAATATTCCATAAATGTGATATAGATATTCTCTCCGATATTTTACTCCATTCTTCTGTATTAATTTTATTGTTATGAATTTTGCTTGCTTCTTATATAATATAAGCATTATGTTGTAATATACACATAGTTTTTTTTTAATTTACGTACTGCATGTAAGTTTAGTAATTTTAATCTTTTCTTTCTTCGTGTTTGTAAAATTAGGCTAATTTTCTTCCGGTTGTTTGTTTTCGTTCTTATACTATTTTTTATGAACGTTGGCCTATGTGAAATTTAAGCACATATAATAGAAAAAGATTTTGTTTTATTATTTAATTGGTAAATATTTTGTATGTGTTTAGTACATAACCGTCTTAAAAATAAATAAATATTATTTTATATACCTATATTTTTATTATTTGTAGGTATCTATTATAATTATTATATTTGTATTAAGTATCTTATTCTAGTCTATATATTTAATATGTATGTTTTAGTACCTAGTACATTATATCTATATATTTTATCGTATACGTATATTATCAATGCATTATCATATTATTATTGATATTTATAGAGATGAACTAAGCTTTACTATTTGAGTTCTTCTGTACCCGCATAAGTTTTTCACAATTAACCAACGGTCGACTGGTGCAGAATGCCCTAAGTCTGCCTCTCTACAATATAGTGCATAAAGAGTAAATAAATATTAATATTAATGTACTTGTAACTTATTTACAGAGTTGGAAAGCATCCAGAAGTAAATAATACGAGTATCCTCAGCATGCATCTGGCAGAGTAGAGCCGGAAATATAAATTATCATTATTGTTATGTTATTGTGATTAGTTATCTACTAGGATTTATTTCCAAGGGAGGCCTGTTGCACGGCAGGTGCATTGAACAACATTCCCCAGTGCTAGAAAAACTGGATTCGAATCCAGTCCCCGTCGTAAGACCGGTACAAGTGTCGAGATTAGATACATTGATAGAAAATTTATTTTACAATCGGCGCTAACGATCTGGGAAACAATTACATGAGAATTAGATAAAGGCACTGCCTCATAAACTATGACATTGCGTAGGCATTCACTGAAATACTAAGTAAACCTAATGTAGATAGAAAAATATATAAAACTTTTTATTGGGCACCAATACAAAAATAAGACAGTAACAGACATTATAAACACATGAAATGTACAAAAGACGGTCTTACCTCTAAAAGCGATGTCTGCCAGACAACCTTTGGTTAGAGGGGAAATAAATAGGTTCCTATATTTTAATCACAAGTAGTTGGTGTACAGTATGACGTATACAAAATTACATATTATTATAATACATACTCGTACATACATGCAAACATACATAAATCATAAATCTGTTTACAAGATACATAATTTGGTCAAAGTATAAGCTATAACTAATTAGAATAAAAGGTAGTAATTCTCGTTCAAGCGATGATAAGGTTAAAGAAAGATACGATTATATATTTATAATTTTATATTATAAAGTTATAAATAAATGAGATATTAAAAGAGATCAGTAGAACAAACCCGATATACATACTTATATAATTCTACCTGAAATTAATATGTCTCTGGCTCTACATTTAGAAAAGGAAATGAACTAATAAAAATATTTTTTCAAATTCAAACAAAATTATGTAGATACAAGTTTGAGAAAATTTGAGCTAAATAGCTATTACTCGGTCACTCACACGGATTTGTAACGGAACTACTGTGTTAGTGACGTCAATAACACAGTAGGGCGAGTGAGTTCTTAGGTAAATTTGACATCTAAACGCGTTAGCTCAATCATTTTTCAAGATATTCCGATTTCACGGATTGGTTTCTAGTATTTTCAGCTATTTAATTTAATAAATAATTAAAAACAAATATCTACCCTAACCAATGTTGTAAACAACGAATCGCCAAGGAATTTGTCATACGTGAAATTCGTGATACAAATTACACATAGGATAGTTTTAATCTTAATTACACTCGGATAATATTGCGTGCTTCAGCTAATATTGAGTTTCACTAATAATATTAACCCCTGTCAGTGTTGAAATTCAGTGTTGAAATAACAAGGACAATAATTTTATCTGTAATGAAATAAAATGAATATATGTATATATTTTTCTTAACGTCATATTTTATTCAATAACAAGCTTTTCTCTTGACGTTTTTGTTTGCTTTATAGAAATTTATAAATCCTCAAAGCAATTTCTTCAATAAGTTTTTCTTTGAGAAAATTCATATAGTAGCGTCGGTTTTTCATTCACAGTCGACGTGTATTTTTTTATATTCCTTGATATATTTGCACTTGGCGAGTGTGCCGTCACTATCGCCGACGCTATAAAAATATTTTTTTCAGGACTTACTTGCGTGTTGCTTTTCACAAATGATTCAATAAAATATTAATTAAAATGAAAAAAATATAAAACAGAGCAGTAAAACCTCCATAGTTTATGTAGATTCCAAATTCTATTTTAAGCAATATTCAATAGTATCTTACAAATTTATAATTTCTCATTCTAATGACACTGTCTTCATTCTTAACATCTTTAAATTATCTAGATAATTTTAATTATCAATTTCATTTTGTTCATTGCTTCATTACATTTCTAGATCTTTTTCACCTTACCTTGTCTGGGCCTATGCTGGCAACATGGGCCATACATATAGCAATGAGTAAACTTATTTTTTCTCTTTTTTTTACTTAATCATTCATTACATCGACTCAATAGTTTATATAAGAATCACAATTATTTAAAAGTATAGGAAGATAGCACGGACTATATGAATGTAGAGAAATCCCAGTTCTGCGGGTAGTTACAGTAAATAGTGTGATAATGAACAACGAATTGATGCAGCCTGAAGAATGTGTGTGTATAAAAATTTTGTTGAATTTAACGTAACTTAAAATTTAACAGGAAACATCGATTGAGACCCTAGGACCATTAAGTAGCGCTCTGGGGCAGAAAGCGAAATAGGTTATGCTATTCCTTGGTATACAGAGTATCTACTACAGAACAATACGCATTTTTATCCTAACTTTATGTTGGATTTCGTTATATTTTTTTGTGTTTCAGAAATTACAGGCGTTCTCATCATGTTTCATTTGTAGAATATTAAATTTATCAAGCCATTTGGATTATAATCTATTTCGTTTTCGAACAACATCAGTCAAAACTGCCAAGGCTTATTGCATCAAAGTAAAGACGAATATATTGTTACAATAACTTCCATAAATGTCTAATCATTTCTTTGAAATATGTTACTCTGTCTAATCTTTTTTCATTTCGACAAATCTCCTAAAGTTCTTATTTTACCTATGTATGATTACGGCAGTAAAGCCGGAATGTACTAAAATTTTGGTGTTAAAATTAAATCAATAACAATCACATATATAATTAAAATATATGACTACTGACAATCTTAATGTTGTGATATTGTCGACATATAGTCGTAAGCTTTCATTAATGAGGCTTTCCGATACAACTTCATAAAACATTTCTCATTTACGTGCTTCAAGATTTCTTTCTTTCTTTTTTAAAAACTATGCATAAAGTTGTTTTGTAAGTGACAAGCGCAGTAACAAAATAGTAAATACTTAGTAACTTCGTCACAAATATTAATTAGAATTCTTGTCTTTAAAAGCTGTCGTATTTTCAAGTAACTCGGTCATGAATGCCTACTCTTTATCATCAGTGATAGATAAAACACAAACATATACGAGTATGTGCCAAATTACGCAATTTACAAGTATAGCGTAAAAAAAAATTGCCCAATTATCATCTACCTACACGTTGCTGGTGAATCGTAATCTCTTTATGCAAATGTTGTATGTAG
Organism: Sesia apiformis; assembly: GCA_914767545.1. NCBI lineage: Eukaryota > Metazoa > Arthropoda > Insecta > Lepidoptera > Sesiidae > Sesia > Sesia apiformis. Next base: position 13,275,895 of record OU611948.1, on the reverse strand, counting down.
CCGGTGACAATACAGAGGTACCGTCACAGCGGCCAGCAGCGGCGTGATTAGCGCGACTCATGCGAATGGTAATTCACTAGTGTCTGGCTACGTACAGTCGGCAACACGCTAATGCACTACATTCGAAATCGACCCTTGGAACACTCGTTTACAGTGTATTATGTTGACTGTATATTTGATATTCGATAAGTTTGCAGTCAAGCAGTCAATAGTTTTTTTTATCTTTCTCTTTCATAAGCCAAACTGGTAAAGTTGGGAGCGACCAATAACCCTTGAGTTCCACACCATACCATACCATGGCATATCAGAACGGCACAGCGCAGTGCAGCACACAATACAATAGGAAGTATAAAGGGACGAGGAGCTTTCTTCACCTTAATACACAACCTATCCTATGGGATGGTGAATAAAAAATATAATGGAAAAGCATTTCTTTTTATTCTATTATACATACTACTATAGGTGCTGTGATAGCCTAGGGGTATCTATCCACAGTTCTAATTCGAGAGGTCGTAAGCTCAAATCCTAGGCCTGTACCATTGAGTTTCTCCTTAAGTAAGGGTTGTAAAAATAGCACTATCTGAATGTTCCAGAATTTAAAAGAAATGGATGTGTACCTATCCACAAATTCGCACTGCCGATTATGGCCCGAAACCCCCAGTGATTTATTAGGGGAGGCCTGTGCCCTATACTGAGAAGTTAAAAAGGTTGAAGAAAAAAACAGTACTCGAAGTAGGAATGTAAAATTATAACTTTGTACGTGTATAATTTTATACATAGACATTTTATTTTGTAACAACTTGTATTTTACTTTGGGTCTTAATTATACTAAATAAAGATATGTTATGGTTAATTTTTCAACGTTAATTCAGAAATGTGCTGAAAATGTAAGATAGACAATGTTACATATTGATTTAGTGTGTCATTGTCATTGTTTGTGTCATTTTGTTTGTTTTTGTTTATTCTTATCTGATGATTCTTATATTGCTTTATGAATCTTTATACCTTTCATAACTACAATAAACAATTAGCCTATTTGGTAGCGCCCCTGCTTTGCGAAAAGTCTAGGGTTCGATTCCCGGTTTTAACAACAAACATTTTTATGACACATGTTTATTTCGACTAAACATTCGTTTGAGTACGTATTATGAGTTTTCATTAGTCTTTGTCCTTGAATTCACAAAACATAATTTTAATAAAATTACAATAAAATGAAATAATTTATTAAGGAATACAATAAGCCGTGTATGGTATCGACCGTGTGGTGTCATTAATTAATTGCCGTATGTAACCGGAGACAATACAGAGGCACCGTTATAGCAGTCAATGGCGTAATTAGCGCAACTCATGCGAAATGGTAATCTAGTAATGTTTATCTACCTACATTATACCTAATAAGTTTACCGTCAAGTGGTAGACAGACAGCCTTTCTCTTTAATATACTAGGTAGGAGCCCGCACCGGTCCAATGATTTATTTATAATGTCAGCTCCCTGACTACCTGTTGTAATGATGCTGATCATAATTTCTGTACAACAGAAGTTTTTCGGAATTGATGCAAATAGTCTTATTATGTTGAAATTTTTAACTGATGCGACCTCAGCACGAGATATACAATATACATATATAGCATATAGGTAGTAATGGAAAGAACGATACTGAAGAATCGACTATATCATAAAGTGTCTATTATTACAATTACAAGAGATTCATGTAAAGTAAGAAATATCAAAAATATTTTTTGTTTTTTTTATGACATTAGGTAAAATATAGGTACGTAAAATTTTCCATTGATGGAATATTTCAATGTTTGGAAATGTTTCATGTTTACAGTATTATAAAATAATAGGGGTTAAAGTATGAAATTGCCGTTTTATAGTAATAAATACTTTGAATTGACATAAAACCTTCATGGTGTGAGATTTTCGAGTGAAACTTTTTTCACATGATACCTATGAGGTTCTTGTTTTAAAAAATGTGCAACATTCGATTTTCGACTTTCAATTGTTTTTTTTATTCAGCTTAGACGGGAAAGATGGATACTTCGAAAATCCGAGTAATGTTTGAATACGAGTGTTAAAGCTGGACGCCGATTTGGCGACCGGGTGTTGGCTCAGCAATCCAGCTAAGAACCAGATGTTACAGTTGCACGTCGATCGCTGTCGAAGGCCAATGTTGCAGGTCACACGTCGTGGCTTTAACGGGGGGTGTAGGGATTTAGGCTTGCCGGTCTTGATGTTGGTGCAGGGATCTCGGCAGATCAGATGTTGGGGTGAATACGGAAATAAAACGCTGCTCTGGTTTACATTAAACCACAGGGGTGCGGAGGGAGCAGCAACGGGCAACAAGCTCACTTTTCTTCTTATGTTTCTTACTGTACAAGTGGTGAGGACGAACTGGCTTGCTGGCTGTTGGGCCTTTCCCTTTTTATAGGAGTTTGCTGCCCAAGCGATCCCCCCGTTCCCTGAGGAAGATTTATTGCTATTCGCTCTCCACTTTTGTACATAATATCTAGGTTACAAGTCATATTTGTCTGGGTCGGTCCTCTTATTGCACGGAGTATAAAGACTATTTTTGGTGGCGAAGTTTGGGTATTTGTCCTTTTACTTAACTTTTTCTTATCTTCTCTTCCTCCCTCCCCGAGTAGCAAGGGGTATGGGAGGATTGAGGGTGTACGGCTGTCCAGTGGCGCCGATACCGGAACTCCGCCACCTAGCCCGCAACTTTATGTTCTAGAACTTATCCTAAATAAAACACACTGCGGGCGGTAATCTTTATTTTAAACCTTATTCTAATTCCCTGACTTATAACCTAGGTATCCTAGCACATTTGGAGAGCGAGAATAAGACATATAAAAACATAAGATAACATAATAAACATAAGTAAATGAGACGTTGTAAACACGTAGATAAACAATAATAGAACATCTTATCCTAACATTTTACATAATATTAATACTCTATCTATTTTTACACATAACATTGATATCTTATGATAACGGTAATGTACGTGTTAACATCTTATGATCTCGGAGGAAAGGCACATGAATTTCACTCTTGACCAAAGTTCCGCCGTTTAAACTTTACTGTTTGCGGAACTCTCTTTAGACGGCCCTTTTTTCCTCCGAAATGTGCGATGTCAGCACGTACATATTACGCGCACTGATTCTACGTATGTACACATAGGTATATAGGCACCGCACTTTCACTATTCACTATTCTGTCGTGCACAACGAGTTCCGACGCGGAACTAACGCGGCAGAAACGGCTCGCAATATCAATGCTGCGTTTGGAGAGGAGACTGCTAATGAACGAACCGTGCGTTTTTGGTTTAAACGCTTTCGTAATGGAAACTTCGACTTGAAGAACGAACCACGTGGAAGACCGCCCACACAGGTGAATAACGCTGAATTGAAGGAGATGGTGGAAGCCGATCCGAGTCAAACTACCCAGGAATTAGCGGCATGGTTTAACGTTTAACATCAAATCAATAAGATCAAAAAATATGAAAAATGGGTCCCTCATGATTTGACTGATCTGCAGAAAGAAACGCGTGTTGAAACTTGCGTTGCCTTGTTGAATCGGTACAGAAATGAAGGAATATTGGATCGAATTGTGACATGTGACGAAAAGTGGATTCTTTATGATAACCGAAAGCGAAAAATGCAATGGCTGACCCTAGGTCAAACGCCGCAACAGTGCCCTAAGGCAAAGCTTACCAATAAAAAGGTAATGGTAACTGTTTGGTGGTCTATTCATGGTGTTATTCACTATAGCTTTCTCAGGTCTAGTCAAGCAATAACAGCAGATGTTTACTGTGCCGAACTTCGAACAATGATGGCGAAACTAGCAGTGAAACAGCCCCGACTCGTGAATCGATCTTCACCATTATTGCTCCATGATAACGCAAGACGTCACACTGCACGAGAAACCGTTTTAACTCTACAGGAGCTGCAGTTAGAAACCATACGTCATCCTCCGTACTCGCTAGACCTTGCTCCAACGGACTACCATTTTTTTCGTGATTTGGACAATTTTCTACGTGGTAAAAAATTTTCTTCCCAAGAGGCAGTATAAAATGCTTTCACACAGTTTGTCGAATCTACATCCCCAGAGTTCTATCGCAAAGGCATAAATGAACTTCCGATTAAATGGCAACAATGTATAGATAATGAGGGTAAATATTTTGATTATATAAATATGTTACATTTTAGAAAAAAAAGAGTTTTAATTTTTCAGTACAAATCGGCAATTTCATACTTTAACTCCTAATAATATATATAACGGTAAAGACAAAAATTTTATAACAAATAACAAAAAATGACAATCTTCAATTTCAACATTAACAGAAACCGAAAGGATTCCAATAATAATAGGTACACACACAGCTGCATATTTGTATAAAATCTCGTACAATGTTTATTTAATTTTGTGTTCAAATAGAACCATAGAATAAAAGTAAATATCTATCTGAAACTAATAACGTGATTAGATAGTTTACCGACTTGTAAATTACATAATGTCACGCCTGCAAATCAAATTGTCCGTGAAAGTCGTCGTTTTTTGCAGTGTCGTGTTCAATGTCTATCAATCATATAACCCGGGAACATAGACGTACCTACTTACGTCATTCGCCATCGCATGTTTTGCGGTCACATCTAGTCAGAATCACGGACCTAACCTAACCCCATTGTGTGGACAATTAAAAAACTCGGTCAACGCTTGGAATGCGCGTAGGGCTTGCAAATCGAGGATTCCGTAGTTATAATAATAATAATAGGATGTGGAACGAACTGCTCCAGGAGGTGTTCTGGTTATGCGACGAGATGGAGTTTTTCAACGTGAATAGAATTCTGCAGCACACCCATATACCCATGGCGTTACAGGTGTCCATGAACGGTGGTAGTCACTTACCATCATGTAGGCCAATTGCCCCACCCGCTGCTATAAAAATAATATTACCTAATATTTATAAATATATTACACAAATATTTATATACCACCGCCACTGCATTGAATATACCACTGCATGAGTGCGACTGCAATTCAAATAAATTGGTCCTTATTTTCTGATAGATTAATCAACCTTAAGTGTAATCTATACATATAATAAAACTGTAGAACCAGCGTGTCTGTATATTGAATATATTTACCAAAAACTGATTGGGAGCGATGAAGGAAGAGTATCAGAATACAAAAAGACGATTTCGAAAATTTTTGTCTGTCTGCCTCTTTGTTTGTTCGAACACGCTAATCTCCAAAACTACTGAACAGATTTTCATGGGGTTTCCACGGGTTAATTAAGCTTAGCATGGCGCTTCGAATAGGTTTTGGTTCATCGAAATCGGCTGACGGGAAAAAAAGATGCTGTATACAAAGCTTTATAAATCAAACTAAAATTTCACGCGTACGAAGTTGCGGGCACAGCTAGTAAAACATAAAAACTGATAGAACACAGATAGAAATTTGACCAAAAATATAGAGGTTTCACTTCATTTAGTACAGACAGAGAACTCTAAAAATAGAGTATTATATATGTATGTATAAATTGGTGAGAATGTTAGGCCATCGCACTTTCATTAGCGAAATTATTTGCTAATTAGTACCGAACACGGCCGCAGTTACTCGGCAAGAGGTAAACGCGGTTTAATGTCCTTCATTACATGGACTATGCCATAATTAATATGAACTTCGGCACAATTTCACACTATTAGTTGTATAGTTTTGACCAACCCAATGTAATTGCCATTTGTACAAAAACTTTCTTTAAGGTAACCGTTGCAGCAATTTCAATGTACGAAAGTTAAGAACTTGTTCTATAAGTAAGTACTCAGGGCCTTCTTAAGTCTATTCTGCGCCGGGGTGCGGGAGTGTATCCTAAGACAGTCAAACATCCTATTGTGTATCCTATGACAGTCAAATATCCTATTGTGTATCCTATGACAGTCAAATATCCTATTGTGTATCCTATGACAGTCAAATATCCTATTGTGTAATTGTTTACTATAGCGTTATATTTTTTCATTACCTTTAAAAGGTGAGCGCCCGGGGTGCACCGCACCCCTTGCACCCCCTGGTAAAGATGGCCCTGTAAGTACTGAATGCTATTAGAACAGCGGTGAAAATTGTATGTAAGTAAACAGTAAGTTATTGATTTTTACGATTGTGTAGCAACCGATAATCATCTAGTCTCGTTATTACACTGAAAGAACCAAATTTCTCATAAGATCGTTAACTATAGAATAAACATACGTACCTTCTTACACGTGACAAAGGCTCAATACATTCTCATCGCCTCTTTGAAGTTAACAAAATGATGTTTGCTTTTGGATGGGTCTTATTTATTTGTTCAAGTTGTACATTTAACGCACAAATAATCATTGAAACAACGACGAATATGGTTACGGTGGTTAGTTAAACGGTCACCTATATTGTTATTACCTAAGTTTACAATACACGCTTGGTTACATGAAATAAGGCAAACAATATTTTAAATTTATTATTAACACGATATTTAAAAGATTAGGTGGTTTATTTATTTTAGAGCAATTGTGATATTAATAGATAGCTGTGATAGCAAATTCCCGATTGTCACTCGTGACATTACCCAAAACCCAGCCCGTATTACTGAGTTTCTACTAAAATACGATTATTTTTTATCACTTGCTCGGTGGGGAAGGAAAACATCGTGATGAAACCCAGTGGCCTAGAATAAACAAATCATGAGCATGTAACACATACATACATACATGAATCCGCACTGGGCCCGCGTAGTAAATTATGGTACCAAACCCCCTCAATTAATAAGGATTAATATGGGAGGTCAGTTGCCAGCAGTGGGACATAGCAGGCTGATATAAATACATATATTAATAAATGTCACTTCCGACTGGCGCGTACAATCGGATTTTATTAAGAGAAAAGTGAAACTCGCATCTCCTCATGATTTAGACACGTACAAAAGCCGTAGAATCTGATGTTATTTGATGTTTACTACACAACTATTCGTGAAAATGAATAAAGTATCGTATTTGTGACATCTATGTATGCATATTAAATGAAACTTTAGACAAACATTGACATTTAGTATGCATGGTGTTTTATGGAAATTGAGTGTTTTGGTTTTCAATGGATTATAACCAAAAATAACAAACAACATTTGCACGTCTCAAAGAGCTGAAAGTAGCAACTGGACGACGTTAAATCATTTATCATCAGGTAAACTGTATGTTACCCAAGTTATATTACTAAGTTACGATTTCAAAACAAAAAAAATCAATAAAAAATTGCAAAACTTAATAATGGTTTATTAGAAACATCAGTATCAAAACAACCTCTAATCATAATTGTGCAACTTTTAAAATTCGATATGTAAAGCCAATGGGTGCTCGGCGTGATCAATACGTCCCAGCTGACATTTCCGATGTTTTGCATAACCTGACATTATAGGTGATTGAAGTGCCGTCTTCCAATCGGAGGACACCTACAATTGTACACTTTGATATTTCAATGTTAAAAATCATCTATTTCAGTACTCACGCTTAAACCGCTGCTGCTGCAACAAGTACCTTGATTTTAATGTTCCGTATTCGTATGTCCTGACTACAATTTATGTTTGGATCTTTTCAGATTTACCGTCATGAATAAATTGAAAGTTCGCGTTATAATAATGAAATAAGGGCTTCGTATTTAGAGGCAATAATGCGGTCCAACGGCATGCATTAGCAAGCTACCACAAAGGAGCAATCTGGTTAATCGCTTCTGTTCTGGAAATTATGGTGTCAAATACGAATCTCGTGGACGTCCGGAGACTAAGAAAAATAACGAGGAGTGAAAATTAAATTATGGAAACAGATTATCTAGTGCATGTTTTACGTACATTTGTACTTACGACAACTTGTGGGTAAGTTTTAATAAATTGACAAATGTCACAGACCTTCAAAGTTCTTTTTAAAATAGACGGTTTGAAGTAGACGTTCAAAGTCATGGTAAAATAGACGGTTTTGAAGTAAATATTTACATAACAATAATCAACAGTATGTATTCAATATCAATTACCCTTATGACATTAAAGTATTGTAATGAAACGTATCGAAATGTAATTTCGTAACTTTTGTTATCTCGTAACAAGTAAATGTTGTATCGCATGCAATGACAGCGATATAAGAAACGTGTCGACTATTCTTCCCACCTCGTATTCAATAGACTTGATGCCTGTCAAAATAATTACCGTTTATTGTTCGTTAACATTCGCATCTTATCATCATCATAGACTGTATAGATATTTAGTTTGTTCAGTTAATTAAGTGAAAGTCAATTATTCATGTGGCCGTGTGGTGTCTTTATATTAGCACCACTCCATTTCTTTCCGTGGATCTCATAAAAGGCTACCAAGGGACAAAGTCGCTAGCGCTAAAATAAGCCCCGAGGAACTACACCGCCTTAAGAAGAGTGGACTCGCCAATCCGCTTGGCCAGCATGGCACTAAAAGGCCGTGTAACGTTACCAAGTAAAGTGACCTTATCGTCGCTATGGTCTCATTGACTTTGGTTAAATAATAATTTAAAAGTTAATTGTTTCAAGATTATGTCAATATAAAATCATATGCATACGAGAATTTATTAATTGAAAATGGAAACACATTCAAGCATTAAACAAATGTTATTTTTTAAAAGATTTCATTAATATTAAAAGAGGCAACAAGGTTCCTTTTTCAGATAATATCACATATTTTCTTAACTAATGAAGCGATTTATACAAAAAAAATACCATATCAAACACAATAATTAAATTTGCAATAAAATCCTCCAATATTTCTCGAGATTAGTACGAACAAACAAACAGGCAAACGTTAAGCCTTTTATACTTACGTGTAGAATGTAGACACGTTTAGTTTAGTTTAGGATTCGAAAAATTGTTTAATAAAAATTCGTTTTCGTAAAAATAAAATAATAGGAAATAAAAAGTAGCCTAAATTCTGGATAGTAAAAAGAATGTTGAAATATGTGTTCTTAAATAGTTTACGAGCGTGTAATTCGGCGTAGACATATAATCTTTTGAACGATACTCGTGTGAGAGATCCGAGCTACTGACTCCAATTTCGTTAACAATAATCCATGTTGTAATAAATAACTTAGAGTGTCCTAAAACCAACACTTTATGGTTTTAACATTCAACAGAAGGTAATAAATTAAAGAGACTGTTTATGAGAATGCTTGGGACTACATGACAAAGAATGATTCTTCTAAGATGACACGAGATGAGATTATTGATCTCATAAATCAATAATTTTATACAAAAGATCTTGCCGAGTTAAATACTTCTTAATCACTTTTAATTCCTAGATCAAGGTTGCGTTACTGTTCATCAGAAGCGACTGTTAATGACAATACCAATTGTTTAATATGGATTCCACGTTCATTTATTTTATCACTGAAAAAATTTTAAAATACGAGTACGTTATCGTAGGTATAAATAGGTACCTACGATTATAAATTTATAATCAAGTAAACTGAACAGAAACATGATCGCCACGATCTAAATATTATGTTATGATGAGGTAAATAAATTAAATATTAACTAAATTAATTAATATTATCTGAATATTAATAAATAAATATTTTAAATTTGTATTAGTGTGGTGGCGTTTTTAGAATCCAACAGTGGAGAGACACAGTCTGATGGTATGAATGTATTTAACTATTAAAAATATTAATTATAATTAACATAATTTAATAATAACTAAATAATTACAACTAATTATTATTGCTCTTATATTCATACATTTTATAGATTCATCAAACTTTTGGTGTGGGTATTTAATTAATAAACTAACCAATAAATGTTGACGTTCGCAACGTCATTTCGTATAATATATATTCATAATTTTTGTTTGTTTGTATTATAAATTTATAATATATTATAATTATAATTCAGATATTCATAATTTTGTTTGTACTCGTATGACTAAAAAGTTTGCGTGTGGAGGAGCTTTAGCCTCGAGTGCTTGCTTGAAAACTGACATTTATAGCATTGTGTCTATTTTTAAATTTGTGTATGTTAATATTTATGTACAGTTAGCACAACACATTGCATGCTATCGTACAAATGACATGTTTTGGGCATGTTATAATAAAAATAATGACGAAGACGTAAGTGTGCATAAACTAGTGCAAATTATAATGATAAGTACAATACGATACATGATACAATGATTCAAAGATTATATACTCGTATATCAAAAATTTTTATTTCAATTCAGTGTCAGTAATATTAGCAATAACTCAATTTCAATTCTCACTTATGTGGAGATTATTCACTGAATTACAAAGATCTCATTCTCGCAGCAGATTCAGTAACGAGCGACGTTCCCACAAGACTAACATAATAAATAACACACATTCATGTAAAAAACATATACAAAATAACATATTATTTACATATAACTTAACGAAACCAAGGGCGCAGTCAAGATTTTAACCAGGGTGGGGCAAAAGCAAACAATCTTATCCAGAGTGGGGCAAAGTTAACAATTTTCTTATAATTTAAATAGAGGTAGTGTAAGGCAAAAAGTCTGTTACTTATTCTTCCATATGCCGTATGCAAGCGCACCAACCTGCCCCACCGTGGGTACGCCTATGAACGAAACACTAACTATAAATAATTTTAATGAAAAATAGAGCTCATAATCCTTGTGAAATGTTTGATGAATAAATATTATAACTGGTTCCCTCAATTGATTAATCAGTACATATTTATTAATTTATAATTTATTTAAGTTTTGTATCACTAGTGTCTTTGAGTTTATGTCACTTTTTTATAGAAAAAGGTCGGCAGACGAGCGTGCAGTCCACATGATTGTAAGTGGGTACTGTCGTCCATAGACATCCGCGAAAAATGTCAACATCAGTCCAGAAGGACAAACGTTGACACGCCCGGATGCATCCGGATGCACTGCCTACATTGGGAAATACGATAAAGTAGGAAATGCAGTACATTTCAAGGTAGTTTTCTGTGAGAGAGGGGTAACGTGGCCAGTCGAGTGCGCCCAGCGGCTGTGAGAATGCAGCGTGCACTCTCCCCCTACACTCTCTCCTATTTTAATAGAAATATTTATTAAGACTAAAAATATTTTAATTAAGACATACTATTGAATGTATATAAATATTTAATAATATGTAATAAGTTAATGATAAGTACTGCATGGTTTAAGTTCACTTCTCGTTCTTATATTTAAAATTTAGGTGTCCGCGAGCGCGACACAGCTGTGCAATAATTTGAATGTCATCTGTAGTTACTAGTTACCTGTTCTAAGCAAATAAATTTAATTTGTATTTTTATAACATCCTTGTTTTGTACTGGTATTTTTATATTTCTGTCGGCGAAATTGCTACACATTTTGCCATGCTGTATCTACATTGTACACATGCTGTACATTGATACGTAATAGGTACTTTTTAAATACTATATTTAATACTATTTACAGTTATAATTATTTAAATATTTTCAAAGTAAAAAAAATTTGAAACAGTTAACTGCAGACAAAAGGGAGACCTTTGCCTGGCAATGGGACACAATATAGGCTATTAAAAAAATAAAACTTTATAAAGACTTACTTGTTAAAACTACACGATACTCAGGGGGATATACTAAACGATAAAAATTAAAATACAAATCCAAGTAAAAGTATCACTTTCGCTCATCGTTCACTCTGTGCTTATTTGCCATAACAAAATGCGTGACGACCTGACGACATTTCTGCATGAAATTGTGAGCAAAAATCGTTACAGTATCGCTTGCATTGGAACGATTATATTTATTAACGACTAAATTAAAGACGTGAAGCTAAATTAAAGTTTACTTACTCGACAATTATTTTTTTATTATATTTACAGCAAAATATTGGAACATGTATAGATTGACATGCTGAAATCAGACCTTCGCAGACAATAATAAATATTTTAGAATTGATAATTAAAATCAATAAGCTACTGAAATACGTCCTAGTTTAGTTTCTTTGTGGATTAGCTCTATATAACATCGCCAGTTTATCATTTGATTTAAACGGCGCGATGCCAACGCTTTGTGCTATACATAGATAGCAGATATGAGATATTCAAATATACAAGCGGTCAGCCTTATTCCGATTACGGAATCGACTACTAAAAGGCAACACTTTTTATAGTAAATTGTTCAGAGAATAAAGGCTAAATATGAGAAAAAAAATCTAATATTTAGCCTTTATTCTCTGTACACTTAGATATACATTAAGAAATATATATTGTAATTGATTTGCTCGGCGTCCCACACTGATTGCCGGTAAGTAGTCTCCATTCAAGGAACCCCCACCCCAACAGCTGTCGTTCCTGAGGTAGACATGACCTGCCCATTGCCACTTCAGTATATTTACCGACTCTATGAACTATATCAGTGACATCTTTAGCAAATCATTTCGTCTCATATCTTATTCCACAAAGAAACTACAAGAATACTACGCTTAGCGAATTTTAATTTATGGATCAAGCCTACCGTCAGAGACCACGTTTTTGCCTAATCGTATGTCATAACGGGGTTATGTTATGACGTGTGACTTATTATGACACACTGATTGAAGACTTTCAACCTTTAAAGCATTTGTAATAAAGGCGATGAGAAGAGCTGAAATATTTTCCCAAATGCTGTCCAGCCGAATTGCATATGTCTGTCGATCTACTTACTGAAATTGCACTTGTCTAGTTGAATGATAGACTTAAAATTGTCAACAATTTTGAGTATCACGCCTTCGAAGTTCACCGGTCTTGGAAGAACATATTCATTGAACATGTTTTTTGTCTTGTCTATGTTCGTTGCAAGTTTGTCCTGATATTGCGTTAAAGCCGTTTGGCATCCAGTTCAAATCTTCGACTGATTCTGCCATGATGTCTGGTCATACGATGCGATGCCATAAAGATGCGAATGTAAAATCATAGTTAATAAAAAATATTATATGTAAATATATATTTTAAATTGTAAATAGATAATATTAACGATAATGGATATAATGGATGGATAAATGGATATGGTACTTTAATAATGACAAAGAACTTCTAATCTAATATAATACTTCTAATAAATGAAATCGAGGGTTGTCACGAATCGTTTCGAGCGCAGGTTTGATGACTTCCAGCCTCCCGAACAAGCCGGTTTCCGAAAAGGCTATAGTACCATAGACCACATCCATACGCTGCGGCAAGTTATACAGAAGACCGAGGAGTATAACTTGCCATTATGCTTAGCGTTTGTGGACTATGAGAAAGCCTTTGATTCGATCGAGACTTGGGCAGTTCTACAGTCCCTCCAGCGGTGCCATATTGACTATCGGTATATCGAAGTGTTGAAGTGTTTGTATAACAACGCCACCATGTCAGTCCGAGTACAGGAAGGGAGCACGGAGCCGATTCCATTGCAGAGGGGTGTGAGACAAGGAGATGTCATCTCTCCGAAGCTCTTCACCAATGCGATGGAAGACGCTTTCAAGCTCCTGGAATGGAAAGGACTCGGCATCAACGTTGATGGCGAATGCATCACTCACCTTCGATTTGCCGACGATATCGTGGTCATGGCAGAATCGCTGGAGGATCTTAGCACAATGCTCGGAGACCTCAATCGAGTTTCCCAACAGGTGGGCCTTAAAATGAACATGGACAAGACGAAAATCATGTCGAATGTCCATGTCGTGCCCACCCCAGTTTCAGTCGGGAGCTCGATTCTCGAAGTTGTTGACGAGTACGTCTACCTAGGCCAAACGGTCCAACTAGGTAGGTCCAACTTCGAGAAAGAGGTCAATCGACGAATCCAACTCGGCTGGGCAGCGTTCGGGAAGCTACGCAGCGTCTTCTCGTCCAAAATACCTCAGTGCTTGAAGACGAAGGTCTTCGACCAGTGTGTGTTGCCAGTGATGACCTACGGCACCGAGACGTGGTCTCTGACTATGGGCCTCATAAATAAGCTCACTGTCGCACAGCGAGCTATGGAGAGGGCTATGCTCGGGGTTTCTCTACGTGATCGAATCAGGAATGAGGAGATCCGTAGACGAACTAAAGTCACCGACATAGCCTCTCGGGTTAGCAAGCTGAAGTGGCAGTGGGCAGGGCACATAGCTCGAAGAACCGATGGCCGATGGGGCAGACGGGTTCTCGAATGGAGACCACGTACCGGCGGACGAAGCCGAGGACGTCCATCTGCTAGATGGATAGACGACCTCATAAAGGTTGCGGGCACCCGCTGGATGCAGGTCGCTGCCGATAGGTCTAAATGGTGGACAATGGGGGAGGCTTATGTCCAGCAGTGGACGTCCAAGGGCTGAGAAGAAGAAGAAGAATAAATGAATTCTATTCTAATATAATAAATAGAGAGTGCGAATTTTGTGAGTTTGTGTGTATGTGGAGGGTAATCTCCGGAACCACTCCACCTATTTGAAAAATTCTTTCACCATTTGAAAGGTACATTATTCCAGATGGACGTATATTATGTGCAAAAAAAAGCCGGATGTGCAACGCATGCCGGACACAGCTATTATTCTATAAAACTAATGATCTCTTCGTCACCTAAACGTAACTTATAGCCACATTTAGGCAAGACGATATCAAACAGTACCCAAAAAAAATCCAAAAAATACTGACTTATTATTTAATTCGTTTCCTGAAATAAAAAATTGCCTGGACCTGAGAATTCGCGAAAATTTACGTGCAAAATAATAGTACTCTCCCTCAATCAAAATTTCGTTTATTTTCCACAACAAATGAGATCAGTGTTACGTCAACAGTAAGTTAAATGGCGAACTGGTATCCATTTTAAGTGCCGCGTTAAAGCGGGATCAACCAGCGCGGAATGCCGCAAGCAAATACGAACCGTCCCTTGCCGGGAGGGAATCGTCCAACTACAAACAATTTCCTTCATACACGCTCTATTTACTCCCCACTTTACTAAGCACGGATGAAGCTAAATACATTTTGTGGGGACTTATGAATACTTATGCTCAGGGGCACAAGCACGAGCCCAAAATTACTAATTTTGGACTAAGAAATGGTAACAAGCTTTAAAATGAAATGGATTTTCAGTCTAACTGCATAGTTCTAGGAGTCCTTTTACACATTATAAAATGTAATCATTATGAATTGTTGTATGCGTAATCACTTATTATATTAAGCATTTATATTAGCGAATAGAGGAATCTGATCTAGTAAAAGTTTTGCAAGATGGGTATAGTTAAAATAGTATTCGAAAAAATAATCACTCCTAGACGCATTCTTAGCTACCTCTATCCATTATTTTATTGGCATATCGCGTCATTAGACGTAGACCGAATTATTGAAACGAATAGTTAACATTCACATCCATTTGTCAAAATCCTTATAACATTTTTTTTCCTATTTAAATGGCTGTTACTCCAGTTATTGCTGGTATTTTAGATGTATTGGGAAGTTCTATTTACAGAAAATATTTAGGTTCACTGCACTCGTGGTTTATTTATCTTCAATAGCCACTTAAAGCGGAGTGACTCAACCGACTTAATAGGTGCTTGTTGCAATTATTAAACACAAATATTGCAAAGATATACGATACTCCGAGATGATGAGAAGCTAAAAGTCACGTACGAGTCTATGGAGAATAATCCCTCATTCGTGCTGATCACACCCGGAGTGATTTGATTCTGCTATTATTATATTAGCATCTGATATGTAAGTTACGAGAATGCGTGCGATAACACGTACCGATGTATCCTGTGGAGAATCGAGTCAATCAACGCGAGGGAGCTAAGATTGAGAACGTTTGCTTCATTGATGTCTTAATATAAAACATTTTGGGAATACGATATTTGAGATTTTATATGAAATTGTAAATTAATCAACAAGATTCTTGGCAATAATTATTGTATTAAGTAAAAAAATATTCTTGGGATACAAAATTATTCTTGGGAATGTTTCTTAATCTTCTTTCTATAAATAGAAGGAATACATAATTAAATTTAACACTTGAATTTGCGTGGATAAATATATATAAATATACATAATAAATATAGCCATAAATTTGGATGGTGGATAAATTTGGACTATACAAAATACAAAAAAAAAACAATTACAGTATCGCAAGATACACAAGTACAGTAAAAAAAGTAAAGAAATAATTACTAACGAATTAAAACCAAGTTGTCCCTTGTTGAAAATGTTACATTAAAGTTTACGTATAAAAGTATATAGTAAGTGAGTATATAGCGTTATACGATTCGGCCCGCAGTGGTGTGCCGCAATCAGTTGCATTTACATGGCGCGCCACACGATGCCACACACACCATTGCCTCCACTTGTACTGGCGTGGCGAGACTACATTTTTCATCTCAATGACATCCGCTGTGTTTGCATGAACGTACTCTAAATTTTATTCCTACCTTAATGTACGATGGATATGAACACTGTCAGTTATTATCCCAATAAAAACGTTTCTGTAAAAAATGTTACCAATCCTCGCGACTGTTTGGCCGAAAAAAGTGATGAGACTAAAAGTAACCTAGATTTGTTTAACGGAATATTACTTCTTGTGGTTTGGCGATTTCACATAAGGGGCTTTATTTTTACCAACAGGTATAAAGGTAAGCAATAATAGTTATTTGATAACAATTTAATTAATAGTACCTCGTTATTTGTACATTTTGTTTATACGCTGAACTAAGATTTGCCAAGGTCATACGATTATATAGTGACATTGCAATCGTAATATCTCGGTAACGTGACACTTTACGACATAATATTATACAAAAATTTTATAAAGTTTGTCTATGCATCGATATATATAGGTCGTAACCCAATCGTGTGACGCAGTTTTGAAAAAAAATGGCGTATTGGGACTATGCAACAAAGTTTCGAACCCCTTTCAGCTTCCTAACACCTCTGGAAGTACCTTAGATTTTTGATGATTAGTGAGTGAGTGAGTGACAAAATTGGAAGTTATAGAAACTTATAATTCGTTAGTTTAATTTAGCTCCTCAACTTCTCATAGGAGTATCATTTAGATCCATCTATGTTTTTCCAAGACTTGCTTCGAGAAAAGCGTGCAGTGTTCGGCAGTGCGACAGGTTTTGGCGGGGGCACTGCCGTGCCCTCTGATACACAGACGTTAACTAGTTAATAAGCTAATGTTGCTGTTTACATAGAATCAAAACACCGTTAAATGTTATAAAATTCTGTCTAGTATATTTACTGCAAATGTTATTAGATACGACAGAAATAAGCCTAGCTCTCGTCAAAGCAGTTACGGGTTGAATAATGAATGAGTAGGACAGACCGGCTCGAGCGAAGCTGCGTGCTCTGAAGCAACGATGTTGAACTAGCTTCATTATAACATTGTGTTAAGATTTAGAAACTTATTCCTCAAGTTTGCGTCAAGGGCAATGTTGTAGACAAATTATTGTTGTTTTCCTTTCGGCCGTGGATATTATAAAAAATCTATAAGAAGACATGAATTTCATTCGTAAAATAGTGGTGGTGAAAAATGGATTCCTTTTTATAGAAAGAAGCTGGCGGACGAGCAGACAATCCTCCCAGTGGTAAGTAGATACTCTCGCAATATCAGTCCAGAATGGCAAATGTTGGCAAGGTCGGGGTTGCGCTGCCTACCTTGGGCCAATAGGGAGAGATAGGACAAGAAGGGATGGAAATAGGCACTAGCATATCTCACTCACTATTTAAATACGTACGTACATTAGAGAAATAGGATAAAGTGATAAATTTACATACATTTTAAATACATTTAAATACATTTTACAGTAGTGTTCTGTGAGATAGGGATAGCGTGCCCAGTCGAGTGCGCCCAGCGGCTGTGGGACTGCTACGTGCACCCTCCCCCTCGTGTTAGAGTTACTAATTATACTCGTATGTAATAACAACGTATAAGAACGGGAAAACGTTGATATAGTTAAAAACCGTCGCATGCCAACATTTTAGGCGTTCGTTGCTATTGTACCGAGCGGAAAATGGTTCCCATTAAGCGTTCCCGTAATCACGAGCCAACGCAGCGTACAAATGATCAGCCGCCGGTTGCAGATAATGAATTACTGAGCCATTGCTTGCTTGCAAAATCTATCCGGCGTCGTATCCGCAAGTAACGAGGTTAGCTCTCCCTGGAGCAGTGTTGGCTCGCGCCGGTCGTGACTCGGGACGCCTGCCATCGGGAGCGCTCGTGGAGGAATTATCTTCGAAAACGGCTGATATTAAATTATCTTTAATGGGTTTTAATGCTATAAAAGTCGTATATTGTTACCGAATGGTTTCCTATTCAGTTATTTGTATAAGACTTTTTGGGAAATATCATTTTCTTTTTTTAAAAAGAGGCCTCTACATTTTTGCAGTGGCAAATTAGAAAATGAAAACGGAGTTTAATCGCGCGAGTGTGGACACGATAAAGCGCCTTTTATCGAGCATTTTACGGCATTTTTCGCACTATCCTCGCTATAAACGCCGAATCAGATGAAGTGGAAACCGAGCTTGGCTGCGCAAAAAATAACTATTTACTGACCTACTAGCACATAAACTTGAACACAAAAAATATATATTTCTTTTATTTATTCTGTAAGGAATATTTGCAGACATTTGTAATTAACAATTAGGTACAGTAACAAATATGTCTTAATATGTAACAAAAGCTGTTATAAAATCTCGACAGTTAATATCTAAATGAACATTTGAGGCCTAATGATATGAGAATCACTAAACAGTGCAAATAGATGCTTCCAGAGAAAAAGTTTTCTGTTATTGTTCATCTTACTACTGCTGTTCTAGTGCAGAACAAGTCGACGTTAATAGACAACTTATTAAAAACATTAACAGTTCTCGAAAAATATGAGTTATCTATATTTGATTTTAGTTAAAGGTGCGTCAAGTAATAAGGGCGTTTTAAATTTAATTTTGTTTTACGTATATTCTAGTAAAAGTCGCTCTTTATATTGAAAATAAGATTAGTCCAATCATCTGAATATGTTTTTTCTAGTTACGTTACTCTGGTATGCCGCTGATGACCAAAAGGGTAGAGTCAGCTCTAAAGCAGCGAATTTACGGATCTTTTCGCTCTGAAATTGGAGTCCAGCGAGAGCAAGTACCGTAATATAATACATGTGCCCCAGCGCCGGGGTGGCACTGAATTACCACTCTCTGATAGAGATTGTCTGCCACTGACGTTAGTTATATTCGCAGAGGAAAATCTTAAAAGGAATTCCTCGGCGAGGATGTAAGACAATAATTGAGAAGCGTAGTTTAAATAAAAGCAACGTCCAATATCTCAGGACCGAAATTGCTGGGGAAATCTCAAATAAATTTCATTGCTTTATAAGGAAATCGTTTTCACGATTTAAACATTTGCTTCTTATCTAAAAACGGGCCATTTCTCTTTAATGGTGATTTCTATTCTTTTGTTACCCACGAGGCATCGTTTCTGTCTGTTACTTTGGAACATTGAGACAATAGATTTCCAGAGGCAGGCTGCGAGCTCGTTTTATTAGAGCAAAGAAATTGAAATTTAATCATTATAGAGTACTAACTTGAAAACTCGTGACGGCCAACGATTACTCAATGAACGACTCCCACGACTATGGAAATTCAGTTAACTGCTGTCTCACGATGCCACCGGCCAAATTTCTGTAAACATTGCAATTTTGGACTTTAATGGCTATTAACGACAGTAAATTTGTAAGCGAAGTAAAGGTCACCTTTCGGGAACGTGGGAGTGTTGAAATTTTGGCATTGTAAATCATCTCGAGTTATTATTATGACACCAAAAACAGTCTATTGTAACAATAAATTGAGAATTGATATTTATGACAAGTAAACTGAAAATGACAATATGAGTCTTATCAGGGGTACTCATTCTTTCGAATCCCCAATCACTTAACTCAATCATTGGGATTTTTTGTTCTCATCTGACTTTGTCTTCTGCTCCTAGTCTCTAGAGATGATATCTATATACTTCAAGATTATTTATCATTAGTCGTAGAGTTTTCTATACGAAGTAGAAGCCTCTATATGATTCTACTTCTTTTCCAGTGTGTGTGTGTGTGTGACTTGCCAAAAGACTCATCCTGCATCTTGCTAATCTATCACATTCGTATAATCATTCCTTCCTGAGTCCTACTCAGTTTTTTTAATGCCCACACTAGAATACTCTATATCGTGAATTCCATAGATCACAAGCCCCCCGAGATCCAAACAAACATTTGTCTTTGAACAAATCAGTGTCTGACCGGGATTATAAAACGGAAACTTTTACACAGCAGGCAGGGACACTACCAACAGGGCTAATCGGTCATCGGCATTCTACGCTCTAATCAAGTACATCTGCTGATCTTATCATGTACTAACAAAAACGTTACTGAATGGTTACAGTTTAATGTTACCAAATTGAATTGACAATATTGAATATAAATCGAAAACAGAAAGTGCAATTAATCGTAAATTGCAATAAATAAACCTAAAATTGTGTGTTCAATTATGTTTTCCTTCCCTCCGTGCTTGTTTATCGTTGCTCTCCTATTTACTTCGACGAAATAAAGCTAATTTGTTCATTCACTTTTTTCGGTCTTGTTTTGTAAACAAGAATGCTGTTTACTTGCGAAAGCTAACTGCTCGTGTCTAATGAAGACATAACAAACATGTTTTATATTTTTATTTTGTCGTAACAAAGCCATATCACGGAGTATAATTAACGGGGACAAATGTTAAATACTTACGAGTACTTTCACTGTTACATGTTCCTGTTTGTCGAGTTGTTACAACAATTATCTATGTAAGTATTTACCAGTGGTAAATCTGTAGTCAATATTGGCCGAGAGAAGGAAAACGGGACATTTGACATCCCGCAGTTATGATTGCTTGAGTGCAAAACAAGATAGAGAAATTTGGCTCAAACAAAAAGAGGTATAAATACGAAGCAGTAGGTGACATTGATAATGATGAAATCTATTACGTACTCTATCATGTAACTTTGTCTATTGCTTACTGCGTGTACTATAATTATTATCTAATTACTATTACGTAAATTTCCATTTAAATTTGTGAATAAGTAATTATTAACTGTGATAAAATATACGTTTGTATACGTGCATATTTTAAAACAAATCTTTTTAAGAGTTAATACTTTTTATATTACATTTGATTTTTTTAATTATTTTATTATTATTTATATTAACCTTTTGTAACAAATTACAAAAAAGAGTAAATAAATAAATACGATTACATTCAAATAGAAACTTGTCACTATAATTATGCACCAGTTCATTATGAGTGAAAACTGAAATATATTTTAAATAAAACAGTTTCTGTCGTTCGCCAACAATTCATTGATGTAAAATACATCAGGGATTGTTGACATTCGCTGTCCTTTGAATATTCACAGTAATACATACTCACAAAATATAACTTGACACTAAAACAAATACAAGGTCACCGATAATGTAATATAATCATTAGTAACTACCGCTCTAATGACTCTTACTTATCAGATTTATTATCAGCTCATTTAAAAAGCTTCGTAAAGACTAAAGCCCCTTGTAAACCTGCATTAAAATATGTATGTGCCGATTCAATAAAGAGATATTCATTTCAATGAAAATAATATTATTGTAGAGCTCATTTGTGATAGGATATTACTTTTAATAGGATTCTTCATAATATCATTTACGTAAGAGCAGCTAAGCCTTTAAATTATTTCCCTCTTCTTTCGTATTCGGGTGCCGTAATTTTTTAACACAAAACAAGCTTTAAGCTCACACATTTGTAACGAAAAAGCCGCTGGTAAAAGAAAATGTGAACGAAAAGTAAATTACAAAAAGATTTCTCACTGCGGAAACAAATAATATAATGTTATAGATTTTTTTTTATATCTAAACTCAAGTTAATTAATCTGTTATAGAACACGCGCTGTTATAGAACAAGCTGAGTGAAATGTAAATACTGGACAACGCTCGAAGTAAATTCCGAATAATATGCTTCAGTAAATAGACTAATATGTCAAAGAATCTAGTCCTTCCTTCACTCATTTCATATCCTTCCCTTCTCCTTCTCCTCACTGACCCTTCCCAACCATTTCTACAAAAAACATTTAAATATCTAAAGACAGATTTAACGATAGCATCGCGGATATGCTAACATCGCTCAGTATTAGTGAGAGCTGCTGATAACGATGGACAACATTAATTGTAGACTGCTCAATTGCCACTATATGATAATATAATTTGCCTTTATTATATATTTTATTTGCCTTTAATATAATGCCTTTATATGAAAATATAATTTTTTATATCACGTTGTTACATATCTTCTTAGATATACTCATTTATGCCTATAATACATTTACAATCAAATCTTTCACATCGCGTCTGTTAAAAACTCTAAATGTCTATAGCACGCACAATTCATCCAAACCAATTCTGAATAAGTAAAGGCGTCGTTATAAAGCAAAAGCAACCACTGCAAAAAGATTCCCCGAACTAACTCTGAATTGTATTGTGATGATTACTATTAAAGTCCACTTCGTAGCCACTTGGCACGATCTCAAGGCAGATGCGCGGGCCCGTGTTCAGATAAAGTTGGTAACTTTTCGCATTTCCTCCGCGGCGCGTCCCTCGACAATCTCCTTCATTACATTGTCGCATGTTGTAAATTAGTTATCCACTGAACACAACTTGGATTCCCTGCAACTTCGCTTCGGGTAACTTATTGAACATGTTATTCCAGACGGAATGTACTCACATTCACTTTGTTTGGACCTAGTTACTCTTTTTGCACTATATTGTACAACCTTAAAGCATTTTCTACCAGTCGACAGTTGGTTAAATGAGATAAATTAAGTCCGGTGCAGTAGAAATTAAATAATGGGCTATATTATTAAGAAGGTAGAGCATGTATGGTATATAAACATTATTTTTTACTTCCTGAGTCAGGAGAATTTGACATTTTGATGTGGATTTTTTGTTTTTATCGAAAATTTATATAGAAAGTGTATTTCAATTGGATTTTAACTTGGATTAATACATGATTAATACCGTAACTACTTTTTAAACAATCAATCAAATATTCCGTAAAACAGGGATCTTTTTCCATAGTCGAGTATGTTTCACTTGTTAGCATTTTATGCCATTCGCTGTCTGTTATGTCGTAGGAAAATATAATAGTGTAATTACAGCATTCATTAATGTGAAGTGCTTTAATATACATAATAGGTGTTTGGGTAAGCAATGCGGTGGAGATACGGCCGACCGCCGCGGCCCGTTGACTCTGAATCGCCGAACATGACCACATCGCAGCTTTATGTTTCGGTCAGCATACCCTTTGTTTAGTCGTTACGAGTCAGTTCATGGCATTTCGAGCTTATGATAAATACTTGAATGCTCTAGTAAAACATTGTACTATTAACATATCTAAATCCTCCCTCTAAACGCATTCCTACATCTTTAAAAGGCGCATCCGGGGGCATGCCAACATTTGTCATTGTGGACTGAAGTTGGCATGTACCGCGGATGCCCACGGGCGACAGTATCCACTTACCACCAGGTGGACTGTACGCTCGTCTGCCGCCTTCTTCCTATATAAAAATAATTCTATTCATTATACCTACAAGGCAAAATTCAATGTTGATCTCCTAAAAAATCGTAACTTCATTCAAAAGTTTTGCAGCTGAAAACCATTGTGTTATTTCAATATGTAGAGGAAGTAAAGGCGTCGCCGTATTCCAGTGACGTCGTTTTCCTGTTCGTGATGTGCTTTTGATTTGAGATAGGATATCTTTGACACCCTCGTAGCAAACGGCGCGCCGCCGGAAGGGTCCAAATGGGTGCTGCCGACCGGAACTCCGCAAGTATCTAGTCGTTTGCGAAAAATGCCATTTTTTTCCAGTAGAATGCGACACCATCGCGAGTTTTGATAAAGTTACTTTTTCATTATTATTTATATTATTTTTTTCTTTCTTTTGTGTATTTGCGTATTTGACGTAATTTAGCCAATATCTACATAATTGTCTTATATAAATATCGTTTTGTCTTGTTTCATTATACATATCTACTTGTTCCATCTTTCTTTTTAATAAAAATAAACTCATATAAACGGTATGTTGCCTTCATTAAACGAATGAATTGTATTGACCAATAACCCCAATATTTTAATATGTACCACAGGTGTTCAGTTATTACGCTCCATGACTTGCCTATTTCGCCCGCTATTTACATTTCAATTTGCGTCGACACCTCACTGTGGGACGTATGATTGAGTGAACCGAAGTAAAAGATGTGTTTAAGAGAAGATGTGTATAATATTGCGCATTGGATATGATTAATAACAACGAACCCGGTGACCCGTGAACCCGCTTTCTCCGTTTCGCGACGCTGCGCGCTGGCGCAAGATGCCGCCGTGATCACTACTCGTGTTAATGACGCCAAATGAATAAAATAAACAACTTGGTTACGTTCAGTAGGTCACGTATTTCGTTAGCATGTGCATATTACCAATATAAGATTCGCCACGCGTATTTTCATCTTGTGGTTTTGACACCGAAGAAGAACCCTTTCACCCGATGTTTTCATCTTGTTTTAAAGAAAGCATTATCCATGCTTTCTTTAATACAGATGGATAGACTTAGAATATAATACAGCTAAGCCCATTTCATCGGGGCATAAATTTTACAAGCAAAAGAGATAAGTTTAATAAAAAACGTCATCAGAGATACACCCGGGCAGTTCTAGAAGAATTGTATCAATTCACCTTTAAAGTATCGCCTCATCCATCTTTCCTCTTTCCTGACTGATTACGAGCTTATTCTATGTTTTTCACTAAATTTTACTTTTAAGTTTTCTGTATAATCATTTCTATACAACTAGATCCAAAATTGCCTGTATTTATTCCGTAATTAATACTTTTTTATATAAAAATAGTGACGTCTAAACACTACTGACTAAACCACTACTTCGTTGAATGTTAAATTACCATCTCTTTATGTAATATAACAATTTGAGATTTTCGCGTTTTTCACCCATATTTATCTATTTAAACGGGTCTTAACGCGTATGTTTACCTTATTTATTTTACGCGACATTTCGGTTGGGTTGCACCAGCCGTGGTCACGAGCTGACTAATGTAATGGTCAGGGCCGTCTTTACCAGGGGGTGCAAGGGGTGCGGTGCACCCCGGGCGCTCACCTTTTAAAGGTAATGAAAAAATATAACGCTATAGTAAACAATTACACAATAGGATATTTGGCTGTCATAGGATACACAATAGGATATTTGACTGTCATAGGATACACAATAGGATATTTGACTGTCATAGGATACACAATAGGATGTTTGACTGTCTTAGGATACACTCCCGCACCCCGGCGCAGAATAGACTTAAGACGGCCCTGGTAATGGTAATTACTTAGGTAACAGAAGCTCATATTCCCACATATTAACTTATGTCAATTTATAACGAGATCTTAAAAAAATAATGGCAATAATACTTGTGTGTGAACGTTGGCCACGTTAACCAGTAATTCGTACAGTAATTAATTAATCAAGATTCCTAATTTAACGAGTAGGTAGTTATGAAAAAACAAACATACATATTTACACGAACGCGTCGAGCCTTTTTAAGCATATCTGCGCACTTCCTACACTCGTATGGTCATGAAGGACATAAAACAAAAGATGCATTGAAACCATATTATTATTGAAACTGAACAATCGGTATGTACAACACGTGTCAATATTACAACAATTAATATTCACACGAACAATCTGGGTTCAACGAATTGCACATGAATACGATGTGGATTTGTTGTAGGTCATGCAGTTTATAATTTGCTACGAGGAAAACTGCTCATTGTTGCACTGTGAATTTACTCGTACCTAGACAGGTACGAGTAAATTCACAAAGACTATTATAGAACCTTTATTGTTATTGGCATAACTGAAATGGTAATTTTATTAAATTACGTTTTTCGTCACATAATTGTCACTGGAGTTTGATTATGATTATCGAACTTAAAATTATTCAAAAATAGTTTGTTTATTGATCAATTTCGTCTACAAATTTCATGTATAACTGACAAGTATTTTGGATTCAGTAGCTCACCCTTAGTCGAGATGTAGTGATTTTTTTTGAATATTTGATAATCGTAATCTCCGAAATAAATACATTTTTTCGAAATATCCCTGAAAAGACAGACAGACAAAGAGGCAGGCACAATGTCCTTTATATACGTTCGGATTTACAAAAATAATATTTTATCAGACTGTTCCAGTTCCAGTACCAATGAACCTACTTTATTGTGAAATAAACAGAGGCGTAATGTTGCTTTCAGGTTTTAATCTAGGGCACCCTGACTAGTATGGGAGGCAGACACAATGGAGACAGACATAGATACAGTACGAAACAGTTAGACTGACGCAATGTCAACGTTCTTTTTACGCATTGACATTTTCAGACAAAGGAACGTCTGATTCAAATTATTCGTAAAAATGTTTATTGCATGATTATTATAATGGTAAGGTATTTTTATAGAAAGAAGGGCGGTAGATGAAGATATAGTCCACTTGGTGTGAAGTGGATACAGTCACCATGTTCATCAGCAATACATGCCAATATCAGTTCAGAATGACAAACATTGACACTTATTCGGATTACCTTTGGATTTCTAAGAAAATAATTAGACAAAGGGTTGGGAAAATAAGGAGGAATGGGTTAGGAATAGGCTCTGACATATCACAATCACTACCGAAATGCGTACGTACATTAATAGGATAATAGAACTGTCGAACTATTTATGTAACTGCCCAATCAATCATTTTACATTTATATTTTTATATAATATAATATAATATTTTTTAACTGCCCAGTGTAACAGCCGGAATGTTTTAAAAACAGTCATTTTGTATTAATTATTTATTTGCATTTATTTAATGAAAACAACACCAAAAGTCGATTATTTGTTTTGACATGTAGAAGCTTTGTGACATTTAGAATTACACAGTAAATTTGATCTCACTTAATACCTACACTTTGACCTGCAAAGTGAGCTTTAACAACTTCATTACAGTCACACCTAGGATTGACTAGTCAAAGGCCTAAATAGTTTATTTTGGTTTCGGGGATTTACTGCTCTGTTTAGTCACTTCTAGGATTAACCAAAACCAAAATATTCGAAAGTCGAAACTAAAATCTAATGCCGGGTTTGACCAAAGCCAACCCTATGATTGACTAGTTCTTCCGCGAAGAGACCGAACTACTATCTTTCACCATAACATATACAGCATCCGTCACACATGTTTTAAAAAGGAGTCCTTTTTTAAGACCTTTTAATTAGCTTTTTGTTTTTATAAAATATTTTCTGTTGTCATCTTTTGAAAACCTCTCATCCTGAATTTGTGCTTTAGATCGCGAATATATCATCTCTTACCTTCACAAAGCGTTTTTATCCACCTTTCACCCTCAATAACACATATACATAGTATGTTTGTGGGTCACAATTTTAACCCATTATTTCCTAAAATATCGTGTTCTCTTTTGATTTCGTAGCCACTTAAAAAGTAATTTAAAATACGCAGCGGAATTCAAGAGTTATTTTATTACATTGCGGTAATTTTTTTCAGTGTGCCCAAAACCCTCTTACAGTCCACCGTAATGGTCCACTTAACCTCCTTGATGATACTGAAGGTGTAATTTCTGCATTAGGCTAACGGCCTATAAAAACTGAAATGTCCAAAGCCCATCTTAGAAGCGGTCATCATGTAATAATGTGGCCTAGTTGGACTGATTCGTTCAAATTGGCCATACTTAAACCGTATATTTGTTTGACCTAGAAATTGAGACCGAAATTGTTTCGTCTCAGAAGCACACGTTCAAATAAATACAGTGAAAATAACTTTGCAGGAAATACCAACATTTTTCGAACCCTTTCTTCCATAAATATCATTGATGACGTATGCACTTTCATCCAATTTTAGTGGTACTTATATAACGTTTATTGCTTTTTAAAAGTCATGTTTCTAATGATATCACTCTCAATTGATGTATGCAATGCGATATTTTGAGTTCTTATGTCACCACCACTACTGGCTTATGTTTCGTGGGTTGTAAAAAGTGGATAATGAAGATAATCAAATACATAATAAGAATATGGTTTATTCATTTCCTTAGGTTTACTAGATATACTCGTACATTAATAGATGAGTTTACAAAGGAAGGACTGCAAGCATATGGTACGTTAAAATATGACGTGTGTTGTAAACGAAGTTCTCTCATTTTATAAGTGTCTAGGCACTTTTTATTTTCAATGGTTACCGGTCCAAGTTCGCCGGTCGAGTTAATTATGCAACTGATAAACAAGTTGCTGTTGCCATGGCCGTGCACCTCCATGTTAATTAGTTTCTATCTGTTCATTTAATTCAGTGAATGTCTTCATTAAACTTGGTTGAGCGCACGTTCGAGCCCGCGCGCGGCACTATCGCTGCCCGCGCATCGTATGGCAAATTAAACCTTTTACCCGAACCTTTTACGTGCATTCAAAATTGATTCTTAAGCTCTCAACTTTTTTCTGATTAAAAACGACATTCGTGGTGGCCAATGTTTATAACTAAAATTCTTAAAATAGTCTCATTTTGTTATTACAATTGGTCTTACCTTTTTAATTATTTATTTGGGACAGAATATTCTTGGCCGTGTGGTGTCGGCCATCACCACCCCCTCTCTTGCCGTAGGTCTTATAAAAAGCGACTAAGGAATAATAAAGCTGCTACCACAATCCCTGAGGAGCTACACCGCCTATAAGGGAGTGAACTCTTAAGGCGTGATGCGGTTTAGAGTAATACATTCCTCATGCACAAGCCGGTATGCATGAGTAGACCCGTGTCCAGCTGTGGACAATAAAAGGGCTGTTTAGAGGTGGCAGGATATTCTCAAGATATCTACGTTATCTACGTTAGATTATAAAACACTTAGAACGCAATAGTTGAGAATTTACACAAAGATAGAATTTACACTAATACATATTTAAAAAAATGTAGTGCACAGATATTATGCTGATGTCATCGCGATGCTTTTTTTTATAGTGCACTTTTTAAAAATTACCATTGTCTGAACGAAACAGAGCCTTCGTTTTGCAGTGGTTGAAGTGTTTGGGAATACTTCAACGTCTATTTGTTTCCGATAGTTTTATTCACTGGCTTTATTTTTTTCTATATTTCTGAGTATTTTACAACTAAACTAACAACACTGTTTTGTAGAACTATCAGAAGCTTTTATCGTGTAGGCGTTTACAATGAAGGTTTTAATAATAGGTAATTATTGTTCTAAGGATGTTCGCCGTGTTACATGTGTGAAATCCATTATTCATTATTACTTCATTAATATCCATGATGAATTAGTCTAGTAAATTGTAACGGGGTGAATAAAGTTTCGCGGGGCACAATGGAAAGTCAGTCTGTGTCGGAACAGGGGAGATGCGGGGACGTAGGAAGGAGAGGGGAGGGGCGGTTAAAGGGTGTTCAGGTCTTCGCGTGACTAACTTTGATATTCAATAATCAGAATTCACGTTCTATTAATCATGTCATGATGCGATGCAGCTGATGCTGATTTCATTTCACCTCAATGACGATGGTAATACGAGTCATTAATTAGCGATAATTAATTGATAACAGTTGCAGATGATTACACGATTTAGCCGCAATTTGTTTATGTCATGTACGAGCGATATACCTATGCCAAAGACATACAATACTAATACAACATATTATTATGTTGCGCCCGTTTATATGTTAATTGATAACTACGTTAAAATATCACACAAATGTGTAAAATATATTATTTATGGTACTCTGTCAATATCATCTCGGTATGGTGGAGATTGCAAACCTAAACAGGCTCATAGTTTTGCAAATTATTTTCCAATCATATAGAAGCATTCATATTACGCAAAGCCTTTAGATGGATATTACAGTAGTTATTATTTCTATCTTTTATATTTCTTACATATAGAACTTCTATATTTACTCCCCTACCACTTCATGTTCTGCAGAGTTCAAAGATTGACAAGGAGATAATGCTGTAAGGCATTAAGTTCGCCTTTTGTAATAATTTACAAAAAAGTGTAAATAAATATTTGTATAAGTTTGCTTTATAAAAAGGAGTGCCTTTACACATGTAGTTCTAATCAATATCACTAATCTCTTTACTTATCACTAAGTAAACTAGCAGACTGCATAGCACAGGCAGATGCCATGCAAACAGGTAAAATTACGAAGGTTCCCGAAACTACGCCAATAGTTGTTCCTCTGTACGACACTACTGCCTACCGTAGACTTTTCGCATCTTCGTTCTTTTGCCTATAGTCTAGGCAACGAAACGTGGCATAACAATTACATATGTATTTGTAAATTGTAAGGATCTCATAATAAGTGTAGAAATGGTTGTAAATGGGTAGGTATGGAATAGATACAAACTAAGGAACAATGAACAAGATAATTAAAAAAAAAAAAACAAATTAAATTTTTTTATACTTTTTAAAATTATAAAATATTAAGATCATTTTTGGCCGTGTGGTGGCGGCCGGCTCTAGAATAGCACCATCCCATCTCTTCTCGTGCGTGTCGTGGGTGACTAAAGGATAACAAAAAATTCGCTATCACAAGTCCTGAGGAATTACATCATCTCTAAAAGGGTGTACCCACATGGACAGCGTGGCATTTTAAAACCATACATCCCTCAGTCACAAGACAATGTTGACATTTATGGTGACGTTCATTTTAACTATAATAGAGGTTAACAGGTTAGGATATTTTTAACTTGCCGCTTATTTTCTCGTGCCATTTTTCAATGACTAATCCTACTCTACCAATGCTGTGTCAAGGATTCTTAAGTCGACAGGAATGAGACAAAATCCTTCGGAATAAGCCGCCGGTGGATCTGAAGCGGCCATTACTAGCGGCAATAGGGCTAAAACCGCAAGCAAACAAAGCTCAATAAAAGTAATAAAAAATCTATTGTAAAGTATCTAATAATTAAGTTTAATTAGTCTCGAACCAACACACACGAGTTCAAAGACACGCCTGCGGGACTGAGTGGACTTTTACAGTTTAACCCTGAGGTCAAACCTTCCCTAGCACTAATCCAAGAGCATTACTGAGGCTCAACTCAAGAGATTTGTTTAATTAGATACAACCTAGCGTACGTGATTAGATTCTATTAACCGACTGATATGGGGGAGAATATTAAATGTTTGTTGTTGTTTTCGACACATTCAACGCAATCCGAGCGAAGATCGAAACAAGGGTTGACAGTTGTTCAATCTGACGTCATGTTCACACCTGTGACTGTTTTATTTATTCATCAAACTTGTTCATAACTTATGGTGTTTTATAATTTCAATCTGTTCCATGAATTCAAATAACGAATCGCCGTTACAATGGGAATCAACGAAGCCTTTATTATTTAATCACAAATACAATAGATACATATAAGTTTGTTAGCCAGTGCCTAGTAATATCAAGTTAATTAAATTGCAATTCACGCAGATAATCCGCGGCAGGAACGCGCTTCAATCTAACTTCCACCAAATATTACACAGGAAAAAGTATACTGCACATCTGTCACTTTGGCGTTATTGAAGATGTGCCAAATTAGTCGCTATACCTCTCTCATTTTTGCACCTATTGAGATGAAATTTGGTGTAAATCGGTAACCCAAAATCAAACACTCCATGCAGCGGAAATGTAAGACAAAATTATCGTATGCCCAAATTAATACCGTACCCTAAACAGCCTTTTTATCGTACACTGCTGGACATGAGCCACCTCATGCATATTGTCTTATGCATGAGAGACCTATGACCGTAAAATGCCAAGTGGGTTGGCGAGTCCACTCTTTAGTGGTGGTGACATTTCTCAAGGCTTGTGGTAGCGGTTTCCCTTAATCGCCTTTTACGACATCCACGGAAAGAGATAGGGTAGTGTTATTCTAAAGACGGCCGACACCAATTAGTAAGTACTTTCAATAATTTCAATAAAAAATATGACGTAAACTGAAGCAACGATACTTTCTGAGAAATTTCGAAAAATCTTCACCATAGAAAGAAAAAAAATTGTCAGTGTGAAATAGCTCTTATCATACATAACTTACATAAGGTAAAGTTAAAACGGAGATTGTTTTGAAACGGCTACAGAACCTTATCGTTTACCCGACACTCTTGTCCTTCTTTTAATTAGGAATTTAATAGATATTCTAGCGTACCTTATTATTTAACTTTGATGTTCATCTACATCTATCTTTAGAGATTTTTATCAAATAAACTGAAGCAAAGAAGTTTTTACAGCATCTGTAATATCCATAAATTGACTGTTACAAGAAGGGAATGGTACCCGACACTGAGACATTGTAGGCTGATATAAATATAAGTATTATAGTATGAGTATAGATAAACAACTGGAAAATAAACATACTAAGTATAACAACGCTTGTTACTGAAGTAAAATGAAGCTGAAGTTTTTTTACTACATTACATTACGTGCATTTAAAATTTATATCAAAATAATTTAAAAGTTTTGCCAAGTTCCTTGCAATAATTTAACTAAATTATATTTATTCCCCGACCTTTTTAGATAAGCAGAAGCCTAGCGACTGGTACGCCGTCATAATACGCATATACACGAGTAGTATTGCATTAATATGAACGCTAGTTTACCCAGGCCACACAACAGGGCCGTCTTTACCAGGGGGTGCAAGGGGTGCGGTGCACCCCTTGCACCTTTTAAAGGTAATGAAAAAATATAACGCTATAGTAAACAATTACACAATAGGATATTTGACTGTCATAGGATACACAATAGGATATTTGACTGTCATAGGATACACAATAGGATATTTGACTGTCATAGGATACACAATAGGATGTTTGACTGTTTTAGGATACACTCCCGCACCCCGGCGCAGAATAGACTTAAGACGGCCCTGCCACACAACATAATGTTAGCTAGTATTTACGTAGGAATGATCACTGCATATATGTACCTACTATTAAAGAACAGAAAGGACAGATTAGATTGTGTGCAGTGCTTGAAATATTCAACCACTCGCTTGTGTGCTTGCAGGTGCATGGTGCGTGTGAGCCGTCCAGTTACCATCCGGGCCTGCAGGTATCGCAGGATATTTTTAAAGACGAGTTGTTGGATCTAACGTACCTTAACAAACCGTTACTCAGCTGTCCCTTTTTACATATCGTTGACAGATTCTGTATAATATTGCCAGCCCTAGCTAGCAATGTTGTGACCTTAAAAGCGTGCGAAGGTCACTGCTGCTTGCAGTCACACGGAAACGACAGTGTCAACTGCTTGCCTTAACACTCGATATGTAGGTGTGTACTAATTTATTAAATTTACCTAGTTAATTTTTAGAGCTGCAGCAAATACTAAATTTGAGTACAAATGTAGAATTGAGAAAATACGGAGCTGTATAATTACGACCCTAAAAGTGATGCATTTGTAAGGCGGCTAATTTTACCTCCTGTCAACTCAATCTGTCATTTAGGGCCCAAGGAGAAAATTAAAAAAAAAAATGTTACTTTTCTATATGGCAATAAGGGACTGATATCACCATATTTTCGAAATTATAATGTACTTACTCTAACGGTAGTCATATCATTAAATGTAACTATTTCCCTGCTGTTTATCTCATTACCTATTCGGAACATCTGTTATTTGCCGTAGTGAAATCTACTTTTATTTAATTTTCTTATCATCTGCATATCTAATATCAAAATTTTGAAACAGGTGTCACACTCACTAACGATTTACAAAGGGATTCTGTGAATACCTACATATTTGATATCGGTCTATAACGTTCCATTGCAAAAGTTCAGGCCTCCCCTAGTAATCACGACGGAGTTTCGACTCGTAATCTTCAATGTGGGCCCAGTGCGGATAGGTAGATCAAAAGTTCAGGTTTAAAAAAAATTCTTAGTCGTGCAAGTTTCCTAATGAAAAATCGTGATTAAGTGTGAACTCAGTGGTTTAAGTTTAAACTCAGTCTGGATTTAAACTCAGGAATGAGAGTCGAGAATGAATGTCCGATTACTTAATAATGGACGAAATCCGTTCTAAAAGTTTTTGATGAAA
The DNA here is from genome assembly GCA_914767545.1 of Sesia apiformis. Taxonomy (NCBI): domain Eukaryota; kingdom Metazoa; phylum Arthropoda; class Insecta; order Lepidoptera; family Sesiidae; genus Sesia; species Sesia apiformis. The sequence goes on along the minus strand of OU611948.1, from coordinate 13,241,741 downwards.
TGCTTGAAAAATGTTTCTTATTGTAACAAACAAAATTAAACAAATAACTTATCTCCTGTTAAACTGAAGTAAATGAATAATTTTGGAGTAAAAATATTGTTGGGAATTGATGGACTAATAACTATAGAAAAGACTGCTTTTGATCAAAACAACTTACTAAAAGTTAAAATACTCACATGAATTTATTTTTTTATTTAAAAAACTTTATATGGTGCCTAATCGTACAAAAGGCGAGCTTAATGCCTGGAGGCATTCTCTACCAGCCAACCTTTGGATAGAACAGGGAGGCACGTTGGGAAGTGCAATAAATATAACTTAAATGATGATTAGTAAATATTTTACTCAACTACTTGCAATAACTATAAACCTACTTATAAATAATACGATATTACAACTTAATACATAAAGACAAATTATACATAAATATACATAACATACATAAACATACGTATATGGTTGTGGTGCAGATGTTTTATCAATATTGTTGACAAAATCCAGCCAGTTAGTTCGTCGTATAGATGTAAAGCGTTAGCTTGCAGCCAATCAAGCGCGAGCGTTCGCACTATTACAAACTTTTTTGGTATACGAGTTATTATGAGTGATTTTAAGGTTCATTTTCGTTATTCTAACTGAATTAATAGGTTTGTTCTACAATGTTATATTTTCGGTCGGCGCTGCCTAACCGCTTATTGAATAAATTGATAATGAGTTGCAAAGGAACTTGTATTTGTGAGAACGCTAAATTGAGCGATATTTTACTTATTTAATAATTTATTAGACGCACACAACATAACATGAAATAAATAAAAAAAAAAAGACAAGATGCACAAAAGACCAGTTAATCTCCCGCGGAGATTTCTTCCAACAGACCCGGGACCAGTGGAATATAGGTCCAGACAGAAAGGCAGGGGTAGTGCGTATGAAAAATTATTTAATTAGTTTTTGTAACTAGGGGTGGAATGAATTATACCTGGATGCGGTCTAGCGGGCGAGGCGTTCGGGCCGCATGTGAAACGTTGCATGCAGCGGTATGCAGATAAAAAATAAATTCGTTCACACATTGCACTGCATATGCATATCTTTTTACATCGATTTAATTTTAAAGGTTAAAAAGCGTGTGGCGTGATGTTTCTGTTCAGTATATATAAAATAACTTTAAACGCCTGTGCAGTTGCCGCTTAACTATGGGTAAATACAATTGAACCCGAGAAGGCTTTGGACCAACACCCACTACTAAAGGATTTGGACACGTCGATAGAAGGAAGGCACGTGATTGGTTCACTGATTCTTTTATTCTTAAGATGGAACACAGCAAGTTATTACTTTTACTATTGTTGATACAAATTATAAAGGAAGTTAGAAACTCTTTTAAAACTATGACCTGTTTGACCTACTCTAGAAACAGACGCGATGAGTTCACTACACACATATGTACCACTACTTTAACTTTGTAATTAAGGCTTGTTAGTGAATAATTTACGATGAGTTGTAGTATTTGTTCTAAGGTTTATCTAAAGGTATACAAGAAAGCAAGGAGAGCGGGTGCGGGGGCGGAAGCGTGCGCACTGCGCAGGCGACGTAGGCGTTGCTTTGTTCACGATGCTTTCATTTAAATTGAACTTATTGCTAATTTAAATTTATTAATTCTCAAACAACCGCTCCTGGTCGACGTTAGAATCGATAACAACGAAAAGAAATTTGAAGGTTCCTGGTTCGTTCCTGGGTTTCGGCACCAAAAAATCATGTTGTATAAAGAAATACAACTATTCAAAAATTAAGTAATATTAGACAAACCGATATTATTAAACCGACAAGCCTTATTAAGAACGAACGACATCCTTTTTAATAAAGCAAAAGACAATATTGCGGTGAGTGACGAGGGAGATTGTGAACAAGGAGTTCGTTTCAATAAATTGTATCGTTTTAAAGTTGATTTATTCGAAAACTATAGCTTACTTCATATTATTTTCTCTAAACATTACATAAATTATGTAAAATAATGAAACGATTAATTGAAAATAGATATATTTTTATAAAAGTACGGATTTTTCAATTACCACTAGCTTGACGAGGATGACACACGCGAAGAAACCCAGAACTAGAAATGAAGAAAAATCTGGAGTATGTGTATCCCACTAATCACAACTGGGCCCGCGTAGTAATTACTACTCTAGTAATTTACTAGGAGAGACATGTGCCCTACAGTGGGATGTTATAGGCTGATATGGAAACAGACAATACTATTTTCTATTTGCTATATTACGTGGATAAACATGTACAACTTTCATTACTTGTACCTACTATACGTGCTCGTTATATATAGTGTAAGTAATGATGTATGCATATCTATCGTGCACTTTCTACATTCAACACCCCGACAATGTATTGAACAATTAGAAAGTTTGTTTGTGTTTCCTTTCTTATGTTACGGATAATACGAAAGATTCAAATGAAGATGACTAATATACTCGTAGTAGAAATTAGTCATTCTTCTGAAAAATATTAAGACTTAGGTACGCAAGATAGCAAGATAGGTACGCAAGGTACGCAAGATAGGTACGGACTTAAGATACAATATTAATTACACGTAAGACTTACTTGATCATCTATTTTGACTCTATCTTCAAAAACTTAACGACGCTATCTGTTCAACGGTTTGGAATATGAGCATCATTAGAATAATTTTCATTGACTTTTCATTAGTTTTTCTCAGAAAATTTAATGTATTGTCAAATAACCATTCCTCCAAATCCATTCATTTCAAATCTCCAAAGGTAGACAACGCATCCGAGGGCGTGCCAACGTTGGGCAATCTGGACTGATGTTGGCATGTACCGCGGATGTCCACGGGCGACAGTATCCATTTACCAATAACGTCTGCTCGCGTGCCGACTTCTTTCCATAAAAAAATAGTAGGTATTAGTATTTGGAGTTTATATATATATACTTAACTATGTTATAGTAACATTGTATTGTGCATGAGAGAGAGCTTTAAAATGCCACTCATGTCAAGCGGGTTGGCGAGTCTACTCTTTTAAAAGTGGTATACTGGTCGTTCCTCGGGGCTTGTGGTACCCGCTTTATCATCCCTTAGTCGCCTTTCATCACACCTAAGGAAAGAGACGAAATGGCGCTATTTTAAAGCAAACCGACACCACACACACGGCCAAAAGAAAATCTTGTATATTATTAGCCAAACGAGCATTGGTACAAATACAAACTCCTTTACAACTCACTATAAATTTATTCAATAGGTCATACCAACCTTAAATGCAACGTTGTATAAGAAACCTATTCACTTAGAACAACGAATACGGACGTTAACTCACATTAATAACCCGTTTACGAACGCAAAAAAAGTTTGTAATGGTACGAACGTTTAGTTAGCCAATGCTTTATTTTTTTATAAAGCGTTAGTAATTTATTGATAGCCTTAATAAGTAATAAAAAATATAACTTACCATCTTCTTAATACACGTAGTATCCGCATATCAATAGCCTGCAATCTGCAATAAAAATTAAAGATTTCTATGAAAGAACCAATTTCTACATAGGTAATAAATAGGATAACAATACAGTATAGTACGCCGCTATTCCTTTGTTTTACCTTTCAGAATAGTTTTTCTGCGATGTTTTAGTCACAGCAACTGTGAATCAGAGTGAAATGACGGAGCTGGTTGTGTATCGTATACCTCGCAAGCCTGTTTCCCAGAACGTCGCGAACGGAAGTCGGGCCAGTGACTCACTCTCGCGAACTTAAGCCGCGTTTTGATAAACACTTTCCAAAATGGCGACTAGACTCAATTTCCTTAATTGATGTTTAAGTCATGTGATAAAAAGAAAGGGTTGTTTCGCGAAACCTTTGATGTCTTTTCATTAAAGAAAATCATATTGTAGATTGAGATATTTTTGTTAACCGCAGATTCAAAACGTAATACTTTCACCAGAAGTAAAAATAGTATCAACAGTCGAGTGGCACATATTCTAAACTTGTAGAAGAGGGCTGGAGTCCCTTCATGCGTGATCTTACGGGAAAGCCTGTATGTTTTAGTAGGCGTTAACCGCATGTCACGCACATTATTAGAAACCACGCACACACGACTTTTTGTGTAGCCCTGAAATTGACTTTGGCAGACTTGTCATTCTAACGTCGTTGTTACATAATGTGAAATATGTGGAAGAACATTTATTGGGTGATCACTCATGAATAACCCACACTTAAAACATATTCATTGTGTTTTCCACATAAGACTACTGTTATGGCTAAAGCTATTACTTTCAATTAATTTTGTTATAAGGAAATTTATTGATATTTAAATTATTAAATAGTACTTATAAATATGCAGCAGTAATTAAGCTAATAAATTGGACGAAGATAAATTAGTCAGTCACTGACATCAGTCAGTGTCCGCATTCGTATCATAAAATAATCGTAAAATTAGTCGCAATGAAGAAACTCCACACATGGCTGGTCACGACTGCAGAAAGAAGCCGTAATTGGTGTGGAGACTATCGAGTTCAAGTTTATCTCTTTTTTATTAGCAAAAAGTCTGCTAAATGTTTAACGAACTTTTTAGGCTAACACGGGTAAATGGTAATCCACTCGTCTATTTTTGTACGTATACACTTTCACATTCAAATTCCCGTTGTTATGTGAATATTATTTTGTGTTAATTGTCTTCATTAAATAAACGAACTTGTCCAAAATATAAAGTTTCCTCTACAAAGTATAGTGTAAAATTAAAAAAGGGGTACGAATATGCTGACTTCGGCACGCTAAATTATTCAGATAATATCCGTTAGGGTTTGACCTTTATTTAGGTAGACAGATGCGAGGCGTACCAGGGGGGTGACGGGTAGGGTATTTCGGACTGTACATCCGTACCGTATATTATAAAGTAACAGGCGAAAGGGCTGCAGTGCACCAGTGTAGCTTCAACCCAACCCTTTTTCGTTTTCTCCGCAACTACCGCCGTCCAACCACTGGACCGCAAAGCGTGTTTTTTCAAACCGGATTCTCGTTCCCGCTTCAACTATATTGCTCCTTCTTTATAAATCTGGGCCTGCTCCTTCGGAAACTAATTGAAGATAACAAGCTTGTTTTTTCACCTTTCCACTTGTTCATTTTGTAATAGCAGCCGATGAAGCGAGCGATATTGTTTTTCTTATGACTTTTTATCGAGTTCTATAGCTAAGCAGCCCACGCTTCGGTGGAAAGTTTACTTATGTGCGGGAATCACGTAAAGGTTTGTTTATTTTGATAGCAATAAATTGATAAGTTATTATCTCTTGTTACAGTCGAACAGAACTTCAGCGTTTGTTTGGTTTTTTACTCGGTAGAAATAGTGTACCTATAAATCCCATAGCTTTATAAACTAGCAAGGTTGTTCAGTAATGAAATATCTAAGGGTGGATTTGTCACGGCTAGAGTCAGCCCGTCAAGCGTGACTGCGTCCACGAAGCCTCTTCTAAAACCAATAAACACTCTTCGTGCGTGAAATTTCGCTGGTCATCGCACCTAGAGCTTCAAGATAATTTTGTCCCGGGAAAATAAGTATACCTATATATGTGTACATACGTTCATAAAGGAACCCATTTTTTCATTATATATAGCAATTTAGCTTAAATGTAATCATGTCACCTACAAAAAACCTTTGATTACTTTGATTGTGTCGTCCACGGAAGTATGTAGGGACGTACTAGAATACTTTTATCTGCATGTCTAATCCAAATTAATTATAATATAAAAAATATAACAAGAGGCAAACTGAAACGAGGGTTTATTGTAATTTACGCCAAATTTGCTTGTCTCGTTATAGCAGAATATAAAATAAAATTATGTTAGCCTATTCAATTTAATGTGAAATAAAAATCGATAGGATCTCAGCGTTGAGACGGTCATTGTCCGAATAATTTTCGCGTGAATTATCGTCACGAAAGCGTGTTGATTTTGAAAATGAGTGTGACTTAGGTCAATAACCTAGAACCTTTTTACCTGTGTAACCGGAGCCTAAAAATAACGTAACAGTTTAAAAATTACTTTTTGTCTTTTACCACTATCAAACAATATTTAACCGACGGTCGTCATTTCATTGGGACGATTAATTAGTAAATATGTAAGCTTAAGGTTTACGTGGTTTAAAGTTTCTGTATTTTTTTAGTTTTTGTTTATGAAAACACATTTTTCGTTATGAAGATCGATTACCGTGTGCAAAATAAGTTCCATCCCCTTGGACTACTTCTATATCAGCCTATAACGTGCCACTTGCACTGCAGGACATACGCCTCTCCTAGTAAATCACTGAATTCGGGTCACGGTGGACAACGAATCCCCAGTACCGATTAGTGGATACACATGCTCCAGATTTTTGTCTTAATTCTCAAGCATGCGAAATTCCTCGCGATGTTTTTCTACGCCCAAGACAGTGACATTTTTAAAAATCAGTACTCATGTAAAAACTTTGTGTTACGGACCGAGAATTTGAACTCACTTCTTCACAGAGGGCATTTTCGATACTAAATGCACCAATTATCACCCCAAGTGACCATGGTTTAATTGAGTAAATACATTTATGGAAATTATATGTATATGTAATTCGTATGATTAGATAATTGAAAGAAACTGGTTGTAATATTAGGTACTGTTTTTTTATATATAGGAAGACGAGCATACAGTCCACCTGGTGGTAAGTGGATACTGTCGCCCGTCGACATCCACTGCACAAACCAACTTCAGTCCATAATGAAAAACGTTGGCACGCCCCCGGATGCACTGCCTACATCGGGAAATACGATAAAGTAGAAAGTAGGATTTACAGGTAGGGTTGTGAAAATAGAAAGGAACAGAATGGGATGGGAATGGGCTTTGACATATCTTACTTCCTGCCGACACACATACATACAGTGAGGAATAAGATAAGTGGGAAATGAAGTACATTTCAAGTTAGTCTTTTGTGAGAGAGGGGTAACGAGGACAGCGGCGTATTAGTCTAGCCAGGTATAAGTTTGTCTTTTACATACATCGATCGGTTCAATAGCTCCAATGTTATGATGCGGCGGAAACAAGCTTCATCGATAAAGACTGTGTAGTTTAATATAGACTAGAACGTTATGGCATCATTTAACCCACTTGGCCCCACACTTAATCGATGTCCATTTTACTGCCATTTCCTGCTTCAGCCAAAGGCCTCAAAGTATTTATTATGCAGCCGTTCACCCTAAACTCCAATTGCATTCTGGGCCGTAAAATTATTTTCTCAGGCAAGTTATATGTCTTAATCTTGTTTAACTGGGATGTCGACATTAAAGGAAATATTGAAATTGCGTTCGATATTGATAGCTTTTTGTTTATGGAAATTTTATCACGCACATCCACCTCTTGACAATTCTCCCGCTTCAGGTACTAATTCTGCAGTAAGGCAATTATTTTTAGAAAACTGTATTTAACTTTTCTGATCGGCTACAGTCCTCAAAGAAAGCGTCTTTTTTTATTTTTAACTTACTTTTAAGGAATAAGAATGCGCCTCTTCTATATGCTATATAGAACGTGTTAGTGCAATAACGTAAAAACATAAAATAGGTTGTTTCAGTATCTACAGGAGAACCACTTTTTAAAATAGTTTTTTTTTTTCATAATTTATTGTTCATTTCTAGTACATCTTTTATTCTATAACATTTGAGATTTCGCGTTTTTCACACATTTTCATACGCGTTCTATTTAAACGGTTTTTAGACGTTTTTTTTTGTCTGACGCTACTTCTAATATTGTGAGTGTTGTGTGCCGTAACTTTCCGGATATGAAGACCAAATGCGAGTAGTTGATGAAACTGCTCGCAACTCTCGAAGTGGACTACCCGCCTCTTTAGTTAGCTCGTGACCATGACTGGTGCAACCCAACCGAAACATCGAGTAAAATAAATAAGGTAAACATTCGCGTTGAGACCCGTTTAAATAGATAAACATTTTAGATAGAACAACAAAAACTTTACATGTTTAAAACTTCTGATTTATTTTTCTGCGTTATGTATTTCTGAGGAGTTAATTAAGTTGCATCAAAATCGTTTAACAACACTTATAGTTTAACGCTATATGTAATATAAATCACTATCAAGGTCCGCCATCATACCGAGTCTTCCGTTCTTTTCAACCAGCCACTGCCGGTGAATTCCCTTCGGTCAGCGATCCTCTTAGCCGTAAGGTGTCTTACTTTTCATTTCCTGGTTGCCGGTTTGCAATCGGAAACTTGTCTACCACATCGATTTTTGGTCCTGAGGTAGATATTATCTACCTATTACCATTTTATCTTACTGACAAAGAATAAAAATTCACTTACTTGTTTATTGTTTAATATAGGTATGCAGTAGTTATCAATCGTGTTATCACTGTCACATGCTGAAATACCTGAAACCAATCGATACCATAGACTGATAAATGTAATATTTGAAGTCTACGAGGAAGAACAAGATATGTTTCTTCAAACAAGATAAAAGTAGCAATAATCTATTGTGTAAGAGATTTAGAAAATTAATCATAAATATTATATTGATTAAATAACAGTAATTTCAAAAATCACGTTTTAAGTTAGTTAATATTATAGATAAAAAAATTACCTCTGTATTATAATTTAGTAAATAAATGATAATGGCGTGTGAGTGAAAATGAGGCTCAAAAACCCATTTTACGAGTATTATACCATGACTTTCATTGAAATAGAAATAAGTGTCAATACCCACCGTATATAAAAACTCCTTTGTTACGGATAATACCAACCATAGAATAGGCCATTGCCAATCTTATCTAAACATTAAACTCAAGTTATGTAACGCGTATCATGCAATATTAGAGTGTCATATTGTCCATTACAAACGGAGGGCAGTTAAATTTCGGAACGATTACTGAGATAAGTGAGAGGGCTGGCTGTGGGGCACAAGGAGGAAGCGAAAGAGTTAAAGTACCGCTAACAAATATACAAAACGTTATAATATAGCGTTTCAATAGAATGATATTTCTAAATAATTTATTGTTATTTTTGGGAAATACGAGAGTATCACCTTACAATTTTGTACATTTTCATGACACGTGATAACAATGTATATATATCTATTAGCCGTCAACAAAAACATTACTAAAATTTATTATGAAAGAAAGAAACTACATCTTTATGACTAGAACACAATTTACACGATAATAATCGGTTCGGTACTTTTTTTTTATTATAAGAAATTATTAAGCTATATAAAAAAAATCTGTCTCCTTCTCACACTCAAAAACCTTAAATTAACAAATAGGTATAGTGAAGTATGAGCTTGAAAAGTTAACTGACTAATTTTGTTTCCCTTTATTTCTATCGACGCCTAAAATTTTTAATTATGACCGATACTTAGTGCTAAAGCTTATCAAATGTGCCACGTATTCAAAATCTGTGCGCATACGAGGTCCAAGGTTAATGCAGAAATCGGTGCGGACGCAGGCGAGTGTAATACGTCACTCGTAGTTACACAACCCACGCGTTGGCGCCCGCGCCGTACACCGCCCAGCTCATTGACCGCCAGACAAAATTAATTACTTAGCAATATTTCTAGACTAAAAACACAGTGATGAAACGCTTACTAAATACTATTTTAGCACGATCATTGAGCAACGAATGTCAAATAATAATTAATTTCAGTTATTGCACATAAATCTGGAAAACCAAGTTCAGTGTTTCAACTACATGCCATTTTCATCCGCGTTCCTTTTAAAAACTACAGGGTAAAATTAGATTTTCACTAAGGTAATGGGACGTTTATGCAGATTTAATTCGTGAACGTTTTCACTCGGGTTATGAATGAGCGCAGATTCTGCGCCTGTACCTAATCATTTGGTGTGTCAGAGCGCTATGAAGCACCCGGCCGGGGTGCTGCCTCGCGACCTCTACACGGAAGCGCCTAACTGCTATGAACGTAGAATCCTCCATTCCTATGTAAATCCAACGGGCGCATCCGACTGCAGATAATAGAGACGTAATTTGCATGTCTCGCTGCTCTTTGTGGCTGTTAAACCGGCACTCGACGCTATCAGTGCCCTGCGAAATGGGTATCACTTGTCGAACAACGCTGAGAAACCGTCACATGAATAAACAAGCATTCGCTAATAAACAATAATATTGAACACAGTGGAGTCATTTAGCACTATGTATTGCCGGAGCTGGGGGTGCACCGGCAAACCGAGGATGTACAGTTACTGTTGGATCCAACGTGAATTGAATAATTTATTTCACGGCGGTATAGATAACACGAAACATTTCTAACCCCGATATCTATCACTTCAATTAGAATTCGGTCCGCTTCTCCATTACACAATGAATATAATTTTACATGTCTATGTCTTTATGTCTAATAATACAAACTCCCATATGTGACCAGAAATTATTTAATAACTTATAATTATAAGTATATACAGCATAAATATAATAAATATAAAAATGTTTTCATTAACACTAACAGTAGTTACGTAGATTATGATTGAAAACCCAATATACGAGTATGTAAGTACGTACCTCCAGGAGAAGCAGGCCGGTTTCTATTTCCTCTCCGCACGGCACGTCTGTGAACAGGATTGCCTGCAGAACCTTTGCGATGACTACGCAGAATCAATTACGACTTTTTCTCCGCGGCACTTCGGTATCCGGTGATGTACTCGTAGAATGTTCTTATTTCTTATGAGAGGCTCGCCATGAAATTCCATGCGTACCTATACTCAGCGGGATAATAGTACCTCATCCCAGTTCCCGCTCTCTCGGGACAAACGCCCTTCTTATAAGGCATAATAGCTAGAAATAACTGGGTATCTAAATAACTTTTTACAGGCATCGAATACACGATAAAATACCAATGCACTGAGTATGGAGCTGCTATGGGTACTTGTATTAGCTTATAATTTTATGTTCACCTGTTTCTATTGTACTATATAAGAGGCTCAATATACTGTATAAAGTAATTTGTTTTCGGCTTCCAATGGGCCTCATAAGATTATAATCACGGTAGGAATGTTGAAACGACTCATCAATTCGATCCGGATTTTTTTCACTCCCATACACATGGGTTTCGTTATAATAGCGTTGTAACGAGCCGAGTACTTATAGAAGGCACAGCCTTGGGGGCATTTTTGATAGAACAGAGCTCATTAAATAATACTTCTATTTTCTCACAACTCTTTGGTATCATATCTTGAAGAATCCCAGCGGATAATAAATTTTAGGAGAACCTTTGTGTAGAAGAAAAACTGCTGTGAGAAAGGTCCAGATATTGTTAATTTGTTTATAGACAAAAATCCTTGCCCGAGGCTGGATGGTGTGTCCGTCTATGTGTCCCTGAGCCCACAATACAGGGAAGCCTAGTGTGGGCCAGTATTCGGTAATATAGATGTGTAGACACCTACGCGATAGTTTATACCTAATAAAACGTGTGACTAAGAGATGATTATTTTTAAAAAGGTTTTCTGTAAAAGGTTTCTGCGAAGTAAAAATGTGTCATTCCATACATGAATATTTTAGTACTGTTTTAATATACTTAATTTGTATATATTTGAGTATATGTACGTTCGTTATATAAATGATCGTTTAAATATATTTGCAATTCATTAATTGTATACAACATAATATAAACAAGTAATTAATAGTTCATATCTGTAATCGATCTGATAAACACAGGGTTTAATTAAACTCATACGATATAGACTAGCGCCACAAATCACAAAGTTGCATACATGATGACCATGACTTGTCTAAAATTTGAGATTTTCGCGTTTTTCACACATTTATCTATTTAAACGGGTCTTAACACGAATATAATATTTATTTCACTCGATTACAGTCAGCTCGTGACCAAAGTTGGTACAACCCAACCGAAACGTCGAGTAAATATTCGCATTAAGTCCCGTTTAAATAGATAAATACATGACTTACCTAACATGACGTATGTGACGTTATCATTGAGCTGTCGACGCATCGACAGCGGAAGCTCCGACACGGGACGCCGAGTCTCAGGTTATCAGTATGAAGATTTACGTGAGACTGAGGTTTACGGTCCCGTGTTGCGTGTTCACCTCTAAACTCACCTGAGATTTGGTTTATGTTCTAATAAAAGCAACTCCCGCGAGTACACACAGTATCTATTTTATTGAAATAACACGTAGCGTAAAAGCTTCGCTGTGACCTTCAAAGAAAATAGTAAGGTGATGAAAAATTCAACATTATTCCGTAAAGTGCTTACGACAAAATGTATCATAACACAGAGAAAAGTGAAAGCCTTAAAAAGCTTATATCTACAAGTTTATTCGAAAAAAGCTTGTGCCTTTTCAATGTGGACGGCAGCCAAATTGACTGACTCGTGTATTTACGAGTAATGCTAAGAATTATAGCAGTAGGGTAGGTATTTAAAAATTTCTACTTCAAAAAGATAAGTCAACGAAATTGAAAAAAGCAATAAAAGAAGTCTGTCTCGTACTGTCTCATAGTCACAGTATAGACATGGATGTGGAATTTTCTAATAGCAAATTGCTCTTTAGACCGATGTTTTCTATGGTCTATGAACAGTCAAGGTAAAATATCGCTGATTAAACTAAAATCGATCCATTCCCGAAGCCTGAAATCATGGATTCGATTCATGATTACATGACACGAAAATCGATATTTTTACAAATAAATATGTAACATCCATAGTTTTAGGCTTGGGATAAAGGTCGGTTAAACCAATAGGGTCGGTTTAGTTTTTTTAATGCGAAGAGCCAAAGTTGACAGCCTTAGCACAAAGGTGCAAAGGCACAAGCCGATAATGATGATGATAGCGTTTATGTCACCATCACTAGCGGTAATTGTCATTGTCAACTTTCACTGGTATTTATTAACAGTCATCAACTTCGGACATCAACAACAACATTACACTGGTTCCTAAATAACAAAATTCAGAAATGAACTCGCAAAAATTGATAAAACTTACACAAACACGCACATTTAAGTACGCATACATTACGAATATTTACTTATGTCCAAATTCTCGGTACGAGAACAGGAATAGAATTAATACCCTCCTGGCGTAAGACGTGTCTAAAGGATTTACGTTTCCACAAACTATATGGAGGAATTATTTTGAGCATTGAAGAACGGAAATTGCTTGGTTACTTTAATTTCACCGAATCCACAGTCAAATGGCAATTGGTAGCTCACCGATAGACTTCTGATGTTGTAGATTTAGAGTTCATACAGCGACGTAACACATTTAGGGTTCAAGCGACGTAACACATTTAGGCCTCATACAGCGACGTAACACATTGATTCTCACAATGCGATTAAATATCAATTAGCATTGACTTTATACAAATTGAAAAGATGGGAACTCATTGCAAATTGCGATTTCTGATACAGATTTGGATTTGCTTCTTGAATACGGACTATGAGTTCAAGGCGCATCCATTGTATGTGTTAAGAACATGTATTAGAATTCTGATAACGTTAATGAACTTAGATAATTTAAATACTCAATTGTAAAAACAACCGATCATTGGGCGCTTTAGCCAAAATTACTATGGTTATCGTCTCATACAATAACGACGGTAAGGAAGGTATAATCGATTCGATGAATTTATGTAACACTATGTGAGAAAAGGACCCTCTTGTCGGTTCTAGTTTCTCACATCTCATTAAATCTCAAGATTTAATGAAATATTTTTAAAAATAATATGTTTTTTTAATGTTTCACTTCAAAAATCAAATGTTAAAGCATGTTTCTATTGACACAGAATCTTGAACTATGAATTTCAACTGATTTAAAGTTTCTATGCTCAAATAACGTCATGTAATAGTGAAATATATAAAGCAAGATATATGCTAAAAACATATTAACTGTCCATATAGTTGATTTTCCTCCCTGTAAGGTCTAGTTATAAGGTATTCGGTCGTAAATCCCGTATTATTGGCATAAATCCGACCCTTATTCCATAAAAGTAAAATTGTTACGTGTTACAGCAAATGGACGAATATAGAAAATGATTACGTGACGGACGTCGCAGAAACGTGATTTATGTACTAGAATAAAGTTACAATCATAGAATTAGATAGAACTGACAACTTTTGAGATAATGTGTAGACTGAATTGTGATAACACTCGACATAATAAAGTAAGAAGGATTATAAATGTGGATATATGTAAATTAGAAAAGACTGCATTATTCTACGAAGTATTACAAAGTTTATTTCTCTTATCCTAAAAAAATACATAAAATAAGTACCTATGTAGGTAACAAACACAATTATATGCAATTTAGGGTAGGGTACATACATATTTACATAGAAAAATATTATTATACAAAATATAAACTACCTAGTTAAATTTTATAAAACGATATAATAACTTTCCTACTGTTTTGTTATTTAACATATTGCTATATTTTTGCTATTAAACAGTTACCATTGAAAAGTGAAACGCCCAACATTCCTATGGCATTGTCTGATTCAGTTCTAGGTTTCGAATTCACAATACCGCAATGAACACAAACATCTGTAACATACAACAGGGCGGGATTCCTCGAGAGCTGCCGTCGATGATTCAGCCGACATGGATTCACGAATAGCTGAAATAGCTCGTCAAGTTATCTGACCTGCCTCTGTGTCCGTTACTTACAATGCTGTTGGATAATAGCCGGCGTGTTTACATTACCTAAGTTGTCGGATGTGCGCGCGGTTACAATGTAATTAATCTCGTAATTAGTTGCTCTGTGCCCGGCCGGGATTCTGTTATCGTTTAGCGAACGTTTAGCATGTTTGAATAGGGTATAGCGAATAATACCTCTATTTATATTAATTTAGTAATCATGATAATTGTATTTATCGCGTTACTTACATGGAATTTCAAATCGTTTTATTTATGCTAAAAATAAGTAATGTTTTTCTTATATTTTATTTATAAGGTAAACAATTTCAGGGTTCTTTAAAGCAAAAAGAATCATTCCAGGAAGAAATTTCTCTAAAATAATTTACGTTCGTGGACACTGAGCAAGTACTTATCTGTTCAGTTTCCTCCTATTAATATTCCAATACATTATTCAGAGCAACATAATCTGACACTTTAGAAAAAAGGTCGATTTGTACAAAGTCAATACGATTATAATCTACCTAATAACGTCTAAACAGAAAGTAGGTTCTTGTTGCCATGAACTTCGCGCAAGGGCGCGAGTCCAGGGCGGGCGGTTGCGAGTCGCGAATCGCCCGCCCGCCCAGTGCCGCGTGAGCCGCCCAACGCGATGAGTGTGTCTCGCACTTCTTAGAATACTTTCACGACGTAAATTTTACTGACATTGGATGAGACTTAGTATGGAAATGTGTTACACTGAGTACGTAACGGAACTTTTTGTGTTTGAAGTGGATAAAGACTTAGAAAATTAAACTTTGGTCTTTGCAAAAGTTTCGCAACTTTGTATAAATACTGCTTAGAAACTGAGTGAGAAATTGTGAAGTCTTGTTGAAGGCGGCAGGTAAACAAAACTCCTCTTTATTAACCCTTATGGTTGTATTCGAATTTCATGTGCAGGTCAGTTTGAAGGAAAGTAAAATTTTAGAATTAATTCTAGTAATTAATAAAGTTAATTAAATAATTAAGTGTATTAATTAATATACAGATATTCTTAATTAAACAAACATGCATACACTAAATTGAAATACTCAAATATAACCGAAGACATACATATGGAATATAATACGAAGTATATATATATATATCGCCGGCCCCGGAGAATAAAATGGTAATCGACATTACCATAGTTTTAGTGTTATGCGATATTTGAAGTATGCAGAGCACAATACATCTACTCAATTTTTTTCGTAATTTTTCTATCGTTATTGACAAAGTTATAAGATAATACAATATTACTCATCGTTTTTTCTAAGACGCACATTAATGCCAATTAATGTGCCAATTAATTAAATGCCAATTAATTAATGTCAGAACATTTTTAGGGCTCAGAAAAATAGCTTTTATTTGAGTCTTTATTAGATTGTCTACGTCTATTACCAGTTAAGTTATAAGCAAATATCGGTTTTTTATTTTTCCTGAAAAGTTAAGTTTTTGCGATTACCATTTTATTCTCCGGGGCCGGCGATATATTCAAATGTTTAAAATCTATTAATGTTTTATACTCAGACAGATCATCTTACGTTATGTGAGGTAAATAATTGTTTTAGACACCGTAATGTTTTGTTGGTAAACATTGAACAGTAATTACAGCTAACGACTCTGTCATCGGTCGCCGTTGTCCGTCTGAGCCTTCGATAGTCGTCAAGAGGCGTGGGAAAACAAACAAACGCTGTTCTCGTTAACAGACTCTTGTCCTTTACACAAACCAGCAAATAACAATTCTCAAACTAAACACAGTAAATTAAACCTAGTGTTGTGACAATAAGACAGAAGTTTGAGATGCAGTGAGTTCAGAAACTGTAGAGATACCCCCCCCCCCCCCCGAAAGCCGCTCCCGTTTTATTTGTTCGGGACCTGTAAAACCTAGCGACAGACTGTTAGTCAAGAAAATACTGGGAAATGTCACCGCTATGTATTTAGGACGATTGACTATCAAGCCTAAGAAGGTCCAACGTTTATTTATGGAAAATGTTAATGGTAATATTTTCTTACTTAACTCTCCATTAATTAAGCCCGGAGACGTTAACGATGTAATGAATAAAAAAAATATAAGGTTTGTTTGAACGATTCAATCATAGTAATGGTGCATTACCGTGAAACTCAACTACCACGCATATAGTAATTGTTTTCCACGAACAATTTAACTAGCTGTTACATAAACAACTAAAGCAATTTACTCGCATTAAGTTTTCTGTAATATTTCAGCAACGAAATATTGTGATATCAAAACAAAATGCTTTCCAAATTGTCGAACGTCCAGTTTATGTTATTTGTAGTCCCACTGAATCGACAATTAAATAGGTAAGAGATGACAATGATAACAATAATAATAAAATGAAAACTTTTGATACATTTATTTAAAAACACATCTAAAATATATCACATTAGTAAATTGTTTTAATATTTTCATGATTTAATTTAACTTAATTATTTATAAAAAGTAATATACATATTTATAATACAACTCTTGTATTTCGATGAAATAACAGCTTCGATTTCTTTCAAGTCTTCGGAAATTTAGAGTAGACTCAATGTCGTGTCGATTGTCGATTGGGATTTGACATTTCTACATGAAATACATACTGTAGAAACGTTGTAATATCACCTCATAGGAAGCGACAGCTTTAGAAGTAATTTAGCCAGACCGATCGATAATATTATGTTTAGTTTCAAAATTTTATTTTCCGAAACGCGGAACTGAATCGAGTGAGATGTACATATTCCTATAAAATGTTCTCGGGACAAAGCATAATGATCAAAAGGCTATCTGACTACTACATCACTTCGCGATAATACGTGAATCCGAAATATATTCCAACAAATGATGCATTTTAATTAATTAATAACAAAATTTAATTAAGAAAGTTCTTCCCCGCTGGCTCTTGGATACTATAAATCCTCCAAAAATGGAAAATGCATATATAAAAATGTTTTTATTATGTATTCGATTTATCTCGAGGTGAAATGTAAGAGGAGCACTTACTTCACCGTATGCAGTCGGAAGGAGGTTGAAATAGCACTCAAAGCAGACCTAGAATTTTGCTGTACTAATTTTAATGCTGCCTGAGCACGCATTTATTTGAAAAATAGCACGTTAAAAAGATACGTTTAAAAGATTTTTACTTTATAACAAAAAGATATGAACTAAGTGGGTTCTGTTCTAAGAGAAAAAAATACACATAAATAAATTGCTCTGAATAAAAAAGTAGGTTCTTGTTCCCATTTGAAAAAAGAATTCACTATGTATTATATAATAACGTACATCGCAAATTAGTTGACATCCCTTTATGGGGTGACTAATTAAAGAATACCAAACTTCCATTTGTTGGAAATAATTTCGAAGGAAATGAAATATTTTAATCTCCTCATTAATGCAATTTGAATTGCAATGCAACTAGCCCCCCATTCATTCAGTACCCATTTAGTCACTGCTGGACACGGGTCTGCTCATGAACATGATGGATGGCCTTAAAACACCACGCTGGCCATGCGGGTCGGCAAGGCGACTCTTTTAGAGGTGGTGTAGTTCCTCGGGGTTTGTGGCAGCCGCTTTGTCCCTTACGCCTTTTACCACACCCACGGAAAGAGACGAGGTGGTGCTATTCTATAGTCGGCGGACACCACGCGGCACATTATTTTATTTTTATTAATTAATTAAATGTAACATTTTAATTTTAATTACGTACTTACATTATTAAGTACTAGTTTCTATCCGCGGCTTCGCTCGCTTCGTTTTTTAACCCCTGTAAAAGCACGAATATAAAGTACCTCACGAATGCGCTTGGCTTCAACCTCGACATTATTTTCTCGGTTCTCTCGTATGTATCCATAGCGTCCTCAAGTATATGTCAAATGTTGTTACTAAATAAGTACATATTTTCCCAACCCTATTCGGTATCTTCCCAAAGTTGCTCATGCTCGTTACTGATTTCATAAAGACTGAATCCTCGCTAGTGTCCATTAATCTGTGTAAACACGTTTCCAATAATTTATTTGTTCAATAGTAGATATGCTTAGGTACATTTCTATGTACCCAGACTGTTTCTTTCGTTGTTTATTCTACTATACATGAAAACATTGCGGTTAACGTTATCAAATAGTGTCATGTGAGAATAATAAAAATTATTTTATTTGAATATTTTTTTAAATACTAAGTCGGATACCGGATAATAAGCTATGTAATAGCGAAAGTCCTAATTCAATATGTACAATAGAATTTACACAATGAAAGAGTAAATATTTTTATAACTCTTTTTCAATCCTCTCTTGATATAACGCATTTAAGAATACGATGTTGGCGCTGTTATTAGACTGCATACTGAGCTACACGACAATGAAAACCTCGTTGAAATCCATCCAGTAGTTATTGAATAATTTTATTAAAAGTATTGTTTTTATTTTCCTCTATAACTGAATTTCCTTGTGCCATATGAAGATGACACATACACCAGTTTCCTTCTAGACAAATAGCTTATACATTAATGCAAAACCCAATCAAAGTCCGTTTAGTAGCTTTTATGTTATACAAACAAACACACATACAGACAAAAATTCTAAAACTTCTGTTTTAGGTTCTGTAGCTTCTCAAAAGACCCCTCAATTTTATAAAACTGTATAAAATGATACGTAATAAAATAATGTCCACTTATTTACGAAGTACTGTTACAGTTATGACTGGTTATTGAGTTCGTTAATAGGTACTTTATATTCATAATAATGTCCGAAACTTTTGTCTAGCCGAACTTGACCTTTGACCTTTTATTGTTCTATTTTTGTTTAATTTTTCACCGGTTGCTGAAAGGCGACGCGGGGATGGATAGGCCAGTTGAATCGAATTAAATACACTCTATCATTTATGTGTGCCTAGCAGTAAACATTAGTCAGCTTTTTGATACCTCTTCTCCTTTTTTTCTTGATCAACTTTATAGATGATTCGATTTAAAAAATAATATAGTACGTGTATGCATCTACGTAATGATCCCTAAGTGAGACCGAGTGTACGAAACTGGAGGCCCAAAGCTCTATTCGGCATATTGCCTTATTATATAAATTGAAAGTTATGCAATCCTGTCGAGTGAGATTATGAATCGACAGGATTTTCAGCGTCAATTCCCATTTACCATTAGAATTTGCCTTTATGAACATTTCATTGTTCATAAAGATTATATTGTCACTGCAGATAGTGAATTTTATACAAATATTTACAAAATTACATATATTTACAAAATACCAATCGCCTTTAGTATCCTTAAAAATACCTTTAGTTGTTAAACAGTATTTTTTGCATTAAAGTTATACATCGTAAATGAAAGCATGTGCGATTATATTACCAGTGATCTAAATATTCGATGACCTGTAATAATCGATGATTAATCGATAATTAATCTAAGGGTTATAAGAATTAAATAATTGATAGAATCAAAAAATACTGACGACTAAAGTTCGAACACTGAAATTAGATACTGACCTATTTCTGTTATTTATGGATAAATAACCGGGTTAGGGAGTCGGCCTATAGTTCCCAGTACACTGATAAATTCAACCATACTACTTAAACCGCATTTATTTAGCCTTTGTATTTTGTACACTAGATAATCTTTGCTGGAGAATCAGTGCCGGTGCTGGTGCTTATTCGGCGTGACCAGCTTTAGAGAATTACACTGTAGTTAATTGGTACCCTAATTGAAGGCTTTCGCCGCCAGTATGTATCTTGGGTTTCAGGAAAATGCGTATAAATAGAACTCATGAATCATACCATAAGCATAAGGTCTTCATGCATGCGTCATGTTTTGTGAAATGCTAGTTTTATAGATATGTCTATTCCATTCCTGAGTATATGTAATGATTTATGATAAATTCATGATACGAGTAAATTATCATATTATCAAAAAATATAGATTTATGAAGTAATACATTTGGTAGATCATAGCCAGTAAATTATAGCTAAACAGTAGTTATACCTAGGCATTATAATGATACCAAGTAATTTGTCGAAAGAGTTTCTGTTATTCGGTCGTCAAATTGTTATTTTCGTGACATTTACCTAATTTATTTACGCAGCCATTGTTGGCATTTATTAATTATTTAATTTAGGACAGACCTTATTCATATTTATTTTCGAAACCGAGACAATCTACAAGTACCTATATCTATCTATACAAAAGCTTTATTCATAGATTTTTTCTCGATTGACATTTTCAATAAATTATTGTTACTATGACTTTCAATTTAAATTAAGTAACAAATTATTTGTTTTAAGAATAAAATAAATGGATAAATAGCAATGAGTATCTAATTGATCTATCGCAGAGCTCAAAATTGTTGACTTTTTTAAATTTTAAACGATTAATTTTATATAAATTACTCATTTGTACGTAATAAAAGTTTGCTAAATTCCCCTTCTATTTTAATAGCTGTAACGTCGTGTTCATTTCCGTTCAGTAACAGTTTCCTTCCATCTAAGCGCGACCCCTTACCTAAAGCTTCGTGTGGCTCTGAGATTATCTATGCATGAGTTTTTATTTGTAAGGACTAAAAGTTACTATAACAAACCGGTTTCTCGAAGTCGCCGGACAAGAAGTACGTCTAATGTTTCTTTTTGGTTCAGTGATCTGATCTATAATGGAGCCTCGTGTCTCAAGTGGGAGTGAGAGGATTGTATTGTTTTTCTTTTTTACTTGTGTGTAAGAGTCCGAAGAAAGCCGAGAGTAGTCGAAGCGCGTGCGCCGGCCGGCTGTTTCGCGTCTACTACGCTACGTGTGACGTTTTTGTTTTATGACGTGAATCCATTGATATTTTGGTGACTATTCTGCTTATTTTACGCACCTTCGTGTACGTGTTACTGCGAAAACTAAGATTACATCGCGCAAGTGAAAGTTGTTTTATTTATAAAGTTGTGTGCTTACAAGGTTTGTAAGCAAACTATCAAACAGCCTTTCTTTTTCGATAAATATTTGAATTTTTTATGTGAGAACGAAGAAAAGTTTCTAAAAGACGTTTCAGGAATTGTGACAGTCGAGACTTAATTTAACTTAGTATCCCTTTGTACAAATATTAAGGTGAATTTTTTGTTCGTACCGGTTAATGTAATTGAAAGTGGGTGACTGTCAGAGCTCACTGGTCGGAAGGCTGATTGTGAGTGCCGCAACGGTGAGCGGTTTCATGTAACATTGAACGTGAAGGTAAGGTCCAATTAGCTTAATTCTTTCATAGAATGACACTTAAAATTCACATTTACTCATTTTACATACACGTGTTGTCATAATTATGTAAACTTATGTATATGTAATTTTTGATTGTCAATAAAATCGGCTCACAACCAACTCACAACAACGTGAGTGACATTTTAAAAGGTTACTAAACATTAATATTGATTTCTAAATATGTATGTTATTTTAAAAACATTCATTTCATACAATATTATATATTATGATAATAATATAATATTAAGTCACGAAGCTCTATTCAGTGCCACTGTTTACTGTATAACTGGTTCAGTGAATTTAAACGTGATCGTACCCACCTCAGTGACGATGTTAGAGAAGGGCGTTCTGCGCCGGCGGTGACGGAGGAAAACATCTAAACTGCGCGGCTCGTGATTGAAGCAGACAAACGAACGACATATCAGCAGATACGGTCATCATTAGGTATGAGTCACGCTTTGTGCTAGATGCATTCCTCACAATTTGAGCGCATCAAGCTAGATGCGCCGCGGGAAATAGTCTCCAAATGCTTGAAACATTCAACAATGGTCAATCAAATGCTGGTTTTGATATAGTTGATTGATATGTAATGAAAAAATGAAACAGGTGATGAAAGCTGGATCAACTGCTATGAGCCTTTCGAAGAGTTGCAGACGAAAGCGAAGAACCGACGGATTGCTGAAAAGAAAATCATTGCCTCTTTCTTTGGCAGATCGGGCCACTTTGCTACTATAACTTTAGAAAATACCAGCTGTTCACATGAACTGCTTGCCTTCTGTTTTGTAAAAAGTCAAAGAACGACGCCCACGAAGCAGATTATATCGTCCCGACCTTGCGCCCTGTGATTTTTATTTCTTCCCTAAAATAAAAGATATACTCAGAGAAATACGTTTCATGAATGTAGAAGAGGCAATATCGGTCTTCCAAATGCCTAATGAAGAGGTACCTAAAAAATATCTTATTATCTGATTTCATTTTTGAGATTCTAAAAACTTTCAGTGTCTCCCACGCATTAGCTTAGAAACTAAAATAGTCGCAATTTTATAACACAGAGAATATCAAAATACAATAAACAATGAAAACTTAAATCTGAAATTAAGGAAGTAATGAAAACGCCTAATAATACAAAGCACTTAAATCAATTAACGCGACGATGATCATTGACACTAATTTATAAAGATGTTCCATTTAGATTGCTGTTACGTGATTGGTTGGAAATGGCGAGGAATCGTCGTGACCTGACCTGACTTCCATAGCTAAGATTCTCGACGTAGAAATTTAATGACTGTCAAAATTGAACGAATCGTTCTAATATCTTATTAATCTATCTATATTAATATACAGATGAAGCTATATTTTGTTAACTTCAGGAGAGTATTCTTAACCACAAATATTGGATAGAATTGTTATTTTTAGAAAATTAAAAGTAACATCCGGTAATCACCAATTAGACTTAATTATTATTTTTTCAGTCCATGGTAACTTCAATGCACACCCATTGCCTATTGCTCTATTTGTAGTGTGTTAAGTCAATTAATTAGGGTGAGCCTCCATTGTAGTGAACTAGAGGTGGACATTCTACATTAACCGCACGATGCACTCGTTAGCATAGGTCAGGCAGGCGTAGGTGTCCGCGGTTCATCGCAACCTCTGCTTTATTGCGAGCTACTTATCCAACAGCCATCTGACCCTGCGGGAAAGCCGTACGTGATGATATATATACTTAATAATGCCAGTCTATCCACTTATTACACTACAATGTTCCACCGCCCTCTATTTATCGACTAACTCTCACTTGGATAAAAGAAGTCGGGTTCTAACTGAACAATGCAAGTCTTTCACACTTCTAAAATCTTAAAAATGTAACAAATTACTAACGTTTCCCTTTGAAACTCGCTACAAAGTGAAAGAAAACGTCGAAGATCTGTTTAAGTTCTCACATATTCCTGAATTTTTCTTGACCATGTCGATCTAAAACTCCGACTGAACACAAAATATAATATGCATCTTCAGTTATGGATTTTTAATTTAAAAATTTAATCAACTTAAATTAGTAAAAATAATAACACTGACAAACGACGATTTCCGAACTTTATTTCTGAATCATTGATAGTGAGTCACAACATTTCGAAGCTTTTGCGAAAATAATTATTGTGACACGTTACAGTCACTCTCTCGCTCTGGAATCAGTCGTCAGCATTGCAAGTGAACGAACGAACGCAATTCAGTTCTATTGTACCTTTTATAAGTGATGCTGCATATACAAGTACGTGCATCACTAAAGACTATACACAATCAAAAATTCACCACGGAAGCCGGCATACAAAAACAACAAGTGACAGTAATAATATAATAGACCTCACCAAACCCTGGTTATAGTGTTATTTATCGTTCTTCGCTGCTAATAATGGCTTCTTCAGAATTACTAGCGGGAATGTATTGTAGGACAAGTCCTGATAAATTACATAGTCCTGCGCCTCTGTTTCAGTATCCAGCAGAGTCCACGTACATTTTGCAGGAATATAAATTGGCGCTTAAACCGTTTAAAGCAATAAGCAATAAAAGTAGATAATGTATTACTGCGACGAGCGAGAAGACAGACGGGCGCCAACGAGAGATTGATAGCTTGTGTCCACACCTATGGAATTCTATGAAATTTTATGCCTGCATTCCAGTTTAACTTAATTACAACTTAATTTCTCAAATGCTACAACATATTTAATGTCTTAATATGGAAAATAGAGCGACTACATGATTCCGATTAAAGCAATAGTTACTTTATTAAGTGAAACCAAATATGGCCTAATGACCCGACAATTGCTAGTCAAAATGTCCATTAAATAATAATCGTGGTTGAACTTGGCCTGTAACCTTTGTTATCAGTCAGATGAATGCCAGGGGAGACACAAATTTAGATTGTTATCATTAAAACATTGATCATTATTGCGGTTAAAAGCCTATAGACATATTATTATTTTTACTTTAATTTTATACATTATAAGCTTATAAGTAACTAAGTGATTATAATAGAACTGTGGCAAGTTCCACTAATCATTATGACTTTTAGACATTTGTCACTTGCGTATACGGTGAAATCCCAGCGTGCAAACATTTACGTTGTAATTAGAATAAGAAGTACAAATAAAGAGAATTTAATGATTAAATTCAGTGTTAATTATTATACTCGGTAGAACCCGTACAGTGAGTACTAGAAGTATCCTAATTAAATAAATAATAAATAAATACATATAAATAAAACAAAAATAGATATAAATATATCTACTTATGTTTTCTTTGAGAAAACTCCCGTGTTACTTACGAGTTCGTATCGTATCTTACGTAGGTATAGTCAGTAAGTGTTTTTGTTCCACCATGAAGGGAAAAGCTAATGGCACATGTCAATCAGAAAGATCAGTATCATCAGCCAATAGAGCATTCGCATAAATAAAACCCCTTTGCAATTCATAATCAATTTATTCTATAAGTGGTTAGGTGGCGCTAACCGCAAATATAACGTTGTAGAACAAATCTATTCATTCAGTTAGAGCAATGAATTTATAAATTTTAAAATGACCGGAACTTGGTTATAACGTTATAAAAAAATTATAAATATTTAGTTTATAAAAAAATAACATGTTTATCAACGCAAAAACGTTTGTAATCGCTCGAACGCTCGATTAGCTTTACATTTCTATATTTTCCGTGCGAAGAAAAATAAAATAACAAACATGTAGAATTTGATGAGCCCTATTCAACGACATGTCGTTTGTATACGTGGGTTACTAGGTAAACAGTGAGATACAAAAAAAAATGTTTGGGTTACAACACATTTTTTATTACAACTTCTCAAAATACTCTCCATTAGTCTCTATACAGCGATTCATTCGTCTAAACTTCTTTAGCGAGGTCCTCAAAAGTTGCCATAATAGCATTCCAAGCGTCCTCAGAGCTGTCGAAAAGAATGCCACGGAGTATAAGCGCATGGAAATGGAGAAAGAAGTCGCATGGAGCTAAATCAGGGCTATAAGGAGGGTGCTTCAATTCTTGGACCTCTGTGCTTGTTTGGACGCGAGCTTGTTTTTGTTCAGGAGTCAGTAAATGAGGAACCGAACGCGAACAAAATTTCTTGTCTTGAAGGTGTTGGTGTAAAATTTCATGAATGACCGGCGATGAAATCTTAAGAGTCTCCTCTATCTGTTTGTAGGTACTTTTTGGGTCTTCGTGCAACATTTTCTTTACCACCTCGATGTTTTCATTCGTTACAGAAGTTGCAGGACGGCCATTTCTCTCATCAGATTTCAAGGAAAAATTTCCTTGTTTAAATTGAAAAAACCGTTTAAAAATTGTTTCACCGGACGGTGCGAGGTCCTTAAAAGCTGATGCTAATCTATCTTTACACTCACTTTCAGTTAAACCAACTTTAAAATCGTATAACATCATTGCACGAAAATGTTCTCGTTCGAATTCCATTGCTTGTTGCAAAGAAAAGCGCGCGAAATGCAATAAAAAGGTGAATACATTTTGATTTTTTCGTTTTGACTAAATGGCTTTTGGAATTAGAATTATAAATAAAAGATGTTTTAAAAACGAGCTCAAATGAGTTCTCTTTCTTTGAAATTTGAATGTCTCAAAATTTCCCTAGTCACCCTATGTCACCCTATCTAGTCCAGCCATAAATGCCGTTACAATAAAGAAAAATAAATGAATTACATTTGAATTTTGAATCTGTCATTCTCACGTGAAAAATAAATGTATTTTCTCATTTTGGCGCTAAAAACTACTAAATATTGAGCTAATATTAAAATGGAGAGGGCTGTTAAGGAAAACCATATTGGTGTAATTGCATTATAAAAAGTAGGCATGGCCATAAATGCAATTTTTAAAACTCTCCATCCGATTGGTATTACCCGAATGTTTGTGTACCGGGCTATTGATAGGTACATTGAAACGTACTCTGTTTGTGACAGAAAAAGGTCTAGCCGTCCACGCACTATTCGTACTAAACAGACGATTAAAGCTGTGAAGGAGAGAATCCGAAGAAATCCCGTCCGGAAGCAAAAGATTTTATCCACAGAGATGAATATAGCACCCAGAAGCTGTTACGTATTTTAAAAGATGATTTAGGAGTGCTGCTTACAAAAGACGTACTAGTCAACTGATAATTTAAAGGAAAATAGGGTTGACAAATCAAAACAACTTTTTCGGCGGTACGCAAAGGGAGCTCACTGACAAATCTTATTAACGGAGGAGAAAATGTGCAACCATTGAGGAACATTTTAACAAGCAGAATCATCGAGTTTATGCTCATAACTCTAGAGAAGCTGCTCAATTAGTCAATAGGGTACAATGTAGCCATTATCCGGCTTCAGTGACGGTTTGGTCGTGTGTTAGCTATCAAGGAGTGACTAAACCATATTTTTGTGAAAAAGGTATTAAAACGTCGGCTCAAGTGTATCAAGATACAAATATTAAGAAAGTCGTAAAGCAGAGGGTGTTGTTAAAAGTAACGACACCCTGTTCCATAACCAAAAATTGTCCTTTCAGCAAGACAGTACCGGGTCATGAGACTCGCTCAACACAGGCGTGGCCTATAAAGGAATATTCCCGATTTCATTAGAGCTGAATACTGGCCGTCATCTAGTCCCAATCTTAATCCTCTCGATTATGATGATCTGTTTTAGAGAGCATGGCATGCTTTAAACGCCATGATGATATTGAATACATAAACCATTCCATAAGGGTGGCAGTTGCCAATTTTCCCATGGAAAGGCCGCGTGTTTCCATTGAAAAATGCCCACAATACTTGAAAGATTGTATAAAAGCAATTTCGAATAAACGTTATATTTTTAAAATGCATACCTATTTAGTTCTAAAATAACAAAAATACTCCCAATAAAATGATAATGTAAAAATATATATAAATGTTTTATTTGTAACAAACAGTATTTATGGCTAGACTAGGTATATTGACATTTCTTTGTTTAGAATTTTTGTAATGTTTACACCCTCGTAAGTTTCGAACTGAACAGATTTGTGAACCGAACTGAATGTTGTTTCTATTCAGCTAGTCGCCCTTAAATTAAGATATACTGAAATTATTCCTAAATTCGAAAATCGCAACCTCTATAAATCTCTGAAATCTCCCTAAAATAGTTCTGGCCTTTAATAATGTTGTTAATACACTATGAAAATAACCATTTATACCAAAAAATGTAAATAATTATTTATATCAAAACAATTTTAACACCTCTACTTAATTTTGCTGTTTAATAAAATCAGCAAAATTAAGTCGAGGTGTTACTTATTAAGTCTCTCTACTGAATTACACGATTCGGTAATACATTAGTAGTATATCAGGTACCGACTTTGACATAAGTAGGGCAACAAAGCATTGAATTTGACAAGTCTCATTGCCATCACTAATGTTTTCGGGAGGCCTCACAAGTGTCACATGCCCAATACTCAATTGGATCGTGTGTAGGCTTTCCATATTGGCTTTACTCACATAAAAATATTTAGGGAATGGAAAATGGTAATAGTTGTCTGCCCCTGTCCCAGTTGGATCGTAAATACATTATAACGATACATGGCTTTTAAGGAAGTATTTCAAGGAAATAGTTTTCCGTGTTCTATGTTCTTGAGAAATTGTTCACTATCGAAAAAGTTGGGAGGTGGAGGGTGTACGCTGCAATTCCACAGCCGCTGGGCGCGCTCGACTGGCCTAAGTTATCCCGACCTCACTGAAGACTGCCGTAATACATAAATTAACTACATGTACCTACTACATTTCCCACTTTATCCTATTCCCCAATGTACGTAGTATTAGTGACAGTGAGTGAGATGTGCCAGAGCCCATTCCCATCTTATCATATCTTTTCCCATTTTCCCAACCCTTTCTCCAAATCCATTCCGAAACCTTCAAAGGCAGGGCCATTCCATTTCGAATCATCCGGGGGCTTACTACCGTTTGTCTGATACTAAACTGATGTTGGCATGTATCGCACATGTCAGTGGGCGAAAGTATCCACTTATTACCAAGTAGTCTGTCTATTAATCTGCCACCTTCTTTCAATAAAGAAAATAGAAGAAAAAGTCCATACCAGTAACATTGATTTTATATACGGCGAACCAAATTTGTTTTTATTTACCAAAAATCATTCTGTTACTTCATTCCGCTCTGTGTTAGGAAGTGGCACAGAAGTCTTAGTTTCATTCATTCTAACCTCCAATTGTCGATGCAACACAAAGAGAACTGCAATTGATTGATGTCAATTCGTAACAATTGCTGTAAGTGTGTCACCGACGACACTTGACCGGCATTCACAAACAGGCATGATACCTACTTCGATATTACTTCCACCCATTCACATCCTTTACAAGCGGTCACTCCACTTCATTTGTTTTACCTCGTGACTTTTAAATGGTGTCATGAACAACATCAATGGCTGGTCAATCAATTTTCATCCTTCCACTTTTTTATATCCATTGTGTTTTTGTTCCTAAATTTGGCAAAAATAATTAGAAAAAAAACCAAATATTTTTTACAAATCTATATTCAATGCATTATTTGTAGATCTCGACAATAGACGCCATAGTTTTTATCAAACTTAAACCTCTATAGTGAATTAATAATAAATTATAAAAAATGCATTATTATTAACTAAGGTTAATAATAATAGGCTGAAGTAGGCTTCAGTAGAGTATTATAAATTTGTATTTGAGATATTGTTTGGGAACTTTAAAAATATTCAGTGAGCGATTCATATCTAAGGTCAATTAGAAAAGGTGATTGAATAGCCTACGTATATTTATTTTAGTAATGTCAAATGTTTTTGAATATATATAACAGGGCTGTAATTACTTGTAGAATGTATACTAGACTATCAATCATCACCTCAGTAGGCACATATAAGTTAATAAGCACTATACTGAAATTAATTAAACAGGTACACAAACGTTTATTTTCGATACGTTCAATATATTTACTCACATACATGTAACATTATTTATAATTTTTTTACTATTATTTACTAAATGAGTAATAACTTATTTAGCTATATGAGCTTTATTAATCCTCAAATATTTTCCTTTCTATTAATGGCCCTATTGGGCCAAGTTAAACTTAACTGATTTATGTTTACCTATTTTTACTTCCTCAACCTCGTAAAACTCATAATTGAAACTCTACGTGGCATAATTATACTCATATATTTTCTCAAACTGTTCTATAACGAACGCCCAATTACGATCAGAGACAGTACTTTATGGGAACCTATAATCATGGGCTTCTATCTCTTGAGCCTGTCATTAAACTTCCCTACGAGACCAGAAAGTAGGTCCCTCTAAGCATTTAATGGACATTCTCCGAGATTAAATTCATTGTACGGTCAAAGCGAGTTACTCGGTTAACCAAATTAACGTTTAAACCAGCTTTTAAAGAATAAAGGCAGACAAATAAGTTGCTGAACTAAAGAAGTTGCAAATGACAGTTCATAATATCTTTAAAGCTGTCTATTGCAATAAGAGACTTTGTTTTTTTAACTCTTACTAAATCGGCACGGCGCTTGTTATATCTAATACAAATCTTTACCAATATGAAAGGAGTGTACGAATAATCTGCAGGTTATATTAAACACTTGTGAAATAATATGCTTTA
Source organism: Sesia apiformis (assembly GCA_914767545.1). NCBI lineage: Eukaryota > Metazoa > Arthropoda > Insecta > Lepidoptera > Sesiidae > Sesia > Sesia apiformis. The sequence goes on along the minus strand of OU611948.1, from coordinate 13,211,217 downwards.
GAGATCTAACAATTTATCTGATTAAATTTATTTCATCTAAGCTAACGACATCATTCTAAGTAGATACAAATTGGAGACAGATACATATTTCGTAACGTTAGCAGCTAAAAGTAGTTTCATGTTTGAATTTCTTCTGTGCCGCAATACTTACAATCACAATATAGCTGTTACATAATAATTCAACAAAAGAAAGTAGACTCTATTATCATATAACAAATACTCCTACAATGATTTGAATAAGACCGTCTTTGTCATGGTGAGACCAAAAGTGACTTTCTCACGAGCGCTGCCGCGGGTCTAATCGACTATTTTATGTGTAATGTTTGTATTCAGTTAAAACACCGCAAGATATTACAAATTATATTTCTAGTAAACGCAACCAACCCGCAAACAAAACGTAATTAAACTGACAAAGCTGTGTATCGCTAATATTCATGAATTCATAATTGGGAATCGCTTTGTCGGTAATATTTCTACAAGATTTTGTAGAAGTATTTTGTATTAAACTACAAGCTTTTGTAACAAGACGAAGATTCAGCGTTAGTTGTAGCATAAAACGAGCATTTTAAAAATATTGTTCTTTTGACATTTTCATTAACGTGTTTTGTGAATTCCACCGCTTATTGTTTTTGTATATTTTTTGTACTAATATTGTACTCGTTTGATAGTTATTTTGTAAATATGTTTTACAAATTATTATTCATTAATAATTATTAATTATTTTTATTTTATTAATTGTATATTTTTTGTACTAATATTGTACTCGTTTGATAGTTATTTTGTAAATATATTTTACAATTCGTTAGACACAGTAAATATTATTAAACGATATAATATGTTCGTAAAATAGAGAGACAATCTGCTATTTTATCCTTGGAGAGCGCTTTATTCGTTATTCACTATCGCGTGAAATTTCGTTAATCAATTATACGTATAATTATGTATAATTATTTAATTACAGATATATTATATTAGGACCGATCATATCTTAGTCTTTCACGATGTACCTTATATATCGCCGGGTATTGTGATTTGATAAAATTATTCAGTCATATCACCTACACAAAAACTGTTTTGCTTTAAATGGATAAGTATTTGTTCTGCAACACTGTGAGACATTTTGTATTCTCAGATGCTACGAGTTTTTATTTTTTATCAAATGAATCATGTAGTACAATCATACAAAATACTACTCACTGAGTACATTCAACCTTGAACTGATTAATTCGCGCTTTGGCCACGGCTACGACTGCACAAAAAAGTGGTTTGGCCACTCACGGCCATAATCGTGTCGTAGATCGTAGAACAATAGAGCGTGTCGCGTGACATGACAAAAGAGAGATTATCGCCGGCTTTGCAGAACGTGAGCGTTCCATTAAAAAAATCAGCGAAGCTTATGTCCTACACAATTTACCAAGAGTTCTATGTATGAAACTATATTTTGTGGCATGACCTCTTTTTTACGTAGATAGAGATTTTTTGGATAATGATTTGATATGTTCGTGCATTTGTGAAATCAATGACTCAGGAATTAACTCTTTTTTTATTGAATTGATTATGTGATGTCGACCGACTTTACTAATAGTACTACTCCATTTCTTCCCATGGGTGTCCTAAAAGGCGACTATGGGATAACAAAGCCACTACCACAAGCTCTAAATTATATCACCTCTAAAAAATGGACTCGCCAACCCTTTTGGCCAGCGTGGCATTTTAAGACCATGCATCCCTCATGCACAAGACAATGTGCATGAGGTAGCCCATTTCTAGCAGTGGACAATGAAAGGGCTGGTTTCTATGAATCGGATGAATCGGATCTATGAATTTCTATCTATGAACAACAGGAGTTTCCTTATGTGGGCATCATAGCCTCATCGGACCTTCAAGTTCAAAGGATCGACGACCATTTAGAAACGAATTTGTTATGAAAATTTATTTTACATCGGGTGGAGAAACATTTAATAGGACATAATTGCATCATAATTGGATCATAATTACAGCAACATGTGATACAATAGAATAAACACTTGTAAGTTATGATGTTCATAACTTACAAGCATAGCAGCGGTACTTCCTAAAAGTCCGGCTACCTAACTAATCTAAATACAATGTAATAAATCCAAATTAGTAATGCTGGTATAATACAAATTAGTACTGTTGGTATAAATAATACAAATTAGTACTGTTGGTATAATACAAATTAGTACTGTTGGTATAATACAAATTAGTACTGTTGGTATAATACAAATTAGTATTGGTATAAAACAAAACAAACCAGTGTAACTATCCGAATTATGATAGCAGACTTATTAGGGAAACAGGGTTCTTGAGTTTTTATAGAAGTATGGGAGGTCTGCGACCCCACAGTCCTACGCAAAGGCATATTAGTCCTAACAAAAATAACACACAGTCCAAAATATAAATCAATAGAAAGTACTCTACATTTTAGACGCTAAGTGTTTTAAGGATATTCTTGAGAGAGAACCAGAAGGTACAGTCGGCGGGAGGTACACGGGGATGTCATTTAGAGGAAGTGGTCTCATCCAATTAAGAGCACGCCCGCTGGATTGCTTCCAGCGTTTTTCTAATTGTACTCCCCGCACTTTTTCTTTTTACAACGCCTATGTCCTCCTTTCTGTTTTAAGTACATGAACTTTGATCTTGTTGTATAATTTTATAAGGAATATTTTTGGATTTATAAAGTAAATAACTGGAAGAAATTCTGTAGAAAAATTTTATGCTCTTGAGCTTCGGTGCATTCGAGTTTTGAAAAAGATTATTAAATCGTGTCTTAACAAGAACTTGAATTTGATTAAATTTGAAAAACACCATATCTGAATGAATTTGTAGAATTTTTTATTTACACAAACAGATCAATTATTGACATTACATGAGAAATAAAATGTCGGTCTAATGACCACTGCGACTTCGTTGGCAGGCATGGACTCTTTCAACGAAATTTCGGAATAATTTTTCGAGTAAGGACCGCGAGATCTTGTTAATTTGGCGTACTATTTCGTCTTTGACTTCTTAATTCGTCTCAGGGTAGTTTGTTAGACTTTGGTTTTCAAAAAACCCCACAGAAAGAAATCTAAGGAAGTTAAATCACAACTTCTCAGCGGCCAATTTTGGTCTCCAAAACTAGAGATGACACGAGTTAGTAACTTGGTTTGCCAGAACGTCATCGTTTAGCGTGCAGTGTGACAAGTAGCACCATCTGCTGAAAGCACATGTCAGTTATGTCCATTTCATCCAATTTTTGCCATAAAAAAATTTGTCAACATGCCACGATACCGATCGCCATTGACAATCACCGAGGCACCTTCCTCATTTTCAAAAAAGTATGGTCCGATGATCCTGCACACATGGCACACCAAACTGTCACTTTTTGAGGATGCATCGGAAGCTCATGCAAAGGATGAGGATTTTCTGATCCCCAGATCTGAGAATTCTGCTTGTTAACGAAGCCGTTGAATTGGAAGTGAGTCGGTCACTAAAGATGATTAATTCAGATTATGATTAATTAATTAGTCAATAAATATTTCAGAAGAAATGCATCGACAACTTGCAGTTGTTCCAAAGTCTAGTTGGTGATGTTCCTGCGCTGTCGATGGTCTGTAGGCTTAAGTTCTTGAGTAAACTGGATCTTGTAAGCACGAAGGTGCAAATCTTTAGTTAAAATTCGGTAGATAGTGCTGCGATGGAGGTCTAATTCCTGGTAGCGAAGCCGGATGGAAATGTTTGGGTGTTCTGCGATACTGACACTCACAGCCGCGATGTTTTCAGCGTTCTCTCACCTTCTCGCGATTAAGGTTTCTCTCATCTTTCAATGAAAACGTCCTCTCGAATTTCCGTACTAAATTTTCAATAGCACGTAACTTGCGAATTGTTACTGTAAAATTTTCTCCATTTTTGTAATGGGTTTTTACTATTAATAAACGTTCTTCCAAGCTGTAACACGGCATTTTCAAAAATGTCAATGTTTCAATTAACAATGTACCAAATATGGCTGACAGAACAATTGACAATGGAAAATGGCGCGCTATTCAAATTTCAGGTTTTTGTTGAGACACCCTTCATAAATTAGATAAAATCAAATCGTTACATTTAACTTTTTAACAAGAACGCTTGTGTTAAGATCTAGTTGGCAAATCTAATTAAAAGTATACCTCTCAAGGTAATCCCTTATTCGTTTCATCTCGCTAGTGTAATCGTCGGGTAACTGTAGAAGTCTAGTGAGCAACAAAGCGGCATGTTAGCGTGGAATGGAGATACGGCAAACGCTGACTGGTGTATGCAAATGAGGGAATATTGGAAGTAGCGGCGGCTCCGCTTATGCCATTGTCGTACACACCGATTATATGTACCTACATTTATACATAAAGACATGAATATGGATGTATAACTGTCTATACGACAATCATAGCTATAAGCTTGAATGGCAACATAATAGAGACATTCAACGCGTCATACAAAATCTCCTATGTAAGTGTACATGATTTATCACAATGTGCATGAGGTTGCATGACATTCACCGTTTAGCGTTTACCTAAAGCAAAGGCCACTCTGTAAGATATATTATGTAGGAACGAGCTGCCGGCTTCTGAAAGCATGTGCCACTTTACCGCAGATACCGATCTCCTTCTTTCCTACGATGAAAGTGTTACGGTTCCAATTCTCTCTCACATGCATTGTTCATATATGCGATTGGCAAAAATTATATTTCTATAATCTTAGAACTTATGCATAAATCAGTACTTATGTATAGTGTGTCGAGATCTGAATTTTTATTACTTCTGTGTTTTTCGGCATTGTCGCCCAGGAGCAAATGCTTGTACGCCTTCTAAAAGCTCAAATCTGCTTATAGGCACCTAAGTACCTTTCTTCCTCTACGCTAAACTTTAACCACGTTATTTTTTAAAATGTCAATGACATAAGTTCAGGGTTGATGTCATTTTTTTGGCATTTAAATTTTGAGTGTCGCGCATACGAAAATATGCGTCAAATTTTTTAACCACTTTGTACATACATGGTAAGTTAACACGCACGCACGGCTTTAAAATTTCAGCGCGTGTACTAAAGTAAAATATATATAAAGCGCAAAGTAAAAAATTGCCCTGCAGCTCTTTTAGACCAAAAAATGTGTGCAAAATTTTCACAAAAACGGTTAACACATTCAGTATAATAATTTAGATAAATATATAGCCAGATACCGTTATAGCTCGTGCAGTCGTGCCAAATCTCTTCATTAAACTGGTTGGGAGGTGCGCTTCTAGCGGTACATCCCACTGTTTACATTGGTTTTATACATACTACGTAAAGGTATGTATGCTTACACATACACGTTATTATGCATGTGTATACAACAATAAACTTGTCACAGTTCGGCACGAGTGTCGGAGCGTCGTCGCACCGGGAGGTGTGTGCTGTCTGTACTCATGGGCTTTAAATTAATTAAGGAACTGTAGCTCATGTTACTGACGAATATTTTTGTTCGTATATATTTCGTTATGCAATTAAGGACTATATTTATACGAATATGATAGATAAAAATAGACACCATATTTTCTATAGCTTAAATTAATTTATGTTTAGCATAAAAATCCGTAGTGTTCTATTTTTACAACAAGTCAAGCTTCATTTGCTTGTATTCCATTTTGATGATTTAGTAAAAAAGAAATTTTAAAATATACGTATTGCAAATGGATGTAAAATTTATTATTCCGGCGACAACTTGCACGCCGTGGCTAGTTCTATGTAAGAGTTTACATTTTATTAATATTTGTAAAAAACTCCATATCTATTCCGTTCATATTAACTAGCAAGCAGCTATTAAGTGTGCATAAGTATTCAATAGCGCGTTTTATGCTATTGTTTTAATACGAATTACTATCCGAAACATTATAATATAGCCTCATTGGTACGCTGCGAGTGCGTTTGGGTGCTTATTTGGATGCATGCAAGGATGTGCGGGTGCCGTCGTCGGAGCGGCCGGTACCACGGCGCGAATGCCAATGCCCAATAATTATACTCGTATTTAGCGCCAATTGCAATTACTGCATATTATATTAAACAGAAACTATGTCACAGAACCAACATTACTAGAAGACTTTATTTACAGGACACCCACTTAATTATCTTAACACTAGGAATTGTGATTTTAATCGGAGTTTAATACGATTGTAGGGAGCCGTATTGGCCTACAAGAACAAAGCCTTTATAAATTATGAGTAACAACCACTCAATAACAAACAGAGCTGGGTAATAAACCGCCGCTAATCTTCATCCACGGATTCATATATATTTCAATGATCACTAATGAATGGAGCATCCATATGTTATGAAATGTTATCATCAATGTTTGAATTCAATCTCTCAATTCAATATTTTCATACGTAAAGGGTAATCGAGTAACAAAATATGTCGCGTGGATACACATGTATTCACATGACACGTCGATCATGTCTCCTTTATACGAGTATGTATGTATGAAAAACTCATTTACATAGTATTCATTTATGGCTGTTAACATTTTGACAACAAAATGTGGTGACACAAACCTAGCTGCACTTGTTAGATGAGTTGACAATCCACCATTTGTAATCATAGGCGGGAATAAACCACAGAAGTACGAGCTCTTCGGCCACTCGGCACATATTGATTGTTTCTAGCGCTACAATTGATATCTTTCTCTATCTTACCAAAATATATTCACAACAATGTACATTATTTCGCTTTAAAGCTATTTTAATGATGCATCAAACTTTTAATAGAATTAACTTAAGAACCGGAGTTCAATCGGATAGTTAAACGTTTGAAGTTTTAATAATTAACATTTTTCGAAGAGCTCTAAGAAGCGTTCATTAACAGCATAGTTTATTTTGCAATATTGCCTTCTGTATGCGATTAAAATGTCTGTATTTTTTCTATTATAAAACACTAATTATGATGCAATGCAAGCGACGTAACAGAGGGCGAATTGACAACGACAAGGCTTGCATTGAATCGGACGGTTGTCTCACACATTTGGGTTTGCGTGAAAGCCTGTGGGAGGCGAGAGGAGGATTGAAGTGCGCGCATTGCATATTGGTGCTAGACTACGAAAGCTACACATAGGACCACGCACTTTGGACCGACGCCCGCGCTTCAATACGCGAAACTTCAACAAACCAGCGTGTAAATAGTAATAGCTAGAGGGCTCAAGCTGGTTTAACATCCATGCGTGGAACACAGCCAAGTAATAAAACTTCATGTTTATACAGCGAACCCGCAACAAGCCAGTTTAATGTATCAGTTCGCCAGTTAAATTGTGTACAAATCTAACAGACCGGTTGCGACAACTGGTAGTAAATGTCGCAAACTTCAAATATAACGAATCAACTTTGAATGATAAATAAACGATAACAACCCCACTGCAGGGGATGGTCTGGCTTATAAAGAGAATTAAATATTTTAGAACCAACTACAGGCATGGCAGAGGGCCGGATGTACGACGTCCGACCACGAGTGGACTGTTATTGTTGCAGTTAATGATGCCATTGTTCTCAAGGGTAGGTTAGGAGAGGTGTCATCCAAGCCACATTGTCTGTCCAACAAGTGTTTTAATATTTTGCTTGCCATTGTTATTAAAAGTTATGAAAGAAGCTATCCATTGTCTTGTTGGTGTTCATTTTTGTTAGTAGGTACTCGTATCATACTAATATTATGCGATAATTAATCCAAATGTATATTACATTAAGTAAAATTATTCTTTATGTGATTTTGTTATAAACCTAATAGTACGCATACGAGTATATCTATCCTTTATGCATAATAAATGTAATCAAAATAGTAAAACATGACAGACAGGATTGGAGAATCCACTTTTCTGAACTATTAATTTATTATTTGCAAGTAGACAAAGACATTCACTGTCAAGAAATAAGTACTATTTACATACCGCCTGGGGAAAGTAAAACATTGATTTTACATTCCAAGCTATCTACGATGTTCCCATAATGGAACTAACGGAACAAACTTTAAAAAAGAAACAAACCTTAAGTAATATAAGACCCATTACCATACTCCTAATGATGGAATAGTAAACTGAATTAGAGAACGAGTATGCGATTGAAAAATACCTTCAATAATTGAACCCACCATTATTGAATATAAGTAGTCTGTGGTTACTAAGAATAACTTCGAACTTAAAGTTATTGACCATATTCACGTTTTGTTTCACTCTCTTTTATTATTCAAATAAAATTACAGTAATTATGAATACAAATTTCAAGGTCTTTTTATAGTCTAATAATTACGAGCATTCCTTCCGCTTATTTCATTCCCGAGTAGTACGTGACGTGGGCAAGGATTTACGAGGTCCCATTTAATTACTCGTTTCATTGCGTAATCGTAATGTTAACGAGCGCGGCCAGAGCAAAACCACGATTAATCAACACTTGCGTCTTGTCCTTGGAACTTCGTGTTCCAACTCTTAAGCTTTCTGCATTAATATTCATATAAACCACACAGATTTTGAAAAAATCACGGTGGCGAAATTTGGAAACACGAAGGTCATTGACAGTTTTTTCGCGTGAGTAAAAGCCGTGTCAAATGCTCAATGCAATCAGTTGATCTCTCGTCAACCACCTACTTAACGAGGTAAAAGTTTAGTGATGCCTTTGTCAGTGAGCAACCTTGATATTTTGTGAAAACATAATAGGAGCACGACCCGGCTGTTATTTTTAGTACATTTGAAAGTATTAGTTTCACAGTATTGTGCGCTTCTTATCCTTTTAAGTTCACTGATTAAATTTCATCTATATATGCAAGTGTTTATACGATTCTGAACAGTTACTCCGCTATAAAATTGGTGGTCGCGTATTCGAGACCACGTATGAGTTGGTACAAATACTGGCAGGTCAAACGTGATTGTTTATTCACAGTGTGCGTGTTCGTAAATAATTTATCTGCAACTGTGTCTTTCTACTTAGATCGCGTCAGTTTTGGATGTGCTAAACCTAAACGAAGTAGATATAGCCAAGTATATTTTGCTACATTGTTTGGTTATGCGGTTAGCCGTACGCACGTACTTGGTTGGTTTACTGCAATTCGTGTCACACTAACTATTTAAAGAAAAAACTAAAAACGATTAGATATCGTCAACCGTGCAACGTCAACACAGAAAAAAAAACAAACGCAATGTTGTTTCTTTAATAGAATTAGCTTTCTTATTATGTTTTCATTCGCCATAGCTATTACTTCAATTTGAATAGTGCAATAAAAAGAAATGCTGCGAATCTAAAACTGTGAAATATACCGTTTGAAATTGCAACTCATTGTACGAGTAGGTAGGTATACTAACAGTCGCTTGGTGTTATGTCAAGTGGGTTTGCCTTCAGAACGATTTGTCGCAGATGAAACGTTAAAACCGTTTCATAATATAGACAAAAAAGGCAATAAAGAACCTTATTCGTGGTGTGGTGAAATAAAGTATTTATGACATGACGTTTATTAAATTTAAGAATGAATTTATTTATTTAAACTTACTATTAATTTTTGTTTTAGTATTTAATACTTAAATTTATAAATCTTTATACTAATGCCTACTATACAAAATTGAGCGTCAAATTTAACTAGATTTACTGCTAAATTAAATACTTTAGCATGTAGATTAATAATATCTACATTTTGAAAGCTGGCAGCATTACCTGACTGAATAGCCAAACTGTAATTAAAATTTCAATGACTATGTAAATAGATGGAATTGATTTGGCGATATAATAGATATTGTAGTAGAAAATGTTATTCGATTATTTGTCTATTTAGATGAATAATCAATTTATAACATCTTCAACTACAATACTTTTATACTACAATATTTTTATACCTAGGCAGGTAATAGACTAACTAGGTATTTTTTACCTAGATTAGAACCTCTCGCTAGTTTAGAATATAATCTACGTATACGTACATACACACGCATAAACACATACACTTATACACACACATACACATGCAAACAAACTCTCATACACATACACATTGTACAGGAGCTGGATATTGATGGCATCCATCCGATGGTAAGTGTTAAAAAAAGGTTCGTAGGACTTACAGATAAACATTTATTCGTCCTCTTATCTCTCTAACCTTATTTGCCGAAAATGTTATGGCATCTAAATAATCTATAGCTCTGAAAGTGTTCAGTGTTCTTCCCTCTTCTTGCCGCTTTGAAGTCAGACCATACAGTTCATACAGTTTTGTAATGTAGAATTTAATTATCTTAAATTTTGCTTGTTTTCTATTCATTCTCCACAAAGTAAAAATAACAAAATAAAATAAATACACATAAAGGAGTATTTTTGTTCGTATTAATCTTAATAACTGCTGGATATATTTGTAACGATTTTTACTTTATATATTTACATCAAAAGAATATATAGTATTTATATACATAATTGGTCTAGTTTTAAAGCAAGGTGATAAAATTGTACGCTTGTTCAAACGAAATCTAGAGTCGCGTACAAAACTTAGTATAGAAAATGGGATATTTTTGTTACCGAATTAGAATTCAGTAGTATCTATAATCATAATTTAATCAATTCAAAAGAAGTTGTTCCGGGAATAATAAATTGGCAAACGTCGCGGTTAACATAATATCCTTATAGTTGTTTATTTATAAAAATATATTTACAAAAACCAATGTTTTTATATTCATTATTTGAAGTTATTAATTAATTATATTCAAGTTTACCAATCAATCATGCTGATTGAATAATAAACCTAATGATTTAATAATGTTAATTTTTGACACTACTAATAAGGTCAAAGTATTCACGTAAAGGTCATATAGTACAGCATCATTGGGATAAAAAATTACTCAGTAGGTTAGTAATGTCTGTATATATACCTACATCAGTTGTAATACAAATCAGATATGCTCTCATACATTACATATGTATGAGAACATATCTGATTTGTATAATTTTATCTGATTATTTTATACTGATCAGCAGATCCACATTGAGATCTATGTTGTAGCTGATAATTTAGTGAAGTATCAATGCAACTAGTCAACCGGAGTTAGACTATCTACATAGAATACTAGAATTCGAATCAGGTTTGTAATCTAATCTCAAACTATTGCTCTATACGACACATATTTTTTTATGGCAGACTGACTACCTGGTAGTAAGTGGATATTATTGGACATGGAGACTCGCGGGCAACATCACTCGAGAATGACAAACAGTGACACGTCCTCTAATGCACTGTCTACCTTTAGGAATGTAGGAATGGATATAGAAAAAGGGTTGGGAAATATCGGGAATAGGAAGTTTAACAAAACGAGAAGTTTTCTTCGTCGTATTTTACTTCCATTACTCCTTGAAAGAATGGTAGAATGAGAAGATAAGAGCGTATTGGAATAAGGTGATTCCTTTGTGTCATTATAGTCTCTACACAATGGAACAGGAGGGAATAGGATGGATTAGGAAATACGGAATATAATGGAATGAGAGATCGCTTTCATTTTATACGATTTGAGGGCGAGATTTGAGGCGAGGGACTCACTGCATTTCCACAGCCGGTGGGAGCGGTCCACGGTCCACGTTACACCTCTCTCACCCAAGACCACCGCAAAATGTACTGCATTTCCTACTTTATCCTATTTTCCCAATGTATGTATGTGTTTCGTTAGTATGTGAGATATGCCAGAGCCCATTCCCTTTTCTTCCTATCCTATCCCTTTCCTATCCTATCCTTCTAGCAGCACATCTGGGGGCGTGCCAATGTTTGTCATCTGGACTGATGTTGGCATGTATCGCGTACATTCATGGACGACAGTAACCACTTACCACCAGATGGACTGTATGCTCGTCTATCGTCCTCTTTCTATAAAAAAATATATTCCTCAGTCGATGGGACGGGAAATAGGCTCTGGTATATCTCACTCAGTCCCGAAACACATACATAGACTAACATTTTGTATTTATACTTGTATCAGACTTTAATGTCCCACTGCAGGGCACAGACTTCCCTTAGTAAATTACTGGGCCCGTTACATAAACAGTAATCACGCAATCGAAAGTAACCACTAGTACACTAAACAGACAGAAAAAAAAACACAAAAAATCGAATATCATAACTTATAAGTTATAACATAATGCAACGAATATTATGAGAGCGTAATACAAATACATAGACATAGACATAACAGTTTTTTTCTTCGGAATGGCTAAATTATTGTGGCCCAAGTGGCCTTTCAAGAGTCACCGGTCGTGTTTAATTTAGGGCGAGCGCAGAAGGCGCTCAGCCAGTAATAAAATGTGTGTTGCAACGAGCCTAAGGACTCTCCCGCCGGTAAACCGGCGGAAGGAACGCTCCTCGGTTTAAGGCGTTGCATTGGGGGGATACCGCGGGATCGCGAGTCGGTGAGAAACGCCCAGGCACGTGCCGATACCTGGTAAAAGTGTTGGCTGAGGGCCGGTGTGTGTTGACGGTGTAACGAGGGGGACGTCCAGGTCTCCGCCGGCGGGGACGGTGTATCTGTGAAGTCTGTGAGTGTGGTGTAAGAACCGCATTGGCAGCAGTAATTGGGTCGTCGGGGTCGTCTAAGACGTGCCGTGGACGACGGTAGCGGGGAGGGGCAATCGTATCTGGGACATAGGTGAGGGAGTAACGATCAGGGGGTTAGGATGGTGCGGTGTCTTTCACGTATTTCACGATGGAAGGAAGTTTCAAGTCCTTATGGAGGTCGACATTGCGTAAATACCATGGGGCAGTCACGGCCTTACGCACGAATCTATTTTGGAGGGTTTGGAGGATTTTGATGTTGGAGGGAGCTGCGTGTGCAAACACGTTAGCGTAGGTCATTATGGGTGGGACAAACGTTTTGTATAATGTCAACTTATTTCTAAGCGACATTTTACTTCTCCCGCCTATGAGGGGGTTGAGGCGACCGAGTACGAAGGCGGCTCGGTTCCGGATGGCTATAATGTGTTCTCGGAAGGTCAGTCTATGGTCTAGAGTAACTCCGAGATATTTGGTCTTTCTAAGCAGGGGAATAGTTTCACCGAAAAGGGTTATCGGGAGAGGGGAGAGCCTAGGATTACGACACCTATTCCTGAGAAAAGGGAAGCACATGGCTGCACTTTTATCACTATCCTCCACTTCACAAATCACTCGCCCAGGGCGGTGACTGCGCGTTGGAGGCGTAAAGAGACCATACGTAGGTCCCTATCTGAGGCGTAGAGGGCAAGCTCTATTCCGGGGGTGAAGGGAATGTCGTTAGTGTAGAGCGAATAGAACGTGGGTGCTAGAACGGAACCGGACTTCAGCTCTGATTGGGCGGGGGCTGGACAGAGTGCCTTTGTTGCGACTTTGTTGCGAAAGATGCGATTGGTAAGGAAGTCTCTAATGATGAGAATGAGTCTTTCGGGCACCTCCATTTGGTCCAGTTTATAAATTAAACCGTTGTGCCACACCTTATCAAAGGCCATCGCTACGTTGAAGAAGACAGCTAGGGTTCTGAAGGGTCTCTTTTGATTGAGACCTAAGAGTATGTGCTCCATTATTCGGTGCACCTGTTGGACACAAGAGTGATTGGCTCTAAAGCCGAACTCTTCATCGATAAGTAGCCCTATTGAGTTGATATGACTCAGCAGACGAGAAAGGAGAAGTTTTTCATAGATTTTAGCCATTGTATTCAATAGGCTAACGGGTCTATTAACTGGAGGAACCTGAGCGGTGTTTGCCCGGTTTGAGGATGCTGATGACGACGGCTTCTTTCCAGGTGGCTGGAAAGAGATGATGTTTCATGGCGGCATGGCCACGAGAAGAGCGATCAATTGAATCGGGAGGCTTTTGAACACCTTGTTGGGTATTCCATCGATTAGACTTTACAGTATTAATGTAGTTATGTTAATATGTCGCCACACTCTAGGAGGCGCGCAGTCTGCAATCTCAAGGCTGCTCAAGAAGCTCGCTTGACAAACGCGAGTATCCCCATTACATACCTACTGTTTCGGTAATGTACTTTAATCCCATTCACCGCGGTTATTGAATAGATGCTTGAAAATCTATTGCGTGCACAAATTCAAATCTTTACTTATACGATATTTCACGTACGAATAGAATACGAACTACATTGACATTTTTTCAACAATAACGTATAGTTTTATAAATATATTTAATAGTAACGAAATCGATTAATCCAATCGATAGGAGCACCGAATATAATCAGACTTTTAATAACTTTACATATAAGTGCAGACTTTTGGCTGGAACGTGTCCCGGCGCGTTAGGGAAGGAAGATTACGATAATTAAAATAATGGAGACCACGTACCGGCGGACGAAGCCGAGGACGTCCATCTGCTAGATGGACAGACGACCTCATAAAGGTTGCGGGCACCCGCTGGATGCAGGTCGCTGCCGATAGGTCTAAATGGCGGACAATGGGGGAGGCCTATGTCCAACAGTAGACGTCCAAGGGCTGAGAAGAAGAAGAAGAATATTGATTAATCAATTAATTTTAAATTTAGGTTTAATTAAGATTACACGTACTTTGTTACCAACGCGACCGCTCGTGGTGTCGTTGGTAACAAATGGATTTTGTTTGTTACAGGTTACTACTATAAGTTGTGGCTGTATGCTGTAGAAGTGTTCGACACCTTTGCAGCATATGTATGCTTAGATAATGTTTTATGATTTACATATGTATGTATGCAAGCTGGATGCGGGGCGGGTGTAAGCCGACGAACTCTCGACGACTCTATTTTTCAAAAGTTATCGAATATTCATCATCTTAAAGCGACTCTTTATGCAGCTAAAGCGCGCGCCAAGAGCAGGAAGAGTTTCGGTCAATGACGCTCAGCGAGAGACGAGATCAGCCAATACTGGACGGTAAAGAGATTTAATGAAATCGTCGATCACCGACCACTTTACTAGAACCATCGTATTAAGTCATGTCAATACCCGAAATTCTTCCTGCTCGTAGCGCGCGCTTAATCATTTTCTACAAGTCGTTAAAACAGTATGGACATTGGACAATATTGCAGGGCCAATGCGTATAAACGCACTGTTTAAGGTCACTGCGTTCGAAATCACTCGGACCTTAGTGTCACTGGCCTGATAAGAACCTGGTAAAACAAAAAGAATGGGCAAAAATTCCCAGTAGGGACGTCTGATTTGTTCATAAGGTCCCACAACTGGACACGCAACGCACAAGGAATTTTAGTGTGGCATATTGTAATATTACCAAAAAAAATTCTTAATATTTTCTATTCTGCAAGATTGGCGTGCACCCCGCATTTCTCCTGGTCTTGCAAGTGGCCATAAGTGGCATGACCACTTACCGTCGGTTAGTATGACCGTCTGCCATCTCTTTTATAAAAAAAATCCTTAAACGTCCCTAAAGTTTCTCTCTTTGAGTTACCTACAAATAGTTACACCAAACATTATTGTACTTAAAAATGAAATTCAAAAATAATGTCTGGCTAATTAGTGCTCTGTTAACTTAATTCTGAAATACAGAATATGCACAATAATTACGTTCGTAATATAACAATTAAAAGTACTTTTAATTAATCGAATATTTATGATATAAAACAATAATATGCATTTTTGTGTATTGACCGCGCTCTTTTAGTCTTAATAACATTTGTTTTTATTTATTTATTTATTTCTAGTATTAACATTTGACAATTTATAATTGGATAATCACATCACAAAACCAAATGTCAATTTGTCTGGGATGTAGTTAAAAATGTTTTATTCTGCGTAAATTTTGTGTAGTACAATTTATAACAGTTAAGGTAACATTGCTTACGATTCACGTATATCGTTTATAATATAATAACTATAAGAAAATAACGCAACGCGGGGGCTCGGCGCGGGCGGGGGCGCGGGCGGGGGCGCGGGCGGGGGGCGCGGGCGGGGGCGCGGGCGGGGGCGCGGGCGGGGGCGCGGGCGGAGGCGCGGGCGGGGGCGCGGGCGGGGGCGCGGGCGCAGCAGAACCGGTTTCGCGAGTGAACTGGTAAGCATTGTATTCAGGTGGCTTTTTATAATTTGTCTATAATATTTTTTTAGCTTTCTTTTATATTTTTAAAGTTTAGTGTTAGTCTTAGGTCAGCCGGTAGGTCGTTTATCACACCTGCGATTATATAAGGTCGGGGAAAAACTTTCTTCGTATTTTATATATAAATTCAAGACATTTTTTTTAAAAGTTTCGTTACCTTTAATTATAATATATATGTGCCGTTTTGTTCTATAACTTGTCGCCATCTTGTAGATAGTGACATGATCCCGTTGCCGTAGAGATTTTGGGATTTATGGTCAAAAAATTGCAACAAGTAGTTTTGAGAGTCCTCTCTTGATGACCTTACACTACCTAAAGTATTCTGAAGAGCCCGAAACAAGTGGAAATCTGAGGGCGCAAGGTCAGGGCTACATGGTGGGTGCATCAGCATTTCCCAACCAAGCTCTGTCAATTTTTGCTGAGTGGCCAAAGATGTGTGTGGTCTGGCGTTATCATGATGAAAGACTACACCCTTTCTGTTGATCAATTCAGGGCGTTTTTTCTCAATTTCTTGCTTTAGTATCATCAGCTGTTGGCAGTTAGAGATCCGAATCGATGGTTTTGCCCGGCGGTAAAAGCTCATAATGAACGATGTTCTTCCAATCCCACCATACACGCAACATCACCTTTTTGTGCGTTAATTCGGGTTTCGCCACAGTCTGTGGAGCTTGGCCGCACTTAGACTATAATCTTTTCCGCACGTTCTTGTCGTAAGTGATCCACTTCTCATCACCAGTGATCAATCTTTTCAAATGGTTCGGTTGCATTGCGTTTTAATAGAGAATCGCAAACGAGTACACGGTTCATTAGGTTTCTTTCAGTGAGCTCGTGTGGTACCCAAACATCCAGCTTTTTTGTGAATCCAGACTTTTTCAAATGAGTCAAAACTGTTTTGTGGTCAATGCCCAGTTCATCAGCAATGTTGTAACTACTTATATGCCAATCTTGCTGCACTTTTTCACAAATGACATCAACTTTATCGGTAACAGGGCGACCGGAGCGAACTGAATCTTTAACATTGAGATTTCCTGACTGAAAACGTTTAAACCAACTTTGTGCTACTCTTACTGACACTGCATTAGGTCCATAAACGGCACAAATTTTTTTCGCGGCTTGTGTCGCATTTTTCCCTTTTTTGTAATAAAACTTTAAAATGTACGGAATTTCTTCGTTAGATTCACTTATTTTCTTGGACAGAAAAACAATTGAAAAATGGTGGAAAACAGTTTTTTATTTTTTTTAAATGTTATCTTTTTAATGGTATCATAACCAGCCAGGTACAAACAGTTCAATCAAAGATATTGGATCACAACTTCATACATACAAAATACGAAAAGACTTTCTCCCCGACCTATTATATTCAACTGTACGTTTTTCCTAAAAAATGTTAACATTTTTAATTACCAGTTCTTTAGTAATAGCATTGCGTATAATTATGGTATGAGTTACTAAAGTCAGAAAGCCTTCGTTGAAAAATTGTTCACGTAACATCATGTATGAGAAGAATTTTACAATATTTAAATACATGTCCATAACATATTAAATAACATGTACATATATACCACACTGTACCATTAACCTGTCTCTCCAGTCTTTACAGGCCTCTCCCAAAATACATCACAAGGCACAGTCCAAAACAACATAGATTCAAGAATGTAGATCACGTAATAGTCTTTCAATGTACAAATTTAAAGCTGTGTAGTTGAATAGGCGTAAAATGTATAATGAACCGCCATGATGTCATCGTCTGCTATTTAATAGATCACGATCATTTGTTAACGTTGTGTCTAGATTGTTTCTGCGCATACATTAGCACTAACTTACGTAATTTGAAAACAAAATGTGTATTAATTATACGTGCTTTTTGCACAACCATGAACATGACATGAATATAAAATAATATTATATGTAATCAGCTAGCGTAGACGAATCCTCGAATGGAGGCCACGTACCGGGAAGCGCAGTGTGAGACGCCCTAAGACAAGGTGGACCGACGACTTAAAGAAGTTCACCGGTGGTGGTTGGATGAGAAGAGCCGAGGATCGTATGTAGTGGCGAGCCTTGGGAGAGGCCTATATCCAGCAGTGGAGAGACATAGGCAGATGGTATGGTATGGTAATCAGCTGCATACACAATGACTACCTATCATAATTAATTTCAATTAATTTATACTTAATTTCATTAGCCATGTGGTACATAACTTATGTTATTGGGATACCCCTAATTAATAATTCTATCTGGGTAAATGCACCTGGTGTGTGAGCCAGGCACCAGTTACAGATTCAAAGTGCAATTTAATAACATGATATCACTCTATATTGTATGTTCAACCGCAGGGCACAGGCTGCGATCAATAGGGGGTTCAAGTCTTAATTCACTGTGCAAGTTCAATGTGGATTGGTGGATGTTACACGTGCACAAAAATTTTATTCATTTTATTCTCAGATCTTCATTTTTTTCCCTCATCGCCGAGAAAATGACATTTGAAAAATCCATACTTATGTAAGTACAATCGATAATACCGGCTGTTCTTCAAAAGAGATTCGTGCTGCCGTGTCGGCCCCATGGTACTCTCGCAATGTCGATCTCCACAAGTACTTGGACTTTCTCTCCATCGTCAAATACGTGAAAGACTCCACCCGACGCTACTTCGACAGAGTCCCTTACCATCCTAACCCCCTAGTAGTTGCTAGCCTAACCTATGTCTCCGACAGGAATACCCCTCCACGTTACCGTCGTCTTCGTACCCTCCCAAAGCAACACCCAAAGCCGAGGTCCATTCCTTCCGCCGCCGGTCCGAGGTCCGAGGTTTACCGGCGGGGAAGCCATTACGCTTGTTTCTGCACACACTTTTTGCTCCTGGCTGAGCGACTTCTGCGCTACAATTTAGAATTTCCGAAAAAAAAAATTACCGACTGAAATTCGAACTCACATCATATTATACCATCAGGCTTTGTCTGTTCACTGCAGATATAGACCTCAATGGAAAGACCTAGGCTGATGGTGTGGCATGATAAGGATTTTTAGAAAAATTAATATACCTAATCTAACTACTGAAACTGTTCGGAAATCTGAAATCTATACATAATCACCCTGTATTGGAAATTGCATTATTTACCGTAGTTATCAATACGTCTTACATAGGTACTGGAGTACCTACTAGAGTACAGCTGTACTTATCTGACTACATAAATACATACACGATTTGTAGTATAACGGTTGATATTTGATTGCTGTATCGGTCAGTTTAAACACAGACAGTCACCAAGAGGAATGCGCTTGAGTCTGATGCAACAGCACACCTGCGCATACGCCGCCAAGCGGTCTTCCAACGGCAATTAATCTCACGTCAAGAATTTTCAAACGCTTTAACATACTTGTACGCAATAATTAGATATTCTCGCAATGTATTACAGTAACATTGCAGTGTAAAAGTTCACATTCGAGCTCCGTGATTGGAAGATAAATTTTAGATATAATTGATTGCCGGTACAACAAAGAACTGCACTGTTTTACCAACCTGTGTATCTGGAACAACAAAGTAAATAGGTAGTAGCGGTTAACTATCGCACGCGCATTAAACAGTATCGATATCGATCGAGTGATTTAATGTTGCGTGCGCCCACGACATGCCGCTGTGAAATCGCTAGTGACCGCGGCAAAGATTAATGCAGCTCGATATAAGTCAACAAAGCCCTAGTCACTACAAATTCATTAGTTCGTTTGCTCCAGGCACGAGATCGTTAAACTGTCTACCATGAACTTCAGAAAGCAATCTCAATATTTGACCCTAGTACCTATACTCGTATACAGTAGCCATCGATAATATCTACTTGTAGTCAGCTTGTTTATTCAATTATTTCAATGCTGCTATTACACTATCAAATATCTTTTATAACACATCATATTAGGTATTTACTCGTTGCTTTCGATAAAATCACTGGGTTGACAAATTAAAACAAGTAATAATTAAGAGGGGTTTTGGAAGGAATTTTAAATGTGCCGCTGCTGGGCACACTCGACTAGCCAATGCACTGTATTTGCTACTTTATGCAATTCCCCCAATATGGTGATGATAGGACAGGCTAGGATGGGAATGGGCTCTGGTATATCTCACTGACTATCTTCCATTTTCCTAATCCATTTTCCTAGTCTCCACTTTACTAAACCCTTTCTCCAAATCCACTTTTAAATCTCCAAAGGTTTAACGTAGGCAGGACATCCGGGGGCGTGCCAACATGTGTCATTCTGAACTGATGTTGGAATGTATCGCGGATGTCCGTGGGTCACAGACTTCATTCCATATTCATTACCACCAGGTGGACTGTCTGTTCGTCTGCCGCCCATTTTCTAGAAAAAATAATAACTACGTTCAATGGTATATACTCGTAAAATGTCATTGACCACGTTGACTTAAAACTGACCCGACAGTTTCCCTTGATTACAAGGGTAAGCCTATACTAGCAATGGGATATTATAGAATGACACCGCATCGTAGCTGTAATAATTCCAAATCAATAATACGAGTATTTACTTGATATACAAATAGCTAACATAATAATGACGATTTGATACTTGAATCTTTCAATAGTACCTTGCTTGAATTGTTATTGTCTGTGTCCTAGGTGTATCCTAGGGAAGAACACGTTTACACTGCATATTATGTTGTTTGCCTTCGTTCTTAGCTGTTGAGACATACGAGTATCTCCACAAATAAGCAAATAAAACGTAAACGATAACCCTTTGGGGTTGCTTGTGGCCGGCTCCTACACACAAGAGCAGATAAAAACACGTGCAGAAGTAGGTAAATGTCGCAGAAAATGTACCTACCAGTAAGATAATAAATATTTATAGCTGCAAGCTTACCGTGAAATCGCTGCAAACATGTCGATCTATAGATTTTCCTCAAAAAAAACGACTCCTCCGATCACAGTTTTATAGGAAACAGTCAAAGGTGTTCTTATGTACACATTCGTATGCACTCTCCCTGTGAAATAATGTATGCATAAAATGGAAGAATTGGGATCCAAAACTTGGTTAAAATGTTACTACCACTATCTTACGACTTAAGTTTTCAGTCTATGTTGAAAAATTTGTTATGTAAACATTCGTGTTAGTTCTATTTTTGCGGACGTTCACGTTAAACAAAGTTTATGTTACGTTAAACAACTGTTTTTAGTAAAATATATACTTACTAATACCTGTAACTAATATTATAAACAGGAAAGTTTCTATGCTGGCAGGATTGAAACGCTTTCTCTCAAAAATCCCATTGAAGTGTAATTTATATTGACGTATTTATTTATTATAAATCTACCTTCAAATTGATATGAATTTAAAGCTAAACTATAATATTATTATGAAGAATGATTCTCGATACATCGAGACAGGTTTATAACAGGATAATAAATAATTAATTATATTATGAATATTGGCGTTAGATACGCTAAGGCATTAGAGTATTTCCGTTGATATTTGTCTTATGGAAAACTTGCAAGTTTAATAAAATCACTCGATATTTTATTAAATTAAGTAGCAATTAACGTAAATAACAGGCATGAAAAGGTTTACTGAGAGATAGGCTCTTTTTACTGCTGATTGTACGGTAAGAACACCTGAGCGCAAGGTCAACGGAGCAATTCCACGATTGCACACACGTACCACTTAATACAGCGATTTTTCTTAGAACTACGGGCTTGGAATGTTTTTTTCTTACAGTGAAAGCAATGTAGGTCACTGGTGCTGTAATGACAAAAGTTGAACTGCTCTTTGAACACCTGAAACTCATCTGCAAAGGCGATTCAATACTTAAGATGTAAAACCGGCATTAAACTTAATTACTGCGAATAAAAGTCGGCGGAACTCTGACCAGACGTGGAAGTAATTACATTTCTACAGGCTTTGAATTTTAATCGTCTGTGGAGCGCCCGAGGAGGGTCGGAGGTGGAGGCACCACACACACTCGCCTCAACACACGCGCC
The DNA here is from genome assembly GCA_914767545.1 of Sesia apiformis. Taxonomy (NCBI): domain Eukaryota; kingdom Metazoa; phylum Arthropoda; class Insecta; order Lepidoptera; family Sesiidae; genus Sesia; species Sesia apiformis. The sequence continues at coordinate 13,189,181 of OU611948.1, read as the reverse complement.
AACAACCAGATCGCTTCCTACGTTCAATTTATACGTGGCGAGCAAATTATTAAATCCATTTCAAAGAAACTCAGCGCAGAAATAGCGTGTACATTTTTTTCCACCAAGAATATCTGTCAGCCGCATGATTTTTTATTTTCTTTCATGGATGTGACAGGTCGCACGGCAATTTTATTTTTATTCATTTAAAGTACCTATTAACATATGCGCCTTTATAAATAATCGAGGGCATTTTCTTCAAATAATAAATAAAACTTCTCACAACAAGACATAATAATATATTCCCGTTACTTTAAGTAAACACGATCTTGGAATCTCGAAGTGGTCTTAACATTGTGTTTCTTTCAAAACGCATCGGATTCCATTAGAGCTTCCTTTAGCGGCAGGTGCAAATGACGATGCGTTGCGTCCGCGTCTCCTATTGGTGGGGGACGACGCCCGGCCGCTGAGGCTGACACGAGGCGTCATGGCAGCTGCATCCCTTTCTAAACAGTAACTGTTATAGGAAGTCGTCCCTTGCTCTTCTTTTTCAAATATCGAGAAACAAGATCTTTCTCAAGTCAATTACACTCTCTTGTTTGTAAACCTCCTACATCCGCCTACATCCGCTTTTGATTCATTTGTTCTCTGAGAAGTAATTGACTCACTTACTTTTTCATTTTACACGATATTTTATTTTCTACTTATGTGCTCCTGTCATGAAAAAGATCGTGTCAAAATTAATTAATTTGACACTAGCAAGTATGTAGTATCTATTTTCACTTTTTAACTTTATTGATAATTTAGGCGTCTACCTACATACCCAGTCTATAATCATATTTCCCGTACATGTGGACGCAGTGATAGCAGTGTGCAGGGTGCAGCGGTGTTGGCGTGACCAGAGACATGACAGCGGCGCGACGGGACACCGGCAGAGCCAGGCACGGGCCGCTTCCGTCACGCGATGCCGGTCTGCGCACACGGAAAATTGAACTATTCAACGTACTGAAACTGTGAAAACTTGCGCATATTTGGTAGCGCATATGCACGTTTCTTTCTAAATCATTGCAAATCATATTCCTTTTTAGCGTAACCAGCCCTTTTGAGATCCACTGCTGGACCTGGGCTTCGGCATGCACATTGTCTCGTGCATGAGGGATGTATGACCTTAAAACGCTACGCTGGCCAATCGGGTTGGCGAGTCTACTCTTTGAGAGATGCTGTAGTTCCTGAGGGCTTATGGTAGCGGCTTTGTTATCACACAGTCATCTTTTACGACTCCTACGGGAAGAGATGGGGTGGCGCTATTGTAAAGCCGGCCCACACCACACGGCCCTTTATAACAACTTGCCAAAATACCTGTAATGAGAAAGTTGTACGTGAATACTTCAGTTTTGTATAGTAAGTCATTAATAAGTCATACACTTATTAGCACGCACGTATAAACTTTATTAAAAATACAACAAGTTCTTAAGATAAAAGCCTCGTACTAAACAGCTTTCGCTCAGTGGTAGACGGCCATTTATCAGCGTCACCTATGCTGAGTTTTTTCGTCACTATTCGAGTGGACTGCCTGACGTCGGCAAGGAATGACGGCTCTCAATTTGTACCCAGAGCTCACATCTCTATGATTAATGTTAATTACACCACGATTTTCCCGCGGACAGCGATTAAGACAGCTATTAGACTATCTCCTGTGGCGATCATTACCCGTACTTTTTAAATGACCCAGCGTTTTCTCGCTGATGTCGTATAGTTTATAATAATAAATACATTACAATAGTACAATAGTATAGTACAATAGTATAGTATACAATAGTACAATACGAGTACAATAGTACTCGTAGTGTCATGTGGAGTAATACAATTTGACCTTTAAATGACCCAGCGTTTTCTCACTGATGTCGTGAAATTTATTATTGTACTCTTAGTGTCATGTGGAGTAATACAATTTGACCTTTAAATGACCCAGCGTTTTCTCACTGACGTCGTAAAGTTTATTATTGTACTCGTAGTGTCATATGGAGTAATATAATTTGACCTTTATCATTGCAATTTTATTTACTAACAAGCTTGACATACATATTACAAATGGAGATAACAAGATACATTATTTGAGGATTTCTCATGTCTCACAGAATTGGGCCCCTATTTGTTCAGTAATTGAACCGTCAGAACGCGGCATTGAGGCATCAAGTGACGCTGATGAAGGCTCGCGTTCCATAATATTATATATTATGTATTTTCTTTTGCTTTTCTTAAAGATTATGTTAACATTTGAAATATTAAGAAATAAATTTATTACAAAACATTAATAGCCAGTTCTTGCAATAAGACAAAGTAAACTGAGGTAGGTAGTAGACATAGAAAATAAATAATATCGAATTATGGGGTAAGGAGTTGTTAACGTAACACACCTGACCCGGCCACGGTCCACGCGTCCGTCACAATCCACTGACAACTTTTTTCAATGCCCCCAATAACCGTGAAATTCGATTACATCGTGTAGCGAGATGAAAACGAGAGTTTTCGAAAAAGATATTGCAAACTTTATTTAACAACTAGTTACCAAATTTATTTAACAATAACATCGTGTATTTTTTAACATTGGTTTAGATCGTTATATAATAATCGTTACTTTACTTCAATTTACCTTTTTAACGTTCATTGTGCCAACAATTACCGTAACAATCGTTTAATAGAAAATGTCTATAATTAAATACTGAATTTTCAAAAGAGATGTTTACCTAATACTTAGACAATTATAAAACGCTTAATTTTTAGAAACAGTATACCAATTTTACAATCAATTTACAATTAGACCACAACATAAAACATTTTTATTACAGTTTCTATAGTCGCAGGGTGTGTCCGAACATTTCCCAAATGCTGAATAGGTGGATTCCGTTTCTGATTCTGAACTGATTAACATGAAAATTTAATTCCATGAGTCTATTTTTGCAATCATTATTTTTTTAATTTCTGCAATTTTTTTATACAAATATGCGAAACACAAAGCAATATATATGCACAAATAATACGTACCATTACAATATGTAAATTAACTCAGAATTATTATCAGAATCCATGGTTACTGCTTTAAATGTTTGCAGCCACTATATTAGATATTTACACACATTTGGCATTTCCTCATTTACCTACTCCGTGGATATTTAGTTAAGCGTCGAGAAACGACACGCTCACATCGATTAAACAACATGGATATAATATAAATAAACACCGAAATTATTACTTCAAGAGGAAATTAAAAAATTAACAATCGATCGAGAAAAATTGTAATTAATACAATGTAACCATTAATACACAATAAGTAAACTTGTGTTAGAAGTCATAGGCAACAATAAATTGTAGAACATATTAAGTATATATTATATAAGCTGTCGGGACCTTTGCCTCGCCTTTTTCTGTGTCCTTTTTCATTCCTCGTTTAAAAACACGTCTTATCACTTGCTTGTCCGGTGCCCTTTTATAAGAGATACGGACGTAACCTTTAAACGGTGAACAGTATTTAATAAATAACTAAAATAAAATATATAGCTAAAAATCCGGTCAAGGCTTTGTAATTATCATGAAACATTTTTACAGGAGTATTACATAAACTTTTCTTTACGTTCAGTTACCATGTCATTCCTGTGTGCACTCCTAAACAGAGAAAGAAGTGTTATTAATCTTATGTTACAATTACACCTTTAAAATTACTTTAGGTTACAGATGGCAAGCATTATTCGAGTGTAGGAGAGGTGGAGAGGTGGCTCACAAGAACATAAACATAAACGATAAATACTCGTATGTATCTTCTAAATTTAAATAATATGACGACAGGCACACTACCTGTTAATCTTAATAAAAAATAACATAATAATAATTATTATATTATGTTTAGAAAATAATTATTAAAATATAACTACATTATTATATTATTCTGAAACTTTCAGTTCAATAATACGCTGACGTAACAACGCACACGACCCGTGACGGAGACGTGTCGTGGATGTGGCTGTCGCAGTGACACCACGTGACTTGTGTAGGCATTGAGTAATTTATTGTATAATAGTGTGAGGTAACCACTGACCCTACGACACCACAGCCCACGATTACAATAATCCGAGGGAATTGTAATCGTTAATTAACGCAGGAAATTGTCATCACCGGTTGTTACGTATGTGTGAATATGTTCACATCTGTGTCATAGAATTCTTTTTGAGACTATGTACTACTCCACATACTGTAATTAACTCCAGTCTTCTAGAGCGGCTAGGTTCATGAAATGAGTTTCAGTTTCTACAGGTGCGAACTAATAGTTTTTTTTAATGGCTTTAGGGTGGGTCGAAAATTATTTTTTCCGAATTTCGATTTGTAATACTGCGGGAAACATGACCTGGGTAGAGACTTAAAATCGTATATATTTATTTTTTATTTTTATTAACATTAATTACCCGCGCATGACGTTTGAAAATTCGGAAAAATTGTTAAAATCGGATTTATTTTATCAGAGTTTATTGTATAAACTACATGGCGTAAAATGATATTACATTCTTATATTCAGCGATACACGTAATACAAATAATAATCAAACCAAAATATTAGAATAATCGTGCGTATAGTGCGGGGGAAGGAGTGGGGAAAGAGGGCGTAAACTGTCGATCACGCGTCATTGTCTCAGTGCGCCTAATTAGTTCCGGGTGAAAGATCGCACGCATTTATCTAATTTTTTCGCTAATTTAAGTAGTTTTTGTTAGTTTTGTGACATTGTGCATCATGGAAATTTCAAATAATACCCGAATATCCACAAGTTGTCCCATTTTTGGTGCTCCGGAAGAAATTAACGAAAATCAACTACCTACTTACAAACAAGTTATGAAATATTACAATTTAGTAAGACATCAGCTTAAACTTGGGAACAATTCAAAAAAAGAGCCATCCATTAATGAGATATCTGAAATAGTGTCATCTAAAGTTAAATATTTGTGGAGAAAAGCGTCTATTCCTACTGTGTCTCATAATCGTGTGATGCAATTGATTAAAAGTTACCACGCGAAGTGTAAAAATTTATTAAAATCTTTGAAGCGTTTATCAGAAGAAAAGATTCAAGATTTTCATAGAAATTCGGAAAGACTGTTTGATTTGAGTTCATGTAAGTGTAAAGATTTAGAGTTATGCAAATGTTCCAAAGACCAAAAGGTTCCTAAGGAAGAACGAGCTTTTTTAATAGATCAGAGAACAGAGAGAAAAATGATTATGGGAACTGTTGATTTATTGACAAGTAAGAGGAAAAGAAAACTGAGTGATAGAAAAATTAAGCTCAAATCCTATTACGATTCTAGCGTTTGTGAACCAGGCCCTTCTCATGAAAATCCTAATACCTCAATAACGACTGGAAGTAGCGATGAAGAACAAACTTTGCCCTCAAGTTCATCAAAACCAGTATCAAAAAAACGTAAAATAACATCTCTCAAGAATTTGTCAACAATCTGTGACCGATACGGGATATCCGACAGAGCAGCTGCTGCTGTCGCTTCTGCTGTTTTGCAAGATGTGAAAATCAACAACGAAGTAATCGATAAGTCGAAATTGCGACGAGCGAGACAAAAATTACGAAAAGAAACCTTATCTCAAGGCCAACTAGATACTATTCCTGCCTTATTTTTTGATGGACGAAAAGATAAGACCCTGAAAATTGTTATGAAAGGGGGAAAAAAATACCGCTTAACATCCGTGGAAGAACATATTTCAATAATTAAAGAACCAGGATCAGTTTATGTCGGATATGCCGTTCCAAGCCATGGAACTGCAAAAGGGTTGGAGTCAGCTATCTTTCAAACAGTAACAGGTCAACTGAATATGTCTCTAGAGGATACTCTTGCCATAGGTTGTGATGGGACGGTAACCAATACGGGCAAATACGGCGGAGTCATACGGCTTTTAGAAAAGCGTTTACACCGACCACTTCAATGGATCATATGTCTTTTACACTTAAATGAACTGCCCTTAAGACATTTATTTGCAAAACTTGATGGCACCACAACAGGACCTAATACTTATTCAGGTGCTATCGGAAAGTTATTAGATGATTGTGAGAAACGCTCTGTTGTCGTGTTTGAAAAGATAGAAGGTATGTTACTTAACATTTCAAATGTAAAAGACCTCAGTTCTGATCAACGTTACCTTTATGATATCACATCTGCCGTCATAAGGGGTAAGTGCTCTCCTGATTTGTCTAATCGCTCTCCGGGAAAAATATCGCATGCCAGGTGGCTAACAAAGGCCAACAGGATTTTGCGCTTATATGTGTCTACTGAGATACCTACAAACGAACTGAAACAACTCGCTACTTTTGTAGTTAAAGTATATGCTCCTATTTGGTTCGAAATCAAATTAAATCCGACATGTAAAGATGGAGCAAGGCACTTTTGGAAGTTGGTATTTTATTCTCGATATCTTCCGCAAGAATTGAAGAGTGTTGTTGATCCTGTAATAAAACGAAATGCTTTTTTTGCGCACCCAGAAAACTTGCTCTTGTCTATGTTATCTGACGAACAAAAACATGTGAGAGAACTTGCCGCTAGACGCATTTTAAAGGCAAGGAAACCATTTGAATCCCTTCAGCTTCGAGTCTTTGAAGTGCCTAAGATAAATTTAAACGCTTCGTCTTACATCGATTTGATAGACTGGCAGCAATCTTACTCGCAACCACCTATATTGACCAATGTTCCGGATGAGACTCTTCATTCCCTAGTTGAGTCAGATGGTGATGATGAAGTCCTTTTTCTGCGGATACCATGTCATACTCAAGCTGTGGAGCGGGCTGTAAAAACAGTAACAGAGGCATCTATGCAGCTTTGCCACAAAACAGCAAGAGAAGCTTTAATTAAGAATAAAATTATTTCACGAAAGCTTATGCCTAAGTTCGAAAGTAAGAAAGATTTTAACGTGATTTGAAGATATTTTATTTTTATTTTGTCTTATTATTTGTTTATTTTTCTGTCTTAATAATAAAATTTAGTCCAAAAGTATTTTATTTTATTAGTTTACGTAGTTGTTTTTCCTGTGAGCCACGAGAAATAGATTTTCAAATAATTCACAAAAAAATCAAAAATTACAGTTTTTCAAACTCAATGCGCGGGTAGAAGGGGTTAAACTAGAAATTTTTATTTTCGTTATTTTTTCATAATTGGATGTGGGTCACATTTTTTTTACTATTACAAAACGTATTGGACAATTTTATTTTTTTTCCATACAAAAGCGACCCACCCGAATGTATATGTTAGTTGTACTAATCCACTATCGCAATCGACCACCACTCAAAGGCCCATAATTACCACTTTAATTTTATATATTTCTAGCCCAATAAATAAAATTCTGTTATTTGTTCATGAACCTTCAGAAGTAGTCAGAATCAATGCCAAATAAATGATCGCAAGCTAAAGTACGGATAAAAATCGAAAAGCCACTTACATTGAATTACGCAGCGGCAATTAGATACATCGCTTCGGCTTGTCAGTATCGACTATCGACGCAAATGCACCAATAGTACAACAGTTGCAGCAATATTACGTCACTTTATGATCGATCATATTTATTCAATACATAAATAAATATGAATAGACAATAAACAATAGGACAGTTTCATCTCATGACATTGATCTGGATTATTTAACGAACACAGAGTTTGGACCAAGTCAATAAAATAATTAATTAACTTTCCTTTTCATAAAATGTCATACTCGTTTCATCAGAGACACCAGACACGCCACAGTCATTACGTTTTACTTAATATGATTTAGGTATTTGCAGAACATTATTGTTAATTCGCTCTTAAAAGTCGAACGACTTTATAAATATAAAGTACATAAAATTAGCTATAAAATATTTTTTTTATCACCACATTTTCTAGTTAAAGTAGTCTGGATTAAATGTAACCACATCGGTAACAATTAAATTACCAGTTTTGTTAACTTGTTTGTTAATTAACTTATTCTAATTGACTCTATTTGAAAACTCGAATAACATTTCCGTTCTAATATGTCTGCTTTCCTTGTTTTAGGATACAGATTACGAGTAACAGAAAGTGAACATCTTTAAACTAGAAGTAATGGGTGAGTCAAATATTACGAATTCCATTTATAAATTGACATTCATCATTTGTTCAGTTCAATAGGATGAACGATAATCTCCAACAAACATGAGATGATTGATTAACACGCTGATGACCTTGACTGAGTTAACAACTATGTCTCAATCTAATTATTACAGATCAAACTTACATCAGGTGAGTAGTACATAGTACCACACGCTAAGAAATAACAATGTATTTACATCAATTATTTATGTTTCAACAAGATAGACAAAAATAAAATCATGTGATATGTATCTAATCTCGTGCAGCAAATGAGATGTCGATAAATATCGTCGTTGATAATGAATAATAAGTGTTGTGGTGGGCGGGAGAGGTGGCACCTGTTCATTCATGAGACATGCCGAGGTGAAGCCGTAGAGGGGGGAAGGTCCACGTTCGCCCCCGCTTCGTGACTCCGACCATTACTAATTTATTTTAACAACGTTTATCTGGTGAAGAAGAGGAGCCTCCTCTCTCTAAAACCTAATAATATTTAATAAAGCAATCGTATCCTGTGATCCATTAGCATTACTGAAGAAAATAGCTGCTTCATACAATATTTAGTACCTATATCTATTCCTAAGAATAATAAGCGTTATTATTCTAAGACCTATTCATATATCCTTATGACATATAGTTATATTCGTGACATAAATGCTAAAGCATTCTGGCTCAATTCTGGCTCTACTAACAGTGGTTATTCTGTGAGTGAGCCAGACATCGTGTCACTCGTTCACACTTATTATTCAGAAGATTAAAGGCTATACGTTGGTAGATGTCACTGAGAAACGCCCACCACTCGTCTCGATGACGACGGATTAATAAACACACAACAGAGCGGCTGTAAACAGTACAAAAGCAACAGCTCTAAGATAAAAGAGGACATTAATAAACTTACGAGAGAGGGCAACTTGTTCCTTGCAGCATGTTAAGACAAGGCTAATGTCAACATTAGTCTGTTCTGTACACTACTCCAAGGGGATGAGATAGGATACTCTACGCAAAGTACAAGTAAATAGGTTATTTTTATTTCAATATCCTTTCTCACCCGAGCAGGCCGATTTAAATTATTTAGATACTCTTAATATTTCTGATAAATTATTGAAGTAATGATCAAAGCAATTGAGTCGTGCTCGTGTCGACTATTGATGTTGATTGATGTAATTTTCAATTGGCACAACTGTATAATTAGCCATAAGTTTCCACGTGCTGAGTGCAGAAGTGGAATGCTGTCATAACCAAGTCTCAAGGCGAACTGCTGACATCATCGGTTAGGGAAATACCGTATTCTAACTCAAACTTCATAGGTACCTTGAGGTACCATAGGTACATGAAGAAAACCTATCTTGAATTTCCACGAGAGACTGAATGGCGCCAATTGGCTTAATTTGGAAACATATAGACGTGTTTATGATAATTCTTCATAAATAATCTATTCATATATTCTCTCCCAACTCACAAACATTCCGATTTACAAAATAGAAATACGAAATTTGAATATTAAAATGTAGTTCAGTAATTGCAAAACGGTGTCGTGTGACAGAAACTTTGGTTTCGAGTGAGAAATCAAAATTGGAGGTCGTACCTAAATGTCGAAATTAGCATTTGCATTGTTGGTTATACTGGAGTACCTACCTTTTATTATATATGTTTTATACATGCATATTCAAAAACATTTTAGTAAACTACTATTTTATATGAGTTTTTTCTCTAGAAATTAGATCCTTGTGTTGTTTGGTATTGATAGTAGATTTTAGTCCATTGCTAATGAAATAAATACTCAAACAGTATGATAGGTGCTTGACTGAAGCACAATAGATCTGCAGGCGTCGCCCAACTAGACGCAGTCTGTACACCGATATAACCAAAAAATGCAGTCAACATTTTATAAACCCCGCTGGCACAATAGCTGAGGTTTATGGAATCATCGTCTTAGTTGTATTTCCATCCCGGTTTTCCCACATATAAACATCCCACTAGGCAACAATCGCCGTTCTGCTTCCTAGATTTTACACCAATCTCCAGTTCTAATCGATAGTTCGGTGTTAAAAGCTGATGATAAAAACAAAGCCAAGACATTGTTAACTTTGATTGAAGCTTTCATAACTTTTATAGTAAATAGTCAAGCATAACGCAATTTTAAAAACAGTTAATGTTAAACTAAGTGCAAGTAATCGATAAATGATACCAATCGATAGTGACCAATAACGTCTCATTACAGGACAGAAGCCTCCCCTTGAAATCACAAGGGGGTTTCGGATCATAATTGCAATAGTTATACATAATTGTAACTTAAGACATAGTTCATTACCCGAAAACAGTTAATCATCGATAAGATGAGTATTGTACAGAGCCGCGGCACTGCACATTTGGTAATTTAAATAAATTCTACAATGGTACATACATTAGCAAATCAATAAAGAACATTAAAGCTAGTCTATGTTAACTATTTAATGACACTTAATTATAAATGATGATTTTAAAAACTTTCCGACAATTAAAGACAACAAATTCAATTAGTAAAATTATATATAGTAAAATACGTAATTACATTGAAATTTGTGTCCAGAATACAGAATTTAATAAATATTTTTCCACCGATGGGCCACGTGCGTGCTTACCGACATGTAATATGTGGCTAAAAATGTACTTATATAAGTATATGATGAAGAGTGAACACGAGCTGTCATATGCGGTAACCGTTCAATAGAAGGTGACAGGGACATTTAACACCCTCTAATTAGAATTCAATTCATAATAGGTTTTATTTCAAAATACTTTATGCCGGTAAGCACCTTGAATTCCGGAATTTTATTTTAAATTACTCAACGTTAGAACAAAAATAATATCCACGATGCATAAATCGTGAGTTAACTGTTTGGAAGCGACAAAAAGTACGCACCATTTATTTCAATATGTTCCGCACCGCGGATCATAAATTCATATGTCAACTGAATCGTAGACTCAAATTGGGTATTTGTGGGTACTTCTTATCTCTCTCTACACATTATGCTTCATCTCGTGGAATAGAAAACAGATTTGAAGGAAGAAACAGTTTGAATACTTGGTACAAGGAGTCTTACCCAGTCAAATTTTTAATCCCATGCAGTAAAAGCTGCCAACTCCTTGGTTAGTAAATTTCATTAGTCTTTATTAGAACGTGCGTTTTGTCTTTCATCTGTGTCTACTACTGACATGTCTATTTACTGTCACAGTAAACTCATTCATGTGTTTGCCTAAGAACTTTCTAGATTTTCTAAAATGTGAAAATTTCATATAAAAGCAAATAAATTTTATTTTAATAAACATCTGACTTAAGCTTCTAGACTCGTGACTCTAAAACCCGATGACTAGCGTGACATTTACATTTTACGCCAGGTAGAGACACCTTTGTTATTAAATAGGTATTAATTCTAATTAATGGGGCGTGTGGTCTGCAGCTGTTCAATGCACCTGCACTTGCAGACTTACCATACAGGACGATGGTCCCTGGTAACCTTTCGATTGCCTTTGATGCAGGCAGATGCTCTTTTAGAAGGAGCAGATGTGAATACCGTTAGAAGGTACTTTGCATAAAGTTGGTAACTACCTTAAAGCTGTTGACTTTGAGTCCAAAATTAATGAACGATTCTAAATTATTTCTGGAACAGCAAAGTCATTGTTTTTAATCAAACCAAAAAAATACCCTGAAAATTATTAAATTACGAAAATCAAAGGAAAACGAAATACTGTAAGAAAATTTATACGGGATCGAACCTAGATCCCACGGTTATTGACAACCTGACCATTAGACAAACTGGAATGCTAATCTTTGTAATTTGGTCCATCTGTGCAAGTTCGTTGATTCCAGTGACATCTGTTTTTCTTTTAAATGCAATTACACGGCGCACTTAGGGGCAATTCTCAGGAGAATGCGGACGCGGGGTGAGGTGACCGTTATACCGACCAAGCCACCGCCACCGGCACCGGCACCGACACCGTACCCACCGTAATTAACCACAACCCGATCTTGTATCTTTAGATTGCGAACTGGATCTAGTAGAATAAAACTACAATATTGATTTATCTATGCGATCTTTAGAAACTTATCGGGTTGCACCTTTAAACAAACTATTATATTTTATTTAAACACAGTTACGCGATTTATAGCAATTGCAGCAATAATTGGCAATACCTACTATATTTTTGCAACGTTAAAATATTCATTTATATTTCCTATATATTTGGTTATGAATTGACAAAATTTAACGTGACTATGTACTTAACATATTGGTAAGAATCAGAAAGTAGAGTAAATAGTTCTCAAAAAGCTCAATAAATAACTTACTTAAGTAACAACATCTTGATCATGTGATGAGAAACAGCAAGCAACTTAACAACTCTTTTCAACTTAATCATCAATTGAATCAATTCAATTTCTATCAAGTGAAGAAAAAATCTAAGGCGGAGGAAGGTCTGAGGCTCAATTCAGATCCATTTCACCATTTCAATAATTTCGTCCCGTTCGGGTTCTGTAAAATGGTTCTGAAATGGCTGACTCAGGTTATCTTGACTAAAAAACCAACGAGAATAATAATATTGTTGTTGGTTTTTAGTACCTGAATAGTTAATAATTTAGTACCTGTACATAGTACAGGTACTAAATTATTGTTCTTAGCAGCAGTGTCAAAAGTTAAGATTGCCAACTTCTGTTCAACGGTACCCTAAAGACCTAAGAGAAGAAATGACAACAAAGTCAGCTTAGATAGCTTACCACAATGGTTTCTCTCATCCACATCTAAATCTACACTAAGAGACATCGAACTTGAGCTCAAAATATCAGTACCGTATATAATTATTTCACGCAAGAGTGCGGAAAACTATTCCACAACATGTGCTGGGTTGATTGGACAAATAAATATACACCCTTTGTATGCATTTGTACATTGTAAAATAACTATGCCGGTACAGGAATATCTGTGCAGTTATAAATTTTCAAGGGCGCCGAAAATGCGCTGCGCTCGTGACGCCCACGCCCGCCGTCGATTTAGCACGTTTAAAACAACACTACGAGTATTATAGTGTTTACAGATAATGTAATGTTAGCTTTGACGCACGCCATTCGGAATTTAACTTCTATAGTTGTGAGTTATTTACATTTCAAATATTGTTATGCTTATGCACGTATTCTGCAACAAAACGAATGGCTCAATGACAAAATTTAATTTAATGGCAAATCACGATCAACACAACAAACTATTTTTGAATAACCGAAATAAACGTTTTTTAATTACTAAGAATGTGAACACAATGTCGACGGACGACACCTATATTTTTATTGTCACCGGAGAACCTAACCGGGTTTCTTTAAATTTGCTGCCATCGATTTGCAGCCACTTTCAGTATTTCTGCTGGTCATTTAATTATTTTCCTATTTAAAACACTCACCTGTATGTACTCACAAGTACTCACAACAAGTACAACTGTACTCACAAGTAATACAACTGGTTTTAAAATAGGTAGTATGTTTCTAAAAACTACAACATTTTATGAGCAACAAAAACAAAATTAATAGTAACAAAACGTCAACTTATTGTACAAACACAATAGGAAATAGAGTGGTCGAGCCTCTATTTTTCTCTGCACTTGAAATTGGTTTTAAATACTAAATCTTTTTATAAATTACGTAATAATTGAAAATGTTAATATTTATCACCATAAGACGAGCTTAGTCTTTGCCTACCTTTAAAAGGCTAGTTAAAGATTATTATTTAACTATTAACTCACTTTGTTCTTTATTTTTTAAACAATAAAGTGTATTATTATTATTATATAAAGTGAATAAATCGAATTATAAAAATGATCTGTTATATATTTTTTTATAATTCACTTCACTCACTCAAAACACAAATATCCTTTGATAAGAAAATATAAAAGGCGTAGAACTTTTTAGAAAAAATCTAATAGTATTTTATCTAAAGTATATTAGGGTGATAGTTACTTTAGAACTAACATTTATCTCGAAGATGTGAGGTTTTATGTTTGTAAAGAGTATAAATATCCATTAGGGATCATAGTAATGTCTCTCCTACATTAGGGATAGCGGTCACGCATTTTTATGGTCTGGTTTTACTTAAAGACATTGCACCTACGCAATAAATGGCGTCACTATTGAATAAAAATACCAAGGTACCTACTTTGAACTATGTAACAACACTTAACAGTAACCCAATCTATACATATGGTAGAATCGTAGCAAAGCCTTGTCTGTACATTTAATATTATTCTTTGAAAAAGTCGTTGCCGTGTAATGCACGAAAGATACAAAGTCGAAAACAAAAAAATATAGAGATTTTGTCTGTCTGCCGGTCTATCTGTCTGCTTGAGCACACATCACCCAATAATCGTTGGATGGTTTTTAATGAAACTTAGTATAGTTATAACTTATGTGCCGTGATAACGTTTAAGATGTTTTTTAACCAGATCGGATCAAGCTGACCGCACATACTCTAACACTAACGTCTACGCGCACGAAGTCGCGGGCACTGCTGGTTTCGTGTAAACCTGTAACGTCTCATTCCACTCACGCATAGTGGATCATCTATCAATTTTCACACATACGGATTTCTCACTATGTTTTCCTATGCCGTTATACTTGTGATAATCGAAAAATTCATACATAAGTGAAAATTTAATGGTATAGAAATTAAACCTCGCGAGTCGAAATTCCGACTACTAAGTAATTATTTATCACCGCTGTTTTTGACCATTTACTATTATTATTTAAATTGATGAATGATGTGATTGATGATATATTTCATTTATTTATATAGTTTTATATACAGCATAGTATTTAATTACTAAAATCAGATGGCAATATTTGTTATAATTTACGATCTCATATTAATATAAATTATTTGTTTAGTTCCAGTATGTCAATGGTTTAGAGTTTAGACAGATGTTCGCTGTCGTATTTAAAGGTCAGCTTTCCTGAGATATACTCGTATTTTATTTGTGTACTCTTTCTTGTGAATATACGATATGTTAAGCAATTATTTTCAGATTTTAGTGTTCAATACTAAAATATGTAAATGTATTTTAATCCTGAAAATGAAAAAAAATTATGTAAATGTCTTAAATAAATAAAACTATTATTGTTAAAAAAAATCTAACATAATAAGGGAGAATAATTAAACTCTATTGTTTCTGTACTTTTTCTTATGAATACACGTTAATTTGAAGCGATTATTTTCTGATTTTGTTACATGTATAACATAATAAAGGGAAAAGTTCGAATGAATTATGCTTACACAGGATCAGTGCAGGGTAATTATGCTTACACAGAATAAGTACAGTGGCTATATAACGACTATACCTAAAATTGAAACATCAAAAATTGCGGATTATTCTGGTCTGCCACTACCCCCCCCCCCCCCCCTCCCCGTCTGACGCCGACGGGGACAGATCGAACTTTTCGTTTGATCTTTTCCCATTTTGTCATTATGGCACAGACTGGATTTTTTAAAGTTCGCACTGTCCTCTAGACATATATTTTACTGTTGGGTTAAATAAATATGTATAAAAAATTGTGTTTTTTTTATTGTAGATTGTAGAGATATCAGTCGTAGGCACTGACTTAGGACAGATGAGGATCTGTCCACTAGTTTTCATGGTTTAATCCTATAATGTCAAAATGTTACTTACCGTCATATTAATACACGTAACATGAACGATTACGTAACACGAAACGATACACGTTGACACGAAACAAATGTTAATATTACTGATTAAATTATTTTAATTAAGTGTCTATTAATATCTTGGAATACCTACAAATATCTTGGAAAGAACATTTTAGAAAGAACATTGATTAAGGATCAAAATGGGTATGCAAAAGTTTAAAATTTTGATCTGTTCGATCATTAAAATCATACGTGATAGTTCATACTCATATATTGAAAACGAAAATATGAAAAGATTATGTATTAATAGGGAAAACTACTATTATATTATGGGACGACGGCAAACTGTGGATTCTCAAGAACGAAACTACAAACCATTTTTCAATATTCAGTGTTACATTTATTTATAACCCGGGGCCCCGTCAGTTAGTTCACCGCTCGCCCGTCTCGGTACCACGATTCAACTACCCGATGTCATAGAATTTAAATTATTACTCATTCCACCCAGATAACCAACGAACACGTTCTATTGAGATTCATAACTTTCTGAAACTATCATCTGATCTGAATCTCAGATACTTTTATCTACTGTGGTCAATAAATGTTCTAAAAAAAGCTGTGTGCAATGACAGTTCAACAGCTTCGTCAAAATAGTGAATTATCCGAATAAACCACAATAGACACGGGGTCACTCGAAATCTATTGAAATTAGTCCGAAACAACTCCTTAGGCTATTTCTCACTCCGAGCTTGTAACTACAGGGCATCGAACGGAGTGAAAGTTTGTGGGACAACGAGAACGAGCCCGTACCTTTACAAATATAATTTACAGACATGTTTTAAAGAGCTTGCTGTAACTCCGAGGCATATGGGTGAAAGTGTAGCTAATTAAATATGTTTAACTCGTTTTATTTTAGTATCGCGAGCGTCGCGACGCGCCGGCAACATGCATCTGCGTCAGATTCGATTTTATTTGCGGCGTCTCTACTATAAATATACCCCCATGTGCGTCCGTCTGCCGTACCGTCTCCTTGCAGCATCAAATTGTTGACAGAGTTAGAAATAAAAATATTACGACGCATTTTCTCTGGAAGTCATAACTTTTAAAAATGTGTAAAAATTTTTGAACGCTTTAGCGCAATATAATTTATGTTTAAGTCTCCACTTAACATAATATCGCACACCGTAAAAAGTTTATGCACTGAACGTAGTGAAAATAGTTCTGGTGACTTACTCGTACTGTAAATTTGACAATATTTCGCTTTTATGAAACAAAAATCGTCCTCGAAAGTAAAACGTACCAAACTCGACATATGATTGACACTTTCCGAGGCCACTGCAAGGAGTGTGTAAAGTTGCTTTTTTGAAATACAAATCTTAACGTGTACGTTGCAATTGGATACATTCCATTGGTTACATGTGACAGGGCAATGTTCCAGCTCTGTCTCGTTAAGTTGTAACGTAAGCTTAACCACAAGTCGGTATGAAGTAGAGTCAGTAACATTGTCCTGATGGAAATGCTACCGCACGAACTTCTCGTCAGACACCATGTAACCTCACTGAAGTGTATCCTCCTTACTCATTTCTCACATAATTAGCGAAATGAAACCAACCGTGTTAGCATCATTCGCAGAAAAAAATATTTTAACTGAATTCACTGTGAGCAATAAAAAAAACCGTTTCGATAAAAAGAGCAAATTTCATCAATATGAAAATTCGGGCCTTTATATTCTACAAACTCCGTATTAAAATTAAATGAGATATCAGAATTGCAGGCGGGCGTAATCTCCTTTATATGCTAAATAGCGGCGTCAGTGTATACATATAATAATTTACCCAAGTTATTGCATCGTTCAGCCACTTCAGTGCTTATACCTACGTACGACAGTTTTAAAGTAGGGGTGAAGTAAGACAGTGCGTGTCGTGCAGACTGGCGCCGTCTGGCCGGCTTTGGATGAGTCACAGGGCTCTCCGCTCAGCGCAATAAGCTCCCCTTACCTATAACAACTAGCGTTTACCCCTTAATTGATGCCGGGTATACCCCCTGCTAACAGTGCGGATATCGATTAACTGCAATAAAATTTAAGCGAATGAAAAAAATATATTTGAAATTAAATACTGTAAAGACGAAACTATTTTCATTCAATGGAATGGACTATTTTTAGCCTAGTCATTTTTTTGAGATATTCGCGTTTTTCACACATATTAATTTAATAAATATATTACCCGTTGTTATTACAACAGCCCGTGACCATGGACGGTGTAAACCCAGTTGAAACGTCCAGTAAAATAAAAAGGTAAACGTACCTACACGTTAAGACCCTTTTAATAAATAAATACCTTGTTACCTTGTTTCTGAGATTGTCCTACAGGAATATGATTGTTCAAACACTTACTTATTCCGCTTTTAATATGCGCGTAATAAAATGTATTCTGCAATTCCGAGAGATATGAATATGTAGCAGTGACTGTCACAGCCTGTCGCGTGACATTCACCCTTGCACGCCCTCACACGCAAGGAAATTTTAATACCCCATTTATGTCAGCCTCAGCTCGTCCCGTTTTTGTTAATAGCCGCTCACTACAATAATTACACCCCTGTAAAAACATGAGTCAGAAAAACAGGTATACTTGCAGAGATTTAACGCTGGATATAAAATGGACCTACAATATAGTTCAAATATATTTTTCTCAGAAGTGTTTACAGTGAAAACCAATATTACTGATAAATTTTATATAAAACATTCTATCCCAATATTTTCTTAGGTTTTCGCGATCACTATACATAGCAATTAAACACTTTGCAGTGGACGTGTCCAGTCACCCCGTGACCACGTCCATTGCAAAGTGTTCGAAACATCGGCATATAATTAATGTTAAATATACGCGATTTAAACCGTTCAAAGTTGTTTAATTGCTATTCCATCCCAATTTCTAAATCTCCAATACTGCTTTGGAGAAAAAATTAAATAATAATAAAATATATGCAAGCTGTTTTTTTAACTTCGTAGATTTGTTACAACTGTTTTGGTATGTTTGCGAAAACGTTTTTCTTGGCGTGATATTTCCTTAGAGATGCAAAGCAATTTTCTGCAAGAGATAACCTCTGTGTAAACGAGTTTTCTAACACACTATTTGTTTGAAAATATACCGCATGACAACGGTTTCTGTTAGATTTTAATTTCTTTTATACAGATACGAGTTTGATTTATACGAGTTACCAACATTAGAGATGTTATAAAATTGCGTTATACGAAAAACGAACCGGTAAAATCTTGGCTATGAAGAATATGCGCCTAAAAATAAAATAAACTAACATTGAGCATCTGGCTTAATAAAAAAGCAATCGAAGCGTTTAAAGTTTGGAGAGGCGATCTCAACAAAAGCTATTTATTCGAAGCTCTGAATTTCTGCAAACAGTTCAAACGGTTAAATCAAGCTTTCAGGGAGCGAAACAAATAAAAATGTCCCGCTGAAATGGTTATAGTGAGAAATGGGCGGACACTAAACATGTTAGTGCCGCCGTAAAACAGCATGTAACTACTCGTACATTTTGTTTGTTCAAGGAAGTGAATGTATTGACATTAAATTATTAGCTCCATTGTACATGAAATACAAACATATATTTTCAAAGATATCTTCACTGGAATTATACTATACTTAAAAACAAATGAAAAGTTAATTGGAATTAGTCACATAAATGTTACAAATTGAATTTTACAATGCCTCAAAAAGTATCATGCGAACGAAAACGGTTAAATAAAGTACAACTTTGCCGATTTCACACTCTATATTAAGAATATAATTCCATTACTTCTTAAATTTATTTTTCTTATTAAAAAAATAACATAAAAGTTGTTACAAAAATCTGTTTGGTTAACTCAAAAGCGGTTATTTGTATGTCCTGTCGATAAAATTACTTAGCACTTTCGCAGTTTTTGCAGTGAACACAGACTATTCAGTTTGTAAATTGTTTTTTTCTTTTTAAACTACTTCGGAAGTGCGAAAAATATCGAGATAGAAATTTGCATGTCGATGTTAGTAAGTAAACAAGAAACAAAAAGTGGCCCCTCCAGCGGTCGTGGCAGTTGACCCACTTCTAACGGAGCAAAATGAGCTTTTTATGCATTTTCGCTCTAATAATATTTTTTATCAAAAATGGGTATTATTTGATAAACAAACTCAAACCATAGTTATTGTTTAGTAGAGCGGAGCGAGATCTTCGTGAAATTTTAACAGTATCATACAAAAATGATGATAGCAATTAAACAACTTTGAACGGTTTAAATCGCGTATATTTGACATTATTTATATCCCGACGTTTCGAACACTTTGCAGTGGACGTGGTCACGGGGTGACTAATTGATTTTATTTGTCACTTGAGTTATTAAGAAATTATTTGGACTACCGTCTGAAATTTTTTTTTTGTTTTTTTTCAGACGGTAGTCCAAATAATTTCTTAATAACTCAAGTGACAAATAAAATCAATTAGTCACCCCGTGACCACGTCCACTGCAAAGTGTTCGAAACGTCGGGATATAAATAATGTCAAATATACGCGATTTAAACCGTTCAAAGTTGTTTAATTGCTATGTATAGTAATCGCGAAAACCTAAGAAAATAAAAATGATGATCTTTGTAAGTAATACCTGCGCCTGAAGGTACTGGCACGATAAACTATATTCCAGGCAATTTATAACTATATATCTTGACAACTTGAGCTTTTACATTTCCAAGATAACGTTCAGGTGAAACACTTGAGTGGGGATCATGAAGCGTAACCCTAATAACCGCAGGGCTTGAGTCGAAAGCAAGATTAACCGAATTAAGGGCGGCGTATTACGCCCGCATCGACGCCAGCGGCGGTGTTCGAAGGTATTTCCCAAGAGAAGGCTAAATCACGCATTTCATGGTTAGGTACACCAGGTACAAACAGCTTACGGGTGCTCCGAATGTTCCGCATCGTACAAATTACCTTGGTAATTTATGTTAAAACAGTTACACAAACATTTACGGCCACGTAAACGTAAATCTTCCTACTAAAAGATAAATTTCAATTTAAAAAGTAATGCGAAAGGGTAATAACGTTTTATTTATTTTATCGTTATTTCAGTAACAACTGTAACAATGTCCGTGTTTGTATCTTTGTTAAACCAAAGAACCTCGGATTAAGTTCAGTCTCCGCAAAATTTATTTAGTAATAACGAGCTCAATTTGACCCTACAAAACCAAATACTGTTAATACAAGTTCTAGCTGTGGTTTTTTATAAGTATGATTCATAAATATCAAAAAATATACAAAATGACAAAAACAAAATATAAATATCCAAATAAACTCTCCTTCTTGTTTTATTTGGTCTAATTTATTTGATTTGATTTTAAGTACGTTATCTACGTTATCGCCGCTCTAGTAGTGGACTAGAGCCGTTCACATTCGTGTGATCGTGAGTTCAAATCCTCTAATAAATAGGGATTTTTTTTAAATTGTCTCTATCTCCGCGGTGACGCAAAACATCGTGAGAAAACCCGTGTGCTGGAGAAATAAAAAAAAATCTCGTGTCTGTGTGTTCACCAATCCACACTGAACCTGCGTGGTTGATTATGGTCCGGAACACCCTAGGCCTATCCCCTCCAGTAGGACATAATAGGCTAATACAAGAACAACTATACAATTTACTACGTTAACATGGTTAATTAAAAGTTTAGGTATAAGTACAGATGGTAGAAAATATGGATTGTAAATAGTTACAAACAACCGAGCGGATACTAAACCAAGCATTTTGTTACTATTTTATCTTCACAGGATTTTACCATAAAAATAACTATTGTCATAGCCAAACTAAATTATCAAATAAAACATCAAGGTATCCCAGCCTGAAGCTATAAAATACAACCAGTTGTCTGACGAAGGGTCGGATTCGGACATCGGGGTCATCCCCTAAGGTATCGAAGCTGCTAAAATATTGTATTATGTGCGTCAAATCAGCGGATTACGAAGTGCTTTTAGCTGACTTATGATTTCATTTTCGTGATGGACAAAAATCATAGAGGAACATTGTAAGGGCTTCAAACGATTCAAAGATTTATTTATTGTTGCTTCAACTCCAATGACTTGTGGCAAACGCGTACATTTTGACAATGCATTTGAAACTGCTAAATATTACCAAATGTGTCATTTTTTTAACATTTACCAGTTACCATCATCATAACTACCGCCGCCGCTCTTAGACTATTAAATGGACCATTGGATGAATTAAAGCGATTACTATAAAATGAATGCTACATCTATGATATGGTTGATAATAACTTATGATCATAATAATAGATATGGTATTATATTAAAGCGAATCAAAGGCTGTGCAGTGGATCGCGTTACTCTGTTTAAACGAAATAAGAGAAACATCACTTACCTACGAATACGACAAAATATTTCATAGATCACCAACTACTACTCATGCCTTGAAATTAGGGCTCACTATAGATACGAGTAGGTACTAGGAATGTTCAGAATATTCCTATTCCTTTTGGCGAATATTCGCCAGTTTTGAAGTCTTCGTATTCACACTCGTAATCGCGATTTCGGAAACGAATACTCAAATACTAATCGATTATACTCCGTCCACTATGTTATTTTCTATTTGACGTTTGCACGCCTCTCTACTTCCGTATTTCTTAACAGTCAAGTGAACTCGAAACAATGTCATACTTTATTGTTGAGGGCGAAGAAATAGTGGCGTTCTCTAAGTCATACACAGCCTATAAACTATATGATAATATAATAATCGAAAAAATAATATGCTTATATGTAAATAATTAAATAATAAGGGTAGAAAATGCACATGAATTGGTATAGATACATTACGATGACATTGGCCATCGGCTAAATCGGAAACACCTGAATGAGTCATTCATATCTATGAATTACCGTACCTCTAATTGCATACTTTATATCGAGATAAATATAAAACTTTATGAACATGTGCAAAGTCAGTGCAGAGAAATATATGAATCTGTTGTTTTCCCTTGAAAAACTAATGACAATACATCTTTACTAAACAAGTTATGAAGTCACTATATTGCTAGATTTTTTACATATTTCACTATAGCTTACATTTTTTCTACTTAGGTCCTATTTACTTATTTAGGTATATTTGCATACTAGATAATTAATGTATGATGTAGTTATTGGCCTTATTCCCGTTATATCTTAAAAAATCAACACCTATATATCAATCATCAGTCAAACATTACAGATAATTTATGAGATCTTTATAATTGTCGCTGTTCATCTCATTATCATAGTCTCCTGTTGTATCCTCAAATTTATACATTAATAAAGCCCCGGGAATAAATCCATTTTTACTGCCTGCGGATACTATAATGAAACGTTGTCCTGTAGAAATGGCTTGTTTTATACCTTTTACTGTAGAATCAGTCCAACTTTTACCTGTGATATGTGACGTAAGTTTCATTTTTTAATCTCTTAATCAAATCTAATAATTTTAACCATTTCAATCTTACATCATCCTTTTCCATCACACATTTCCTGTTGTTGTTAGTTTTAGTGAACCGATAACCCAACTGACGAAGTATTTTTCGTAATGTACTCTCGCATCCTTTGAAATCAATGTTTTCTTTTAGTTCCAGTTTTAAAGACTTGTGTCGGCACTTGCTTAAACCTCAAATGAAAATTATGCACAATACTTTTTACAACAGAGAAGTCAAAATCGTCAATATTCAATAAGATTTTTTTTAGTTTCTGATGAATTCGAGCTGTAGTCAGAAGCTCTTACAATTTTGCGGATGCTCTTTCGGCAAAGATCAGTTGCATCACGAATATACAACAATGAGTTGTTAAAATAGATTTCGCAGACGTATTTTTAAATTTTGTTCCTTCAGTTAAAAAGGCTGTTCCGTAAAGTGTTAGTGAAACCAAAAATAATAAGTGTATCAAAAAATATTTAAAGTTTTTCAATACTCCCCACCAGCCTCTATGCACTTGTTCATTCGACTGAACCAGCTTTCGAAACATTTTGAAAAAGATTCTTGCGGAAGGTCGAAAAATAGTCGCCTAAATGTATCGACAGTCTCATCCGAAGTCTTTAATCTTCGTCCACGTGGCATTTTTTTATAGTGGGAAATAAAAAGAAGTCGCACGGTGCCAAATTTGGGCTATAGGATGAATAGGGTAACAATTGCACCCTATCCATCTTTATGAAAGCTACTCTTATAGTTGACTGTAGTGGATAATAATGTGGATTTTTACGGCGTTAGTGAAGGATTTTCACATCCATCACAACATCATTACAATGTTGACAGGATACCTTTAAAAATTAAATATAGAAATTTAATAAGACGAAAGCAAATAAGTATATACGTATAAAATCAATTATGTATTGAAAAAAATATTTTGGGGTATTAGTAGCTCTATATATTTATGAATTCGACGTTTGCCGAACATACTCGATTATTCCCGATGGCCAATGTTCCCGTGCAAGATCTGTACCTACTACTGATGCGGATACTATGAGAAGCAATTTTCTTACGAACTTCAATGCATCGTGTTATAATGAAAGAATAATCTTATGGATAAGTACCTACTTTTATGTTTAGAGTTACTGTATAATGTTACATATTGTAGTTTATTGGAGTAAACTTTATCAGACTAATCTCAGGATAATTCTCCTATGTCCATGGTAGAACTGTGCAGGTATCTCCACTCTAGGTCGCGTAATTAATAGGTACCGTAGTATGGCCAGAGCCGTTTATTAAAATTAAACGGGCCTGGCGTGGAACTAGGAAGATTAATGATCACTTGAATACAGAGAGTTATGTAAAGAGCAAATGGAGCGGGGTCCGACGATCTCCGTCCTGGCATCAATCCAGAATCACTTATCTCCCCTATTTAGTTATCGTATAGGTAAGTTACATAAAGATTAGTATGTGTAAAATTAGTATGGTTTAGTTTCAGAACAGCCTTTGTGGCTTAGGTTTATGCAAATATATCTATAGTATGAATATTTCATTACATTAGGTTGCATAAAAATATTCAAGAGAGCAGACTAGTATTATGATTATATTTGTTGGTAAATTGTACATGCGGATAGATCAATAAATTCATAGAAAGATTTTTTAATGTAATTTTATTAAAAAAAGGTAGGTTGGTAAAGATTCTTCATAATAATTTCTAAAAAAATAGCGGTTAACTTACGGCTTTCTTAAAAAGAGTTAGCAGCTACTTTGTTTTTTCTTAAAATCAAATGTCTTTTTAATTCAATTATAAACGTAACGGCCATTTTCAGGTAAGCAGACAAAACCTGCCACCTGCTTGGAAGGGTCGCGAATATATTCCCCAGTATTAGTCAAATCATAACCACAGCTGTGTACTATTAATAATTATGTTAATAATGTGGGGAAAGAGAGATTTTCGTACTTACTTTCCGTTTTATAATTCAAATTCAAAAATGCGCCTGGGGTAATTTTTCTGTATAATCTGGTAGCACAAAAGTAGAGACTGCGGGTAAAATTATGGTGGAGACAATCTATATTAGTTAGTGAGATATATCTAGTACAAAACGTGGCGTAGCAGTCTATAGTCACTATCTTTAACTTTAAACACGAGGTTCGAACATTTTATTGTAGGTATTATTGAATTAATTACCTTTTACCTTACAAGTTCAAACGAGAGGTCGTTGCTGTTAAAATGGTAAATATAAGTTATAATTTATAAATGATCTTTAGATTTTGTCTAGGTGGCAACCGTACTTAAATCGCTATTTTTTTTTTATATAGAGAAGAGGGCGGACGAGCTAGCGGTCTCACGTGATGGTAAGTGTTACCGCCGCCCATGGACACCTGCAACACCAGGGGGTATGCGGGTATTATCTTTAGAAAGTAAAAGACATAATTTAATTAATTTAGTGTTCAATTATTGCATCATGTTTTACGATCCCTGGATACCTTGATGTCAACGTGGCTGCTACCACGTTTCGCGGTCGATAGCTATTTTCACTCACTATGGCGAACATTGACAAGTGTCTCTATTGTAACCACGAATACATTTGTAGGGAGGTTGAAACTTGGAATGCTCGCTATTGCTATGCTAAATGGCACGGAGTATAGTGTTTTGCCAGCGACGTCGCATAATTGGAACTCAGTTTCGCCCAGGAATTCGTTCTTCTCAAAAAATCCAATAAATATTTCAAAAATTACTGCAGTAATTTTTGAAATATTTATTGGATTTTGTATTATTGTAAAGGTTTTGTAATACTAATAACAATGAAAGATGATCTAGGGTGTAAAAACATAACAAAATATTAAAACCTCCCGAAATATATATACACTATACGGGCTACGTTACATAACAGAGAAAACATCGACCCGTTAATCCAGAGATTAGCGCAAACAAACATTCAGATGTTGTAGAGATAAATTGAGGTCTTTGAATACATAATATACAACATGTTTAAGCCAGCTTATCTCTAAAAAGAGGAAATGTTTTTGTTACAGGCGAGCTGTTTACGCCCCGGAAATTACTAACTGGTGTAACTTCAATATTCTCCAATAACGAAACCTGTGAGTATACTGTCTACGCCAACTGTTTACGCTGTACGCGCAAAATTTATTGTGATGTCTGAATATGTGAACACTTCACACCTTTTCTCACGGGGGCCGAAAGTAAGGCAAAAAGGAAGCACGTTTAACGTCGCTGGCAAAGAACCGACGTGTAATATACAATACAGTTGCTCCGAGACAAGTTGGTTAGAGTTCGCGAGCTTCAAGTTCTATTGTTCCCGACGGAGTGGAGCAAATAGGAAACAAGCAATAAAAATAGTTCCGAGCATCCGTCGGCCGGGGACGAATTCCGACCAAAATTACGTGAGCAAATTAGACATTCCAGGACATTGCCGCTAGAATAATTGAGGAGCCCCCCAACCGTTCGTTTGTTCAACCAAGAATAGTACTCGATGTGCATGTCACCTGTTATACTTAACGCAAAAGGTTAAGCTTTTGCTATGAAGCTGATGCACACTACACAGCATCTAAGCGTTAAATGCTTACATTCCTTCACGTTCATCTTTAACGCTTACCTCAACAAGAGACATTACAAAAACTTAAAGTCCATAACAATATTAACATAATAATTGAATTTGAATAAAATCACTACATATGTATATGTGTAAATAGTTTCTGCCATACGTTTAAAAAACCACTAAGAACTACATTATCTTATCATACTTAAACACAGCTGTACAATCTTGAATAGTAAATTTAGATCAAAAATCATGTAGTTACACCTGATTTCCTAACATAATTTAAAATTAAAACTACAAATATCATCAAGATAAGCTGTTATTTATTACCGCTACAACCTGTCGTCATTTAGTACAGCAGATAATGTTTTAAAACATAATCTATTTAATAAGATACAACCTGTTTATTGATTCGTCTTTTTCATGTTGTGTCAATATTCCTAATAAAAATTTATAAATTATATATTCGTAACTATCGTGTAGCAAATATAATAAATAAGTGATACAGTATATTTGAAATTAAATGTAATGCGATAGGATTGGTGGCAATTCATCCGCGTTAAGGCGGCATCAGCGTAGAGCTCTCTCTCTAGGACGATATTTCACATTTTTTTCGGTTTCGGCAGGGTGTATCCGGCACGCATGATCGCCCATAATGAAAACTATCTGATGGCCGCGACGCCTCGCACATCAATAACAATCCGCACAGATCCTCCGGAGTCCGCAAAAGCCACGCCGACTATTTGTCCGGGACTTTTCTCAGCTGGATATTCTCGAAAGTATACCCACTCTCATTGTGCCCCGGATTCCGAACGTTTCATATACCTATTACAAAGTAGCGTTTCGCTTTTCTCCAGTCACAACAAAATTAATGTATTTTCAATAGATACAGATAATTATTTGGAAATCATATAAATGTAGAATATATTAGTTATATTCAATGAGTCGTACACATTGTTATATTTAACAATGTAAAAGCTCTCAATAACAATTTACCTGTCTATTTAGGGACAGGTTAAGTAAGTTGAGAAGTGTGTAGATTGTATAACTACCTTGAAATGGACAGCGTTCGTTTCAAACCAAATGCGCGGAAGCCTGCGAGGCTCATGCGTTCGGGTCACGACTCCACACCAAATCTAAAATTGATTAGAAAAAAGAACATTCAGACCGGTCGCCGTCTAAAAACACAAACCCACTCGCCATTATATATAATATATTCATCATTTATGCCTTTCGTATCTTAGAATGATGTTATAATGACTAGTCAAACCACCGCACTCTGCAAAAAATATATATGAATAGATAATTGACATTACAGTATCACATGTGAGTATTAAACTGTGATCTACTTAAGAATGTATATTAAACAACAGATGTTAATTTAATAATAGTTAATAATACGAATAATATTAAAATTTTAACTATAAAGCCTTACTTATATCATATTTGTTAAAGAACACATATCATAACACGGTTACGAAAAATAATAGGGGTTAAAGTATGAAATTGCCGTTTTATAGTAATAGATACTTTGAATTGACATAAAACCTTCATGGTATGAGATTTTCGAGTGAAACTTTTTTCACATGATACCTATGAGATTCTTGTTTTAAAAAATGTGCAACATTCGATTTTCGACTTTCAATTGTTTTTTTTATTCAGCTTAGACGGGAAAGATGGATACTTCGAAAATCCGAGTAATCTTTGAATACGAGTTCCGACGCGGAACTAACGCGGCAGAAACGGCTCGCAATATCAATGCCGCGTTTGGAGAGGAGACTGCTAATGAACGAATCGTGCGTTTTTGGTTTAAACGCTTTCGTAATGGAAACTTCGACTTGAAGAAAGAAACACCTGGAAGACCGCCCACACAGGTGAATAACGCTGAATTGAAGGAGATGGTGGAAGTCGATCCGAGTCAAACTACCCAGGAATTAGCGGCATGGTTTAACGTTACCTTACCTACAATATTGACTCATTTGCATCAAATCAATAAGATAAAAAAATATGAAAAATGGGTGCCTCATGATTTGACTGATCTGCAGAAAGAAACGCGTGTTGAAACTTACGTTGCTTTGTTGAATCGGTACAGAAATGAAAGAATATTGGATCGAATTGTGACATGTGACGAAAAGTGGATTCTTTACGATAACCGAAAGCGAAAAATGCAATGGCTGACCCCAGGTCAAACGCCGCAACAGTGCCCTAAGGCAAAGCTTACCAATAAAAAGGTAATGGTAACTGTTTGGTGGTCTATTCATGGTATTATTCACTATAGCTTTCTCAGGTCTGGTCAAGCAATAACAGCAGATGTTTACTGTGCCGAACTTCGAACAATGATGGCGAAACTAGCAGTGAAACAGCCCCGACTCGTGAATCGATCTTCACCATTATTGCTCCATGATTACGCAAGACCTCACACTGCACGAGAAACCGTTGTAACTCTATAGGAGCTGCAGTTAGAAACCATACGTCATCCTCCGTACTCGCCAGACCTTGCTCCAACGGACTACCATTTTTTTCGTGATTTGGACAATTTTC
Organism: Sesia apiformis; assembly: GCA_914767545.1. Lineage (NCBI taxonomy): Eukaryota > Metazoa > Arthropoda > Insecta > Lepidoptera > Sesiidae > Sesia > Sesia apiformis. Next base: position 13,159,831 of record OU611948.1, on the reverse strand, counting down.
TACGTGGTAAAAAATTTTCTTCCCAAGAGGCAGTACAAAATGCTTTCACACAGTTTGTCGAATCTACATCCCCAGAGTTCTATCGCAAAGGCATAAATGAACTTCCGATTAGATGGCAACAATGTATAGATAATGAGGGTAAATATTTTGACTAAATAAATATGTTACATTTTAGAAATAAAACGAGTTTTAATTTTTCAGTACAAATCGGCAATTTCATACTTTAACCCCTATAACAAATATATTAAGCATGCATTATAACAAACTACCATAAAATTAAGCCTTGTAAGCCCATAGACAGGTATAATTATAATATATTACTTCAGTAGAAACACCTGCTAAGATTTAATTATAATGAATATTGCGTGAAAGTAATTAATGGGCCAGTATCTTTCGTCACGGAGTGTGAGTTCGATGTTTTAGTAATTAATATTCAAGTTAGAGTTAGTCGTGGATAACGCCAGTCAAACCAGTTGCACCGTTATCCGCCAGCTTCCTCATGCACATTGTTTGGTAACCAATAAAGCAAGGCGTAAAACCACAACCTCTCAACAACTAGTAATAAAATATACTAGTTTATTATGTTATGACAGTATTAATTTGAAGCTATTGTACCTTTATCGTCAAACGAATTGTATTCCTTCTAAGTGAAAGACAATCATAAAAAAAATCCACTCATAAACGCATTACACTCCTATAGTATCTACATACAGTGAACGTTATTTTGTCCAAAAATTTAGAGAAAAAGTGATTACTGAGATCCAAATGCACACATAAAATGAAAAATATTAAGAAAATGGAAAAATAAACCCTCCTTTTGATGCATGACTGTGCAGTCAGCAAAATGACAGCGTGATTGAAAACAAAGATGGCTGCCGGCGTGCGGTATTACTCAAAGCAAAACGTAGCTGCAAGTACAACGACGACGACTGAGGTTTATAGCGGTACATCGTTCCTTTCCACATCTTGCGGTGGAGAAATAGTGGTTCCGTACGCTCCTGCAATCTAATCTTACTCTAAGACCTATGTAAATAAACGCAACAAATACTTGCTAATTACTCGTAACACCTTCGTGTCCTAAGATACCACAGATTTTAATTGGTTAAAATCGTTACCTGTCATTTTCGAACAACTTAAAGATTATAATTAGTAAAGAAGATTTTGAACATTTAAGCAGCATTTATGAGTAAATGGAAAAGTGTCATATCGGTTCGAAATTTGGTTGTTAGTTCATAAAACTGCATTAGCTTACAATATCATACTTTATATAGCGGTCAAATAAACAAAGAAAATGGACATTTTACTTTACAAGATCTGCAAAAACGAAACTATGTAATAAAAATATAAACTTATGTTCATTCATTTAGTTATTCACATCCTTTGTAACTAATGATATTAGTCCATGACATGTGCTCCAGGACGCCCCTCCCACTTTATATGCCTCCACGAATTTATGTGGTCCTCTGTTTTTCTGCGTCCGTGAATTCAAAATAACTTTTTCCATGTATAAATTGCTGAAATATACAGCTTGTGACAGGACCGAACATGGATTAAAGGACCAAAAGTACAAACCACGTAAATCATGAAATATGGGTCATAAAATTTTATGTATTTTACCCTTTTCATTTATAAAACTTCGTAAATAAATTCGCCTAGTACCTATAACATCCATTATTATTATTGATTTCATGATATTAAGACCCAGCATTCTCTTCATATAGTGAATATTTATCAACACAATAATTATGACTATAACAATGTAATATATAACACGAACATTAAAAATGTTGATACCATAATGAACGAAATTAATCATATTATACGATTAATAGGAGTAGGTGGTAGAGATACCTTGAGAATTCATGTGTAGAACATCAGTAACTACAGTTTTTATTGTATCTGACTCGAATAACAGACCTTGGTTCTTGGACTCATTGGACCTTGAATCGTAGTAAAATAAATTAAATCGTTCCTTTACGACATCTATTACCGACAAACTTGTGAAATCAAACAAAAACAATTCACAAAAAGCCGGTAGATAATTCTCCACGCATTGATCTATTTCACATAAAGTAAGAAAAAATTACAAATTCATATAATTTTGTCAAGGTAAAATAATTTGTATGTCATAGCTTCCTCTAGAATAGATGGAGAAGAAAATTGAGTATTTAATTCATTAACAAATTTACCAATACCAAGAGACTTCAGGAATTTCCATTTCCATCTGCTTGTGAAGAATTTTTTATGTTATAGTGGATATGACGTCGTTTAGCGGCTCTTGCCACCTGATTACACCGGTTCCTGGCGATTTTGAACGCGCACTAGTTTGCTTCACTGCGATCTTTCCTAACGCGACAAAAAGCATGATCGCCTTTTCTTTGGGGTTCGCACTTCAGCAGTAATCCACGGTGCCGGGGGGCGTGTAACTTTGACAGCGCACACAGGGGCATGTGTGTTATACAATGTTAATACATTTGAATTCAGTGACTGCACTATGTCATCGACGTATGTAAAATAAAACGTATGTGTCAGACGACTCAATTAAAGATGCGTCTCGCCTTAACTGTTAAGCATCGAGCTTGGCAAAACTACGTAGATACACCACAGTGGGCATTAATTTGGCGTGTTTAATACTGTAGGACAAATACATTAAATCATGCCGCGAAAAACCAGAAGCGGAAAACTGACCATGACCGTGACCATGACATGGTCAGTTGATGAAACAAGAATAAGGTAAATTCATGAATCAGTTGTGTCGATATTGTGATGTGTAGGTCCCAATGGGAAAATTGAGAAATTAATTGTATCCATGATTGGTTGCAGTTTTCGCGATCTGGGGGTACATTTTAAAAAGCCAGTATTAAAATCACCCATGATTACGTGATGTGTGTACTCCGAGCCAAGAGAGAGTAGAGCCGACTCCAGATCAGAGAAGTAGCAAATAAAAAAATATCACTTAACAAATAGAAAAATAAATTTGACCTCCCATAACAAATCTCTAGTGAATATACAATATAAAACGAGTTTAATCGTTTATTGGAGTCGGAGTGTCCCGTTAATGAGTGTATTATGTTAATGAAGCGTACACCTGGACCGTGGGATGATTGGAGTCGTAGATGTCGCATCACATCCGCTCCTTCCTTCATATTTAATGCGTCTCACCCGCCCACCTGTCATTCTAATCACTTATCGAGCTTGAAACGTACATCGTGCGTACAGACTCCTTATTACCTCTACTGGCTAATCAAGCGTCATTGTTTTGTCTGTTTGTTTTGCCGAACATGTCACGAGGACTCGCCTCTGCCATCAGTAAACCGTTCGGCTGCCACTCTGCGTGAAGCGAGAGTAGACTACAACCGGACTCATCGCTGACAGCCAATTAGCCTCATGCCCTGTACCCCTACCTCCCCTCATCCCTCTCACACCCCTCTAACCCGCACTTATAGGCCCATTTATCTTTATTCGACTGACGTACTCGATCTTTATGAGCGTCGATACTATACCGATTGAGACTCACACTCCTCGCCAATATAATAAAAGCGGTTAGATCTCTCCCCGAACGTGCTTGTGACAAGTACAAAGGGCGCAGGAATTATGCCTATTAAAATAAATGCTCTTGACATAGCGGGCTGGTCCTTATTTTTTTCAATGAATTTTCTGAATTAAAAATTAAATTACGGGTATATTTTAGTTCCGATGTTCCGGAATCAGCTAGTACGAATTGTAGTGTCGTCTCATTAAAAGGTTTGATAGTAAAAAAATACTTATGTTGAAAGTTTGAATCTACAATACATGTTACTATTACCACTAAATAACGCTGTATGGAGCGGAGAACAATTCATTCCACCGATTGTCAAGGTTATTTTGCTATTCTGAGAATATCTCTTAGCGCCGCCAGTGAGTCAATTTCCTCGGCTCGTGAGTCATTATGTGGCCCCACGATTGTTTCCCGATAATTTGTACTTTTACTGATACATTTACATATATTCACATACATCGCAATTCTTTTGTTCGTACCAGACGCGACTGTTTAATTTGGTATTAATTACTCATGTTAATGTATGCAATTGTTATCGTACGATCATTACTTCCACGTAACTGTAACAAATGGCCGGTACATACTTATAATAACAAGCCCAGAAACAAACGAAGCCGACGTACGACGAAACAGCATTGGAATAAGACCTTAATTAAATACTTTAGTAAGATAACAACGCACCTTTATCATTTCTACACCACCTAACGGCCCTTTACTGGTCTATGGCCATAGATTTGCCTTCCTATGTATTTTTCTCATCTCATTTGGTTCACCTTTACAATTACTTTGGTATACGTCTTTCGTCTTTCTGTTTAACCAAAGGTTGTGTGGCAGAGAATGTCCTTAGGTATTAAGTCCGCCTTTTGTATAACGTTTCTTTGTGCATTAAAGTTTAAATAAATAAATTACTGCTTTGATTGTCCACACGCTTTTTAAAAGGCAATTGTGTGTAGGGTTGCCAGGCCCTAAAATACAAAAACCGGACTCGGCGCTATATTTATAGCGCCGCTATATTTACGCTATATATCGCCGGACATTTTGCCCAAAAGCCGGACTCAGCGCTACATTAGGCCGGACATTTTGCCCTAAAAGCCGACCATATCTTTTTCAAAGCTGGACATAACTTTTATATTAAAAAAATTCGGTTACGTATTTTAATTAAGTATTAATTAAGTACAAAGTCTTCTGAAGAGTAGATAAAATCGAAGTACAAACAAAACACAATGAAATAAAAGTTTTTATTAAACAAATAAAAAATATATCCTGTGAAATATATTTGACAAAAAGCCTAACAAAAGCCGGACAGGCCGGACACGTAATTATTTGGCCGGACACGACTGTAAAAAGCCAAACATATCCGGCTAAAACCGGAACTAGCAACCCTAATTGTGTGGAAAATTAGTACATATCAATATCATACAATAATCCTGAATATTCATGCCTTGTCAGCTGCAATCACGCAAGTAAGCACGCACCTATTAAGGATAGAAATGCTGTTTATTGAAACTATCCCAAAAGAAGCATGAGATATGGAAGAAACTAGTTCACAAGTCTTTTACAGTTAAACGTTTAACAAGACCAAAGAAAATTAATTTAATTCCTATATTTAATAAAATTTCAATCAAAGTATCAATCAATTGTTATTTGCTTATAACGTCCAACTGGCACAGACTTTCCATTGTAAATCACTAGGGGGTTTCGCGTCACTATCCACCTCACGAGCCCATTGTGAATTAGTGGATACATATACCCCACATTTTTTTTTAAATTATTGAGCACTCGAGTTTCCACATGATGTTTTCCTTCAGATAGAGCAATTAGTTCGGGTTCAAATGCTTCTAGCAAAGAGGGATCTGGCCTCGCGTCTGACATTCAGCTTGGTTGCAATAAAGCGAGTACCTATTATGCAAAAATGTGTGTGATGCAAGTGGAGTCTGGTGGCGTCTTCATTCGCGAGCCCCCGTCATGCCATTCACGTTCTGCGCAGAGCCGCGGGCTCACACTTTGCGACTTCTATAAAGCGTCCGAGATTAGGTACACGAAAATAGACTGACTTGTTTATGTAGTCGCGGTTCCTTTGACTTCATGGTCGGGGAATTTACGCAAAAAAGAAAATGTTACTTATTATTTTAGTTACAGCTCGCACATATGTGCGAAGGTATATACACACTGTAAGGTATATACCTACCTAATTCAAATATTGTCATCGACATTATCAAGTGTCTTATTGACAATAGTTTTCATTGTATGAACCTCTTGTAACGCCTCATGTGAATTGTTATGCATTCATAGTAATTCATACAGTAATTAATTTTACCTAACTTAATCAAATTAACCTAACATAGGGTTTCTTGTAGGTAAGTATCTTCACCTACAAGTATCTTGTATCTTCAGAGACGCAAATAAGAATGATGGAATGATTTCTTGTGTATATTAAGATTTTTTTAATAAGTTACTATAGAATAAACCAAATAAAACAATTTAAGATTTGCAATAAAACAAATATGTGCCGGACCCGTGTCCCTAAAATATATTAATAGCAATCAAAGGAACCAATAAATATCTATTATTGTAAATTGAAAATCACACGCCTCTAGCTACTCGTATATTCATTCATTATTACTCTAGTATCACGCAATAAACACGAAATTGGTATTATTAATACATCGTAGCTGTAAACATAATACATAAACACCTTTGGCAATATACATAGCAACAATGCGAATCGTAGTCAACAAATAAACAAGTAAATGTATTTGTTACAAAACCTATAGGAAATGCGGAGTTAGCATTGACCAAGCAATGCTGGGAGTCTGGGAGTTCTGAGTTATTTGACAATGTCAACAAATGTCAATTAGTAAACTTACATGCAGTGACATATATACGTACTTTTAACACACGAATTATAGTGCATAGATTTTACAAGTATCTAATCAGTACTGGGTAGTTTTTAAAGAAAAATTGCCTCATGATTCTTACATAGTAAAGAATAGCAATGGCACCGAGAAAGAAAATCAGATTCAATATTAAAAGTAAATGTCAGTGTATTTAAACACATATTTTTAATTTATTTGAAAAGCTCGATACTAAAATTATACAATCACTTACTGAATTGAGCTGTATCACTGTACGAGTAAGTACATTAAATTGAACTAGATTTAAACCCTGCCATGGACATCCACGAAAATATTTTTTGCAGACTATATAAAGAGCAAAGTTGTTGGTGTGTTCCTTGGTCTCGTCGTTCCCTAGACAATATACATCCTACATGAACAATACATTAAATTCATGGTAACTATAGTAAATTCTCACAACTTCTATCTAAAAAGTGAAGAAAAGGTAAAGGTGAATCTATCTGCCAATAAATAATAGTCAGTTGACTGATCGCGACATTTCAGATATCCCCTGACTAAGAATCGGTTGGTTGAGTAATGGTAACGATGGACGGCGGGCGCGGAGGCGAGCGCGGAAGCGGGCGCGGGAACGCTCACAACAAATGGCGAAGGTCCCTCGGGAAACCCGGACGCCCGTCACGGCACGGGCCTGCTAGTCGTTCCATCATTAATTTAATGGATCATTTTCGTCAGCATTTTTTGTGGACCATTTCGCACACTATGCCGGCGAATACGCGATTACTTCCTGCGTGCTTGGCAAAGCTTCCAAGCGGTTACATCTCTATTTAAGTAATTTTTAAAGATATTACTTTGAAGGGCGAGTGAATCAGAAATCCTCATTGTCCATAGCGTATTTAATGAATTTAATTCGTATATCTTATCGGTATAGATGATGATGCACATACTTAATAGTTATTCTGATCACATTTCTCATATTAATGACACACATAACAGAAAATCCTGCGAACTATCACGTCCCAAGCGGCTTACGTTATAATGACACTCTATACATATTTACGTACAATAATTGCCTAACGCGGGTTCACGTAACACAAACTAATTTAATAAGCCCGCGAATGTAAACACTCAAGCAAAACCGTGTCCGTAGAATTTAGAGGGAGTGGTGTTTTTTTGCCTTCATTTGGTTTCACAACGTTTTAAGACTAATCAAGCAATTTGCAGGGGCATGTTGCAAGAGCGTCAGTTAACGTGAGTGAAGCGTATTGACAGCTGTAAAACGACACCCAAACATGTATTTTAACTTTCGTGATGAACACGAAAAACGTCACCTTAAATGCTAATTTAAAATGTGCACATAGCAATATAGGTCGTCGGCAGTATCGTGGCTTTTTAGAGGGTAGTACAACATAGTTAAACGAATCTGAATCAGATTCGCTTTAATTGGTAGGGCGGCCAAATGACAATTCCGTCGGACAAATCTTTTAGGACATGAGTATGAACAAAATGGATGCCGCTCTCCTCGTTTATCTTTAAATTTTCTTTTTATTTATCTTTAAATATCTTGAGAATTACATAGGCAATTCTCTCGTGCGAGGTATCGTATGAAAGCTATTTAAATTATTAATAAAAAGTTAAATTTAAAGTTTATTTAAATTATAGTGACTTAATAGCATATTATATAAACAGAAATATTTACGAACATATTTTTTTTTTCACTCTTTGCCTCATTTTTTTTTAATATAACAAAAAAACTATTCACTTTATAGTAAATGATATTTTATAATAAATTGTTGCTAAATTATTGCACTTTCCAATAGACTTTAAATCATAACAATACTATGTAAAATAACAGAGATATGTTATTTCTTGTAACGAGGTGTCTTCATTTCTATAGTCGAAGTGTCATCAATATGACCGCCGATACCTTTTTTATGGTGAAGTAGGCGGACGAGCAAGCAGTCCCACTTGAGTTCTTTACCTTTGAGAACTTCTTAACCAATTTTCACGTGTCAGATATCAGATGAAAACTATTATAATTTTCAATAAAAATATCTAGTGATCAAATAGAGTAGATATTGTATAAACCTAAATATTCACAATAAAATAATAAAGTCTCGTCGGTTATCTTGATGACGTCTTAACTCCCCCTCCACAGTCATTGGATTGATTGTATTGAATTTATATGATTTTATATATTTATCTAAATTCAGCTTTATCTAAAAGCTGTGTCAAAAGTAAGCTACCAAGCTTGCGGTTTTAATTGTTGAATATAATTGTCCCTGTTGGGCCAAGTCGCGCTTGACTGGTCAACACTATGAAATATCTAGCTATATTTCAATTCCCTATGTCAACAGTGTGGAAAAAAGATTTCATTTTTTATAAACTTTGCTCGAGTGTTGTTCTCCCGACGCGGATTCTTTCTTTTTGAGACACTTGATTGATGAGTTTTCTTGCAGCGTGACACTTGGGGCCGTTCTCGCTAAGTATGTCCTTCGGATCCACATAAGAGTCAATTACATTCAACAATACCTCTTTGACGAAGATTTACGGTAGGTACTGAATAAAACATCTTATATGTTAAATTTTACAATAACACCAGGGAGTGTTCTCATATACCCTTGTCGAAATTAAAATAAATATGTAACTGAAGCAATAAATATATTTATTAGCAGTTTTCAAATTAATTAGACGACTGTTTACAGGAACCCTGTCTCAATGGCGTTCAAGTCTACATAATTAAAATGAATTCCAATAAGACATCAAATTAAGTCATCTTGTCAGTCAAATGTCTGCTACTAGACTCTTCATTAGTCTCCCGTCTGCGACAAAACCACAATGAAGAGATTAACAGGCTGTCGAGTAATCTTCTGAAATAGTTCGTCTTCGGCATTCTGGGCCCTTTTGTTGTGTTACTGAATGATGAATGACTTTTTACGGAAAAAGTAGCTGTGTAAGGAAACGGTCGTGCGTCGCGTGACCGCACATCTCCGAAGAATTTCAACTCGCATTTGCTGGTACGTGCGTGAAAACGTTGGTGTGTGACACATAATATTATTTCCCAAGAGGGGTGGTTGGGCAATCGACCTATTTGAGTGCATTACACTAATAACAGACCAAATAGACTACCACTTTTATATCCTTGGTAGTTTGATGTCTGTTTGCTTATTTAAATAAAGTCTCTAATATTTTAGTAACGTTGAATGCATTTTCGCTCGTGTAGGTCGTGCACGAGTAACGTTGTTAAGTTCAACCGACGATCCTGGGCAGTGGCCCAAAGAGGGAGGTCGTAATACCCCGACACGCTGTCTGCTCACAAGTTAATCAAACTTCCTCCGCTCGTCTCTGTATATATCCGAAGTATTAACCATTTGACCTTTTTAAAAAATACACACCTGTAAAATTAGTTTGATATTTCAATTTCCTTTTATAAATCTACAAATATAATAAAACATCCAAGTAGGCTGCAACCAAATCGCTCTAGTTATTTATACTGTTAGTTACTGGCACCGTTACTGTGAGACCGTTCATCATAAAAGTTGGAATTAATTTCTTGAATTTTTAAGGCTAGCTGTAAAAATGATTTATTCGTCTAAACCCAATATTTTAAAACGTTATGTTTAAAAGTATTTTATGCTAGTAAAAGCTGTTCCATAAGACATGTTCAGCGTCTAGTAGACGTCAGTCGACAGACAAAGATAAACGATTTATTGCAACACAAACAGCATTAAATCTGCAAGGGCGGCATTCTTGCACGCATTCACAAGCCGTAAGCCATCAATTAACCTTAGAGGTAAGGTGCTTACGAGTATATTACAGAAAGGCCCATCATGCGGTAGGTACCCTTGTAATAAATTCTTATTACACTGATAGAATTTTTTCATTCACTGACAGAATCATAACTTTCCAATACAGTAGGATCTGAAGCCCATACCATAATCTTCAATAAAAATACGTGTCTTATAATTGTGGATATACCTATGAATTTCAGTTAAACGTCAATATTAGTATTTCATTGTACGCTAATAACTTGGACACTATGGACAGAGTCCATTTAAATGTTAACGGTCCCTAAAACACGACAATTATTAAAATTAAATACGATTATTAAAATCTTTATTCCGAAACTACCACAATTACCCATACGAATTTGTTTCTTAACACAAAAAGTGATTGACACACTATAAACTACAGAATTTAAAACTTTGACTGGAGCTATTAAGCGCTATTAAGTTTGGTACAACGGTGTGTGTGGCTCAAACACCATGGTGTTGGAGGCGGGGATCTGTCGGAACGTGTTTGATGCATAAGTGATCAAATGGACTCTACCCAGAGCGCGGGTCGTTGCTCCATTGCGCAACAAACCGTTACCTATCTATTTAAATTGGGTTCGGATAAATTTGATGTGGTGCCGCTCCGGGCCGTGCTGGGCCGGTGAGATGTTTGGAGCACAATAACCAGCAGATTACATACCATACGTGACTCGAAACCGCCTCTTGGAGTTATGTCATCCGAACACGGTTGGTGATATTATCGCGTAGTGCATTTTGTTATCTGCTACAGAAATTTCAGAACGTATTTTGTGTGCGAAACGTGACTTTTGATTGCTGTTAGAAGAAGAATACGATTAAACATTACAAAACAAATTGCACCTGTGTTTTTGTCGTTTTTACCTAAAAACCTATTGGCATCTGCCAATAGATCCGAAAAAAACATTTGACTTTAAACAAATCAGTCTCCGACCGGGAATTGACCCCAGGGACCTTTTACATAGCAGGCAGGTGCACTACCAACAGGGCCAAACGGTCGTTAGACTAAAGTAGGAACGGCGGTGTAAACGCTAACAAGGATCTTACACGTACAAAGTTCCTAACTGTTATAAGCAGTAATTAATTGGGTGTTGGATAGCATCGACGGCGTGAATATTCAATATTAATGTAGCGTGAAATAATTTGGAGCATTTTCCAGAGGCCATCAATCTGGGTCGTTAATGAGATTCGGCCCGGTCGCCGGTCGCTGGCCCGGCGGCGCGCGGCGGCGTGGCGTGACGGTCGCTACCTATAACGCCTTATAGCTTTCATCGACAATGAAATGTTACAACTATCTGTTACCGAAAGCCGTATACCTACATATTTTTCATTAAATCAGCACTATCAAATGCAGAATGCAGATGGAGAAAAAATTGATTTAATAGTTTTTTTAAATAGAAAATTGGCGGCAGACTGTCCTGCTGGTGGTATGTGAATACTGTCGCCCATGGACATCCGCGATACACGCCGATATCAGTCCAGAACAAGCAGAACGTAGGCTCGCCCCCGGATGCGCTACCTACTTTTGGAGATTTAGAATTGGATTTGGAGCAAGGGTTGGAAAAGTTGGGAGCAATAGGTTAACATAAGATGGGAATGAGCTCTGGTATATCTCACTCACTACCGAAACACGTATGTACGTACATAGGGGAATAGAATAAAGTTTGGGAATGCAGTTTATCCAGTACATTTTACGGTAGTCTTCTGTGGGAGATGGGCAACTTGGCCAGCCGAATGCGCCAAGAGGCTATAGGATTGCAACGTGCACGATCCCTCTCCTAATATACGTATAAAATCTTCACAAAAACGAAAGTGTAACAAATGTTACCCAATACTCATTAACTAATAATTTATGGCCTAGCATTGTGTTAATAAACAATTATGTAACAAAATTTCATCTCGATTAATCGCCAAGAGAAAAGCGAGTGATGATAGTGAATAAGCGATCATATCTGCTTAGACGATACCAACCAGCGGTCGCGACCTCCGACCGCGCTTTCACCCATCTGCCCACAAGCCACGTTCTAAAAGCCATCTCTGCCTACAACGTACTACAACTAAACTTAATAAGCCGTCGTTCCTTTATATTATCTCAATGACACTGACCAATTTTCTATCACATCTACTAAGATTTTTAGATAATTTCTCTACAAAAATATTTGACCACTTTATGACTTTATGGATCTTCATGAGTCATTTGCAAACAATAGCGCACAGAAAACAATTCGTGGTAACAACTTGCGAGTAGATAACTTTGGTGTGTAACTTTCTCTCCAGATTTGATTACGCATTGTTTGGTTGTAATTTGACATGAGATAATAATCATTACTTTCTTTTTGGATCATTTCACGGTAAACGAACTACGTACAATAAGCAGTGATATAAAGCTAACACGTGTTCATATTGAAAATGTCATTACGCTACCGCAAACCTTACATGAATTAAGCAGTGTACACATAGAATATATGTAGACAATGCCTAATTGATAATTTAACAGACATTAATTTAACACGGACTCACTGAACACATAGGTACTTCGCGAGTACTGTAAGTAATACTATAAGTAAAACTATAATGTGACAACTGAAAAGAACAATGAGAATATATTTATAGTTATAAAATGTTAGGATCATATGTGTGTCTAATATAATAACAAAATGTGAGACAATTGCAAGACATTCTGAAGTCAGATAGATACCAATGTCCATTGGCTCGTTAAGACACGATCGCCAAGTTGCATTGCAGATATAAGTTTCAATCTAGCTGCTTCCTGTGTCGCTGACGTCTCAATTGCTCTTTTGTAATCACCAATTTGTGTCGCCACTCCAAGTGATGCTACCACTGCGCTCATTCAATAACAACGAGAACGAATTCCAAGCTATTTTAGTTCGCCAGTTATGATTATATCTCTCCTTTACTTGTTTTACTGTAGACTGAATCAACCAATCGTACAGATATTGTATAATATATAAAGTTTGTACCGAAATATCTTTACAATTCTCAAGCGCTTTGTTTGCCCAGTACATTCATTATAACCCCTATCAAATAAAAACTAAATTTAAATTATCTTTAACTCATCCTCAACTTACGAAACAACCACTTCAATGTCAAACAAATTATTATGTAGTTAACTTTACGAACGTCCGACCTTAGTTTAACTGTTGTTCACCAATTAGGAGACAAAAAGTTTTACTGGTTACCCACTTGTATTAGATACTTAACATGCTTTTTATATAACCCTGGAATATTTTTAGGATTTCAAAAACATACATAAAGTGAGTTGCTTTTGGTAACAATTTATAAAGCACATTTATTGCAAGCAGAAATATTCCATATCTACATACCTGGCCACTCAGAAGGTTTTGCGACAAAGAGTGTTTATCTATGGAACACTGGCTGGTGTTCCATTCTTCACTTTAACTGGCTACCTGGTACCTTTACGAAACCAAAGCAGCATTAACGCAGAATGGTACGTAGCCATGTGCTTGCCAAACGTTTTTACTGTAGTGAGTAACAACCGTCCAAACACAACTCTCCGGACATAAAACAAGGGACTTTTTAGACAGTAGGTACCTCGGTTGAAGTTTTAGGCCGTCCCGATTTATAACGTTGTGACTTTTTTTTATTTCCCAAAATTAAACGCCAACTAAAAGAGAAGCAGTTTTATCGCTCTGACTACGTTCGAAGACACTGTGAAAGAGGTACCTGAGGAAGAGTGGAAAAATGATTTTAAAATTGGTTTAAGGCGTTTGAAAGAATGCCATAAAAAATTGGAACTGGATTTTTTTTTCTTTTCCCCACATATATATACTATAAGAAAATAACATTGTAAATTTTAATTGCAATTTAATGTTAATTTCTTGAAAAAACATTGTAAACATTGTAAATTTGTAATTTTATAATATTATAAATTTCGTAAATAAATCTACTTATCCAGCCAGGTATATGAGACGCTGCATGCTGGCAACTAAACGTGTTAAGAATATAGATAATAATGTATGTACAAAGAGTACGTAACGTGTGGCATTAAGGCTTTGAAGTTACCTTGATGTCTACAGCTACACAGCTACAACTTGGGTGCATAATTTACGAAGGAAAAAACCTTGTGAAACGCAACCCTGCTCATACAATTAGAAATTTTTATAGCTTTTGGAGGCATTTTAATATAAGTTGGAATGAGTAAAAAGCAGTAATTATCTTGTGTAACATTGGTGCAATAAATTGGATTATAATGTAAAGTTGAGCAATGTACTTGTCCCAAACCTCAATTGATGTTAGATCGAGGGATCTTTTTGTTACACGTCTAATGGCGTAAGCCATTGTCTCTACACGCTACAGCATTTTTTTATACGAGTTACACGCAAACATTAAAACTGCATTAAATTCTGTTTTTGGTATTTTTTATAAACCATAGTTTGTTAAGTGATTGAAAACTGAACAGCAGCTGCATTGGTACTAAGGATAGATCGTCGCGAAGCAGTTGCAGTACCTATAAGCATTACTACGTGAGCTGCATAATGTTGATAACACATAAACCAATTAGCCTAAGGTGGTCCATGATACAGACCGCATATATTTTTTACGAATATTGCGTAACTAATCTGTTAGTTAGTGGTGTTTCTTCTCGTCGGGTATATTTTTTGTTGTAAGCATAATCACGTAAATATTTATTTTAAAGGGAAATTGAACATTTTATGATATACAAAAATACCTTATGTACACGGCAATGTCGGCAATGTACGTACGTAGGGGGGGGGGGGGGGGGGGCATGTTCTGCAGTGGATACTGAAAGGGCTGTTTGCATTGCATTGTACCTATTGCATATGTATCACAAAAGCTATACATAATTTCCACATATTTAATCGACTATACCTATCAATTGAACTATTAAATGAAAGTATTAAAGATTTTGGTGAATTCCGTTATTAATAGTACTAACTATCTCAATAAGCTCTCCTAAATCTTTAATATTTTTTTCCTTACTACTCTCTATAGAGACGTATTTTTATGAATATTTTAAGGAACTTTTATGTTTTTGCACATGTCGATCCCTTAAAGATTCATTCGCTTAAGATTCATTCTTTACTGCCACAGATAGATTTTATTTATTTAACACTTTATACATTTTAGTGAACTACAAATGGATCTCTGATAGAATTTATAGGAATCCTCGGAACCGGTTGGCACTTCCGATAGCGGTCCGAGCAGCCGCGTCATTCGAGATGACTATAGGCGCACACCGTCGTGCGCCGAAACGACTTGCGGACCAATAACGAACATTTCACTAAACTGTCCATGCCAGTTTCCCATAACCTTATAAAATATTCTGTTGACATAAATAAATCGAGAATTCTCCTGTTCTCAGCGCTCAATATATTTTCAAGTGAATCGCGAACACGAGTCTTCATTATCATAACTTAACAAATATTTCATCAGGCGAATGTTTTACCTATTCGATGTTCTGAATATATCAAAGCTTGATTGCTTCATCGTACAAATGCCGGGTGTTATACTCACAGTCCAATAACGGATGCTGTCGATTGTGGATTATTTCGGTCTCGGGAAGTATAAACTGGCTAGTGGCTCAACGATGTACTGCCGCGCCGCCCACTAGACTTCGTGCTCATAAGGAAACGTCTCGAATCAGCCATATTAGTCTATTTTAGGTATTCCGCGCACACGTGCAATTAATATTTACACTACATTGTAAGCTAATTACAATCAGATTAAAATCACGTGTGTGCTATTTACACTATCAATTCATTAGTTATATTATAATTGCAATTATTTTCTATAAATAAGTTTATATTTGTAGGTAAACCATGTTATGCAAATAAATAACTTATTACTAAATTTTCCACGCCTAATAAGCTATTGTTGCTCTAATCAAAGCGCACAGCCAAAGCTTTGGTGTCTCTTGAAAACCTTTAGTCTTATGTTTCACACTCTTATACCCGCAGGCGACTGTGCTAGTGCAAAAGATACAATATCCATAAGTGACATATGCTTCAAAGGTTATGAGTCTCTGACATTGTTTGGGTTAGCACCACTATGTGAATAATTTACAACAGCGTGTTTTATTGTAAGTTGTCATGTCAGCCGAGCCTCATTAAATAATCCCCGTGGTGTTGTTCGCCGAATTCACTTATACAAATAAAAGTTATTCGTCTGTTTGTCGAGTTCTTAGGGAGGTTAGGCAAATACACTCCAAATTATTGTTCCAAGAATTGTAAAGAAACAACACTAATCTATATCAATATAAAGCAAGATATAAATCTTTCAAATATAACTCATATTGAATTATTACTGGACAATATATTTAAAATTTAAAATATGAGGCAGTTTAAATTTATTATTTTACTTCTCAAGATTCAATCATTGATGTAGTTTTTTCGCTAAGCGAAAATACTTTTAGACACGAAAATTATTCAGTTTTTCGCTCAAAGCTTAGGTGATTACTTGATTAGGTTAATTTGAGATGTCTCCATAAAGATTATGTAAAGAAGCATTGTTATGTTTTCTATTTTTTATTGAACCTTCTGAGTTTTCACAGACTAAACTTGCTGACAAATTGATGACTAATCGGTAATACGGTGGTTCAACACGGACATCTCGATAGGGATCGTAAGACAGAAGTGATATGCAATCAAACAATTTAGGTTAAACGCCGCCCGCTCTTCGACATCTTGGCTAACCTCCTACGATTTCTCAACTACCGATCACATACATACATTTAAAGAAAATACTTACTCGATTTATACTCGCACAGTAACATTGCGAATTGTACGTACTTGTTATTGTTTACGGATCATATAGTAGCTAGGTTTTGATTCAAAAGCATTGTCAAACAAGTTCTATAATTCTTTATTAAACAACTCGTTTCTCATCAAACTAATCGCCACTACTGGTGAGCCAGTCAATACATAATTTTCCCAGTAATGTTTGCTAGTACATTATGAATTTATTAATTTTAATGGGTGAGGTGTTGCGCGAGTTGTGTGTGTATCCAGTAAAAGAGTAATTTACTATGTAGAGCAGATGACGGGTGAAGCGACCCACAAAAATACAAAGATACAAAATACACGTATACAAAATACGCAAGTATACAAAATACACGTAACAAGTCCTCCAAAAACAAAGTAACAAGCTAAATGTAAATTATTTTCTGCAGGTGAATAATTTTCTTTTTCGTTTGTTTTCTACATCTCTACTACAAACAACTTTATTATCTCTACCTTCATAAAAATGCAACTAATCCTTTATTCCAAATGCAGGTTTAACGAATGAATTACAGGAAAATGCCCAACATTACATGTACCATAAATAAACGTTCACGCAATGCAAAACTAGACCTAATACCTTTTTTTTCGAAATGGCCAAATTTTTGTGGCCCTAATGGCCTTTCAAGAGTCACCGGACATGTATGGTTTTGGGCGAGCGCAGAAGGCGTTCAGCCAGAAGCAAAAAGCATGTGTAGCAACGAGCCGAGCCTAAGGGCTCCCTCGCCGGTAAACCTCCGACCTCAAACCGGCGGAAGGTGTGCACTTCGGCTTAGAGCGTTGCATTGGGAGGGTACCGCGAGATCGCGAGTCGGTGAGAAGCGCCCAGTCACGTGCCTATACCTTGTAAAAGTGTTGGCTGTAGGCCGATGTGTGTTGACGGTGTAGCGAGGGTGATGTCCTCGTCTGCGTCGGCGATGACGGTGTACCTGTGTAGAGTATAATGTTGAACCGCATTGGGAGCGGTAATTGGGTCGTCGGGGTCGTCTAGGACGTGTCGAGAGCGACGGTAGTCGGCAGGGGCATTCCTGTTGGGGATATAAATTAGGCCGTCAAGTATTAGGGGGTTGGGATGGTGAGGGACTCTGTCATAGTAGCGTCGGGCGAAGTCTTTCATGTATTTGACGATGAAGGGAAGTACCAAGTCCTTGTGGAGGTCGACATTGCGTGAGTACCATGGGGCAGCCACGGCCTTACTCACGAAAGACCTAATACCTATAAATGTAAAATATGTCACTCATTGTTAACATATTAAAAATGATCCCAACTACAGGTAGAGCGTGTGAATTGTTAATTGTTGTGGTATCGCTCATCTCGCGACGCGCGACGTGCGGACATCCGGGCGTTCCGTCCGGTGCAAACACAAAACAACGCGAAACGAATTATATCTATGTACCCAGTGAATTTAGTCGGTCAATTGATGTGACAATACATAGTTACAGCATTTACACACTAGCGGTTGCACTACACGATTAACAGCGTCATTCGATCGCGCTATACATAGAACTGGGATTTCCTTGTAATCATAAGTATTTCAGCAGCATAGCCAAATCGCTCAGTTTAATATGCGTTTACATATTAGCGGTAATTAAACCTAAAAAATAGCGTTCAGATCATACTACATATATTAATATCTCATTTAATTAACTCCATTTGATAAATAAAAAAATGTTCCATACCAGGTCGCTTTATGACACCTTATGATTGATTATAGTTGAAAGTTGATTAAAGTTAATCATTGAAATTCTCACAATTTTGCAAATTAAACATAGCAGTTATTATTTCTCACCACTTTCGCAGCAACGCAATATTTTAAAGCGATTAATAGTAAATTATTTTAAAGGTTTAACTACTGTTTACTATCACTATTCTTATTTCATCGGTTAATAAATTTCGACTGGGTTTACATTTATTTTAAAGAGGCCGGTAATGGCTGGAAAGAAAAATGAATGGTGGTGAGTGATGGCGAGCCTTGGAAGCCTTGGGCCTGTATCCAGCAGTAGAGAAATTCGTTAATAGTAGTTAAGCTTATTTTCTTCTGTGAGCAAAGTGTTACACGTAGCGTGTAAACATGTGTATCTGGTATGCGAAGTAACCACTTAGTTACGCCACATCAGCATTCAGCACCAGCGCGCTGCCTGTCGTTACATCGCACCAAATACCGATATGATTGCGAAAACACTGACCAAAATTAGAATATCTCCACAAATTAAGCCTTGTATAACAGACTTTATAATGGTAGACCGTAGCATAATTGATACTTTCTAAGAATTATAGCCAGTTTCTAGATAACTGATTCGCTACTGGATATGGTTTAATCCAATTAGGACTACGGGTATCTAAAATTAAACTTTTAAACGCTCTGTAATATTTAATAGATAAATTACACATCGAATTCATTAAGCATGTCGCTAGATTGTATTGTCCACGAAGCAACCCTTTGAGAACTAGACGATAGTTAGTATCGCGCGAAATCTTTGCAATTTTGCACTTTGCTCATGTAATAATATATTGTGCGTTTGGGAACATGGGAACGGAAATTTCCTATTGTCCTTATATTTTGTCCTAGCTGATTAGTAACGAACACCCTGTTTTTATTGCTAACACAATGCAATTCCCAACAAATACATATTGCCCTCTGTGGGAAAGCAGCATTATGCGGCTGCGAGGCAACTTTTGTTGTCTAAAGATCCCACGACATTCATTCTCATTTAACTTCATTTTCTCACACTCGATACTTTAGATTAAGTTTACTCGTTTTGTTCCTAGCGATATCATATAGCGATTGAGACAAGAGAAACGATAGTATCTCATATAAATGCGGAAGAGAAACCTTACTTGTAAGTTTAATTATGAAAATGCTTCCTGGTTTGCAAAATACACTCTCAGCATTATAAGTACAATGTTAAGCATTAACCTGTCAATATAATAAAATGTAAATTATTTTACCAGAGACTGTACAGGTTTTACCGACGACCAAACCCGCTAATATGGGCAAGTCTGAATTTGTGCCAACTGTCATGTTTGTACGTTTATGAGACCTTAAATCAAGTACATTTTCTTTCAGGAATTCCATCGTTTCCATTTTGCATACTTTTAGTATATAATACGGATTTATACGGACTATTATTTAAGGTCAACCTGCTATCTTAAATTTCGCGATTAAACAAATCAGGGAACAAGTGCGGGTCAGTGCGATTTTAATTGTCACGATAAGAGGGCGGCATCGTGTCGCGTGGGAGAGCAACGTTCCCCAAGGCGTAACGTCAGAGCACCGGGAATTACCGCGTTTTGTACGATGGACAATATGCACACTCCATATAGTTATAAATATTTATTTTATTAGTTTTAATTTATAACGAATGTTATTATAACAAATTCTGTTATAACATTCGTTATAAATTAAAACTAATAAAATAACTTTTACTATCATTAAAATTCTTGCATCAACAATACCTACCGTAGTTATTGTTATTGATGAAAGAATTATATCATCTTTTATTGTTCAATACTATCTAGGAACAAATACCTCCCTATCTCACCTGAGGCTCAGTTACAACAGCATATTTTGTTTTCGTTACGAGTTCCACATATTTTACTTTTTGTACTGTTTTTCCCCATATTGTTATTTTCTAGCTTCACTTTCGCCGTCTTTGACTCACAAACTGCTTCTCTGTGTCTCTGTTAAAGTTTCATTACAAAGATTGAAGTGGAAACGAAGTATTGGCAAACATTCAAAAACACACGCAGAGAAATCCTTATTATTTCAATGAGGCATCGACATTCTTGGCAGTTTTAAAATGATTTTAAAAGAAACAAGTAACTATAATTATTTGAGTAGTAAATCATGAATGAAATAGCCATGTACATAGTTACGATCACAGAGGCTTGCACACTGATCAGTCTCAGCGGTTGTTGGACACGGGTCAGTGCGACACAATGAGCCACTTCCTGCGACCAGCGGGTTACTGGCGACCAAGGACAAGCCAGCTGACACCCGAGTACCTTTACTTATGTTCTACCTTGCAAAATTTAGACCTTATCTCCATACAATTGAGCTCATAGTCCGAACTCTCAGCAGCCACCCACGACACCGCAATCTGTTGTAGAATTTAAATTATGGCATTATATTGACTAGTATACCAGTAAGCGTATTAGCTCATGTGCACAATAAAATGTCTCATGTTGCGGCAAATAGCTCTATGAAATAGAGAGAGGTTTGGATTTAATTGCGTGTGTAATTGAATCTTACGGCTGAAGTGTATTGTGCGAGAACGACACATTATGGGGAGAGGCTGATTTGATGGGAACGAAATCAAGAGCAGATTGCAGGTGAGGCGGGTGACCGGCGTTGACCTCGTGCCAATTACGCGCCCATTAGCGCATCAGACACAATACGCCACCATTAAGCGGATGTCCAACTGGACAGTCGCGCGCCCGCTCAATTTGCATTTGTTTGGAATTAGATCGTCGACGACCACGTCCGTGGCCCGCTTTGTGTCACACCTGTAATTACTGGAGCAATGTTCTAGAATGTTCTCACGTGTAGTTCACCGAGCCTCTGTCCATTGTGATGTGGACGAATTCTAAATAACAGCCAATTTTTATCGGTTCTAACGATGCCAAAATCTTATTTATCAGAACGAATCGATGTAAACGGAACTAACATGAGAACGAAGACGACAGTGTCGATATGTCAAAAACAGTCAAACAGTGCAATAAAAGCTTGTTAAACACTTTATTATTCCATATTGAAACGCTCAATTGAATGTACCTATTTCGTAAACATGCTGTATGAACCATTATTGGTTTAATTAAAATTAGTGTATTGGTAAGTGGCGAAGGCGGCGCGGGTCGTTATCAGAACGTCAAGATCAAATCTTTGTACTTAAATGCTAGAATAGAAAGCAATAAATGAAGCTTTGTTCTTTTAGCCTTGAATATAGACAATATATACGTAGTTAAACAAAATTACATGATTAAAACTATCTTAATTATGAGAGAATAATAATTCCAGCAAAGGAAATTTAAAGGATTATGTTTGGAATTACACATTTATGCCACTCTATGATAAGACAAAGGTAGGTATCAAACGTGACGTAATGATAAAACACAGAAAGTTTAAGATTTTTTTGGAATCGTGACCGTAAAGTCTTACGACCGGAAATCATCTCGGTCCCTTTGTACTTATAACAAATTATACAATAATGTAATCATTACCATACGTGGTCACGCAACTCCTTTTGTTATGAGCAGTATAGAACGTAGACAATACACTATCTACAAGGACCGTAATTTTATCATACCAAAATATTACAACGTATTTACGAGTAGATCGAATCCGCATTAATTTTGTTGTAGCTGCAACGCTGTAGAACGAACGTTATTAATTTAAGCGCAACGAAGCGACAGACGGGAGATATGGTAATGACAAATGGTGCGCTAGTAGGTCTTATCTGAGCGGTCCGCTGAGAAAAGATGTTGCCGGGGTTTCTTAGCGGAGTGAAATGTCGGGCAATGTCGTTAGCAAAGCCCCATCCGTAGCTGATATCTACCGCTCCCCTGCTTGCCTCACAGCGCACTGGAGATAATTACTATATCCTCCTTATCGAGGATATTGCAAACTGCACAAGTTTTGAAGTGCTTAATTGGCGCTTCATATTTATGTCTAACGCAATGACTAATCTTTGATTTGCAGCGCTCATTGATCAAATTTTTAATTTTAATTTTAATATTAACATAGGAGCTTCCTTGTGCGCCTATAGTGAATTTTTATCTGAATGCATAGCACTTAAGTATATGGCAAGCCGCCAGTGCTTGGCACCTTTCTCGGTACTTCGGTCCTATTCTGTACAATAGGTAGAGATAGCGACGTCGTCTTTCATCGAAATATATTGTCCCCCGGATTGTGGCGTACTCGCGCCCGCACCCGCCACTGATATGCAAATCGACTCCGAGGAGATCGTAAACCTGAAACGGTTACTATCAGATAGCGTAATTCGGAGCTAAAGTACAGCGACCTAATGTAATTTCACTGTTATAATTTTCTTTAGCTTATTTATTTTTTGATTGGTTATGTACCTATGATGTTTTTAATCAGTTTTGAAACAAAGTACCTTTACGCGGCTTGCGGTAGGTGTGATTCGAGAGAAAATGTAACGTCACGTAAGATTTTTACCCTCTCCATACGCCTTTCTCTTTCTCTCTGTGTGTGTGCGTGCGAGAATCGAGAGCGAGACTCAAGCAGAATAACAGACGTGCAGACTAGTGCGTGGCCGGTTAATGAAACTTTTTGATTTTTGACTTGATTCCTTATTTTAAATTATTTGCATTGAAAATATGATACAAAATAAAAAAAAAATACATGAACTATTTTATTTCGAATTACATTCGAAGTTTAAGAAATATGCGTGAGGATCTTCGTTCCTGACCGCACACGATATTTTTTTTGTGAATTTATATAATTTTTAATTGTTGAATAGGTATCGTTTGAAAACGTAGGTATGCTGCAAACACGAATATGTGACAAATGTCAGCGATAACCCACCGCTCAGGGCCCGGCGCCCGCACTACCTGCTCTGTCTATCAGACCATCTTCAGTGGACCTCTTCCTGCTTATCTTTCGTAATATGTTATTCAGGTGAAAGTCGGACATTACGTGGCCATAGGCAAACATTGAGATTGTCTTTTGTTCTGCCTTAAACAGAATAAGTACCATTTAAGTATTGTAAAAACAAATGGACAGATAGCCTTTAGAAGAGTAAGTTAAATCTATTCAAACAATACGGACTTTATAAAATAAGTCTTGCAGATGTCGTTTATTTAAACATAACAGGACTTTTTAAGTAATACGATAGTTTAAAGACAAATAGGATTTTTTTGTTGACGTACGTGAAAACCACGAATGGAATGATGAAGATATTTTGACAAGTGTGTCCAAGCATTAAAACCGATAAATAGCGGCCACCCATAAGTGAAACATCTCTATTGTAGTGTAATGTAACGTGGGCATGGTGGCTTAATTACGTGGAGTGTAGCGCGGACCGCCCACGGTGCACGTGGATATCGTTATAATATATCGGTGCAAATTCTTTCTGTTTGCATATTATAGCGTTATAATTAAGGTTTAAAATAATAAAAAGAAAGGAGTTTTGTATCTTACAGTTCTTTGTCGAGCGTAAATTAAACAGTTTTCTTATTTTTAAAAGCAAAACGTAAAACATATAGGAGGTGGAATTATAAAATATATAGGCACAAAGATCTGTCCTCCTACACAAAAAACATGACGTGAAATTGGAAATTACCAAACATATCCATGAATAACTTAAATAAAGTTTTATAATGAATTTGTTATTTATTTCCATATGTAAGATAGTCTTTCACTACATTTGTATTTTAAAAGTAGGTATAGTTGTAAGTAGGCTACAATCAATCTTGTAGTTTTATTATTGGGAAAAATTCTATTTAAATTAATATATAATTATGTAATATTTTTTGTTTTTTTCTTACAAACATCAATAATGGTAAACAATGTTTACCTTGATTTTATACTTTATAATCTTTGACCCTTTTATAAATTGATCATACTTTCATTCGGGATCTATAATCAAATCAGTAATCAGTGATTAGCTACCAATCACTTAATTATAATTTTAGATTCTGAATTTTACATACTTATCGCTAGTTTTTTTCTCCGAGAATGTCAAAGTATCCCCTAATTTTATCTGTTTGATATTATCTATAATATATTTAATATTTATATATCTATAATATATAGATTTATCGTGACCTCGCGGGAAGGTGCGGCGAAGCTATATTTTCTTAAGTAAATTTCCGAAAACGTGAGGTTTACAAATCCCTTATATTTTGTACCTCACACGGTTTGGTGCAAGGAATTATTCCATTTTGACAGCAGGCTGTATCTCTGAATAATATTGTTCCCGCAGGTAGTGTCCCAGGTAACATGTGACACGTACAGATTTTTACAGTGACTGTGAGTTACAGTTTTTTTACAGATTCATACAATATTTTTCTACAGTGCAGCCTGCTGTTTGCTTCATTTTTTATTTAAGTGTGGTCATTAATTTAAACTAGTGTCCCTGTATATGAGTATTTATACGGGAAGCACTGAATTGGGATGCATCTGGTGCGCAATATGCGCAAGGTATATCTCATGATTTATAATCTTTATAACATTTTAATTTTGCTTTTACATAGTTTGTAAGTTTTATTGTAGTAACATTTAATGGAACCCTTGTGTCTGAAAGTTATACCAATTATAAATACTAAGTTTAACTTTCGCTGCTAGCTTTTTGATTAGCTTAACTGTTTTCAACCAACCATTTTGCAATTAATGTTACACATTGCCGGTTTAATTATAAATTTAACAGAAAGGATTTAATTTCATTTCGCTTTTTAATATATAGACTAATAGAAAATATTCCTTTCTACGTATTTTCATAATTGGAACGCCGATATGGTTGAACTATAGTGGGAAACCAAGTAATAATTTCTTTAATGTATACTTAGGTACCTATAAAAAAGCATTTTCTTTGTAACTACTACAAAAACCGATATTTAGTGTGCCGATATTTATAAGCAATATTTTACTTCCACGTTGACGTGTGTTCACATCACAGCAATTATAGTAAGCCTTGTGAGAGACATGTCTTTGCCATAAATTCTCCTAGAGCCTTTGTCCGTATCTTCTGTCAGTTTTGCGTTGACTTAAACGAGGAAGTTCGCGAATTCCGTGGCAATATATTAGATCACCAACCATATGCCTTAAGAAATTAAGATATATATATGTATGTATATATATAATCCATTTTAATTGGTCTATTTCAACAGTTATAGTTTATTCATTAACAAAGGGCCATATATCAGTCAATCGTATATTCTTAGAATACAGATATTTTACGATTTTACGTTGTATTTCCGAGTGTGGATTGGCTGCATCAAATGTTTTTTTGTGGTGCATCGCCCCTACCTGAACGAGCAGCGAGGGGCAAACGCGGAGAACATGTGGCTGTTGCCATTAGAAGTACAAAATTTAAATTATTCTTAATAGTACCTACCTTGATTTTGCTAGTTTGAAATAATTAATTTAACTAATTATATTTACAACTGCATAGTATTTTTAGGGTGAGTAAAATTACGCAAACAGAAGATCTATTATAAAAGTTTAAAGAATATTAGCACTTAATAAATTTAATTACTCCTAGATTTTTAAAGTTACACGACTATAGTGCTTGATAATAAAACTTTATTTCAGGAAGCGCCGACTTAATCAGTTTATTTTTACCTATTTCTGACTCGCTGAGAAATTCTACTCCTCTATTGATTTTTTGACTATTGTAAGTATGTTTCTATTTTATGGGCCTTCATTTGGAAGCGTCAACAAAACAAAACAAAAAAAACGTAAAGCTGGCAACGCTTCTGTGGCAAGGTGGGTAAACGTGGCATCAACGCACGCCATCGCACGCGCATGTTAGAAAAAGAGGCAGAGAAGCCTGTCGAGCAAGTTCGAGTTTCGTGTTGGTAGGGCGCCGCTGTCGCGCCAGTTTTGAACGCGCCGCGGCTCTACACGTTACTCTGTTTGGCCGGCTTGCTGTATCAACGCGCTTACTATAAACACTCCAATACAAGTTTTATGTGACAGTCTCCTACTTCGAAACCGGTTACAACTTTTGTGATCTCTACAGTGAAACAAGCTTGTCTTGTGATTTCCTTGTTGTGCCTGAGTGATCAAAGTGCCGATCAAACATTTGTGGAAATGAGTGTGTGAGTGAATGTCACTGAAAAGTTTATTTGGATTTAAATGTCTTGAAGATGCGGTGACCTGAGGAAAGCAAACGCGGTTCGAATTAACCGTAGTGTTGAATAATTGAACTTGGTAAGAGTCCTTCTACTTATGTACACATAAGTCTCGAGACCACATGAGTTCTCGAGCCCGCATTCGGACCGTTATGGAGGCGGTACAAACAAAAACTCGTAGACTTAAGGGAGAGAAGGAGAGAGCGCGCGCATTGTTGACATACGGCAAGCAAACGTTCCCGTTCCCCGAACAACTATGAAATTAATTGTACAGTCAAAAGCACGTTTTGTTACAAGATCTTTCTAATGTTCTTTTTGCAAACCTGACTAAATTGCAAACGAGCGTTATTGTAATAATATAGTAAACGGGTTTTAAACGCGTATAATAAAACCTATTTCATTCTACTGTCCTAAATTATTACTTGTACTTTCCTTTGTTTCTGCTATCATTTAGATTAATCGCATGATAAAGTAACCACTTTGCTTTTATTTCTGTAATCCCAATCCTAACTAATATTATAGTTTTCGTTTTTGTTTATTTGTTTCTTAATAATTAACTGTACAACAAATCGCTACCTAATAATAAAAATTGCAAAACCTACCCAGAGTTTCACATAAATGACCAGATTTATTTTAAGAAAAATCCAAGAGATATTATATGGACAAAAGGTATTATTGTGTCTAAAACAAAATATCCAAGATCATTTATTGTCAAAGATCTTAATAATGTAACTTACAGTAGAAAGATTTAACTTTTAGCATAGCATACATGTTCGTGGGATGTTCAATGCACCCAAGTTGCGTGCAGGAACTAGTCTATTATAAAAAAAGTCTTTTTAGCTTTATGTAAATGCTGTTTACATTTGATAGTTTCATAACTCGCCCCATAAACATGAATTAGTTTTAGCTACATACCTACGTAATTCTTACAAGAAACAATTCCTACGAAACCTATACTACAAGATAGATTCAAAATAACATTGCTACTGTGCAGTATAAGCTTACTAATAATAAAGGAATGTCTCAGCCAATACGTAGGCAAAATTTCCTGTCCAAGTTCATGGAGTGGATTCCCTCGTGAGCTCTCATTTATTAATAGAAGAAACAATTACTCCTCGTAAATGCCCATTTGTAATGAATGAATGACATTATCAACATCCTGTTTAATTGCGTAATGACTCATATATGCCAAGATAGCTAACTAAGTAGACAGTGCAAGATGTGCTTACGCAGTCAAACTGTTAACCTAATTGTACGAGGTCTATGGGGTCAATATTATTAGTACTTGAGTCATATTAATTTTTATTAATTAATGCCATAGTACTATGAAAAACACAATGTAGGTACAATTCACACTTTTCATCGTTATCACTTATCCGTAATCGTAATACCTACTTCGCAACCTAAACAAATAATCCAAACGATATATATTTATTATATATTTTGAAATGAAAAAATCCAATTTTAGTGCGATTGTTGTATAATTAAACTAATCATAATGTAGGTGCTTACCTAAATGGCGACGTTCGTCTAAAGAAACTTAATTGTATATAAAAATAAAAACTGTTTCGATATAATAAAATCTTTTCAACCGACTCAGATACCATTTTCGCCATCCAAAAATAAGTCCTAATTACATAAGTCATCCAAATGAAACTATTGTAATTGTAAACAAGCTGATTTTTTATTTTTTTATGATTTTATTTTTTTGTAAGATTCGAACTACGAGTTCAGTTCGATATTGTAGTTCATAGTAACTTCAAAAGCGTGCTTTATTGTGTTATTTGTCAGTTTGCAGTTTGAAGACAATTTCTTAATATATTATGTTCTTCTAGACTTTCAGACATAGAAGGAAGTTTATGAACATTTCATTATTATGTGTAAACTTTCTTGTCAAATGTCATGGGCATTAGCGTTCATATGCAGCTAAAAGATATATCGTCGCCGGTAGTATCATCATTAGTGTACATATATAATCATAATAATCATGTATCACTCGCGTGATATATGATTCAATCATGACATTCATAACTAACAAAGAATTATACTTAACCGATATGTATCATGGGTATACATTAAGTAAGTATAAATAACTGATTCTGTTCACATTTCCGCTGGATTTCTGATGTTTAGAATATGTGTAATTGGCTAATCTATTTGTCGCTAAAACTGTTGATAAATTAAAATAAATCAGTAACGAAAATTGTTATTGGAATAATCTAATCAGCGCTTGCGCGATTTCTTATCCCTATTTTGTTACTTATTCTCTGAGGTAAATCATAATATGTATTTTTAATAATCACCGTTACAGTAATTAAACTTCATTAAAACAATATCCATGCGTTAACCGTTTAATATTATTATTTTTCCAAACATTTGAACCAATCTTGGACAATTTTTAAACTTAGTGTTACTGCCAATTTATGATTACGGCATCACGGGATATGTTATGACTTAAGACTTATTATCATGACATAGGTACAATTCTTTAAAAAAATAATTTACGTATGTAAATTTTGCAAAATATCCTTTGACATTTTTGTCAATTCACACCACGTAGTTGTCTCCTATCCCTATCACGTCTTTTAATAAGACTCCAGATTTACTGAGGCATACATTTCACGCGTGACATCGCCACAAGCGGCAATAAATTGTATGCTGATATGGAAAAATGGCGACAAACTGTCGTTTATCGTCTTAGCAAGTCCTATGTTATCCCCTCATGCCGCGGCTTCTCCGGAGATTATTTATTGCGGTCGACAGAAAAAAGCAGTTTCCCGAGCCGCGTGGGATAGCGTAGGACTTCGGAGCGCACCACGACCGCGGCCCGAGGCTCAAATGTCAACCACGTCTGCGCAATTGCAGCCTTATCTGTTTATACCACACAGTCACGGGTAATTCAGTCAGGAAAATAATAAAAATACAATATATCACTCATGTAAACTATTATACCTGGGAAACGTCCATAACATATATATATTATATCTAAACCCGTTTCAATTAAATATTCCGTTGCTACTTCTTCGTTTTTTTTTCTTTCTTATTAAGCATTTGACATCGACGTTGGATGTTGTATTTATGACTTTTACTATTTCGGTTTGTAACAGATGTTGTATTCTGAAGTTTGTTTAACATTGTGCTTCAACTCGACTAATTACGAAAGTTTCCAAGAATATGCCATGTTTTTTTTGTAAAACCGATATTATAGAATAATAGTTATCGATGTAACTATTGCCATCCACTCGATAACCACTCGTTTGTTTATGCCATTAATTGTGCCGACAGATCCAGAGGCGATAAATTGCAGGCTCGCAGGCGCAATATATACCTATCTGTAACGATATTCGCGTTAACGAGCTCGACGTAACGCATAATAATATAACAACCGTTAATATAGTGTTTGATGCGAAATTTCTAAACAGATGGAAAGACAGCAAGCATGAGGTGACGCTACGTGTCCCCTCAAACACTCCTTTCTTTCACATCTGTGCGTAGCGAGCTTCCTGTCGCCTCCCAGTTCCATTACATTCAATGCTCAACAGTCTCAACCCTTTTGGTAACATTGTTGTCGATGTTAGCTTTTGTTAACACAATAGCTAACCCCTGACTAGCGCCTAACAAAGGATTTATTAATGAACTACAGTTAACATTTGTTATGTATATTTCGATTTTTTCACTTTTATAAGACGTACATTATTCACCTGATACATATGGCCACTTATGTAATATGGCCAGCAAATAGAGATAATCTAGCTATAGGTAGATTAATTAATATTTTAGCCACTACCCATTAGATAATACTCATATTCCATGTGTCTTATAAGATTATCTTGTTTATCTCGTAAGATCATGAGTCGTGGAATTAATCGTCATAGAGATGTCATAGTATATTATATACAAGTCATACACACTCGTAGCCGACATTAAAATTATACTCTTTATTACTACAATAACAGCCTTTGCGGAACTCAAGCAATTTTTAAAAACTACAGATACATTACAAACATTGGCCATCGGCTAATCCGGAAACGCGTCATCCACGTCTATCTAATAAAGTATCTCGTAATAAAGTATGCAATTAGAGGTATAGTAATTCATAGACGTGGATGACGCGTTCGGGTAATTCCGGATTAGCCTATGGCCAATGTTTCCGTAATGTACATAATTTACATATACACTTATCATCACAAAAATCGGCCCACCCCCGTTTTTTATGATTTTATTTTATTGTTTCAAAATCAAGTATCTTTGAACAGTTTTGTTCATTTCTGGGGACAGATAAGATGTTCGACATCTTGTTTACACTACATTTTAGTGCACTTGAGGGTACTTATCAAAGTTTTTAACATAAACTCTGCTGAGTGTTGATTTGATTGTTTACGTCGGAACTCGTTCGAGTCGTGTTACCATTATCAAACGAACTTTTAAAGAGCCGCTTGTTAATTACTTAAAATTTGTGTTAACTGAGACTGTATTTTTCGTTGATTGTGTTTAAAATGATGGATGCTACTGAAAGTGAGGCGGCGCAAGTTGTGGCTCTGCTGCAACAAGGCTTGAGTCGACGTGTCGTGGCCCGAACATTAAATCTCAGCCGTTCTGCGGTTCGGCGAGTTTACCAAAGGTTTTTAGAGACTGGCCAGTATCGAAGAAGATCAGGATCTGGAAGACACAGGGTCACATCTGAAAGAGACGACCGCTTTATTGTGGTAACATCTCTAAGAAATCGACACCTCTCTGGTGTTGACCTCCAGCGACGCTTACGTGAAGATCGGTGTGTGGCTATAAGTGACAGTACTGTGAGAAGGAGACTCCATGAGCAGAACATAAGACCACGCAAGCCAGCAACGGGGCCGAAAATGACCACAGCTCATCGACAAGCCAGACTTCAATTTGCGAGAAATCACGTCGACTGGACTAAAGACCAATGGAAGTCAGTTCTTTTCTGTGATGAGAGCCGAATGACATTATACGGTTCAGATGGACGGCGTAATGTCATGCGACGACCAGGTGAACGTTTTGCCCAGTGTTGTATACAAGAAACCGTCAGTTATGGTGGAGCCTCTGTAATGTTTTGGGGTGGGATTTCTTTGACGGGACGCACGGACCTGGTTTTCATAAGGAGGGGCGGCTTAACTGCTGCACGTTACATAACGGAGATTTTGGAAGACCATGTGGTGCCATATGTTGGTTACATCGGAGAAAACTTCGAATTAATGCATGATAATGCACGACCGCACGTAGCGCGCATAGTCACCCAGTATCTAGAAGAGGTTGGCATCCGGGTTATGCAGTGGCCAGCAAGAAGCCCTGACCTTAACCCTATAGAACACATGTGGGACACGCTAAAACAAAAGGTTAGAGCTCGGAATCCAGCCCCCACAACCTTAGAAGACCTGGAAACCGCCATCAAGGAAGAGTGGGACAGAATTCCTCAAGGAGTGGTAAAAGTTTTAATGAGATCTTTAAAACGACGAATGCAAGCTGTCATAAGGGCAAGAGGAGGGAATACAAAGTATTAAATTTAAAGAATTGTCGTCATAATACTTAAGAATAAAAAATTACAACGTGTACAAATTCAACTTATAAATATGGCAAAATCATTGATTTCCAATTTTTAATAAAAATGGAAAAGGTTTACTCATTTTATCCTTTGTTTTGTGCTAAAATTGTTTAAAATAAACAAATTTAATTAAACGTTTCGATTCTAAAATAATTTGTTTTATTTCACTACAAAAAAATGCGATCTCCGTTAAAAATGCAGGTGGGCCGATTTTTGTGATGACTAGTGTATTTGCGGGATTCGTGTAAATAATTGTCATTTTCTTCGATTCATTCATGAACGTGTTTTCACGCCTGAAATTGCCAGCCTTTTCAAACGTGGTAGTTATCTGGACGCTACCATTGATATTAAGAAAATATTTTATTCCTCTGTCAATGAACTCTACAATTTTAAGCGTATTTGAACAGAAAAGCCAAAATCAAATGCGGGCAAAGACTGTCTGCCAAGTAAATAAAAATACGAACTTTGACGTCTCCGTCCCCTTAGTTAAGTCCGTAGTTAAGAGTTGATTGCATTTTGTCACGTATTTATTGTGGACATACTGCGGAACCCAGATCTAACGGTCCTAAGTTGCGCCTTGTTATTCTCATTAAAATAAACTTGTTTCTGTTTAGTCTTGACTTGCCTGCCTGCCTATACATATAGAGTTAACACTTAGCTAACATATTAATCATAGATTCACTTTAAGGTTTCTCTGTAAATATTTATTACCATTCAAGTATGTACTTGTGAATTCCGCGTTACACTTAAACCTCTATGTACAGAAATTTTGGACCTTCGTTTCAGCTACGACGTCAAATTAATAAACTACTCTTAAAATATTTATCAAGAAAATCTGATTATAATCATTTTGCATTGCATTCAAACTACACCTGGCCATGATACATTTATTTATATTATTCGTACCCACTTACGTATTTACGTAAACACGCAATAGTTGAATCAGTAACGTAAAGTTACAAAAGCAATACGATACGATTCATCCTTTGGGTCTTTTGCTCATAAAGGTTGTCCCAAATTGAGCGCCGGATTACATTTCGTTTTTTTGTTTAGCGATTGGCTACTCTTGTTTGTTTATAGATGTCACATATGACAGTCAATTAGTGCAACATGAAAGATCAACGCAGAATGAATTTTAGAGCTGTATGAAGTTTGGCGTTTTCATTTTGGCCATCATTTTGGCGAAAAAATCATCTTTAGTGTCGAGGCCCATTTCCACCTTGACGGATACGTCAATAAGCAAAATTGTCGTATCTGGGGCTTGAAGAATCCTCATGAGATTCATGAGAAACGGATGCATCCTCAAAGAGTTACAGTTCGTTATGGCTTTTGGTTCGGCAGAATCATAGGGCCATTTTTTTAGGTATAGGTATTTAGATAGGCATAGAAGGTAGAGATAGAGAGTTTTTTTGGCACCAATTTCTCACAGAAGACTACCTTGAAATGTACTCCATTTCCCACTTAATCGTATCTCTCCAATGTACGGACGTGTTTCGGTAGTGAGTGAGATATGCCAGAGCCCATTCCCATCCCATCCTCTTCCTTCCCATTTTCTGGGGCGCATTCTGGATTTATCATTCTGGACTGATGTTGGCATATATCGCGGATGTCTATGGACGACAGTATCCACTTACCATCAGGTGGACTGTATACTCGTCTACCGCCATTTTTTTATAATAAATAAACAGTTGGAAGATATGGACCTTGATCAACTGTGGTTCCGTCAGGACGGTACGCAGCCGGAGAAGCAATGACTTTTTTTTTCTAAATTAAATCCGGCGCTCAATCTAGGACACCCTTTATTATGTTTTTTTCTCTCTGAGATAATATGCCAATATTTATAATCTCGTAGACATTAAGTCAAAAACGTGATTTCGTCATAAAACCATATGGATTTTTCTTTTTGGTTCTTGTGACTAACAACAAGGAAAAAAATTATAATATTATGGTAATGATATGTATTTATTACGTGATTTATTATGTAAGACATACATTATATAATTAATAATTAATTAATTGCATGTGAAACTGAATCAATATATTCACGCACGTATACTACACGCTTGAAAATTTCGAACACACGAAATGCACTCGGTTCTAATTATAAAGCGGAAACACAGTAAAATATTATGAGCCACATAAACATATATAACATGTTAGAATTTACGTTAGCATTTAAAGTAAAAGAAGAGTTCTATAAAAACGCCTTCTTCTCGCAATAAACTGAATCAAGCCATAAAAGATAGATTAAAAACGAGACATCGTAACAAAGTAGATAGCGGTACGACAACACTGAGACTAAGGATAATCGAGTTTTGCTTCTCACGATCACAGCAATA
Source organism: Sesia apiformis (assembly GCA_914767545.1). Lineage (NCBI taxonomy): Eukaryota > Metazoa > Arthropoda > Insecta > Lepidoptera > Sesiidae > Sesia > Sesia apiformis. The sequence goes on along the minus strand of OU611948.1, from coordinate 13,125,138 downwards.
GTAAAAAAATAAAATGCGAATCGATCGGCAAGTGGCTGATACTACTGCGTGCGTGCATATTGCATCCCGTGTGAGCGAGAACCAGAAATTACATGCGTCAAACAGCAATCGTGCGTGCGTTCCATGTCCACATAGCAATTAACAATAATAATACACGCATTTACATTTTTTAAACTCGATGGGAATTAAAAATGAATTTACGTTCTTACCAGGATAATTGACGATGACATTGTAGCAACAACACTATAAAATAACATTCATTACCGACAGTTATAATAAGAAAATATATTTAAATCACCACAATATAATTGTGCGTAAATAGCGTGATTAAGCAGCCTATAATAACTTATCATAAGTTGATTTAATTTCTTTATTATAAAGTTTCCTTTCATTAATATTATCGCTAATATAAACTTGTAAGTCGCTTGCCTGAGGTTCTTGCCCGACAAAGTTCAAAACTGTTTTGATTTAAACATAAGTACCTAACCCTTTACTGTACACAAAACAAGCAAAAACAAAACAGTACAAAGGCTACCGAGGATTAATATAAGCTAAATAATATAGAAGTTGCACAAAGACTGAAAACAAATTACTGTACTTTGAAGTTGCTAAACAAATGCATTGCCACTAAACTACGATCTATTCAGATGAGTTTATTTTATCATTTTTAACAGAAAAATACTTACGTTACTTTGGCGAAGAGCAAACATGAAAATTATATTCAGTACCTAATTATTATTATATTCAATAACCAACAGTTATAAAATTCCCGTGGGACCAGAAGGGTCTATAGGAGCTATAAAGGAGTTATAGGACCAGAAGACTAACCCAATACATCTACGTCGGGGAGTGAGACAAGGGGATGTGTTATCTCCGAAACTGTTCACAAACGCACTGGAAGATGCGTTTAAAATGCTGGACTGGAAACATTGTGGAATCAGTGTTAACATCTCACATTCGTTTCGCAGACGACATTGTTATCGTGGCAGAATCACTGGAGAAACTGAGTTGAATACTGAACGAACTCAATTCAACCTCGCGACGCATTGATCTCGGGATGAACTTGAACAAGACAAAAGTCATGTTCAGTACACACGTCGTTCCTGGACCGGTCAGCATCGAGGAGACGTCACTAGAAGTTGTAGACGAATATGTCAATCTTGGTCAGTCAATCCTGTTATAGCTATGCCAAGTTTCAATAAAATCCGTTTAATAGTATTTGCGTGATACACATTCAGACAGACAGACAAACAAAAGTTTCAAAATTGTTGTTTTCGACTCTGTATCATTCGTAGTTTGCAATGCAATGACTTTTTCAAAAAATATTAAATATTATATTCGACACAGCTTTTTTTTACGATTTTATTATAAGTATAGATTTTTCAAAAATTATTAAATGTACAGACACTGCTCTGTTGCGATTTTATTAATTGGGTATAGATAAATTAGTTGAGAATTTATTCTTGGAATTAGAATTTACTATGACGTTAAATAATACCCCAGATGGATATTATTTTTTTAATATGTAACCATAAATAAAATTGCTAATAAACTATAAATAATGTGCTATTTGTAATATTTTTTGTTACAGGGTGCAGTGGAAGATGGAGAGCGTAAAAAGAGCGCGGTATTAAAACAAAATGGCCGTCGCCCGCGCGGTCCTAATGCTCCTAGCGTCCACGGCACAAGCCTGGATGCCGGATTCCAACGCACGCATTCACGTCAAATATGGTAGGTATTAAACAATGTATAAAAAATAATTTTAAACGTGATATTGTGACAAAGCGGAAGAGAATTACCTATAGACTGACTAAATATTGTCTATTTTAAAGTCTAGAAACAAAAAGAGGAAGTTTCAAGCAAAGGAATTGCAAAGGAATAACTCTTGTAAAAATTTATAACGGCCACCGATGAGTATTAAAAATACAATCACGTAGTAAAATCCAAGTTTCTAGAACTTTTATTACTACTTCCTATAATTAAAAATTAAATAATACACCGATACAAGCAGCAGAGCATCAGGAAGTTTACTCTATTACGAAGTCAACAGCAGGACATAGGGATGACCAATGAATTTATGAATATTGCATGAATAACTCCAACGAATCTACTGCAGTTACCTGCCTTTATGGTAGAACGGCGTCGACATGGCAGGTGCAAGAAAGAAACTATGGTTTGGTTTGAATTGGGACTGACACGTGAGAATTTCCCAAGTGATTGTTATGAAATTGCGAACTCTTATTGTTGTCTAATCGCTGTACAATGGGTATATTGTTCGTTAATTTGCACAAAGAAAAATTCTTCTTTAGATCCATAAAAACGTACCTACAGCTTAAACATTTTAGAATGAAATAAATAGATACTAACGCGGTAACGTCACAGTCAATGGGCCACACTAGAATTACCTGTGTCGTGGGCCCAAAGACACATACAAAGACGAATACAAATGATGCAACACCCAGACCCGAACAAACGCCAGTATTTAAACAAATGATTGTCTGACCGGGAATCAAACACGGGACCTTCTACACAGCAGGCAGAGTCACTACCAACTAGGCCATTGTCTAATGATTTCAGTGACGAAAATACTAACAAAAACTATGATACGATAACATATTGAACAAACACTTCCATTGTAGGTTGAATGTCAATTAGCGTTAATTGAACAAGTTATGCGAACAAACGATTTCCTATTCTGCTAATAGCGAAGAATATTGAAGTGAATGATATATGTAGATTTGGGCTTGGTAAACGTAGCAAACGAAAAACTCTTTACCATATTGGCCGTATACACGTATAAAGGCAACAGGGAGCGAGAGCTGTCACTAAAAGCAATAGACAGGGCAATGGGAAACGTTAGACGACAGGCCGCAAATCGCAGGTCATGCCAACTCATAACTCATGCACCTACTTCAGTCGCTTAGAATATTACCAGTCCACATAATCCAAACTTGCCCATAGCTTTATTAAGTCGCAGTGACTCAGTGAAACTTTTAATGAATTGGTTTGTTACAGGCGATGAATCTTCGGAACAATTTGTGGGTAACGCGACGGCACCAGACCACTTCCGGATTTTAGACAAAGATGACCTCTCTATAATTGTAGGGGGCAGGTGAGTAAACAATATTTCGGTTCATAACATCGATTTGAGAACATATACTAGATGTGTTATACAAGCACTGTAGGGCAGTCACGTTAGAGTCTAATAGTGTTCTATGTTCAGTAGCTCTCGAATTATTTAATTAATGTGTATTGAAAATGGAACATTCTTATTACATATAGTACTTAAGTTTCAAATCGGACTTTTTAATGAACCCCTCCTCATCTGCTAAAACCAGAAGTTGTTAACCACGGTTCTTTGATAAGAACGAATGATGAGTCATCTAGTTTATTCCCATATCGATGGTCCATAACGTCTTACCACTTCATTTACCGCCTATTTGTTTCATTTCCTCTAGAAGATATTAGCAAATAGGTAATAAAATTCACTTGGTACATCGCCGAGAGTTATTTTGCTTATAACATTTTGTAACATTTGAACTCTATGTGCATATTAACGTAGAATATCCTTATTTCCATAAAAAAAATCAGGAAAAATCATACATAATTTTATTAATATAATTAGGTATATTTATTCATACAATGGCACAATGCAATGGTAGCTTACTACAAACATTGCAATTAATATCTAATTAGCGACATTAATTTATAATTATAAATTGCATTGCATTTCTTCACAGAAACACAGTGTACAACCTCAGCCTCTACGACTTGTCAGAGAATTTAGAGCAGGTAATTAATTATTTACCTTATTATATTATAATAATATAGGAGTTTTATAAAATAACCTAGAAAATAATTTACCAAACATGGAACTTTTTATTCTTATTCTTAAGCAGATCCTATGCAAGTCAAAACCAACGCATTTAGCTGTCAGAAGCAGGCGTTTAAAAAGTGAAGATTCCACTCGAATTGCGCTATAAAGATACGATTAAATACCTATTGGCAAAAATGTCTTTGACATTTATTGCCTTCGCGCAAAGGAGCCCGTTCTACGCGACGAAAAATTTCATTTAGGTACCAAGATTTTGGTGGACAACAAACATTCATTAGCAAACATTGGTGTTTAATTTTAATCTCGTAATATTTATGACTCTAACGTTGCATGTCATGATTACGTAATTAAAATAATGAGCTCATGCCTTTCATCGCACCTAGCGCTAGCAGCACAACAAGTAGGGTAAGTGGAGCGTTATTATCTTGTATTTGATTTACAAATACGGAACACTTGATAACGGGCGTCTGCAAGCGGTAGCCACAGATAGCTTACTCCAGAAAGATACAATTGTAAGTTTTTTGCGGAGTTTAGCCGGTCGGCGACCCTGGCAACGTGGAAACGCCACGTATCGCGCTCTATCCACTACAGGTTTATGTATCTAATCTTGCGCAAACAACTACAGTTCCCCGTTGCCTGCCGCTGCACTCACTGTTTATTCTTAGTTACGACCCATTTCGCTCGGCACACTGTTTATTTTCTAAATCGTGTAAGGATTATTTACCTTAATATCAAGATTGCACATAACATCTTTTAACAATTTAAACGGAAGAGCTTTTAGCTATGATAGTAAATCACGATGTTTCTAAATACTTTTTAACGTACCCAATGGTTTATATATAAAGTATCATAATACAGCAATTATATTAAATAGGTTGCACATGCACACAATATAAATAAATCGCGATACGTATTTTCAATCATATTTTCGTGATATGATTGAAAATACGAATACGGATCTAAATCACGATCTGCATCTTATTTCCGATTGGTCTAATAGTTTTGGGGTCACTGTCAACCCCACGACATGTCAGGCTATTATTGTGGGTAGTCGTCGTCGCCTGGCCAATGTTGATTTAATTGACACAGTTGACTAACACTGTATAACAACGTGGTCATCCCTTACTGTTCAACTGTGGAGGATATTGGGTTAATCATTGACAGTTCACTCAGTTTGCACCCTCAAGTAGTAGAGGTATGTCTAAGGGTCGTCAACACTATGCGTTGTTTTTATCGCTTTAAAAATTTTCTACAGACCAACACCAAGACTGCGCTTTTGCAGACACTAATTTTGTCTATTATTGATCACGCTGGTGTGTTACCCCGACACTAGACAAGAACTTCTCAACAAACTGGATCGTCTGTACTCAATAACTGTATTCGCTTTGTCTTCGGTTTGTGTAAGTATGACCATATCTCGTTCCATCGTTCACAGCTTAAATGGCCGCCTATCAGATAACGTAGAAGCACAAGAATATTATGTAAACTTTTTTCTCCTTTTAGGGTACATTTGTCCTTGAATATTTGAAATGTAAATTTCCATTACAAGGCGATGTTCACAATTTTCACCTTCGCTCTGCCGACAACGCCTTTCTCTATGTCCCTTCTTACCGTACCGTCTTCATGTCCGTTTCTTTCGCTGTTCAAACAGTAAATCTCGGGAATGCGCTTCCCACTAACATTAGAAAAACCTCAATCAACAACACTTTTAAAAGAGTGCTTCGGGATCACTATTTGAAGGATCAAAGTTCATGATCTACTCGTGTATTTTTTGGTTTCCGCTGTCTTCTTAATTAAATATTTCTGCTCAGTTACGTATTATTATATATTATGTATTATAATAGTGTGTATGTATATCTATATATGAAATACATTCTTATATATATGTCTGCATTTACTATTTTATATATCTTTTTATTAAGTTTATTACGAATGTATATCTATGTATTTAAAGTGAAACTGCACCCGCGTTGTTCTCTGTTTGATCCGGTGGTTGACTGGTAGAGAATGCGATTAGGCATTAAGTCCGCCTTGTGTACATGTGAAATACTTGTGCAATGAAGTTTGAATAAATTACATAAATATACACCTGCATATCCACATACAATGAGTATGCTTCGTCGGCCTTGTGTCCAACCCATCTGTTTCAATTAGGTACTAGACGAGTCCCTGGCCTATCTGGCTACTGGCCCTAAACGATCACTGTTCTAGTCTTTAGCCAAAATCCTCTTTACTAGTGTTTCATCAAATCAACACCCACACACTCGTCGAATTACGCTCATCATCATACGATTATGATGATGCTTATGATGCTTGCACCTATATCGAGATTAAAGAGACTGTCTCTTTAATATTGAACAAAAACCCCCTTAAGCTTCGCCAATGTTTATTGGACCTTCTATTAGGGTAAATAGGTTGGTAGGACCTACATATTATTATTACCCAACCTTTATTTTTAAATGAATCGACTGACTGGGTAATAAAATACTTTTTCAATTTAAATACCATAAAAGGATTTCCTTCACAAAAGATTATAGCAGCCGTTGAACCCAATCTGGTATTTGTGAGAGCCGCAATTTATAATTCAGTTGGGGCCGCGATTAATGGCATCACAATGTGCGCATAAAATAAAAATACGAAGCTTACGGACGTAGGGCGTGAGGGTGCTTGGCACGGAGCCATCTCCGTGCCAGATATTGCTACCCATACAAAAATTAAACCACCTTCATCCTGTCTATGGATCGGAGTTTATGGTGTATGGTTCGGACGACAAATCGAAAGCTACCTAAACAATGTACGTATACAATTAAGAAGTAACAGTCATCAATTAATTTTAAACCTATTTTCAACATGTTACCTCTCGTTAAGTCATTACTTATAGCATACAAAATTCCATATCTTGCTATGATTACTTACCTACATAATTAGGTATAATAAATATTTTTAACGACTGAAAATTAGAGCGTTTCCTATTTCTTAATATAAAAATTCTATTGTATTACAAGTTGTAACATTTTATTAAAGTCTATTTGTACTATAATGGTAAAAGAGGATAAGGTATATTTTTAACGGCAAGCTTAATATTTTAAATTACTCGTCACATATTAGAGTTGACCCGCGTGTTGAATAATTCACGGCCGACAGCGCAGCGCGTCTACGCCGCGGCGCCCGAATACTAATCGCCTTTACACGGCTACACTTGTTTTTTAATATTTCCTATAGGCTGATGATGAAAGAAATGCTATAAAACAGTTATCTATAAAACCTACAGTTACTCCACCATCTTTATACAGACAGCACTCGTGAAACTTGACAGCATCTTAAACTGACCGCGCTAGTAGAGCTCCAAATGCAATACTGTATAGCGGTTGATCACTATCGGGTCGTTGATAAAATAAATTACCTACGAACAGATATGGACAATATTATTCTTATTTACTTTCATTGCGTGTCGAAATCGTCCGGTGAGACCGATCATGTTCGCAATTTAAATCGATACGTACGAACCGGTTATCAAAAAGAGACAGACAACCCACCGCTTTGGTGATCGGTGCTGGCTGACATTTCCTCGCGGTTCTCAAGACGCCGCCGCCGCCGTTCACCCTGCCACAGGCACCTTGCGAAACGACCCCACGCCCTGACAAATTGTGCAAATGAGACGAAACACTCACGCTCCTTTTTTATTTAGGTACGCTGAGAAAGCACCAAGTGCCGTCGTCCGACGCCCACTCCTAACTGAATTCGTGTAATATGCACGTGACTCTCAGTTTTAATTCATGACACATTGCTCGCCGTCTTGCTTTCAGTATCGTCCGCGATTATCTTTTACTTCCTTTGTACAAAACGGACTTTATAGTAAAACCACGCGATTGAAAATTGGGGATTAAATTACTTAAATTTATCCCTTTTGTTTTTCTATTATTTCACACCTTATTCACTTAAATTACCTAGTTAAACCAGTTATATACACGAAGTTTTAAAAAAAAATATCAAAATAATCTCACTAACTAAACGAATAAGCTGAGCTTGTGGTTAGATCGGCTTAACTTGAAGATAAAAGCAAATAACTAATGCTCTTTGCATTTGTTAATTTCTCTTTGTCTCTATCTGTCCCCAGTGTATCAAAACTAATTAAAGATCACTTCCAGGTAGTTGCTTAATGTTTACTTTACATCTAATTGCATTACCCTAATTTGCAAAAACTATATTATGTATACCGCAGACTATAATTATATCTCACACGGGGTTTACAATACGACTACGATGACTGGTATTTTCTGTACCCAAAAAGTAAACAGTCTAGTGCTATATCATGAAAGGATATCACAAACCGATCAAAAGCATCGACAGAAGCTAAAAGACTGCACTATTCCAATATTACTTTTCAATTTAATATGCAATATCTATTTTATTAACTAATATTTACATTCTTGTCCCCAGCGCATAGAGTGGCAGTCGACAGATGCGCATAGAGAACTATGCCAGTTAAAAGGCAAATCCGCAGACGAGTGCCAGAACTACCCACGCGTTGCTGCGCGCACGCAGGGCCGCTTACTGCTCTGCGGCACGAATGCGTTTAAACCGCTCTGCAGGAAGTACGCGCGACACCCTCCCAACCACCATATCGAAGAGTTCGACGGCTCTGGCCGCTGCCCATACGATCCTCAACACAATTCGACCGCCATTTTCGCCGGTAAGTTATCTATGACATACTCGGATGTTAATCGTTAAAGCTTCGCCTTCTAGATATTAGCTCAAGTTTCAGCTCAGCAAACTAATTTTGAACAGTATGTTAGCGTTGTCTACTACTATATGAAAGTCGGACGGACTTGCGACTACTTTCAGGAGGACAAGCCTGTCAGGGAAGCATACATTATGCACTATCTTCATTTAAATACCATTGATGCACGCTTTAACCTTTATTTTACTAAAATAATTTCCTAGTTTCGACGTGATCACACATAGCGATGATCTGCACGAGGCACGCTCGCTGAGGGGCTGTGCCGAACACGACGCGCGACGGCCAAGATACAAATTGATTTATTACTTTTACAGTTAACTATTTGTTACCAACGCTTCATACTTACACCGTTTTACGAGAACAAATTACATAATTACTCAAAAATAATTACCATTATTTGACTTTAGGTACTCTAACCAACATTACCACGGTATCATTTTAGATTACAGTTAGAAATGATGACAGTACGAGTAAAGTGCACAAGACACGAATAGGATGAAGAAACCACATAATTAGGCGCACGATTCCTTATTTGACTATACCGATGCGTTAATAGATCCTACTTTGTAAATTGCATAGCTTTAAATAACAACACATAAGTAGTTTGTCGTTCCCGTTGCATACGAATCGGTTACTCGATGCCGTTATGTGGTCTGTAAGCTTGTGTTAACTATACTTCTGAGATAGCTTCAACCTATTATTATAGTATAAGAAACATGTTGACGCAAATCGCTTAATATGGTAATACATGACTTATAACGCGCTTACTTCAGCATAAGAAGTCAATAAAGCCCTGTTAGAATTAGAAATGCCAAAGTTTTGCTAAAATATTTAGGTTTTGAAGAAATATTACCACCTTATTGCCGCAGATGGTCTACTATACACGGCAACGGCGGCAGATTTCTCTGGAACTGATCCGTTGATATACCGCGAACCGGTGGGGACTGAGCGATCCGATCTTCGCTTATTGAACGACCCTTCGTTCGTGGGAGCAATCGCTTCTACTAGCCACGTCTACTTCTTCTACCGTGAGACAGCAGTCGAGTACATGAACTGCGGCAAAGTAAGTGACTTACTAACGAATACATGATACAAAATATGCTAACTTTCTTACGTAGGTGACAATAACAGTCCCATTAAAAATTGATACAGACCTCTGTGACGTCCACATCGCAGACTTGCGAATATTACTGACTAAATTATAATAGTAATTGTCTTTATCTACAATCATTAATAATAACATTATTAATTATTGTAGACTCAGGGCCGTCTTAAGTCTATTCTGCGCCGGGGTGCGGGAGTGTATCCTAAGACAGTCAAACATCCTATTGTGTATCCTATGACAGTCAAATATCCTATTGTGTATCCTATGACAGTCAAATATCCTATTGTGTATCCTATGACAGTCAAATATCCTATTGTGTAATTGTTTACTATAGCGTTATATTTTTTCATTACCTTTAAAAGGTGAGCGCCCGGGGTGCACCGCACCCCTTGCACCCCCTGGTAAAGACGGCCCTGTGTAGACTAATACCTGTCCTAATACAATATTATTATGTTTTCCGCAGGCAGTTTACTCAAGAGTGGCTAGAGTATGTCTAAACGATAAGGGCGGCTCTCATACGTTTAGCAACCGATGGACATCTTTCTTAAAAACCCGCCTAAATTGTTCCATGCCTGGAGAATATCCTTTCTATTTCGACGAAATTCGTAAGTAAACGCTTATTTTTGTCAGCAAAATGCTATAGCAAAATGCAAAGTAAATCAAAGAGTACATTTTAAATATTATTGCTATTTTATCACATTTGAATTTTTCACGTTTTTCACACATATCTATCTATTTAATAGGGTCTCAACGCGTGTGTTTACCTTATTTATTCTAATCGAGCGACGTTTCGGCTGGGTTGCACCAACCATGGTCACGAGATGAGCTCAGCTTGTGACCATGGTTGGTGCAACCCAAATAGATTAATAAACATTATTGCGATTAAATAGATAAATATTATTGCCATTTTATATTGCAGAAGCTACGACTGAGCTTATAAACGGCATTTATGGCAGTGGCAGCAAAAGAAACGATATAATATACGCAGTCTTTACTACTCCTCAAAATGCCATTGGAGGATCAGCCGTCTGTGTTTTTGCTATGAGAGACATTTTGGAAGCGTTCGAGGGAACATTCAAAGGGCAAGAGAGTATGAATTCTAACTGGTTGCCATTAGACAAAGAAAAGGTTCCCTTACCAAGGCCAGGGACCTGCGTGGAAGATAGTCGGACATTATCAGAGTCAACAGTGAACTTCATAAAAACACATCCACTGATGGACAAAGCTGTTCCTTCATTTTTAGCCAGACCAATTCTTATAAGGGTTAGTCTCCAGTATAGGTTTTCTGCTATCGCTGTACACCCACAAGTTCAAGCGATGAACGGCAACAAATATGACGTCATGTACGTTGGTACAGACGACGGTAGAGTTATCAAGGCTGTGAACGTGGCTTCTAATGAAGGCGTATTCGACGCGAGCGTGGATGAGTACAGCAGGAATCCCGTGAGAACAGCTGTGATATCTGAAGTGCAGGTGCTGCCTCAAGGTGTGCCCATCAAACAAATGCACGTCGCACTTACCACAGAGAAGCTCATTGTGGCGTCCGGTGATATTATACGAGCTGTGACGTTATCACACTGTGGCAATGAGCAATCATGCAGGTAAACACACTTTCTTAATCATTGTTTTCTAAGTGTTATCTTTTCTTTGCATAAATGAAGACACAACATATATCTATGGGCACAGTCCAGAATGTAATCGTTTAGGTATATTAACGTATTGTTAATAGTACGTTTGTCTCATTTATCAAATTTTATCAAAGGGGAACTTTGTGACAGTTCAGCGAAATGATAAGTGAAATGATATTACGATATGACCACATTATTGTTCCGTTCAACTGATTCACAATTTATTATTTATTTCAGAAAATGTGTTGCATTACAAGATCCTCACTGCGCGTGGGATTCAAAACAACAACAGTGCACTTGGGTCGGAAACAGACAATTTCCGAATCCCGAGAGGTATCTACAAAACGTAGAGTTTGGAAAGACTGATATATGTAATAAGCTTCCGGCCCTCTTGCCGGGTGACCGACATAGTAATAGGAATCCAGGCACAAAGAAGCCTACGATATCAGAACCCGACCCGCTTCAGAAGACCTCTTCGGAAGACGATATACAAAATAAATTTATTGAAACTAATGTTTTGTCTGAAGAGAAAAGTAATAATAACAATAGGCATGAAACTGGTAAGCACTTACCTATATCTTTGCTATAGATCTAAATTACCTAATGTATTATAATATCAAAGAACAGAAGAGAAAATATGGGTGCTGTAGAAGCGCTGGCGAAAGATGCTAGCCATCAAGCGACCTTCTGGAGCAGTAACAATCCTTTAAATGCTACACAAAATCTAAAGCAGCTATCTCCGTTGAAGCAGTGTATTTGCCAATCGAACATCCGAACAAATATAATAAACTCCTATACAGCTCATTACCGTAAAACTGCTGTCTAACGTAAACCTGGGGGAAGGTACTTGCTGCAATCCAACAGCCGCTCGACTCGTGCGCACTCGACTGGCCACGTTACCTCTCTCACAGAAGACTACCTTGAAATGTACTGCGTTTCCCACTTTATTCTATTCCCTTATGTATGTAGGTGTCTCGATAGTGAGTGAGATATGCCAGAGACCATTTCCATCCCATCCTACAACCCCCCCCCCCCCCCCTTCCCCAAATCCATTTCTACATCTCGAAAAGGTAGGCAATGCATCCTTGGGCGTGCGAACGTTTGTCATTCTGGACTGAAGTATGTATCCACGACCAGTATCCACTCGCCACCGGTTGGACTGTATGCTCGTCTGCCGCAAAACCGTAACCAGAGCCTTTAACATCCACTGCTGGACATAGGCCTCCTCGTATATGGGTGTATGGCCTTAAAACAACAAACACGCTAGTCAAGCGGGTTGGCGAATCCACTCATTTAGAGGTGGTGTAGTTTCGCAGGGCTTGTAGTAGAGGCTTTGTTATCCCTTAGTCGTCGTCTTTTACGACACCCAAGGAAAGAGATGAGACGATGCTAGTGTAAAGCCGCCCAACAACTCATTACTATCTACATATGCAATTGGCGGCTCGGTGATGGCAACGAATACGCTGCTGTAGGACGGACAAACCTGTTCTTTTAATAAAACGACGATTTATAACGTTAATGTAACCAGTTTACGAACACAATAATTTCGTAATCGTGCGAAAGCTCAATAGCCCGACACCATGAAAATATTGCAATTCATATGCAATTGCAAGTGGGCCCGAACCCACTTGAACACAAATGTCAAATGTGGATACGGCACCCTTGTGTGCAAACCGTCACTCGTACTCTAATTGACATGGTTGTATAGAAAGAAGGTGACATACGAATACAGTCTACCTAGTAGTAAGTACATACTGTCACCCTACGACATTGGCCATCCATAATGCACTGTCTACTTTTGGAGATTGGTGTAGGATAAACTTCGATAAAGGGTTAGGAAGGTTGGAGAACAGTAGACGAAGAGTTTCTTCATTCCATAAAACCCTCCATACCTCCTTGGAGAGGATGGAGTGCCACAGGAAAATAAATAGTATAATAGAATAAGCAGTTTCTTTTAACCCACTATACTCTTCATTCAATGGTAGAAGAATGGATAGGATGAGATGGAGTGAGAACTGGGCTCTAATATATCTCACCCACCTTCGAAACACATACATTGTACAACAATAATCTGTGTTAACTGGATCAATCGGGCACATCCAGCAGCTTTAGGATTGCAGCATTCACCATCGTCCTCCAACTTATTCCATAATAACTAACTTCTATCACCACTGAAATTGGAATTTGGCTTCTAGCATCGACGTATGTAACCAACCGGCATGGGCGTAATTTCAGCTTTTTAACTGGGGTGGCAAGGCGTACCGAAGATCTGGGGGGTAAGAAATGTCTCAACGTATAGGGGGGGTCCGGGGGTTCTCCCCCGAGAAATTTTAAAAAACTAGCATTAAATTGTTAGTATTTTAAGCTTTTTCAGACTATTTTCACCATAAAATAATTGCTAACATTCTCTATTTACCCTAAAAAATTCATTGTTAATTACTTTAATTAATAGCCAAACCATTCGTAAAGTAGATATCATTTACACACAACTCAAGACATTCATCACAAGTTATTTTTATACAAAATGAAGTCTTTTCTTTTGGGTTGAATTAAAGTCGTCAATTACTTTGGAAATGTCTATATCAACACTCCTTTCGATAGCCAAAAGAGCTAACAAGGACAACCTCTCTTGGCCGATCGTATTCATGGTGTATGTTTTCAACAATTCTGGGGTGGCAACTGCCACTCCTTGCCACCCCCGAATTACGCCACTGCCAACCTGTATAAATATTCTGGGGTCTTTCCTACGTAGGTATACGTATAATGTACGTATGTTTATCCAACAGATTTACTGACCGTGGAAGCTGCGGAGGGAAACATTTACAGTGCACAGGCGCTTCTCACTGCTGTAGTGGCGTCTTGTCTAGTAACTCTTATGGTGGGATTCGTCATCGGCTACCTCTTCTCGCGGCGATTTCGACACCCATTTTTTACCGATACCTCACCCTTCAATGAACAACACAATCATTTAAACAGGTGTGTTAATATAATTGTAATTAGTGAATATTCTGCTACGAGATTTATTTCTTCCTTGGATTAAAAAGTATGGTCCCTATAACATTATCCTTACTTCACTGATGATGCAGTTTTCCTTTACAGGCGAGTGTTTATGATTTCCCGAAGTGAGTTGTAGTTATAATCGTCCCAAATACTCGCTACGTAATATTTGATACACTTTTTACTCTTTCGCACGGAGACCTATTGTATATTATAATTATTATGTACAGTCAATAGGGTATTTGACTTTCTTTGAATAATTATGTGATGTATAACTTAGAATCCTAGAAATTAATTCGTGAAATCAAAATTGAAATATGGTTGAATTATAGCTTAGATGTCGCAATGTAGAAAAAGGCCACGCTTCTGTGTTAATGGTGTCATTACATCCACGCGTGTCAGAGACAGCGATATCTCACATTAAATATTCTCAAGCTTGATGCTACGTAATTTTGTAATAATTAATTTGAATTATTTTTGATGTATGTTTGTTTTCATCTTTAGTTTTCAAATAAGCTAAAATACATCAATTTCCAGTACAGTCAACTGCCCTATTATTACCTCGCTTTTTCACTTCTGTGTATACTTCGCACTAATTTTATCAACAGGAGATAAGGAATTAATGTTACTGCAAGCCTTACTTTTCCGCATCATTTTTCTGTATTTAGTAAACTTTAATATTTAATACCGAAAATCGTTGTTCTAAGTAGATTATATACTTATTTTATTTTTCAGACTGAGTCCACTAGAGACACCGCTAAACGCAAACTCCGCCTACCTACCGCCGCGGTCGAAGAACGTGAACATGGTGGCCAACGTGTGCCCGCTCGCCAAGCAGGACAACCTGCACCTCGAGCTCGGCAAGGAGCGGACTCTAGACTTGCGCAACTCCACCGAATCCCTCGACAAGGATCTCAAGTGCGGTACTCTGCAAAAAGTGAAAAAGACATACATTTGAAAACTACCCCAGCAGACAGTGTACGGTTCTATTGACAAGTGATAGGGACGATGTGCGCGTCGCGTGTGCCAAGTCTTCCGGTAACTCGGCTAGAACAGTGTTTACTATTGTGGTGATTGGTGATGGCTTTGACTCCTGTAAATATTGTGTTACCTTGTTGTACATTATGGAAGTCTATTGACTAAGATATTGTTCTTTACTCGAGCAGTAAATGTTGCATTTAAAATAGTGTAATATCAGGAATGATCATGTACTAGTTAACTGCTGGAGAGTGTTTGGATATTTAATGCTAAAGCTGATAGCTTATTTATTGTTTTAAAATAATGACTGTTTAGACATACTGTCTAGAATACAATATCTATCTTTATTGTTTGTATAAAATGTTCAGATTCAGTATTAAATATCCACTTTTTTACATTCCATAGTCTACTATGTAGAAAATAATTGAAAATGCAGCTACTTGTAAATATAGATAAATGTGTATATAAAGAGATATAAGATAGAGGGCTCAAGGACATCATGGTCGACATAGTCGGACTTATATTGACTAAACTTATTTGAAATTATTAGCTACGATAAACGGTACAAGACGTAGACGCAAGATGGTTGTAGAAAAAATGTTACTATTTAAAATTCTAATTTAGGAAAGAAAATGTTATAAATTTAGTTAAAAGAGTAAAGTTAATATGAAATGATAGCATAATAATTGCTGTGCTAAGTGCATAGTGCCTTGTAGGTTGCCAATTTAGTGCCTAATATAATTTAGGATACACCAGGAAAGAGTAATTAATAGCTGTTTAGTTAAATGCTTGTTTTCCTTTTATATGTATATTTTTTTAATTCCTCCAAACTATGAATTAAGCTTGACAGATTTGTATGTACATACTTACCAACATATAGAACTTTACACATAGTACGTTCCAGAGCATATTACTTAGATTTTACTTGGCCTTAAGTAAATTTATGATACTATGAACACTTTGATGTCTTTGTAACTTACTTTTATTTGAATGAATAGAGTGAATTTTGAAATTTATGCTGCAAGAGAAGCTAAAATTACCACCAGAGATCTAAAAAATGAGCAAGTCCCACCGTGAAAGAATCAAAGTTTTTTAAGATAAGCAGGATATATATATTTGTGTACATATATTACTGTAATGTTAAACAGTAGAAAAATAAATAATGCTATAAATAAATAGTATTATACAATGAAACATCATTTAAATCGTATAATTTTATTTTTAAATGTTTACCTATCGATAAATAAATAAAACTCTTTGTAATTGTGTTTTATACAAATGTTATTAAAAATATATAATAATATTTTTAATTTTGTACATCCTGCCGAAATCGCTACACATAAAGAGTATGTTTTATTTATATTTTTTATATTATAAATCACTTAATACTTAGCAATTTTATCAATTTCCCGTAATAGTGGAGAAAATATAAGTATTATTAAATTAATTTGTTGTTTTAATTTTTATCTTCATTTCAAATATCATTCACCAACTCCTGGTTTTGATGTTATCACAAAGTCCAAAATAAGAAGTTTTATAAATTATGATGACTTATTAACTTAAATAATTATTTCGATTGTAGATAGGAACACAAAAACTATTCATACATACTCTAAGTAAAATAACATTTATTTTCAATTTTTATTTTGGTTGATGGACTATTACTAAGAAGTTTGTTTATTTATTCAAAGCCAAGAATACAAAATCAATGATACCGACGGAAATAACATTGTTGAACAAGAAAATTATAAAAAAATGCATTTTCTTATTGTATTAGTTAAAATAAACGCAAGAACTCAAAAAAAATCTAAATACTGTACAATAATTATGGGGAGTGGAAGAAAATCTTTCAAAAATGCTATCGCTTCTATAAAAAAAATGATTTGATAACATTACTGTACTAATAAGAATCATTGTTAATCATTCTATAAACCAAACATCATACATTTTACATTATTTACTCACATTTTACATTACATTATCAATTATATCATTAATAAACACCTACAATGTGAATAAAGCTTAAATCACTATATGTATGTCACTCTGAAAGGATACAAACATACTGCAGCGAGTGTAGAAATTTACTCATAATGTCCCCCTGAATGAAGGTGTTTCAGTACATATAAACAAGATGAACACAGATCATTCCAGGTGGAAAAAAACCTGGAATAGAACGATTTCCAACTGTCCAGCAGTGGAAGAAAATATTCTGCAAGTAATGAACATGATGTTATTCTAGTGATATATCTATAAAACAATCATGTTTATTTGACATAACACCTGTCTCCGATTAGTTGAACACATGGTGCCATTTAATAGTTGGTTCTGACAAATTTTTGCTTATGGTCAATGTACATTGTTTGATTTGAATTCAAACTCTTAACACATTGTTAAACTTTGTGGTTTCAGCTCTTATCAACTCTCAGTAGTATTAATATAATTTATGTAGTTACACAAAAACTGTCTCTTCTCTGTAGCTGTTTTAACAATTTTAGTGTCTATAGCAACTCCATCTTCACAAACAACATTCTCAGGTTTAACCCCAGGGGTACCTTCATGTAGTAAGATAAAGTTATGAACAACACAGGCAGCACATATTAATGCTCTAAAAGTCTCAGGTTTACTATAATCAATATAATTTAACTTCTTAAATCTCTCTCTAAGCAACTCAAAAGCCATACTAATGTAAGACCAGGTCTTCCAATGAACTTCATTAAACTTCATCTCTTCAGATGTCAGTAACTCCTCACTTGTAAAAGGAGTAATTAAATTCTTTCTCAATTTATATTGAGGGTCCCCCAGAATATGATTTTCGAAATTTACAAAGTTCTTCAATTCATTTGATAGTGTACTCTCTCTGAAAATTTTGTTCTTGTGCAGATTACCAACATCACCAACATAAATGTCTGTGAACATAAGATATTCATTGCAAACTGCCTGCAAGAGCACAGTGTCTGGCTTGCCTCTTCTGTTTCTTTTTGGCCCAATATGAAAACGACATGCATCAATAAAACCCACACAGTTAGGAAAGCTGTAATGACTATTCACTTTTACTCTCGTCATGTGTTGCTCCTCCACAGAAGGCCAACTAATAAACTGATACATTTGTTCTGTTAGCAATGATGCTATCTCATTAAATATATAACTAACTGACGACTTGTGAAGGTTGAACAGTTCACCAACCTCATTGTAAGAGGAATCACTTGTCAGGAGCCAGAGGAATATATGTACCTTTTTATCTAACTGTCCTATTGAACTGCCAGGCTCTATATTTTCTTTTAACATATCAATTAATGCCTGAAAGAAAATTACATAATATTATCCACCTCTACACATTAAAAGACCAAGTTCTATTATGTCAGTTTGTTTTCACTTTGTTTGGGCATTTATAGTGACATTTATTGAATACAAGAATTAACGGGTTCCTTATCGGTTTGGTGGTTTTGAAAATTTAGCAGGTTCAATAATCCAAATTAAAAATAGTGAGTCCCTGATAAAATTAGGCCCAAAACCAGCTATGAATTTATATGTATGTCTATTACATTAAGTTAATGGGATTACATTCTATTACAAGTGATACAGAGCCCATAAAAAAATTGCAGTTTTTATCCAGACCGTCTTAATGAGCGTAACGCGAAAACTACCAAGGACTTGACATAGTCATAACATAACCTATGTGCCGTATTAACATCTAGGATACTTTTCATCCAGATCATTTAAGTATAAAATTCTCACGGTAATCGAGCAAACCCACATTCTGAAACGTCTACGCGTACAAAGTGGCGGGCACTGCTGGTTTTTCAATAAATATTATACACTACCTGGACAGTACTTTTCTTCATTTTAAACCTATTAACATAATCGTCATTTGTATATAACATTACATTTTCTTCGTAAAAATCTTTCACTCTGCGGGTAACTGGCCTTGCGTTGGGACTTTCTTTAGTTGTTTGCAATATACGACAACTTTCTTTCACCAGTATATCGTTAAACATACGAATATTCTCATTATTTTCATTTATTACATTAGCAACAGCAACCACCAGTCTATTCATTGTAGATACACTGTCGTTATCCAAAAATAGTTCCATGACAAAATCTTTTGCAAAGTTGTTCATTTTATTCTGTGGTTTGGTATTATTTTCGTCGAGAACAAATTTAATTATGCTTTTTTTTCTTTTCATATAGGGCAATGGTGCAATTATGAAATCAATAATATGGCAGTATCAAAATTATCAGAATACAGTATGTATATGTCAAAAGTCGCTCAGTACTATTCTACTATTGGACGCCAGATGAGATAAATCTGCGCGCGGCGCGACTGTCAGCGTGTCAAATGTTGCCATATTAACAAAAATACAAAATACCATTTTTTAGGGGAAAGTGTAACACTTGTGAGCGTTAAATTGAGGAGCCGTCTTTTGCAGTACATATTCTATTTTTTATCTGATACAGAATTTTTCTCTAATAATTGACAAAGGAAAATTAAGCTCTTAATTGTTATAAGCCCTGTTTTAACGAACTTGACTGTATTATGACTTGACTATCGGGGCTTAATGAGGTCTATTGTAAGCCTGTTCAAGAGGCTTAATTAATTTGTCTCAAAATGAAACAACATAATTTCTTTTATTTTTTAATGATTTTTTTTAATCTAGCGCATTTTGTCGGAAAACATGCCGATCTAAAAATTTTGTCATCTCCACAATTTCACTCTGACAGTTCTACATGTAATATCCCTGAATCAAATAAAAAATCCGATTTCAGCGCTTTTTTAACGAAACTCAGGACACTTTCGTTAGAAAGCATTGGTAACACTGGTTCAGTGGTCGTTAATCATCTCGCCTGGCTCTCAAATGCTGCTAAGAAACTGGAAATCTATAATTAGCAGGGCTGGCAGGTTGTGTTAGGCCCAAGTGGGTAACTACCCACTGGCTAACTGGCCGGGAGGGGGGACAGTCCCTCAAGAAATGGTTAGACGAATGACTCATAAACAAGAGAATTTTATAGGAATAAAAACTACGAAATAAAATCTATAAAACGGTTTACCCTGTGGGCCATCTCCAAAACTTCCCGCTATTTTCGAGATCGAACCGCTCAAAAATGTAATTGTTCTTAGGTTACTGAGTTTGAACTCAAAAATATAAATGCCTATATTTTTCAAAAATGTGTTCATACGCTATCAACCTCTTCGAGCTCGAAAGCAAAGCGATTCTAATATTTTACAGCTCTTCGAGCTCAAACTGATTTTTGATTTTGTTTTTTGTGTACCTACCGTACATTAGCTTATTAGACAATGGCTATAAATAACAATGAGGCCGGGATATAATTTTATACCCTGAGCATTAATTAGCTGCAGTAAACTGACAGATCGAACTGTCATTTTGTCATTAATGTTACCACATTTATTCGAATGATGATGTGACTTAGAAAATTGATTCAATCCGATGCAATCAAATAAGTTATTATTAAGTACGTACGTAAATATTAATAAACACATAAACATAGTCTGTATAACGCAATGGTCACTCCCAGGGTAACGATCACGATCTCACGTGTTGGTATCTACCCTACCCACTCTAGAAAGATCGAAACAACACCGAAGAGACTAAAATGAAAATACAAGAGTGGATGACTATTAAAAATATTCTTTTCGAGCCAGATATGGTAAAGGCCGCTCTTGTAGATATTGTACGACAGCAAAATCAAACGTATGACAAATACGCTGTGGACGAGATGGCAGCATAGCACGATGTTCCGGTTTTAAGATGGCAGCCCCTTACCACTGTGAGTTGAACCCAATTGAGCTGATTTGGGCGCGGGGAAAGGGACACGTCACAAAAAATAAGAAGAATTTTAAAATGCAAGATGTGCGAACTTTATTCCAATAACGAATCAATAAAGTAACACTGTAAATGGAGTGACTGCGTATCCCATATTATAGAAGTAGAAGACAAAATGTGCCGTCTCGGCCACATAATAGATGGTGTAACTGACAGATTTGTCATACGTTTGAGTGATAACGATAGCGACAGTAGTTCTGAATCAAAATAAATAAATAACTATGGTATCATTGTTTCATTTTAATTTACGCCACAGTGAGTTATTTTTTCTGCTGAAGAAAGACTTTATTATAATAAAAGAGAAATTTATGTTAATCCGATATTTTATTTTAACAAAATAAAAAGGAAAAAATAAACTAATTAATTTAATTCCAAACAGGTTTAAAAGTTTGTCGCGAGTATAGTAGGTATTTTTATATAAATATGTAATTAAATATATACATATAATACATGTGTCTTGCCTGCGTGGAATAGTGGCAAGAATGCTGTCTGCATTTCCTCGCTGAATCGCGATACTGATGCGGTGAGCGAGGAAAGATGATGAAATGATAAAATAAAAGATAGAAAATATGTTAAACTAAATAATAATTGTTAAAAATGAAAGATGATAAAATGTAACAAAAACTTTGAACGGATTTATTCATTGAATCTTTTTGTCATATCACTATTTAAATTTCGTCAAAAACTGGCAACACACAAGCTGTCACTTTACTGCAGTTAATTAATAGCCAGACCATAAGTAAAATAGATACAAAGAAAGAAAATGCGTCTAGAGTTTGGATTTTTCGAGCGACGAGGAAATTCCCATGTCCATTGATGTCAGTAACTTTCCGTCAAAATCCGAGTGGGTACTTAGTTACTTACCCATTCGGAAAATTCCGAGTGGGTAGAGCTACCCACTATATCCACATTCTGCTAATTAGTATTCTTTCTTAAACTAATTCTAATTCTTAAACCGTTATTTATTAGTAGGTACATATTGTAGTAGAGTAGATTATACATGGTATCCTTGTTATTAGAAAAGATAAGTAGGTATTTTTACAATATATAGTGGGTACACCTAAATACCAATTTGTTATAATCATAACGTTATAAATATCTACTTTGGTTTAATCCATCAGAAATTGTAATTAGTTCATTTAACTATCATAGTCTAATTTGGATTCTTTGTTATGGATAATTCTTATAAATGGTTGTATACAAAAGAGAGAATAGAAAACAGAGGGATAAATAGGATGAGAAAAGATGGTTGAATCAATAATAGTAAATTCTATTATGGTATTTTTATTTTGTTTTCTAAAAGGGTATATCTAAAAAGTACTTGTCAAATGAAACATACTATAGGAAAAGAGCGGCAAATTTAAAAATTTTAAGCTATTCACTAATTTTAATAATAAAAAATAATTTTGATTGTTTGTTTTACCTGTGGTATAGAACGAACTGAACAGAAACTGAAACACAAGTGAGTTCAGAAAGAAATTCAGCCTAAGTTTTTAAATTTGACATTTTTTCCTGTGCAGATGTTTATTAGACTATAATACTGGCAGACCACTAACCTACCCTCAGATGGACTAAGTCCATTTACTAGTTCTTAGATATCAGTTTACTTTTCGAAAAGTAAGTACCAAAAGAATAAAGTAAATATAGAAACGACATACAGTTCACGAAGCTTTTAACTTTTATTCTTAAAATGCATGAAAAATAATGAAATCTACATTGCCAACGGACTAATGTCATCATCTTTTTATGCAAAACAGTTTAGTACTTCCATGGAATTTCATAATTTAGTGAAACTTTATTTCAGTAAAATCAAGTACCTGAAATAATTACGACATTGTACTCAATGCACAGAATTAGTATTCTAGTAGTGAATATCACAAGTAATGAAAGTCATGTTTGTTGTTGTTACATTTAATAAGCTCAATTTTACAAAGTAAAGAAATACATATATATCATATATTGAAATATATGTAGAAATACATTGATATCTGACAAATATTAACTAACAATAAGCAACTGTAAGTTGTATAATATGGATTTATCATAGCATTAATGCAATACAATCCTCCATAAAAAAGTAATAAAATAAATGCCATATTAAGTTAATGCTTACAGTTAATTTTTCTTCCATATCAGTATTTTGTTGTTTGCTGGCATTTCTATAGTATCTATTAGTAACAAATTGTTTTTTTCTGCTAGTTTTATAAGTTGATTAAGGTCTCGAAGTCCCCAGGATGGGTCCCTTGTTCTAAGTGATGCATCAAATTGAACATTACTTTCAGGCGTTATTATGCCATCTTTGCTATATGGGCCATATGTAATCATAAGTGCATCACTTTTTAAATATGCACCTGCATTTTCGAATAGTCCAATAGTACATTCATAAGGACTTATGTGAATCATGTTGGCATTGTATATGTAGTCAATGCTATTTTCTTCAAAACCATAACAGGACAATTTCCTACATATGTCGAGGGGAATGGGTAGAAGGATGTTTTTAGATGGACAACTTTTAGCATAATAAGTAATACTTCCAATTAAACTATCATCTACCTCACTAGGCTGAAATTTAACACCAGGAAAATGAGGTGCAAAATGATAAACATGCTGACCAGATCCCGATGCTATTTCTAGGAACACGGGACTTTCACCTTCAACTTCATCAATATCACAAATGATAAATCTTTTTAAAACTTGCAGTATTGGTTCTTGGTTTCTGGTAGCAGCAGGGTAAATTAATTTCTCCCCTTTAATACTGTAAAAGATATGTTTCTATGTATTATTAATAGCAGTAGTTAAGAATTGTATTAGGCCGAGATAAAGATGTGTAGTCTTCATAAACTAAGGTTCAAAGTCTAAGTTCAACTTCTACAATGGGCTAATCATTAAATGTGAATAACATCTTGCAAAGTTGGCAGCATACTCACTAACCCCCTGGTGTTTCAGGTACCCATGGGCTGTGCTGTGACAACCACTTACCACCATGTGGACTGACTGGTCTGTCTGCCACTTCTTCCATAAAAAAAAAAAAACAAATAATGACAAATTAGCCAAGATAGTAATAGGTCCCTTGTTCGATTCTCAGTTGGACATTCGTGTTTGTGTTTTGTTTGGTTGGGGTTGGGTGTTAAGTGCTCATATTTTTGTATCTCCAAATCCTGAACACAGGTAATCCTAGTAAAGGTCATAAACTAACATTATTTATTATAAAAAAAGTTTGAGAAATGTCTATTTAACAAGGGCCTA
This sequence comes from Sesia apiformis, assembly GCA_914767545.1. Classification (NCBI taxonomy): domain Eukaryota; kingdom Metazoa; phylum Arthropoda; class Insecta; order Lepidoptera; family Sesiidae; genus Sesia; species Sesia apiformis. Next base: position 13,100,765 of record OU611948.1, on the reverse strand, counting down.
AGATAATTTGATCTTAAACATTGAATATAATGAAATTATTCTCTATGCATAAGTACTGCAGTATCTACCTAAATTCTTTAAAAATACAAATCTGTCTAAGAGAGAGAATTGTGTCTTGGCCTTAATACTCACCTCTCGCTTCCATGGAAGTCACAAGAAATATCCCGTGTCTTCGACATAGGACCTCTTGACGGACTTATTAATATGGAAATGATCCTACTAAAACGAATTTTGAGAAGATTATATTTCTAACTGTAATTCAATAAAATGTGGCTTTTTCTTCGACTAGTATTTCAAAAAATAATAATAATCTTTTTATACATCATGCAATCACTTATCATCGTGTATTGCATTTAATCGTGTTAGTCTTTAAATGCGATTTATATTCAAAAACGTGAAATAAAATTAAAATGCGCGCTTCGGGTAAAGTAATCAATTATTGAAATAAGAAACGAAGAAAAACGAATGGTTATCTCAAAGATAACAAATCGAACGCAATCACAGGAGATAACAAAAGTGACAATGGTATGGTTACATGTTTGACAGCTGCAATGACAGCGGTGTGTTCAGCAGAAAATAGTACTCAAACACAGTGACGATATGACACCGACACACATATACAACCTATTTATATTTTGATAATAAATTAATAATCATAGTTATATAATAATTAATTGCTACCTATAATTCAATCGGACTTTAGTTGAAGAAGAAAACAAGAAAATTATCATATGTTAATAAAATCTTCAATAGGTCAAATATTTTTAACAATATTCGTTACTGACAGTGTTGCCAGGGACGTCCCGTTTTTCCTAATCTCAGAGTTATACCAGTTTATGGCATCAATACTACTGGTGTCGAATGCTTCTACTGCAAGGGTTTTTTCTCAGGCAAATGTAACATGGACTGACAGACGCAATAAACTATCGAACATATGAAGAACATATGATTTGTATCTCCACAAATAAAAATAAATACAATATAAATAAGGCCAAAATGGCCTCCAAAAAACTCGGTGTGCTGAACAGAGCGAAGCGGTACTTCAAACCTGGGCAACTCCTTATGCTTTACAAAGCTCAGGTGAGGCCCCATATGGAATACTGCTCTCATCTCTGGGCCGGCGCACCGAAATACCAATTGGACCCATATGACTCCATCCAACGACGTGCTGTTCGTATTGTCGACGATCCCACTCTCACGGGCGGTTTAGAATCCTTCAGCATTCGGAGAGACGTTGCGTCTCTCTGTGTGTTCTACCGCCTGTACAATGGGGAATGCTCTGAAGAATTGTTTAATATAATTCCCACCTCGGGTTTCTACAACCGCACCTCCCGTCACAGAAGTGCGGTCCATCCGCATTTCCTCGATACGGAGGTGTCGCGCACTGTTCGGTCCAAAAATTATTTTATACCGCGAACCCGTAGGCTGTGGAACGAACTGCCTCAAGAGGTCTTTCCATTGACCTACGATATGGGGTTCTTCAAAAGAGCTGTGAATAGGATTTTGCAAGGTCGGCGGCGCACCCGCATACCCCTTGGTGTTGCAGGTGCCCATGGGCGGCGGTAACACTTACCATCACGTGGGACCGCTTGCTCGTCCGCCCACTAATCTATAAAAAAAAAAGTCAATTTTCACATGTCTTGACAAGAGTTTTAAACATTTGTCTTAAGGGTGTAGATCGTGAAAATCACCGAAAAGAGTGTTACGATTTTTCATATTTAACCTATTTACATATGATTGATATCAATGATAATTTGTATATATTACAATCAAAGACCAATAAGTATGTTCATGCTTATATTAAACTCTTAAACCTAATAGTTGTTATATAATAAACGTCAACAAACGCACAAAATTGAGTAAAAATGCAAAAACATGACTTCGTATTTTTCAGATTTAACCCCATAAATCAACACAAATTGATAAAAAGAAACACTTTTTGAACACTGAAGAAACCAATAAGTATAGCTGTATACTTCTTTTTATACCTTTACAAACAAAGACTTCCTCTTTTAAAGCCCTAAAATCTAGATATATTTTAAGGTAAATTTTTCATACACAAATGTATGGGATAAAACGTTCGTTTCATTCGTGCAATCTCGGTGGTCTGCAGCGGCAGTTCCTTTCTGTAAGTGAACGCGACACCACGCTTGTCGGCTGCAGACAGCAGAATTACGTATTGTGAATTTGTGTTTTTTGTAAAAAACTGTAAGTATAACATTTTTATAATTAATTTATTTTCAGTTAGTAGAAAGTATCGATATAATGAATGTCTGAAAGAAAACCATGATGGAACTAGATATAAATCGTAAAAAATACAATATCTACACTAATAGGTATTATAAAGAGGAAAGATTTGGATTTTTGTATGTAACGAATAAACTCAAAAAGTACTGGACTGATTTTAATAATTCTTTTATCATTCGAAAGCTACATTATCACTGAGTAACATAGGCTATTTTTTTCGCAGGACTGATTGAATTTGAGTGGCATGCCAGGGAAAAGAAAGTTTTGTACGCATTATAAAAATATGAAAGCCAAAAGATCTCGGAATAAAATGTAAGTTCCTCCCTACTTATTTATTATCGCATTTGAACAGGGTACATTACAAAGCTAATACAATATGTCATATGATTTAGATCGCCCGATTCAGACATATACCTACAATAACATGTAAATATTGGTTTGTATTATCTATATCTATACTGATAAATAAAATTGAAGTATCTGTATGTAATATCAAAATAATAGGATTTTTAAAAAAAAAAAAGGCGATACGGAGTTCGCCGGGTCGGCTAGTATTGTCTAAATATCAAATTGTGGAAGTAGGTAGGCGACAGCGCAACTTTGTCGACATACCTATACCGCCAAACAGACGCGAGGCGCCTAGCGTCTGGCTTAGGGTTGTACAAAATAAATAAAAAGTGGATAATATTGATGAATAATATTTCCAGTATTGAAAATAAAGAAAACCTTGGGGCCGAGACTCTGAGCAACAATGCTACGCGCTGTATAGAGGTAAGTTGTTATACGTAATTCTTGTAGACTTGTTACATAAATAAACAAACTACTTAGTTAGTGATGGGCGAAGACAAAATCTCAATACCTACCTATAGATTTTTCTTGCAATATTTATTATTTTCATCGAGAGACAAACACCTTAGTACCGAAATACTTCTCAATTACTTTCTCAAAAGAAAATTTACGTTCAAATAGGTGACGTCATAAAAAAACAATACCTAATGCGTAAAGAAATTATAATTTCTATTCATCAGGAACCTAATATTGTATTAATTCTTTTGCATTTTTTTAAATTTTTAATTATTTTTTATAAAAAAAATCAAGCCATTATCTTTCTTTACAGGAACTAGTTATTGAAAACGACCAAGAGGGAAAGGTGGATGAAATGGAAGTTGGGCGTAGAGTTGTAGACGTTTCTTTTTTTTTTAAAGCTCTTCAGGCCATAGGGGACCACGGTCCAATGGATTGTAAGTTAAGTTACCTCAGTATAATAGGTGAAGTAAAAGTTGGTCTGGACTCAAAACTCATCATGAAATGTAGTATGTGTAGTATGAAATTTACTGTGTGTTTGATTGAAAAGAAAGAAGATAGAATGGAAGTGAATCATCAAATTGTATCTGGTATCATATCATCTGGTGGGAGCTACTATCAGTTAAAAACATTAACTGCCGCAGTAGCCCTACCAATCATGTCACCTTCATTATACAATGAAATTAATAATACGGTTTGCGATTGGTGGGAAAAGACAGCAGCACATTCCATGGCAGAAGCTGTCAAGGAAGAAGCGGAGTACGCAGTGTCTATAGGTAGTGTTGATAAAAATGGTACACCATTAATATCTGTTGCTGTTGACGGTTGTTGGAGCAAGAGATCTTATGGTAAGAATTTTTCCGCCTTGTCCGGCGCAGCTGCGATAATTGGCATTAAAACTAATAAAGTATTGTTTTTTGGAGTTAAAAATAAATACTGCGTAGTTTGTGCACGAGCCGCAAAGAACGACAGTCAGCCCTCGGAACACCGTTGTTTCAAGAATTATTCGGGATCATCTACCGGTATGGAATCGACCATAATAGTTGAGGGGTTTAAACGTTCCATTGTTGATCACGGTGTAATTTATAATAAATTTGTAGCAGACGGCGATTCCAGTACTTATAAAAAAATATTAGATTCGCGACCGTACGGTAATTTAACAGTAGAGAAAATTGAATGCAAAAATCATCTTTTACGAAACTACTGCAATAGCTTGGAGAAACTGTCGAAAGACACTAAGTATCCTTGCGAATTGCGGAAATTCCTAAAAGAAAGGTATTTGCGTTTAAGAACGGGTGTAAAATGCGCTATTAAATATTGGGGCGATCAAAATCAGTCACTCGAAGAAAAAATAAAAAATCTTAGTGAAGATATCCTAAATGGTCCACAACACGTATTTGGTAATCACCAATATTGCAAGGAGTATTTCTGTAGACCTGATACTCGTCGAATAGAACCTGTTGGGTTGCTTCCAGCAATTGTTGGATGCGGATTAATGGACGCGGTACACATTTTAAGTAAAAGACTGTCATATCATTCTAGAAGTTTAATTCATAATTGTACAAGTAATATAGTTGAAAGTTTTAACGCAGTGATTGCCAAATTAGTAGGGGGTAAGCGTGTAAATTATTCTTCCCGTGGTTCTTATGCGGGCCGATGCGCAGCTGCTGTTGTGTCTTTTAATACAGGATCGATTCATAGTAAAACTCATGAAGTAATATTTAAATCTAGTCCTAATCCTTTGATCGCGAAAGTGGAAAATTGTAATCGTAGAATCCGTTTAATTGCTAAACCTAAATTAAGATTGAAAAAGAGCCACAGCGCTGTATCGAAAGACGCTCACTATGGACCAAACTGCGAAAAACCTGATCTGAGTCCAGAATTATATGAGAAAGCCAAGTCATCTTTTTTAGCCGATTTAAAGTTGTCTTGTGCTGAAAGAGAGGAGCTTGAAAGGTCGACCCATTTGCAAAGAAGTAGTTCTGAGTGGATGAGTACAAGGAGAAAATTACTAACCTCATCATCGTTCGGGGAAGTTTGTAAAAAACGAGAGAGCACAAGTTGTGCTGTTCTTGTTCGTAAAATCGTTTATGGTAGTAATATCTCCAGTTTGCCTGCTGTACGGTACGGTATCGAAAACGAAGAAACCGCAATTAAACAGTTAGAAATTCAAGAGAATATTAGTATACAAGGTTGCGGTTTGTTCGTCGACGATCAATATGAATTTCTTGGTACTACACCAGATGGCATTTATGCAAACGGTTTAATTGAAATTAAGTGCCCACATTCTTTAGCTGGCATGACTCTTGATGAAGCAATGGCCAAACATACCTTTTGGGTTAAGGACAAGGCTTCCAAGGGTTATGTCATAAATAAAAATCATAACTGGTATTTCCAAATTCAGGGACAGGTACATATTACTAAAAGAAACGTTTGCATGCTTGGCATCTGGTTTGGTGCTACTGTACCTATGAAAGTTTATATTATAGAAAAGGACGACAAATTTTGGGAGGAGAAAATGGAGATGAAATTAGTTAGGTTTTATTACGATTGCCTACTTCCAGAATTAGTTGATCCTCGGCAGTCACGAAGCATGCCCATTCGTGACGCGCCCAGTATCATAGAGGCTATGAAAGAGAGGAAAGAAAGAGCTTTACGTGTTATGAAAGAGAAGAACGCCTAATGATTTTGAAAGATACAGGTAACTTAACTACCCAGCCAGTCGATTCACGTAAACACGCCAGTCCAAAAGTCGTTTTAACTTAGGAACTTAGAAATCGCCTTTTGGTTTTCTGTTTTAAACGCACTTACTTATCTAGTCTTGGATTGTCATAAATCTTCCAATAGCTCAATTACTATACAATTTCTGAGTTACCTGGTGTAAAGAATCATAAAAATTGGTTCAAAAATACAGCGAATTGAGAATTCTCCTTTTTTTAAGTCGGTTAAAAGGGCTAAATTTGCAAAAAACGAAGTGACGTCACTGCGCTACGGTTTTTATTACTTACGTGAATCGGGCAGCTGGTAACGTTTTCATTCTGATAGGTTTTGTGATAGCCATTGATTTTATCATCAAATTAGCAGAAATCAGAACTTGATCCGTAATCGAATGAAAAACCATTAGAATTTTGAACTCATATTTCGTTATTGTTTAATTACATACTTTTAATTAGTATATTAATAATTTACAAACTTCTGTTAAAATTAGTAAATAAATGAATTATTTACTAATTTTTGTACAACCCTAGCACGCTTTTGAGATAGCGAGTAATGGCGACTCATATTTGTTATTGTGTAGTAAATAAATCATTTTTATACTTGTGTTTCATTTATTGACATTTTTTTTAAAACCCTAGGATTTTTTTTAGATATCGACGAGGTGATCGTAAACAAAAAGTAAGTATTTGAGTTTACGCAATAGGCACATTTCCTTGCGTAGAGATAAACACACTTCCTACTGAATTTGCAATTATTTTATTGAATGAATATTTTACGAATTAGAATAAATTTTGGTAGTGAAATTACAAATAAATAAATAGTTGGAATTTTAGGTAAGTATAATACAAAAATGTCAGATGTCAAATGATAGAAAAACATAAAAATTGTGTCTCAACTACTCTTATTAATCTATTAAAAAGAATCAACAGCTAGTTTCCAAAAATTCAACGTTATTGTTATGCTGTAAATATTCAAGTTCAATAACAATTTCTCAACGTGGAACGTTTGTTGCAAAACATTTTGAAAATCGCGCTCTCTAGGTCATTCATCCGCCCCGTCGGATGTTACATTAAACTTTGGCGCTGCGGTCGCTCGAAATCGAGATCTCAGGCCAACAATCTACACCCTTAAAGAAAATGTTACAAGCGGCAAAATCAAGCTATGTGTTCTTAAATAATTATATTTATGTAACGTTAAATAATTTAATATCGTTAAATAATTTAATATCGTTGATCCATTACAACTGCCCTTTGCAAGTAATAATATATTTTTGTTAAATTTAATAATTGTTTATATTGATAGTAGTAATAAGTAATAGTAGTAAATCTGAAGGTTTGATTGATCTCATTAAAGTCTGTGATTTTAAACTAAAGAATTGTAACCATTGTTATATAGCTAAGCATTTTTTTTACGTCTCGATTTTTTCGTCCCAGTGGCGCTACGACATTTGGAAAACGAATCTGGCATTTGGCAACACTACTGTCAACGTCGTCGAATTATTTTCCTGAGCTGATCCTAAAAATATTGACTAATGAATAAAACGCTAATTTGTAAAAATACAATAGGCAATCACAGCGTCACTGTATTGATGATTACAGTAAATATACATAATAAAGTTACCTAATTATTACATAAAATGGCAAAACGGTCTGCATCTGTAGCTTTCGATGTGGAAGAAAGTGAAATGAAAAAAAATGTACCAAAAAAGGAAGGCAAGAAGCATTCATTGGATTCGGACGAAGAAGACAGCGGTGCTGAGGAGGAGAAGAATAATATCCTCCTCCCTGACGATATAGAGGGCGAAGAGGAAGGTATTAGCGGAATGGAAGGTGAAGTAAGTGGCAATGCAGTAATGCAATATGAGAGGTCTTGTTAGCCTGTAGGGTAAAGAGAGTCGCCTTAACTTCATAGGAAACAGTATTGGATTATTTGCCACACCTTAAATGTGACAGGGTTGTTTGATCAATGTGACTATACAGATATACAAGACCAGCACCCTCCCACTCGATGCTCATATTGCGAAAACACTATTCTAGATAAACATGATTCCATTTACAGACCACTTACTATGATAGGCATTCTGTTTTGAATGGGACCATCCCATTTTCAGGTGATCTATCTCTTTGTACCCAACTTAAGCTTTGGGGTGTCAAAATGTCCCATTTACACAAGGAAGCAACTTGCTGCAATTATTTTATAGAAAAGGAGTAAAAATAAAATTATTTCAATTGCATGGTGGGTGACAGCATATTATTCAGTATTCGGTGGTGGCAGTGCAGTGGCAGCAATAAATATGAAAAATGGTGTGTCTAGAAAATATGATTAGGATTAATGTTTTTTTGTTTAATATTTTTTAACATTTCTTTATACTTTCAATTTAAATACTGGACGATAATGTGTTTTTAATTTACCTGGGGTAGGTAGTACCATTTTGCAGAGAAAATTAAATGGTCACATTAGGTATATCAATTAGGCCTGCACATTTTGATTTTGTAATCAATGATTTTGACTCATATATTCTATCAAACCTTACTGCCCCAAATACAGCAGTAAGTTTTGATATAAAAAGCATTTACTGATTTTACATATTGTTTTCTAACCTATCAGACAATTGACCTTTTATGGTTTTCTTTTATTTTAAACAAAAAGAAAACCAGTGGTCATCCACTGCCATATAAGCTAGCATTCAGTACCAATATAGGTGACATTTTCTGAGCAAAGGAACTTTATAGTTATGGAATTATTTTAGTAGCAATTGTCTAACTTAAGATTTAATTGTTTTAGGATTCTGTTTAAGTAAAGACATGCACTAATGTCTAATTTTTAAGATAAAGCAATAAAAAATTATCATTTTTAAGGAATTTGTTAGTCTCGATACCTCCAAATTAAAACTGAAAAATATACTTTTCTCAATGTCACCAATTATGATATGTGTAGTAATATAATGCTTAGTGCATTAGACCTCATCCACATTTTATTCAACATGTACAAAACTACATCATTTACAGATAACCATAACACCTTTCAACATGAAAGAAGAATTAGAGGAGGGGCACTTTGACAACCAAGGTCATTACCACTGGAAAAAAGAGAAGGAGATCAGAGATAGCTGGCTTGATAATATTGATTGGGTAAAGGTCAAAGGTAGACCTGAAGATAAATACAAAATTTATAAAGATGACAACAAAGGTCTCGGAGATGAATCCAGTAGTGATGAAGAGCCCGAAGAAAAGATCAATTTGATTGAGAATTACAAAGAAATTGTGAAACACATGAAACCTAAGGAGACTATTGCAAAATCCCTACAGCGCCTTGGTAAGTCTTGGTAATTACTTTAGATAAATAAAACTTTTGCTGATCTTTTGGCAAATTTTAGAATCAATTTTTGTCACTGGATAATGGATTCATTCATCAGTAAATCATCAAGAGATTTCAGACACTGCATATATCACATTACAAGAAACTAATCCCAGGAAGTGACCCAATACAAAAACATGTTCCCAGTCTTATGGTTTAAAATGGAAAATGAAAACCATATTACAAGGCTCTTTTTGATAATTTTAGAGCTTACTTTACTCAGTTTTGTTGTATTTGGAGTAAGAATTAGTTTCTGTGTTCATTCAAAAGTAAGTGAAAAGCCCTATTAGCTTATCCCATGGCCACCATTACCACATCATCTTTCATAACTATTTTATAAATATTTGAGAATATTTATTTAAACAAAGGTTGCAAGACCATTGAAAAATAAAGTCAAATAGTGAGTATTGTGAGAAAAACAAAGCTTTTTGGCCCTTCTATAGATAGGTGTACATCTGAACTAAATAAACACTTTAAATCATTACCTTGGTGTAAATAACTCATAACTAGAATTATTACCAAACTACCAAACGGTTTTGTGGTAATTTGGTTCTTCATGACACTAACAACACTGCAAGTATAACATTTGCCTTTTTTTTAAATATTATAATTAAGTTCTAAATAATTATTAGCGGGTTCAAAGCTTATTATAATCGAGACCGATAAAAATATTGAAACGCTACGCCGCAGGCCGCCATTTTGTCAATTTTTGTCATTCGGCATCTGACATCAGTCCTCACTGCTTGAAAGCTTTCCTTGATCTTTTTGCATTATTGTTGAGTTTGTTTGTTTAGTTTTTGTTTGGTTTGTTTGTTGTGTTTTCGTATTGTTATTATTCTTGTTAAACTTGTTTTTGCATTACTACAGAATTAGTTCTGCATGTCTGTGTATGATTCAAAATGGAACCTCAGCCTGGCTCTTCTACGGAAAGAAACTACGTCGGACCGCTATGATATTATTATTTGCGTCAGTTACGAGACCCATATTAATATAAAATTACAACTTTGAATACATAAATAAAATTCTAGGTACATATTTCAAAAAAAAATAAAAATTATTATCAATATTATTTAAATAATATGTGAATGTTTGTAGAAACGTCCCTTATCGTTACCAATTAAATATAAATATAACATCCCATGTATATAGTATCTATGATTATATTCTGAGATGCACTAGTTCTCCGCTCGAAGGAGGCCCTTAGCCTCTACGACTTTAAAAGTCATTAATCTTGTATTCCGCAAACATTATTATTATTTCTTCTTTTTAAGGGACTTTTATGCCTTGGCACATGTCAGTTCCATCATACCCTATACTTACATTCCACAACATTAATGTAGGTACCATTATATCAGCCCTAGTGAGGGCTCACAAATCTGTACAAACTAAATGCTGCTCGTGAATTAGGTTCTCCTATACTCTGTTCGCGTTAAGAATGCAGTGAATCTGATTATTTTACCTCGACTACTATCTGTTCGCGTTAAGACAGATAGTTTAATTATTTATCGTTTAACAAAACATATAAAAGGGAACCAAATGAACGGTAAATAAACATGCGTTCTTAACGCGAACAGATAGTAGTCGAGGTAAAATAATCAGATTCACTGCATTCTTAACGCGAACAGAGTATAGTATCTTACTAAGGCCTCCCAATCCTGCTGATTCCGGACACACTCCACCAAGTATTGGACATCTTCAGTGTTCTGCAAACATGTTGTCTACCTACACTGGTCATGAATACTTACTGTATTTTAAAAGTACAATAGTAATAGTTTTGTTTTGCTGGAAAAAAATAATGATTTATCATAATTAATTCGATGTTGTGGAATCAAATAAGACAGATTAATTCTGATTACAATTATTTAGTAATTGAAAATAAGATTAAGTAACATTTAAAAATGTTCCAAAAAATGTTCATTAAAACTGAAATGTCAATTTGGCAAGGATGTTTCTGTTTACATAAATACATATTAAAAATTAGACTTGTTTTTTAATATATACATGTACTTTGCACTGATTTAAAAGGTAATTATATTACCGTATGGTAATAGAAAGATGCAGGCTGTTTCTAATCAGTTTCTATTCTGTTTCTATTCATTACCTGGTCAGAGGGCATCCAACAATGCACTTTCCGACGTTAATCTTTTTAATTATATTTAATTCCAGGTGCTAATTCCAAAATCTCCAGTGCTGAACGCTGGAAAAGGAAGAAAGCAGGTATTGTCGATGAAGGTAGTAAAATAGTTACAAGAGTGACAGAACTGGCAAATCAGATTCTCACTAAGGTGGGTAACATGGATATTTATCAAGAAACATTTGAGAGAATAACAGCTTTAATATCAAAAAATGCAAGTAAAAAAGAAGATGCTAATTTAGATATGTATGCCGATGATTTTGATCAGAAAGAGAAACACAATTTACACAAAAGTAAAAATGATGATGAAAATAAATCACTAGAGGATGAAGAGGAGGGTGAAAATAAGGAAGTAAAATGGGAATTCAAATGGAACAAAGAAGAAAATGCTGAAATATCTGGACCACATTCCACAGAACAAATGCATAAATGGTCAACTGAAGGTTACTTCAAAACTGGTGTATGGGTGAGGAAGCATGGGGAAGACACCCAGTTTTATTCCTCGAACAGAATGGATTTTGAGTTATACATGTAAAATACCTAGTGTATTGAAGTACCTAGTGTAGTTTAAAAGTGAAAACAATCATTACATGAAACAAACTGTGAAATAACTAAGTGAAAATAAAGTTTATAATGCACCTCTCTTGATTATCTGTTTACCCAAAGGTTGTCCGGTCGAGAATGCCATAAAGCAGTTCGCCTATTGTACATTTCGTCTGTGCAATAGTTTAAATAAATAAATCAACAAAATCATAGAATTAAACAATTTATTTTCAAACATATTTCTTTCTGCTTTTAAACACCATGCTAGCAAAGCTAGAAACATTCACATCAGTCAATATTTTTGCAGCTTGATTAATTAAAACTATAAACAATGTTATAACTTGAACAATAACAAATTGCGATATAGATGTCCCAATTTCTAACCAGCTTCCGGTGTTCTTCACGTAGTAGAGCAGCTGGATACCCATTATGTTTGAATAAATTAATACAATGATGTTTAGATAACCCATTGGTGCCTGAAACAATATAATTTTATTATGAAACTATACTTTTTAAAATACTAATGTGATGTTATTTACGCAAAGGGATCTTATAGGACTTTATGATTTAGTTAAAAATCGAACTTGAAATTTCTTTGTTTAGTTTCTCTTTAAATAGAAAAATTCGGATTTAAAGATAAAGCGATTTTTTTTTTTTATAGAATGAAGATGGCAGATGAGAGGACAATCCGCCTTAGAATAGATGGCAGACGAGCGCGCGGGTCACGTGATAGTAAATGGTCACCGCCGCCCATGGACACCTGCAACGCAGGGGGCTTGCGGGTGCGCTGTTGAACTTTTTTTTATGGGGATTTAGACGTACGAGCAGGCGGTGCCACGAATTGTTAAGTGTTACCGCCGCCCGTGGACACCTGCAACAACAGGAGGTAGTTACGTCGCCAACCTTGCAAAATCCTATTCACAGCTTCTTGAAGAACCCCATATTGTAGCATAATGGAAATACCTCTTGAAGCAGTTCGTTCCACAACCTATGGATGGGTTTGCGGTATAAAATGGGTTTTGGACCGACACCTCCGTATCGAAGAAATGCACGGTACTTCTGTGACGGGAGCTGCGGTTGTAATTAGAAACCTGAGGTGGGAGTTATGTTGAACAATTCTTCAGAGCATTTCCCATTATAAAGGCGGTAGAACAGGCGGAGAGACGCAACGTCTCTCCGAACGCTAAAGGGTTCTATACCGCCCGTGAGAGTGGAATCGTTGACAATTTCAACAGCATGTCGTTGGATGGAGTCAAATGGGTCCAATTGATATTTCGGTGCGCCGCGCCGGCCCAGAAATGTGAGCAATAATGCAATAAAGAAATGTGAGCCCACATGGGGCCTAACCTGAGCTTTGTAGAGTGTCAGAAGTTGCCCAGGGGAGAAGTAGCGCTTCGCTCTGTTCAGTTCAGCACACAATTTTTTGGAGGCCATTTTGGCTTTATTTTCCAGATGACCCCTTAATTCGACTGTTGGAAATGTCGACACCAAGGATCTACTCTCGGAGGCTTGCTCTGAAAGCGAGGTGCTACGACAAAAGGGACTTCAGCTGTGAATGCATAGACTTGCGTCTTACTAGCGTTGAAATCCATTAGGTTTAGAGAACTTCAAATCGAGAGTTGATCTAAAGCGTCTTCGATTTCAGACATAAGCCTGATAACGCGACTATCTTACTCCGACCCGGGGGATGTTAGCCCGTCCCCTGTACATAGCATCCCCAGTCATGTCATCTGCATACCAACATATGCCACCAAATTGCAACGGATCGTTGATATGCAGAAGGAACAGAGTTGCGGATAGCACGAAGCCTTGCGGGACGCCAGCATTAATAAACCTTGCAGAATCCTGTTCACAACCTTGAAGAGCCCCATGTCGTAGCGTAACGGAAATACCTCAGCTGGCAATTCATTCCACAACTTTCGGGTTCGCGGTATAAAGTGTCTTTTTGACCGCACTGTACGCAGCGACTCTATGTCAAGGAAGTGGGGATGACAATGAGGAGCGGTTTATGCCAATTGAAAATTTCCATGGTTGATATGCTATTTTATAAGAATTTAAAGTCTCCAATATCTCGGAACCTAGTGTCCCTTTTCTCGGACAATGTCACCTATTTCTAGTAAAAGCAGTACAAAATGATAAACTACCTTAGTCACATGTTGAATCGCCCTAAAACTGCAGGCTACGCTCAAAAAGGGCGATAGGGTCTTCAGTAATATCAAGCAAGTAATAAGGAATGGTTGATAAGACGTTACAAAGCAAGTCACCCATCTCACTTCAAATGAATTGAGTGACGCTATATTTCCTGTTCCAAAAAATGCTAAAACAATGTAAAGTAGCTGTAATTAATGTTATGGAAAACTATTGACCGGAGTTGAATTCCGTACCATAATTATAATTCATTCGCTATCTATACTATATAGTCTTAAGAATAGTACGCTAAAATACTATAATTTTACCTCCGGCTTATAAAACTTTCTCGATCGAATTTGATTCTAAGGATCGATGTAAAACTTTTTTATTTGTTAATGTGTTATAAAATTTTGAATGTATCTCCATTTTTCATTAAACTTGTTCTATGATAGAAGTGAAATAATAGTACATTACTGTCCAGGCCCGAAATAAAGCAATTGACGGCCGAGTAATATTGGGAGGACGAGGCGAGGCCGGGTCCTTTTTAAATAAACGAGGCCATTAATTGCTATTTCGGCCGAGATTTGTATAGTATTTTTCTCTAATTTGTGAGGAAACAATAAACAAATTAATTCAAGAAACAAAAGTTTTCCGAGAAAAAATTCGCTTTTTTTCAGTTTTCCCCTTGATGAAATCTTCATATGCCTTTTCATATTTTTCTCTCGATTTCGGTGGTAACAGGTTTTCAGAAAGTGTCTTTGCTTCTTCAGCTATGTGGCGTTAAATCTAATTCACCTTCCAACGAACTAGTACTCATTGTTTATTAGACAACTTAAAATTGTGATAAACTTATGAGAACATAACATCCACAAGGCATGTTCATCTGTAGGCATCTGATTTTCATTCCCGCCAATTCGACTGCGCGCGGTCTTTGTTCTTGTTTTAAACTTTTGAAAAGAAATGCACATTCAGCCTTTATAATAATAAATATCGTGTACCTAAAAAAACCTAATTTATGTTAGTGTGCACTAAAAATAACTTCGCTACTGTCCAGCAATCTCTATTATTGTCGTGTTGGAAATTGCTGGCGTGCGTACAGAAAAGAGCCGATTGACATATTCCTTTTTTAAAATAATGAAGCATTTCCGAGCAAGTAGGAGAAAAGGTTATTTAGTCTGAAAAGTGCTTAGCTTCGTTTAGTTTATCAAATGAAATGTGGCAAAAAAAGAGCGACTAATTTAAAAATTTTAGGCTTCACATTCATTTTAATCAAGTGCCATACAATTTTGATGTAATAAATATTATTTGTTTTATCGTAAAACTGGCTGTGGCTGCCCAATAGATGGCGCTTACCCAGTTTTTACCTGTATTTGGGTAAAAAGCATTTTTGTTTAAATTTCGATTCGAGTATTTTCTATTTATTTCAATATATTTCTAGATTAATTTTATTTTATTTTCCGTGAATTTTTCAGATATGTTAATAGTTATTCTGCTATTCGGGGCGTAGATGAATCCAACAAATCAGAGATCATTAAAATCGGTCCAGCCGTTCTTGAGTTATAAATGGTATAACATTTTTAATATACTATATATTTCGAGTACTGAGGAGGTACATATACTGAGGGAGATCGAGAAGTTCTATGGACAGTTGTATACCTCGGTCGCTAAACCTGTTGGCAACTTGGCCAAAGAGCCAAGTTGACCCGACACTATACCGAAGACATCCCGGACATCAGCCTGTACGAGATTAGGATGGCCCTCAAACAGCTTAGAAACAACAAGGCGCCGGGTGAGGACGGAATCACTTCAGAGCTTCTGAAAGCGGGTGGAACACCGGTACTGAAAGTCCTTCAGAAGCTCTTTAATTCCGTCTTGCTCGAAGGTATCACGCCGGAGGCATGGAACGGAAGCGTGGTGGTGCTCTTCTTCAAGAAAGGCGACAAGACCTTGTTGAAGAACTATAGGCCCATCTCGCTTCTGAGCCATGTTTATAAGCTGTTTTCGAGGGTTATCACGAATCGTCTCGAGCGCAGGTTCGATGACTTCCAGCCTCCCGAACAAGCCGGTTTCCGAAAAGGCTATAGTACCATAGACCACATCCATACGCTGCGGCAAGTTATACAGAAGACCGAGGAGTATAACTTGCCATTATGCTTAGCGTTTGTGGACTATGAGAAAGCCTTTGATTCGATCGAGACTTGGGCAGTGCTACAGTCCCTCCAGCGGTGCCATATTGACTATCGGTATATCGAAGTGTGGAAGTGTTTGTATAACAACTCCACCATGTCAGTCCGAGTACAGGAAGGGAGCACGGAGCCGATTCCATTGCAGAGGGGTGTGAGACAAGGAGATGTCATCTCTCCGAAGCTCTTCACCGGTCCAACTAGGCAGGTCCAACTTCGAGAAAGAGGTCAATCGACGAATCCAACTCGGCTGGGCAGCGTTCGGGAAGCTACGCAGCGTCTTCTCGTCCAAAATACCTCAGTGCTTGTTGCCAGTGATGACCTACGGCACCGAGACGTGGTCTCTGACTATGGGCCTCATAAATAAGCTCACTGTCGCACAGCGAGCTATGGAGAGGGCTATGCTCGGGGTTTCCCTACGTGATCGAATCAGGAATGAGGAGATCCGTAGACGAACTAAAGTCACCGACATAGCCTCTCGGGTTAGCAAGCTGAAATGGCAGTGGGCAGGGCACATAGCTCGAAGAACCGATGGCCGATGGGGCAAAAGGGTTCTCGAATGGAGACCACGTACCGGCGGACGAAGCCGAGGACGTCCATCTGCTAGATGGACAGACGACCTCATAAAGGTTGCGGGCACCCGCTGGATGCAGGTCGCTGCCGATAGGTCTAAATGGCGGACAATGGGGGAGGCCTATGTCCAGCAGTGGACGTCCAAGGGCTGAAAAGAAGATATATTTCGAAGTGTACGAACCCAATACTGCTATTGCCTAAAAATCGAAAATATTTTCTCTTAAAATTAGGTGTCGGGCAGTGTTTAGTCGCAGTTGGTCCAATTCGCAAAACGTCCAATTTACGGTTAGTCCAATTCGCAGATGGTCCAATTTAAGTAAAATGTAACGCTTTATAAATAATAGATTATTTTAGATTTAATTACATATTTTAACTAAGGGATACTCTTTAAAATATGTAGTACTTACGTAATTCTTAAGTCATTTTTAGTGGAAAAAGAATTATGAAACACGAAAATTAGGTAGGGGAGAGTGCATGCTGCATTCCCACAGCCACTGGGCGCACTCGACTGGCCACGGTACCCCTCTCTCACAGAAGACTACCTTGAAATGTACTGCATTTACTACTTTATCATATTTCCCCAATGTACGTACGTGTTTCGGTAGGGAGTGAGATATGCCAGAGCCTATTCCCATCCCATCCTATCCCTCCCCATTTTCCCAATCCATTCCTTAATCTGCGAAGGTAGGCAGTGATTCCGGGGGCGTGCCAACTTTGTCATTGTGGACTGATGTTGGCATGTATCGCGGATGTCTCTGAGACGACAGTATCCACTTACCATCAGGTGGACTGTATACTCGCCCGCCGCCTTTTTTCTATAAAAAAAATCTACCTAAATAATAAAGAAAATTAAATGGAATAAATAAATCTAAAGTAATCTATTATTCATAAAGCGTTACGATTAATGTAAATTAGACCAGGTGCGGATTGGACTATCTGCGAAACGGGCGAGCACTGAACTAGGTCTAAAGTGGACGCGGGGGTCGCTATGCGACCCCATATCTGTTGCGCGACCAGTCGACGCCGTGTATCCGACACCTTATAGTAATAATAAAATAACTAAACATTTAATGATCCAAACTAGAATTCCCCGTGTAGCAGTGTTACAAATTATCAAGATAAATATGCCTCGTGATAATTATCGGGCAAATATATAACAACCGATCTTTACTTGACTGATAATTTCTATCAACTTTTACGCTAGAAGTCTTTTAGGTATTTATTTTTTGGGCATAATTTCTAAAATAATTACAAAACTTAAAAAGAAAATTAGGAAAAATCAACAAACTACGTACTTATTACATTAATGAGTGGGATATCATCCTCATGAACTAGATGTTGATTATGTGTATCTGAAGATTCCGAATTCAAAATCCAACTTAAATCCACCCACGTAAGTGGCGGCGCGTTCCGGTACACGTTAGAGGCCCATCCATAAATTACGTCACGCAATATTCGTGATTTTTAGACTCCCTCGCCCCTCTATGTCACTATGTCCCCTGTGACAGTCACAAAACTGACTCCCATCTCACATCATTCCACACTTTATGGATCCCCTTCGCCCCCCTTAACGTGACGTAATTCATGGATGAGCCCTAATCATTTTTAATGCGTCAACTTTGAATATGAAATTAAAGAGTGGCGAATGAAATATTTTCGATTATAATTATCAACCTGTACTTTTCTTAATAATGTGAAGCACCCAGACACAAACATATCTGTTTTAAATGTATGTTTAAGTGGAAATCGAACCCAGGACCTTTTGCACAGTGGGTAGGTACACTACGATAAGTAAGTGGCTTTATCGACCGCTAACTTATAATAATTAGGTAGCTGAGGTAACAACACTTATAAAAGGATACAAAGAAGAATGCTCTTCTAAAATCTTGATTACTTATACTCCGTTCAATATACAATAAACCATTTTCTTTTGATCTTTCACCAAAAATGTCCTTTTCAAATGAGCAGTCAAGCAACTGCAAATACATTATATAAATAAAGTAATATAACTATAATTTCATTAACTCGTATCTACTCGTATCTAGATTTTTGGTCAAAATAGATAGATACCTTTACTTTCTGCAAATGGAGCAATCTAAATTCGATCATCATCCAACAAATGTTATTAGATATCAACACAACCATGAACAGTCCTTCGTGTGCGACCGATAATAAAAGATAGAATGTCAAAATGGAAGTATTTACTGCTAGCAACCGACATATCAGTCTTCTTGATGATGCCAATGGTAATAACACGGAAATAACTGAAAAATAATAACAATGATCTGTCGCAGAAAGGCAAAATCTGTATGATTATTTTTTTTTTTCTATACATCATTCCAATCCAGTCTAAAATGTAAACAAACATTGCGGCCTAAGGTAACTGACACGGTCTTAAATGTGAGGTGATAATTGTTTACTTATCCATAATGTTCACCGAGACTGCATGTTTGCCCTAGATTTAAAGATAAATGTTGAGATATTATATTGATTAGGTTTTGTTTTTGGCCAATTGGATTGGAACGAACTTTAGCAATATCATACTACTTCAGATTATTGCCAAACTACATCATTTTTATAATATTACTAACAGATTTCTGATTCATTATAATATTAGGTACTGGTTTGAATCAGGAAAAATATTAATATGGGTTATGTGAATAAAGCAGCAGTTGTGATTTGTCATATTTATAAGTAGTTAGAGAAAATCAAATAGTAATGGGAAATAACCTTAAAAATAAATATTTCTTTAAAAATCTTTACTTAACCTCCGTTACGCCGGAGCACGTTATCGTGCACTCAATTGGTGCTTCCTTTGTGTGCCGGAGCACTATATAGTGCTCTGGCACACGATTAGTTTGATGACCTATTTTATGATTTGAACGGTTATGTAAAAATATTGAACGGTTATATATAGTGCACTGGTTTCCACGTAAAAATAACATTTACTATTTCGATTTTTGTATAAATACAATTCAATTTCATAAACAATTATTAAGTGCACAACTCGAGCGTGGAGTACGCGCGAAATCGTCTGGCATACAAAGGGCACGCCATTTCTGATCGCGCTCGACACTCGGCCAGTCAGAGGTTAAATCTTACTTAATTTACTTTACTTAAAATCTTTAAAAGTATAGAATACTGACCAATTTCATGCTATCCATGCAAAACAATTTTCAACTTCAATACATTTATCTATTTTACACATACCTACAGTAATCCAAGCTATTGTCTGATGAAAATGAGATACTGGTGTACTTCTTTCAAATCTTTTTGACTGCACGTAAACATTATGCAGGGCTAATATTAACAAAATCGTTTGAATAACCACCAACGTTATTTCCCTCCTACTTTCTCCTTTACTATAATAAAGAGGCATCAGCACTTGCCACATATATATCCCAATAACAATTAGCCATATAAGCCCTGCTAAAATTCTGTAACAAAATTATAATTAATTTATAAACTATTGCAAAAAAAACTATTTTTCTATGTTCTAATGTTGTTTACATTAATTACACATATGTACTACCGTAGCTAGTTACTGAAAATAAGGACTAGATCAATAGGTCTTTTCTTAGACTTAAGTGATTGGAAACTAACATCTATGCAGACTATAAGGTTCTAAATAGGGCTTTGCACCAGAGTCAAATTTGAGAACCAGTTTTTTCCACTGGAGAATAGAATCTCCAGTAAATCACTGGAGATTTTAGATACCACGTATTGCACATACAAAACTAGATATAAACCTCAGACGGTGATACACCAAACAAAAGTCGGTGACGACCGTGGCTTAAAATAAAAAAAAATATGACTTTTTCCATATGACAGGACCCTCATCGATAATGTCAGCACTTAACAAATCAGGGTTCTGTGTACCAATTTGCCCATGACACTGCACAAAAGAACATACTTGAGGCGCAGGCCCCTAATGCAAAATAATTATATGATAATTATTATGCTCGATTTTACTTTATTCCAAGATTTAAAGTTATAACTGTTTTTTTACAATTTCTGTGTTCATCGATTTTTCTCCAGTAATTGAAGAACCGGTGCAAAGCCGCAGTTCCTATAAATACAACGCGGACTATACTCTATTCTCACAAAAAAAGGTGATGTTATCTATCCAATGTAGCATAACAGCGTTTATTGGTCAATAGGTGAAAACACGTAATGACATCACTTTTTTCTTATTTTGAACAGAGTACTAAAATAGAAAATACTAAATTTATTTGGTATGAATGATATTTTTTAACAAGGTTTACTCACACTAGTTCTATAAACACATCCTTGCCCACTACTGGCATAAATGAGAAGAAGCTCAATAAAAAACAACCTGTCGTCCACATACTGAGAATGGGATTCGACAAATAACTTGTTGCTAAGGAAAAAAAGGGCCACAAGCCCATTCCCAAAAGTGGAATACTTAACATCCATCTGTATGTAAATGATAAACCCTAAAAATTTGAAAACATATTTAAAACATGTCAAGACTTCCACAGAGGTATAAGTTTTATTTAATTATTTATTGTTATTAAAAGTTATCTATACCATCTCGTCTCTCCCCGGGTAAGCCAAAATAAGGGAGAAGGGAGAGACGGTATAACTCCCAGCGGAAGCACAGTCCCAGGATTCGTGACACCAGGGAAAGAAACCGGCGGACGATACCCACGGTATTGAGCACCGTGGAAGCCAGCCAACACGGAAGCCCAACCGCCTTAGGTTGGTCTCTAGGCTGATGGCGATTAACCAATTTACGGACAAGACGACTGGGATGATGTGGGTGATCTTGTGCGTCAGGTTGAGGTTTGGTATAGATGACCAGCTTGGCGACGGCCTTTCAGTTTCTGAGAGGATGATCCACTTCTCTGCATGGATGACCTCGACTCCTCCAAGAGTGTACTCAGAGAGTTCAGCACAAGGAAGAACCAAAGTGGGCTCAGAGAATCGCCTTGGAAGATACCCCTGCTTATCTGAATACGGCCATCCGCAGCCGTCATCCACTCGCCTGAAAGACTAAGGAACATACTCCACTGCCCCATACGTGTCTTGAGGAAGAGTTGAACTGCACTGTTGATTCAGTACAGCTCTAGGATCCTCAAGAGTCATCAATGGAGGACTGAGTCTAAAGCCTTCTTGTAGTCTATCCAGACGGTGGTAAAGTTACGGCGATTGAGTCTGACCAATTTTCTGGCAACCACATCAATATCTTTCGCTTTATAGAAATAAATAATATTCAATAGCATCACAGAGAATGGTTTCGGTAGTAAATAAACATTTCAATTCACTATTCAAATTTAAACTGCACAAGTGAAAAACTATTGATTTTGTCTTGTGTACCTACTTACTACCTCTACATATGTAGATATTTACCATAGCTATTGATCCTAAAGTGTAACACACAATTTCCAATGACAATAATCCAACTGTTCTATTTCTTTGAAATTGCTTAAATGTTTGTATCCACACATACAAGGACGATAAAGCATGCCACCATAACAATATAGGCATTAGGAAGTATACATAATACTGAACTGGTAAGTTTTGTGCTGAAATTAAAAAGAAAAGAATATTTAAAAAAATAAAATAAACAACATAATCATATGATGTACATAATAACTACATATTATACTTAGTTTCTATGTCGAAAAAATATTTCACGCCTATTAAGTCTGAATAGAACATATTGGGCAATGTAATTGACTTAAGATGTTGTTTTTACCTATATTCTGGCAAATAAATAATTTAAATTTTTGGTAGTTGACTACTTAAAATTTATGTTTTACCACTTATTTTACTATTAGAAAAGAAATAATTCTTCAAATTCATTAAGAAATTATATTCCGTTCCAATCCAATTTGTCCAAATGTCACAGACGTGGCGTACTGAGGTAACTGACACAGCTTTAAATTAAATATTTTCAACATTTAGCTTTAAATCTAACGTAAACTTGCAGTCTCGATGAATCAAATATTTGGACATGTAAACTATATTTACCTCACTATTTAATTTAAGGTTGTGTCAGTTACCTACCTTAGACTGCTGTTTGTTTACATTTTGGACAAATTGGATTGGTACGGAATATAGGTGGATATGAGCTTGTGAATATTTGAGGTAATCTACATCACTCACAGGAGCATGAAGTGGCACTACTACATAATTATATTAGTGACCTCATTGATTGAGTAGCGAATTCCAACCTATGACTTATGACTAAATACTAACCTATGACTTAGTTATAATTCTCATTTTTCAAGATATTTTGATATCTCAGATCGGTTTTTAGTATCTAAGTTATTTAATAAAATAATTATATGTACAGTCAAATACCCTTTTTAGAATAGTTAGAATGTAATTAAGGACAATACATACCATACACCAGGTACAAAGATGCTAAACATAATATTGTAAACATAACGTTTAAATAATTATTCAACCCCATTGCTGTAGTAGATATACTATTCTTCTTAATATTTGATGATTCAGTTTGAGTTTTCATCTTTTGTTGTAATAAAACTTTTAGTAAACACATAATCCACCCTATAAATGACAATGTGACTAGAATAAGTAGGGGGCGTTGATAATAATTATGGTAATAATCTAATCCCAACAAGCTTAAATGCATGATTTCTTCACTTAAATTTATTAGTTTTTCATAATTTCCTTCCAGCAGTAATTTATCTGTGAGGTCAATTATTTCTCTATATTTTTCTTCATTGAATGATTCATAAGGTTGATATAAAAGTGGTATAGCATCGGCTTCTACATCAAGTCTTTTTCTGTTGTATTGTGTTGCTAATTGTCTACTATTACTATAAATAGCTTTGGCTTTATTAGGTAAAGAAGCATTTAACAATTCAACTGGTAACTGGCCCTGAAAATAAATAAATAATATTTTATTAATAAATAAATAAAACAAATAAACATGTGTTTATAGATAAAAGAACGTTTATATCTTTAAGAGATAATGATAGTGTTGTAAAAATGACGGCTGACACTTGAGTGAGCAAGAATGAAGTGTGAAGGAGTGTTATTGTTCAGGACGGCCTATGAGAAAATACTTTTAAGTCTTTGTTTGTATAGATTCCATAATTTTATTATTTAAGTTTTCTTGTAGTATTCATTTAATAGTTAACATTGTTATTGTTTGATTGGTTATTACGCAGATTACATTTGTTAGTTAATATTATAATTATAAGCCGTAAAGTACACATTGTTTAGTAAATAAACAATCAAAATTTTGTCATTTTGCTCGACCAATCAGAAAGCTAGAATTAACAGAGAAGTGTAGCCGCTGTCATTGGACGACAGAATTAAAACAAGCTCTCTGATTGGTCGACGTACTAAGCGAAAATTATATAAATATAGGAACAAATGTCCGTAGATTCATTCCCAGGACCGGTGACTCTTAAAAGGCCACGAGGCCACAAGAATTTAGACCTACACGATGTTGAGGCAATCAAAGTTTTTTAGCCGGTAGGAGTCCGGCACTACCTGGTACCACCTAGACTAGCCTAGCTAGACTATACAGGTGACCATACAGGGTTTTCCTTGATTGTCTTTCCTAACATAAAAAAAAAAAAAGTAGATTCATTCCGAGTTGTACAGTTGAACAATAAACAATAAAATAGAAGAAATGTTTGTATTAGCATCCTGAAGAAAAAACCAGTGTATACAGCAAGCAACAACCGTACTGGAAACCACATTGTTACATACAGTCCACTAATAGGAAGCCGGTGCGGTACAGTTATAGTCCAAGTTTTTAACAATTGATGATTTTAAGCTGTGGTTTTCGCCGTCTTTAGAATAGCATTATCCCATCTATTGCTGTGGGTGTCATAGGAGACTACGGGATAACAGAGCCGCTACCACAAGCCTCGAGGAACTACACCACCTCTAAAAGAGTGGACTCATTAACTCTCTTGGCCTATGTGGCGTTTTAAAGCTATTCTCATCCGCTCATGTACAAGACAATGTGTATAAGGAGGGTCCAGAAATGAACTATACAAGAGTTGGTTATGGTTATGACGATCTTAAGTCCATGAGGTTAAAAACTAAAGTCTAAAATAGTTAATGTTAAGCTTCATAAGCTTTGACTTAGTGCCTATGTGCACAGCATTTGTTTTGCTACACAAGATAATATCTGAAATGGTCACATATAGAATGTACCTAAATTCTCCATGTATCATATAGAATAGACAGGTAAATATATTTACTTACCATTGAGTAGTGAGTAGTAACTTCTTTTTCCATTATACTCTACACCAGATTTCCCCTAGGATGGGGGATATGAAATGGGATTAGGAAAACTCATCCTGCTATACTCCATTCTTCCCAATCCTTTTTCCAAATCCACTCCTAAATTTCCAAATGTTAGTGGTACATCCCTTGATGTGCCAATGTTTCTCATAATAGACTAATATTGGCATGTATTGTGGATATCCATGGATGGCAATATCCACTTACTACCAGGTGAGCTGCTTGTCATTTATAAAGTTTACAGGTCGAGTTAAAATCCAAATTTACTCACAATAGAATTGACAGGAACAGGTATAGCAAGTATTGTAGACATCAAGGGTGTCAAATCTGCCTGCTTTATATCCAATCTATGTTCGAGAGACATGCCAATAGTCTCAGAATCTAACTGATGCATTCTGTTTTGTTGCACCCCTGCACCCCACAACACATACGGGGTTTCAGTTTCATGATCATCACCTGCTCCATGTGATCCTGCAATTCATTATTTTATTATAATCATGTGATCCTGCCAGTTTATTTTTCCTTGAAAGAGAAAGAGAAGCAAAAACATGGCTTTTAAACTGAATTTTGTGTTATTTTTAGTAGCATCTAAATTTACAGCTTTTATGTAACCATATCAATAGTTAGTATTGTTTATAAAAACTTTTGCATTTGTTATGTTGTTTACTTATTTAAGCTTTTCTAAAAATGTGTACAGGAGGTAGACTTTATGCCTGGTGGCATTCTCTATCAATCAACCTTTGGTTAAATGGAAATGCAAGAATAATAAATATATAAAAAAACAATAAATATATGAAAATATACAAATACATACAGTAAATACATAATACATGGTGATGAGAAAAATTTGTACAAAAATAGTAAGAAATTAAGTTGTTGTATGTTATATTAGGTAGGTATATGAGAAGAAATTCAGCCAGCTGAACCAACAACTTGAAGAAAGTTGCCAATTATAATAAGCGTTTGTATTGTCAAAAGCTTATGATGAAAAATAAACTATAGGACTTATACGCTTAGAGCACCATGGATTATACCTAGGCAATCATTAAGCTTAACCACCTCTTACAAAACTTATTGTATCAGGAAGACTTGGAACAATGAAAGTGAGCTTTATTAAAATCACTTTAATTAGTTTATAAATGCAAAAGTTTATAATTAAGGGAAGTCAGTTGGTCAATGCATTATAAAAAAATAGTTTTGTATGAACAATAGATTAGTAAGATTTCCAAGAGAAGCTCTAGGATGAAAAGGCTAGCTTTTTTTCATAGTATGCATAATTAGCTAGATTATAATTAAGTTCAACTCACCCCAATCTGTCATACCATGATCTGAGGTCATCAGAAATGTTGTTCTACCATCATCCCCATAAAAATCTCTTATAATTTGTTCTATTTGTTTTATACCTTCATCAACAAACCTAACAGTTGTTAAAAAGTTTCTATAAAGAAAATAACTGTAATTATATATATTATCAGATATTTATGCTTCTTTTAGTGATTGTAGCATGTGAATAACTTACTGTGTTTTAGGTTTGTGTGTATGACCAGATGTATCTGTCCCAAGTAAATGCAAAAAGAATATAATTTTCTTTTCATTCAATTTTTTACTTAAAACATCATCATGTTTTGCATTATAAAAGAACTGTCTTACATTATCAAAAACCCATGAGTCCAATAGTGTGGCGTTTTTGTCAGTACTAAAAGTTTGATCATATGGATCAAATTTATGTATGAAAATATGATCATCAACATTTCCTTTTGTGAAGATTTCAACTATATCATAAGCACCCCAGCACCATGTATAGGCAGTTTGATTGAAGACTGAATCAAAGTCCACAGGGTTTTCCTTCCAGCCTTTTGCTACAGCTGAGGGATCCTCATAAAAACCAGCTATGACAGCCACATGACCTGGGCGCGACTCAGTAGGTACCCGTGTACTGGAAATTCCCCATCTACCATAAGAATTTGCTATCGACCTGCAATTAAAGCACATAAAAATATATACAAAATTTACATTGACATTTATTTTACCATAAAATTCATAGGATGTTTCTAACCTTAAATAAGGCATCGTAGTGTAATTAACAAATGATTCAGCCCGCAAACCATCGACGACGATGAGAACAAGGCGATCAGCAACTGCATCATGATGTGGCTGGTAAGGGACCACATTTTTAACTATTGGAGACTTAAAATAAATATCAAAGATTGAAAACAAAAATATAAAATGAATGCATAAACCTATAACAAACATATCAAGAAATTATTCCAACATTTGTACATAAATGTAGATTAAGAAATAAAATTTTTGTTATATTTTTGTGACATTCGTTAAAAAAAGCAAGAAATCGAATTTAAATATTAAAAACTATCCTAAAATTGAAATAATGTATGATCGATCAGTGTCATCAGTGTGACCATTTCAAGGGACAAGAATGCTAAAATTTAGGGTTCCCTGTGCAAAGAATATGCTAAAGCTTTAAAAAATTCTGTCAAAAATATGCCCCGAAAAAAACAATATTTAATTTAAAAATATTTTTACATACATGAGTATTGGAAGTCTTCCTAATTTACACATCTTGCGTCGGTTCAAAATTAACACAAGAACCTCTTTCTGTAAGAACACAAGAACCGTGTCCTATCGTATAGTGTACATGACTAGGGTTGACACCCGTACTTTATTTTAAAGTATTGTACGTTATTTCGGGCAATTATACTCTAATTTTATACTCTATGCGAACAATAAAGTACGCGAAAATACTTTATTTTCACATAGTTTGATTTTTCTAGGATTTTTCTATGGATAATCTTAAAAACGGACTAACAAAAAGAAAACAAGATCTCTTCTTTGGATATGAAACAGGCAAAAAATTAAATTATTGTTTTCACCTGAATTGACTAGTAGAAAAGATGCTGTGAAGCTGTTTAGCAGTGACAATTATTTGTTAAATATGTTAAAAGTAATAAAAAATATAGCAATTAAACAACTTTGAACGGTTTAAATCGCGTATATTTGACATTATTTATATCCCGACGTTTCGAACACTTTGCAGTGGACGTGGTCACGGGGTGACTAATTGATTTTATTTGTCACTAGAGTTATTAAGAAATTATTTGGACTACCGTCTGAAATTTTTTGAACTACCGTTTTTGAACGTCGGGATATAAATAATGTCAAATATACGCGATTTAAACCGTTCAAAGTTGTTTAATTGCTATGTATAGTAATCGCGAAAACCTAAGAAAATATTAATAAAAAATATGTTTTTAAACAAATTAATAAAGTCAAATAAATAATACTTTATTTTCATACAATGTACTTTTTTCCTATCTTTATCAACCAATTTATTGAATTTGCTCAAATAAAAGGTGGCAACTAATATTATTACATCTATTACATTGCTTTGTTTTTATTAAATTTACTTGCGAAAATACTCTTTCGCATTGTGTATTTAAAATAGGAAGGCACATTAAACATTAAGAAAAATTACATATTTTTTAATATTTTGTAGTGTGTATTTTGTTTACCAAAATTACCATCAACAATATCACTTAATAAACGCCAAAATTCTTCACTAACAATTACTGTGCCTCCAAATGCAGGTACCTGTCATGAGTTCTTGCCCTTTAGTGTCAAATTTTATTTGACGGTATTCCTCGTCGATTAATTTATTAATTTAAGATTCAGAATTTATTAGATTTGGGAACATATCTAAAACTTTTATTAATTATGAAAAATTTTCATATGCAGCGACTTGGGGATCCAAAAACGGTAACTCCTTGAATAATTTATCGTCAACGGGAAGCCTCATTTTAATTTGATTGCCTAATTGGTTATATGGTTTTATACATGTCATACAAATCTTGATGAAGTTGAAGTCTCGATGAACAACACAATAGTTGGCTTGAAATATTGTATTAAATTTATTAGGGGTCATACATAAATAAATTACATCGCGCGTTAAGGGGGAGGGAGGTGGTCAACAAAGTGTGACATCGTGTGGCAAGGAGGGGGGACGAGTCATAAGCTTCGTGACGTCACTTACATGTATAAATCTAAAATATTAAATCTAAACATCAACTCTAACGAAAAACTTTAAAATATTACCAACTCTATCAATATTATTATAAGGATGTTTTAATTTAATAATTTCTAAATTTAAAATTGCAAAATATGTTACTTCACACCAGGGTCACACTAATGGTCACACCTGTGACAAGGATGGGGGGCTCCAAAAATTATGAAATTCGTGTGACGTAATTTATGGATGGCTCCTTAACAACAGGTAAAATATAATCTAAAAATAAAAAGTAACTTTATAATTTTAAAGCTCTCTTGAAAATAGATTGTAAACAAATTATTGTCAAGACATTATCAAATAAGTAATTTATTTCATTGGCCACAAATAAATCTGTCCATTGTGCAATTTGGACCAATTTTTATAAGATATTGCTTATTTTAAGTAAATTACTCCACTAGACGCACTTTCCCAAAATAAGGGGTAAGTGCGGCTACGTTCGGTAACATAAGTATTTATAGAGTGTCCATTTTATTTTGTCTTTGTCTTTTGTCTTTTGGTACAATTTTTACAATAGACGTATGTACGCACTACAAGATTATGTATGTATTCATAACTTATTCTTGTCAATATAAGCTCAAATATCACTTAAAAAGTGCGCCATACTTTTGCTCGACAGGAGTAGCAAACCTGTTTTGACGTGAAACGTCTTTAAAATCACACCGAAACATTCGTCAGGTCAAAAAAGTGAACTGTAACGTAAAGGTCTATATCGTCTTACCTTAATAATTACAAAACTATTAGTCTTAGAGACATAAATCTGGTTTCATTATTTAGCTTATATAGTCAGCTCGCTGTTACGATCTTGAGTTTATATCGGGGCCGGGCGGGTTGGCGGGGAAGAGGCACCGCGTAGAATGTCCGAAACCGGCGGCGATCTCGCTCCTTTCTATTCAGTGTAGTGGTGGGTAATCAAGACTTTTCGGAGTAGTTTAACTCACCTAATCTAATTCCGCCTGCGGATCCAACTCCTCTTAGTAACTCCTTAACTCTTTTACGTAATCACTATCGATGCTAGTGCTGGGTAATCAAGCACAAGGAAAAAAAGAAGCTGTATGGAACAATTAAACAATTTAACTCTTGATACACCTATCCTAAAAAAAAAAAAAAGGTCGCGCCATCGAGGAGTAATCTCCGACGATCGGAGTAATAAGTACCCAGTAAGGAGTAAATGGAACAATTAAGGGATTTCACTCTTAATACACCTATCCTACAAAAAAAAAAGGTCGCGCCATTGAGGAGTAATCTCCGACGATCGGAGTAAATGGAACAATTAAGGGATTTCACTCTTGATACACCTATCGTAAAAAAAAAAGGTCGCGCCACAATCCAACCACTCCTCGACTTAGTAACAGTTCGGTGGAGTAACTCAAGGTTTCTAGTCCGCGGATTCAACTCTTTTAATTCATTAACTCGGGAGTTACCCATCGCTAAATCAGTGTAGCTCACGACTCAGACGTGATAGTGCGATGATTCGTTAGTGTGTGTATAGAGATTATCTAGACCGATTGATTTAAGCAAAAATTAGTGTACCTAATTTGGATAATATTTATACGTAGAAATAACAAGTAAGTCTATAAAAAAGTATTGAAATATAAAATGTCGGCCTCAGCCCGTGCAAGAGCCAGTCGAAAATATAAATCACGCCTATCGTTGGTAAGAGGAGGTTATGGGCCACGCACAGGTATCCCAATGTCCGGCGCCCAGCGAGCAAGGCGGTTTCGAGAGCGTCGCAAAGCTGCCACGGCACGCTTAGTAAATGACGCCGACTCCACGAGCACTTCTACCTCTGCTGTACCTATACCAATGGACATAACGAGTGATGATACCAGGGAGATTAAAGCGACTCGCCGACATAGCCGTTTTACGTTAAATCAACGGCCGTGTGCCCCGACACAGCCCACCCGACTTTTTTCGTTTAGCGTAATGTCATTAAATTTTCGAAATTACTTATATGCAAACCGTGAAAGTTATTAAAGAAAAAGAAATGATTTAGGAAATTGTTTGATTTTTATTTGAAATTATGGTCACAATGCTACCATAGTCCGCATAGCCCCTAATGTTGCGTTACCATCGTGGGGGCCGTCTTCCGGCTGTGATCTTTCACATTTAAAAAACAGTATTTTTTAAGATTAATTCAGTCTAGCTAGGCTGCAATTCATAGACAGAGAAATCTATAGATATAGAATATCTTCCCTCACTGTCTAACAGAAAAAAGAAAACAATTTACTGTAGGGGGAGAGTGCACGCTGCATTCCCACAGCCGCTGGGCACATTCGACTGGCCACGGCACCCCTCTCTCACAGAAGACTACCTTGAAATGTACTGCATTTCCTACTTTATCATATTTCCCCAATGTACGTACGTGTTTCGGTAGTGAATGAGATATGCCTGTTAACAATGCACTTAAACGACATCACGAAATTAGGCCACGCCCCCTAATTTCCAGGCAAACGTCGTCAGTAAAGTAGTAATCTAGGTTGGGCAAATAGCTATCTTTTACTGAAGCATTTGGCACCCCATAGCCAATGAAAAAATGTGTCATTTTTGTACTTATTCTATTTTGTATTATTTCAATATTATTTCTTTGTTATTGTTTTCGTTATACTTTCTTTATTGTCATTATCACTTTAGTATTCCTTTTGATACAAACTTAGAATAAGCTATTAATTAAGAGTAAATATTAACATTGTATACAATTAAACAGTAAATATTAACTTAGTAAGTAAGTTAATAAGAATAAGTACCCATTGTTCTGCCAATTATGTCTACAAAGTTAATAATGTATAAAATCAAAGTAAAGAACAGAACAATGGGAAAAAATGTATAATTAAGAAATTATGTAAAATCCTGTAGCAGGATCCAGCAGAAACATATTAAAGCATTTTTCTCGCCGGCTTTTTATTCCCCTGAATATCACATGGACATGTACTTGCTACAGGAAAGCTCTGCCAACATTTCCTTATCATTTAGATATGGAAATATCCAGTATTGTATAAACAAATAAGGTTGTAAGAAAACCCGCGAAAGTTGGCAGATCTTTTAAAAGTGGCAGTAATATACTGTAAAATTGTAAATAAAATATGTAACAATGTAAATAATATGTGTAAAATAATAATAGAAAAAAATAAATAAAGACGGTTGAAGGGGGAGGGGTGGTGAAGAGAGACGGGATAACGGTCATTAACGGCTTAACGGAAAAAACCGCCAACGGCTCTCCTTACGGTAACGCCGTAACCCTAATAAGTGGATAGAAAAAAATGGAAAATAACGACAAAAACGGCAAAGATCAAATACGTCATCAGACGTCTCCTAAGATAGGAACAACGGTTCCAAATACGTCACCAGACGTCTTCTAAAAGAAGCAAGGGAAATCCAATACGTCATCAGACGTCTTCTAAGGAAGGAAATTAAGGGAATTCCACTACGTCTACGGACGTCTTCTATATGAAGCAAAGTCAGCACCGTCTCGAACACCACCGCAAGCCCTAAAGCCAATTAAGAAAATCAACACAAGACCTTTTATTCACGTGATCCCCTCAACCCAGCAGATAGTTCCGGCTCCGCCACTCTACGAACCCGGTGGATTGAATAGCGCCGCGGAAATTATTTACAAGATATATTACAACAATTTATGGTCCTTCGACCGGCGGATGTTGAGACAGGTTACCTAATACTGTCTCTCATCGCAGGATCCACAAGAGTTCGTCTGTTACCGGCCCGGAGCTACCACGTAGAAGAGGACCACGTCACATCATCAGGAAGCAACTTCGGTGGTGCGCAGCGAGGCGACTGCAACACTGGTGTCTTGGGCTTGAGGCACCAAAAGAAGAAACAAGTCGTCGAACCCTCTCGCTGCCACGTGAGAGGGAAACGCATACCGGTACGTACGGATCCTAGCGGTGTTAACAAAGTGCGTACTCGGGCGTAACTATCCCGTCCGTGAGAGGAGGCCACCGTACGTCGAGGATAAGACACACCCCATCTTAGCTCTCGCGGGTACCTCTCATTGACGAGAGATAGGCTCTTTCCCACCCATCCTAAACGAGTCCAATCCTTGCAATCCTGTTCTCGTGTAAAACCTTTACACGAGGGTTACGTTAGGGACAGCTAGGGACAGCTAGGGACAGCTAGGGACCGCTAGGGACCGCTAGGGACCGCTAGGGACCGCTAGGGACCGCTAGGGACCGCTAGGGACCGCTAGGGACCGCTAGGGACCGCTAGGGACCGCTAGGGACCGCTAGGGACCGCTAGGGACAGCTAGGGACCGTTAGGAACGTAGGGAATTAGGGGGCATCGAAATGGACGAGACAAAGAGAACAACCCGGACAGCGGCTGCAGCAATGAAATGCGCAACAGAGGGCGCAACGACATCGGAGTCAACCGCTGGAACGTCCGGATCCACAAATACGTGGAGCAAAGGGACAGATACGTCCATAGAAACAGTCCAAAGGAATGATGTTCCCGAACAGAACGGGAAGGAACAGAATGATGCACAGACGACGGAGAGAACGCAATTAGGCTCAGGTGATACCTTGGTTGACACAAGGTCTACCGGAGGACGATCGACACGCTCAACACGCTCAACTGGTAAAAAACGTGCCGAGTTGAAGGCACAGATGGAGCTACACCAACAAGAATTGAGGAAGGCAGAGGCCGCCGCTGCGTTGGCAAGGACTAAATTAGAGTTAGCCCGCCTCGACTCAGAAGAAGAGGCATCCGACGTGGAGGAGGAGCCGGCCGAAAGCGTCGCTCGAGTCGATAATTGGTTACAATCCCACAATACGGCACGGCATTTGGAACCGCCAGAAGATAACAAAGAAGTTACAGAAAAAGTAATGAAAGAACCTGAAGTATCACGTCACACCGAAACTACGACGTTGGCCAGCGCCCTAATGCAGGCCATCAAACAGGTAAGTAAGAATGAAGAAAGAAAGGATCCCCCGAAATATCTGCAGGAGCTGCCGATATTTGACGGCGACCCTAACGAATGGATATCATTCGTAACGTATTTCCGTGACACACGGGAATATTTTAGCCAGGTACAGAATGTAGCCAGGATCAGAAGAGCGTTGAGAGGAAACGCCAGAGAAGCGGTCAAGTCATTGCTATACACGCATACGACTACCGACGTCATAATCGAATCCCTTGAAAGGAGGTTCGGAAGAGCAGACGTACTGGTGCTCAATGAATTAGAAAATGTTAAAAGATTACCCAGAATGGGAGAAAACGGTCGGGATATATACATGTTTGCTAGCAAGATATCAAACTGTATAGCTACCATTAGGGCATTAAATAAACCTCACTTTTTGCACTCACCAGAAATGTCGAAGCAAATCGTGAGTAAAATGAATACTATAGTAAAATATAAGTGGATGGAATATAGGTACAAGTATTCGGGAAACGAACCGGAGCTATGTATCATATCCGCATATTTGAATAAAATGGCCGACCAATATAGTATAATCTACGCAACGGAACATGTCCCCACGGAAAATAAAGTGCGAGCGTTCGAGAAAAAAAAGAAAATAATACACACGGTACGATCCGCAACCGAGGGGAAGAACGGTGAAAGGCACAGTTCTAGAGGTTCATCAATTAGCGAACCAATGAAATATAACCAATGCGTGTTGTGTAAAGAAAAACACAGTTTGCCAAGTTGCAATAAGTTCAAGCAGCTTGGCATAAGTCAAAGATGGACAATGGCCAAAAAGTTTAGAGTGTGCTTCGTGTGTTTGCGGGGCACACACGCCAGGGATAGTTGCCGTACCAGCCCATGTGGCGTAGGCAAATGTAAATTAAAACACCATAGATTGTTGCATCATGACTATCAGAAAGCGAGTGAAAAACAGGATACTGAACCCTCGGTCAAGACAGCCATCACAAACGCGGTAAGTACCTCTCAAAGGGCTTACCTGAAGATAATTCCGATTGAGTTGTATGGACCAAAAGGAACGAGAAGTGCACATGCCTTGTTAGACGAGGGCTCAACTATCACTCTGATAGAAGAAGAGATTGCGCAATCAATTGGAGCCACAGGCCCCAAGGAAAGATTGTCCATAGAAAGCGTCGGAGGAAACAAGATGTACGACGCAAACTCACGCAAAATAAAATTAAGTGTGAAAGGAAAGTTCGCAAGGAACATAGAAACAATACGTGCACAGACAATCAAAGAACTGCACTTAACCTCGCAGTCAGTAAACAAAGAAATATTGAAGGGCTGCTCACACTTAAAAGAAATTGAAGATCAAATTGTCTACGAACAAGTCCAGCCAACAGTACTCATCGGTCAGGACAATTGGCATCTCATAGTTTCACGAGACATAAAGTCTAGAGGAACCAACTTACCGGTCGCCTCACTCACACAACTAGGGTGGGTAATGCATGGACGCACAACGAGCACATCCAAACCCGTGAACTTCATTAATTACATGACACAGGAAAAGAGAACGGGCGACACAATGAAAGAACTGTTCGTAGCAGATGATGCCACACGTCAAGTACCCAGTGACTTCGACAAAGACCATCGTTGGTATAAGGGTCCGTCATTCTTATACGATTCACCCGAGTTATGGCCAACAGAAAAGAAACGCCTGTCAAATACAAACACGGGAGAAGAAAAGAACAAGACCGTTGCAACACTCCAACCAGTCCAGTCACCATCTCTGCCTAAACCTGAAAGATTTTCGTCATGGACTCGACTACTACGAGCCACGGCAAGAGTCATGCAAGCTGTAGAAAAATTTAAAAATTTCGTAAGCACTCGTATAAATGCAACATTTTGCTATAAAGGAATTACCAGGCGTTATAAAAATAATCCGTCAACCAGCAAAATTAAGCCTTACGAAAAATCGTCTAACTTGTGTCTTACATCGCTTTCTCCGAATTTAATTCGTCAAGCGGAAGAACTATGGATTAAGCAAATACAGAAGGAAAGTTTCGGTAAGGAAATAAATCGTCTTCTAACAGGAAAACCAATAGAAAAGAGCTCTCGGCTTCGTCGACTGTGCATTGTTCTGGACTCGAATAACATCATAAGATTAAATGGCAGATTGCAGGCAGACAACAGCCTATCAAGCGACTACAACACGCCCATAATCCTAGATGGCAAACACCCAGTAGTTCGCTTAATTGTAAAACACGAGCACGAAAAGTTCAATCATGGGAACGATTCGTCGGTAATGAACGAACTAAGACAAAGATACTACATTGTCTCACTTCGAAATACCGTAAGAAAGATTCATAACGAATGTCAGTGGTGCAAAGTAAACAAACAATTACCTAGGAAAGCACCACAGGGCGGTCTGCCAAAGGAAAGATTGACACACCATCAGCCACCGTTCACATGTACGGGGGTGGATTATTTTGGGCCTATGAATATAACAATAGGCAGACGCCATGAGAAAAGATGGGGCGTACTGTTCACATGTATGACTACACGAGCGGTACATCTAAAACTCGCCGCTTCGCTCTCTGCAGATTCCATGATATTAGCATTAAGAAGACTAATAGCTCGAAGAGGAAAACCTTCTGTCATGTACAGCGACAACGGCACTAACTTTGTCGGCGCAAATAAGGGACTGACAGAAGCATGGAAAGAGAGCCAAAATGCAATAGAAAAGGAATCTCAGCAAAGAGACATACAATGGAAGTTCATCCCACCAGGCGCGCCCCACATGGGCGGAACATGGGAAAGGTTAGTGAGATCAGTTAAAAACGCGCTGTCGGCGACTCTAAGAGAACGCGCGCCCAGAGAGGAGGTACTCCACACACTGATCCTGGAAGCTGAACACATAGTCAATTCCAGACCACTAACACCTGTAAATCTCGACGACAACGAGGAAGCACTGACACCCAATCACTTCCTAATTGGGCGATCCAGCGGTATGACGTCACCGGGGAAATTCAACGATAATGAATTAGTGGGAAAAACCACCTGGAAAACGGTGCAACGTCTTGCCGACCACTTTTGGGCCAGATGGGTGAAAGAGTACTTACCATCACTACTTCCACGACGTGATAATAGGCAACAAGACTACGTTAATCCAGCAATAGGCGATATCGTACTCATCGTTGATCACACACTACCTCGTTGCACATGGCCACGGGGAGAGGTCGTGCGGGTGCTACCCGGGAAAGATGGTAAGGTCAGAATAGTGGATGTAAAAACCACAGCAGGCGTGATGAGACGACCATCTTCACGTCTAGTAATATTGAATAAAGAAAAGTGCATTGTTCCTTAGTAAGGTGCTAGATTCGCACGAGGGGGAGATTGTTAACAATGCACTTAAACGACATCACGAAATTAGGCCACGCCCCCTAATTTCCAGGCAAACGTCGTCAGTAAAGTAGTAATCTAGGTTGGGCAAATAGCTATCTTTTACTGAAGCATTTGGCACCCCATAGCCAATGAAAAAATGTGTCATTTTTGTACTTATTCTATTTTGTATTATTTCAATATTA
The DNA here is from genome assembly GCA_914767545.1 of Sesia apiformis. NCBI lineage: Eukaryota > Metazoa > Arthropoda > Insecta > Lepidoptera > Sesiidae > Sesia > Sesia apiformis. The sequence goes on along the minus strand of OU611948.1, from coordinate 13,063,276 downwards.
TTTCTTTGTTATTGTTTTCGTTATACTTTCTTTATTGTCATTATCACTTTAGTATTCCTTTTGATACAAACTTAGAATAAGCTATTAATTAAGAGTAAATATTAACATTGTATACAATTAAACAGTAAATATTAACTTAGTAAGTAAGTTAATAAGAATAAGTACCCATTGTTCTGCCAATTATGTCTACAAAGTTAATAATGTATAAAATCAAAGTAAAGAACAGAACAATGGGAAAAAATGTATAATTAAGAAATTATGTAAAATCCTGTAGCAGGATCCAGCAGAAACATATTAAAGCATTTTTCTCGCCGGCTTTTTATTCCCCTGAATATCACATGGACATGTACTTGCTACAGGAAAGCTCTGCCAACATTTCCTTATCATTTAGATATGGAAATATCCAGTATTGTATGAACAAATAAGGTTGTAAGAAAACCCGCGAAAGTTGGCAGATCTTTTAAAAGTGGCAGTAATATACTGTAAAATTGTAAATAAAATATGTAACAATGTAAATAATATGTGTAAAATAATAATAGAAAAAAATAAATAAAGACGGTTGAAGGGGGAGGGGTGGTGAAGAGAGACGGGATAACGGTCATTAACGGCTTAACGGAAAAAACCGCCAACGGCTCTCCTTACGGTAACGCCGTAACCCTAATAAGCGGATAGAAAAAAATGGAAAATAACGACAAAAACGGCAAAGATCAAATACGTCATCAGACGTCTTCTAAAAGAAGCAAGGGAAATCCAATACGTCATCAGACGTCTTCTAAGGAAGGAAATTAAGGGAAATCCACTACGTCTACGGACGTCTTCTATATGAAGCAAAGTCAGCACCGTCTCGAACACCACCGCAAGCCCTAAAGCCAATTAAGAAAATCAACACAAGACCTTTTATTCACGTGATCCCCTCAACCCAGCAGATAGTTCCGGCTCCGCCACTCTACGAGCCCGGTGGATTGAATAGCGCCGTGGAAATTATTTACAAAGATATATTACAACAATGCCAGAGCCCATTCCCATCCCATCCTATCCCTCCCCATTTTCCCAATCCATTCCTTAATCTGCAAAGGTAGGCAGCGCATCCGGGGGCGTGCCAACGTTTGTCATCCTGGACTGATCGCGAATGTCTCTGAGACCATCGTGTATCCATTTACCATCAGGTGGACTGTATGCTCGTCTGCCGCCAATTTTTCTATAAAAAAAAGGTGCCATGATGGGGGAGAGAAAACACCCAGTATACGCGCCCGCGCACCTCGCAAGCCAAAATTTATAAGCCAATTAAACAAATGTTGTTAAAACGGCCTTATAAAAACCATATTTTTGCAATAACACTTTACAAGGAGCATATGAAGTAGAAGGCAAATTTTACGCCTAAAGGCGAAAGTACTAATTAATTATTATTATTCCAAATTTGGCGAGGAGTTTATGGTAATTATAAAATTTATGGTAATTTATAAACAAATAGCAATAACTTGGAAAGTTGTTAACGTAGGTACAGCGTCCGGATTTTGCGCACATTTGAAAAGGTAGTTAGTTATTTACAGATTTTTAAGCCATTTCCTCAATATTAAAATCATAATTTTTTTATTTATTTATAAAAATAGCGATCTTTAACGGTTTTTTCACAATAGGGGTCGCATTTTGCACGATAACGGAATCAGGAATGTATCATTTTGTAAAGAATTTGTAGGCATACAAAACAAGTACAAAACGAGATATTTTCAAAAAAACTATTTCTAAATGTTTATTGCAAAATTAAATAATGTTACCATACTAGGCAACTCTGCGCATAGTGATATCTTTGTCATATTGTTAACTATTTCTCCCAAAAAAAAAGAAATTGCCTTTATGTCGATTTGTCCATTATGAATCCTTTTCGGCCGTCCGTCGGCTGGACTATTACATGATTACATCACCGGTTAATATTAATGGTAATAAAAATTCAAATTTCTCACAAAATGTCACTTGCTGTCTAAATATTTACTTTAGAGTTTTTTAACTATTTCAGATTCCGGAACTAGCTCTTGTCCGGATCGCAGTAAGTTATATAATTCGGATTCCTGATCTTTTCTTATCTTTTTTAATACTACATCAACAGGAACTTTTTCAGCAATAGTGTCTTTCGGCGTAAGACCTAAAGTAGCATAGGCTCGACGTATCTGGCCAGCACATAACCACCCTCGTTGCCCTGGGTCAAAACTTTTTATTACTGCTTCCAAATGCCTGTAAAATATTAAAATGAACTTTTATCTTCTCTATTTTATGCTAAATTTGTAGTAACTGTAATCCAGCAACATTTACAAAAGTTTAAATCGCGTATATTTAACATTATTTATATCCCGACGTTTCGAACACTTTGCAGTGGACGTGGTCACGGGGTGACTAATAGATTTTATTTGTCACTTGCGTTATTAAGAAATTATTTGAACTACCGTCTGAAATTTTTTAATCATAACATTCCCTATGCACGCAGTATTCGCTCACGGTGTCCAGAGGTCTTGCAGTATTGCGTTGGCCTTGGGATTTAATTAATTTAATGACTGGATCCCAAGCCGGTGGTACTTGCCAACCATCTTCTCTATTGAAATTTGGGTGTTTCTTGATTTCAATAGCCCAAGGCCAACGCAATACTGCAAGACCTCTGGACACCGTGAGCGAATACTGCGTGCATAGGGAATGTTATGATTAAAATATTTCAGACGGTAGTTCAAATAATTTCTTAATAACTCAAGTGACAAATAAAATCAATTAGTCACCCCGTGACCACGTCCACTGCAAAGTGTTCGAAACGTCGGGATATAAATAATGTTAAATATACGCGATTTAAACCGTTCAAAGTTGTTTAATCGCTATGTATAGTAATCGCGAAAACCTAAGAAAATATTATTTACAAAAGTTGTTGATTATGCATGAGAAACATTAATATTAGTCATCAACAAATGGAACATTGCATGTTTCCCAATGAACGACTTTAATGTAACATCGCGACGCGACACGTGGGTCTTAAAGAAAACTTAGATAAAACGAAGATAATATCTGTCATGGGATGCCCATCTAGCTAGGTAAATTTAACATTAGCAAAGGAGACCAACAAACTTAACTAAGCAGTATTTGAGACCTGTAGGAGCATGTCGTCCAAAAAGCAAATAAGTAGTCTAGCAAAGTAAATCATCCAAAAAGCAATTCGTCTAAAAAGCAAATCCACCAAAATGTAATTAATCCAAAATACATTTTAGAAAATTTTCATCAAATTCAGTGTCCTTTTTTCTTGTTCCGATAAAATTACACAAGGCTGATATAACTGGGACCACGCATAGTATAGTGTTCAATACGCAAAATGTTCAATACTTACTCATAATGTTCAACGTATAATGTTTAATACGCGTAGATAATACAATATTTTACGCATTGAACGTTTTTCATATTGAACGTTTTACGTACTGAACATTTAGCGTAATTGAACATTATGCATGGCGACGGATATACCTAGTTTATAAAGAAAATATTATTTTTAAGACCACTTCTATCATTTGATAAAAAAAGATAAAATACAATGTCGGCTCAGTAATAAATAGAAACACGAAAATGAATAATGGCACTGAAGTTGACGACCTTACTTAGTACGTTAGACTTCTTCAAACTTATATTTTCGGAGTTTATTTTACGGGTTAAAATCCTAAACAAAGAAATTCGACAAATAACTAAAGTCGCCGCCATAGCTCATAGAATTAGCAAACTGAAGTGACAATTGGCAGGTTATACCTGCCGAAGGACTAATAACCCATGGGATAGATGAGTCCTTAAATAAAGACCATGTACTGGGAAACGCAGTATGGGACTTCCGGCTACCTAGCCGGATTGACGCTTGAAAGTTTGCCATTGTAGGCTGGATGAAAAGAGCTGAAGATTATGTGTATTGATGAATCTTGGCAAAGCCTTGGAAATCCAGCAGTGGAGAGAATCTGATGGTATGGTATCATCTTACAATAACTATTATTAATTAAACTTTGAGAGATAGCGTATAACACGTTTAAATTAGGACGGAGTTTATCATGAAAGTGCTATCAGTTATCCGCGGCTTCGCCAACTGAAAGATAGACTATGCTTACCTCTTTTCGAATAATACGGGGGCAATTCCATATCCAGAACGAAATAGCATGCAGTCGTCAAGCAATCTTTCTAGAAAGGCTAATGGTTTATTTGATCCATGAGATATTACTTTTGTCAGTAAAAAACGAATAAGCTCTGGTATACGACGTTCTTGAAAATATTTTTCAGTCCTTGCTACGGTACTGAGAATTTTTTGTTTACGTGATATAACGATTTTTTCTGAGGATTCATCTGATGATCTCAAACATTTACATACACAAATTGGTGTAGGTTCTTGTTCAGGTACTGGTGACTCTGGTACAAGTGATGCAAATATTCTTTGAATATCTTTTTCCATTACGTTTTACAATGACATTGAAAAAAAAATAAGTACCTATATAAAGACCATTTTAAAGTGAATTGAAACAGGTACCTACCGCCGTTAAATTCCGTTGATACTATCAAAATAAAAATTATTTGATGTACCTATGTATGTTATTGTTATAAGTGTCACAAAATAAATGAAATATTTTTCTTTTTTCAAGTTTTACAATAACCTCTATACGTAATTATAAACTGTATACATACAATTTAGAAAGATTATAGTCTTTTTAACCAGATCCGTTTTCTCTTTTCTTTTCCTTTTCGTACCTTTTCTCTAAACAATTATTAAATATTTACTTAATATTGAAAAATATAACCCTATAAATACAAGTAGATATAAATAAGTAAACTACGAATACATGCTACGTACAAAGGATATAATTCTTCCTCTCCCCTCCCCGTATAGAATGCATGCACGATAACGTTCATATTGATTTAGAATAAGGTCAATAGTAAAGATTAGAGTCTAGAGCAGAGGAGGGACCATTTACCATAACCATAGTTAACTGATGGTTTGTTGAGAAACAAGTATTCAATAAATAGAGAAAAAGACGGAAAAGACAGAACGAGCAACCCGAGGAGTACGCGCCAACTTCGGGCACGCAGCGACGGATAACTTGCATTATCTATCCTTCTATATCTGTGATGATAAGCTTGTATTGGTAATGAGATTAAATATTTTTTCTAAAATATACGGATATTAGTGAAAGCTTCTCCGAGTGGCACGTGCCACCGTGATTTTTTGTAGGTATATGGAAATTTAGCAACGCCGTTAGAATGCAATGCCGTGGCTAGTCGCGAAATGTGCGGAAGTTTTCAGAAGCCTATTAACGACTCTGTCATATTAGGTATCTGTCATATTAGTACTTACTCGGTTAAAAAAGTTCCTTGTATGATATGTTCCTTTTCGTAGTTACGAATTTTGCTTCAGCAAAATTTCTAGTATACCGATGCCCGCATATTATAGCGGGCGGCTCGATCTCAACAGTTTAGTCGCAGCGACCAAAACAAAACATCTCATTAGTCGTGCGCTGATCACCGGCATCCAAACGCTCCTCTAGTCCATCCTTAATCTGGCGCAGTCTCATGGTTCAAAATGGAACTCAATAGCGACGGTGGCAAGCGACTATATGCTCAGGGGTTCTCATTGTTTCTTCTTAAACGTTAATTTTAGAACACTATCATCATCATCATCATCATCATCATCTCAGCCCTTGGACGTCCACTGCTGGACATAGGCCTCCCCCATTGTCCGCCATTTAGACCTATCGGCAGCGACCTGCATCCAGCGGGTGCCCGCAACCTTTATGAGGTCGTCTGTCCATCTAGCAGATGGACGTCTTCGGCTTCGTCCGTCGGTACGTGGTCTCCATTCGAGAACCCCTCTGCCCCATCGGCCATCGGTTCTTCGAGCTATGTGCCCTGCCCACTGCCACTTCAGCTTGCTAACCCGAGAGGCTATGTCGGTGACTTTAGTTCGTCTACGGATCTCCTCATTCCTGATTCGATCACGTAGGGAAACCCCGAGCATAGCCCTCTCCATAGCTCGCTGTGCGACAGCGAGCTTATTTATGAGGCCCATAGTCAGAGACCACGTCTCGGTGCCGTAGGTCATCACTGGCAACACACACTGGTCGAAGACCTTCGTCTTCAAGCACTGAGGTATTTTGGACGAGAAGACGCTGCGTAGCTTCCCGAACGCTGCCCAGCCGAGTTGGATTCGTCGATTGACCTCTTTCTCGAAGTTGGACCTACCTAGTTGGACCGTTTGGCCTAGGTAGACGTACTCGTCAACAACTTCGAGAATCGAGCTCCCAACTGAAACTGGGGTGGGCACGACATGGACATTCGACATGATTTTCGTCTTGTCCATGTTCATTTTAAGGCCCACCTGTTGGGAAACTCGATTGAGGTCTCCGAGCATTGTGCTAAGATCCTCCAGCGATTCTGCCATGACCACGATATCATCGGCAAATCGAAGGTGAGTGATGCATTCGCCATCAACGTTGATGCCGAGTCCTTTCCATTCCAGGAGCTTGAAAGCGTCTTCCATCGCATTGGTGAAGAGCTTCGGAGAGATTACATCTCCTTGTCTCACACCCCTCTGCAATGGAATCGGCTCCGTGCTCCCTTCCTGTACTCGGACTGACATGGTGGCGTTGTTATACAAACACTTCAACACTTCGATATACCGATAGTCAATATGGCACCGCTGGAGGGACTGTAGCACTGCCCAAGTCTCGATCGAATCAAAGGCTTTCTCATAGTCCACAAACGCTAAGCATAATGGCAAGTTATACTCCTCGGTCTTCTGTATAACTTGCCGCAGCGTATGGATGTGGTCTATGGTACTATAGCCTTTTCGGAAACCGGCTTGTTCGGGAGGCTGGAAGTCATCAAACCTGCGCTCGAAACGATTCGTGATAACCCTCGAAAACAGCTTATAAACATGGCTCAGAAGCGAGATGGGCCTATAGTTCTTCAACAAGGTCTTGTCGCCTTTCTTGAAGAAGAGCACCACCACGCTTCTGTTCCATGCCTCTGGCGTAATACCTTCGAGCAAGACGGAATTAAAGAGCTTCTAAAGGACTTTCAGTACCGGTGTTCCACCCGCTTTCAGAAGCTCTGAAGTGATTCCGTCCTCACCCGGCGCCTTGTTGTTTCTAAGCTGTTTGAGGGCCATCCTAATCTCGTAGAGGCTGATGACCGGGATGTCTTCGTTATAGTGTCGGGTCAACTTGGCTCTTGGGTCTTTGGCCAAGTTGCCAACAGGTTTAGCGACCGAGGTATACAACTGTCCATAGAACTTCTCGATCTCCCTCAGTACCTCTTGTTTGTCGGAAGTGACACTGCCGTCCTCCCTCTTCAGCTTCGTCAACTGGCTCTGCCCAATAGATAAGTCTCTTGCGAACACTTTGGAGCCTTTATTCCGCTCTATCGTCTCCTTAATACGATTAGTATTAAAGAGACGGATGTCGTGTCGCAAGGACTGGTGAATCCGTCTATTGAGCTGCCGATATGCTTCCGCGTCATCAGGAGTCTGCAGTGTCATCGAACGTCGTTCCGCCAAGAGGTTGAGGGTGTGGTCGGTGAGCTTTTGGGGTCCATCTCTTCGACGATGTCTGAAGAATTTAGACACCACCGTATGGACAGTTTCTACCAACCTGTTGTTGATATCGTCCACTGCAACGCAATCCTCTAGGCAATCGAAGCGATTTGACAATTCAAGTTGAAAGCTTTCGGGATTTTGTATGTGGGCAGCAGTAGGTCGGAGCGTAGACTTCATCAGGCGGGACCTTTCCAACTTGACGTTTATATTCAATGTGCCTCTAACCATTCGGTGATCACTACCGGTTTTCACCCTGTCGATCACGGAGACATCATTGAATATTTGTCTCTTTGTGGCCATAATGAAGTCTATCTCATTTTTAACGGAACCGTCGGGGCTCATCCAGGTCCACTTCCTATGAGGCGGCTTCTTGAAGAAAGAGTTCATCATAAAGAGTCCCTCTTTCTCAAGAAAGTCGGCCAGCCTCTGGCCCCTCTGGTTCCGGTGCCCACATCCAAATTGCCCCACTCTCAACTCATCGTCGCCTCTTTTGCCCAGTTTCGCGTTGAAATCCCCCATAACAATATTGTAGTGTGTTTTCGAAGCATGTATGGCTCTACTAATGTCTTCATACATTGCTTCCACTTCGTTATCCGGGTCTGCCGAGATCGGTGCGTAGACCTGTATGACCTTCAACGAATATCTCTTGGATATTCTGAGTATAAGGTACGCGACCCTGCTCGACACACTTGTGATGGCTACAACATTATTTACGAGGGACTTGTGGACGATAAACCCGACACCACCTTGGGACTGCTGGTCGCCCTCCCGGTAATAGAACAAGTTGCCGGATTTCAGGGTTATCGTGTCCTCCCCCTCTCTTCGGATTTCTGATAACCCCAATATATCCCAGTGCAACTTGCCTATCTCCTCTTCCAGAACAGCGATCTTCTCGTCTGTCCTCAAAGTGCGCGTGTTGTAAGTCACCAGTGACAACCTACGTCGGTAATCCGTTTTAAAAGCCCTGGTCGTTCGACGGTGGAATCCCGCCCGGAAATTCTTAGCACCCCTGGCTCCAGCGCTCGACCAGCGCCCGTCGTCCACGCCGGTGTTGCGACTGGAGCCGCCGGGAACTTGGGGCCGTTTTACTTTTTCTGCCATAGGGGTGGGGGGGGGGGGAGTGGACCGTAACCCGCCGCGCTGGTCCAGTGCGTGGTGGCGGGTCGCCAGAGCCTCGTTCGTTGGTCGGCAGGGTGCACCACGAGCCGGTGAGGTTGGCTTGGGTCCCAGAGATGTAGGTTGGGACCCCTTACACCCCATATAGAACACTATATGAAGTCAAATTGAACTCTGGCCTCAAAGGTTTAGAAACTGTGACTTATCCGATGAAATATATAACTCTGATGATTTACCTACCCTTTGTATCTATTACTGTTTGCTCTATAGGGGCCTTACTCTATACCAGTGGTTCTTAACCAGTAGTCCTCGGACCACTGGTGGTCCGCCACGACTCTGGGAGTAGTCCGCGAAGTCATTAAATCACATAACGTCTTATTTACGACATTGTGGGTGAAATCACTTTGGAAACACAAACACAATATATGATTTGATATTTGATTTACTGTACGTCATATCGAGATGTAGTCAATCTGAGATTTCGACCTTTTGAAATCTAGTCAAATCGAGATCCAGTCAAATTGAGCTCTAGTCAAATCAAGATCTAATCATATCGAGATTTAGTCATAATGGCCACCCAGTCATTTCGAGACAGAGACTTTATGATACTAATCCAAACCCCCTTAGGACATTTGAAAGGCCCTTTTAGGACTTTTAGGGCGAATAAAACATTTTTAAAACATAAAACATTAACTAGTTTTTGGAAAATATTTTTTATTGTAGGTTTATTGTAGGTTTAAAACTAATCTTGTCTGCAGCAACATTTGCATTATTAGTCAAGATATTAAAAGCCATACTTTGTCTTAAAAGCTTTTAGTAGGATTTAAAGCTACCGGGCTGCATTTTAGCACACTTGTGAAGAATGACCCAGGGGCGCTCGATATTGGATATCATACTCGATATTGGCGCTCAGCCAGGAGCAAAAAGTGTGGAGCAATGAGCCTAAGGGCTCCTCTGCCGGTTGACCGGCGGAAGGAACGGACCTCGGCTTAGGGCGTTGCTTTGGGAGGGGGAGGGTAACATGGGAGGGTAAACTTTGGGAGTTGTTATGTAAAAAAACACAACTTTCTTCAAATCAAAGGACTTCTTTTTATTAAACTTATTCCTTTCATTCTATCATAGAAAATTGTGATGGATCAATATAATATAGATAGCATGTGAATCCCGAAAACAATATTTCAGAACATTTTCTGTACCTACTGAAATAAAACTATTATAAATAAACTTAATATTTATTATCATAGTAAATAAAAGTGAAAGAATAATCATTATATTTATTAAAACATAAAACGAAAATCATTATTTTAATATTTAAATTAATTCACCATTAGTACCTAGCTATAAAATGAAAAGTTCCGTACCATTAAACTCCTTTGGGCTCAGAGTCGGAACAACAAGGGCAAAGTACTTAAAGAACGTTAAGTACCTAAATGGTTTGTATTGAAAAGAACATTAAATCAAAATCTATGGAAAGAAGACAAATGGGAGAAGCAACACTTTCGGGCCCTTCGATACATAACCAAAGTGCGAGTCGTTTGAAAGTGTTCACCAGCCGTATCGTTGGTCACCGCCGCACCATCACTAGATTATTAATACTGTTTTTATAAAATTAAATAGGTATTTTAATGTTTATCTTTTAATTCATTTTTATTCTCGTTTTATAAGAATTTTGTAATTTTTACTCAGTGGGGATATTAGACAGCATTCCGGCTGATAATAACTGGAGTAACTCTTGCTCCTGATCCCTTATCATGTTATTTAATACTACAGTAGTAGAAACCCTGTCCTCAATATCTTCTTCCGGGGTGAGGTCTACAGTAGCATACGCGCGTCGTATTTGTCCTGCGCTTAGCCATCCTCGTTGTCCTGGGTCAAAACTTTTTATAATTGCTTCCAAATGTCTGTGAAAAATCATGTTTGTATTATATTTTCACACAAGGATTGATCGAATCGATTTGATTAGTTAAAATCAATGGGTGTCTTACATTAATTTGATATTCTCGGGACATTATTCTCCGTCCACTATGTTATTTTCTCGATGACAGATCGGTTTAGTGTTGTCCGTATTGCTTCATACCGATTATCGATTTAGTTCTAATACAATTTGCATTCGATTTTATAGATTCGATTTATGAAAAATATTTGTCTTAAATAATTGATTTATTAATCACAAAAATGTATTTAATACTAAATCAATTTAATGAATTAATTACATTGTGTGTAAACAATACAATATTATATTATATAAATTAAGTAATAAAATCGTAATAAAAAGCATTTTTTTTATTCTAGCAACCCTGACTATGGTGAATAAGAAATAACTATAAAACATTAATTTAGTTGTTTTATTTGCAAATAAGTGCCTACCTAATAATTTTTCTTCTAAATATACTTTTATTTCAAAACTATTATTTGCGATTTATTTTACGTGTGATAGCATTATAGTCTGTAGTATGACTCAGAGAACGTAACAGTTTCTTCGCCCTCAACAATATAGTATGAAATTGTTTCGAGTACACTTGACTGTCAACAAATACGAAACTGGATAGACGTGCAAACGACAAATAGAAAAGAACATAGTGTACGGAGTATAGGTAAAATTTTATAACAGAACCGCAACGGTTTTGATACATTTTTTCTGATCCTCCAAAATCTCCAATATAATTAGCTATGCGTCTAAGAGCGTGCCTAGCGTGTGTTCTTAGAGGAGGTGCACGCTGCAATCGAACAGCCACTGAGCGCACTCAACTGGCCACGTTATCCCTCTCTCACAGAATACTACCTTGAAATGTGCTGCATTCTCCACTTTATATTCCCCAATGCAGGTACGTGTTTCGGCAGTGAGTGAGACATGTCAAAGCCCATTCTCATCGCATCCTATCCTACGAGTATCGCTCTCCATTCTCCTAACCCTACATCCATTCCTACATCTGCAAAGGTAGGCAGCGCATCTGCATGCGTACGAACGTTTGTAATTCTGAACCAAATTTAGCATATACCGCGGATGTCTATGGGTGACAGTATCCACGTCTGTCCCTTCTTTCCTCACGCGCCACAATTACCACTTGCTAGAGCCCATTTCCCATTCCGTCTCATCCTATCCTATCCCATCGAATGTAGAGGATTGAAGAAACTCCTTATTCCATTATACTCTTGACTACTTATTCTAACTCAATCTACTTACGAGTATCTCCTTGAAGAGGAATCCAAAGATGATTGGGAGGTGTAAATGGAATAAGGAAAACTCTACGTCGCATTATTCTTGTTATTCCAAATTTCCCCAATCCCTTTTCCAAATTAATAACCAAATCTTCAAAGATAGGCTGATGGACTGGACTGCTTCTGGACTGATGTTGACATGTATGGCGGATTTCCATAAACCACAGTATCACTTTTATCATCCGATATGATACCGTTGTAATATATAATAAGCATATTTATATACAAGGCATTTTATAAAATATAATGACACAAAAAACGGGTAAATAAAAAAAATCTTTAACTATTAGAAATAGAGAAATTTGTTCCAAGGAACTATACCTTTTTTCATACAGCACAGGAGCCCGTGCATATCCAGCACGAAATAACATGCAATTGTCTAGTAATTTCTCAAGAAAGACTACGGGAGCATTCGGTTCATGGGCTAATATTTTTGTAAGTAGAAAGCGAATTAACTCTGGTATACGACGTTCTCTTAAATAAGCTTCAGTTCTTGAAACTGTACTTAGAATCTTTTCTTTACGTGGGGACGCAATAGCTTCTTCTAATGACTCCTCGTCTGATTTTAAACATTTACATATTACGGTAGGCTCCCTTATTCCGAGTTCGAAAAACGAATTTTCCTCCTCCATTATTTTTACGTAGTACTTTACTAATTTCTTTAACCTTTATAAAAAGGAAACTTTTTATTTTAGCCAATTTAAATCAACTTTACAACGTGAATAAAGGTACAAAACTTTGTAGTGGCCATGTTGATTTGTCACTACAAGAGTGCTCCTGTAGCATCGATTTCAGAATACATATGTATTCTTTTAGCAATCAAAATCATAGCGATTATATTTTTTTTAAATTCATGCAGTACCTACCTACTTATATAACTATTTTGTAATCTCTAAGGTCATTCATACCTACTTATAGTCGGATTTTTTATTATTTTCGGGGAAGGAATATGACTCGACACAAACAACTATCAGAGTGAAATTTGTACGGAGATAACACTATTCACAGTTCTACATGTCATATCCCTCACTCGAATAAAAAATCAAACTTTAGGTGAGCGTGACAGTCCTGAAAACTCGCTAAATCCAAATCACTGACCACTTCCGTCATAGTGGCTAATTTTGATGTATTTTAATTTGACTGGCAGAATGTAAAAAACACACCATTGTCATATATGAAAAGAAAAAAAAAACTTCATAGCGATTTAGTTTAATAAGAAGAAAAAAACTTGACACTGGCAGAATGTGCGATTGTACCGTTGCCATATATGAAGGAAAACAATCCGTATAGATTGTACAACAACTATATTTAAGAAACGTCAGAAATCAACGGTCAAACCTTTTGAAAGTTTTTTTATCGTTTGTATCCATGTGAAAAATTGAAAAAAAAGAATCTATCCATTCATTTGGAACCTGATGGACTTACCAATTTATGGCGAGAAATCATATTTTTACTTATGCTTTCTTTGTAAATACAAGTTAACAAGTAAAGTATAACTGTAATGATTGTTTACAATCATGGGGACCATTTCAGAAGAAATACGCATTGGCAAGATTGACGATTGTGAGTAAAACGTCTTATTAATTAACCATATAAAAAGTCATATCTAGTATATCTACTCAAATAACATATAATACATTTTAATCTTAACTATAATACGCATTTGTAAAATGCGAAAGTTGATTTGTTTATTTCCTATTAACTCTGCAACAAATGATTAATTGGACACATAGTTTCTCTACCGCCCACTGCGGGCGAAGCTGTAGACGCCGTCTAGTTGAAAACAAAAATGTGATTGTGAAATGCAAATTGTTGAAATGTCTTTCAGCCGACACAGAAGTTCGCAAGACAGGACAGGAAATGGACGTAATAAGACAAAGGACCATTGCATATGAGTATCTGTGTCGACTAGAAGAAGCTAAGATCTGGATGGAAGCATGTTTAAAGGAGAAGCTCCCACAAGCAACAGCATTTGAAGAGAGCCTTCGCAATGGTGTTTATTTAGCAAAACTTGGTCACTTCATTGCACCTGAATGTCTCCCTTTGAATAAAATTTATGATATTGATCAGAGGCGATACAAGGTAAATATTCCGATGACATAAATTTATAAGTCAATATGACAATAATTTTATATTTATAATAATTTTGTATCTTACTGCATTCTGCTGAATGTGGGTGTGATCAATCAGAAATAACGAATATGAATTTAATTCTTTTCTTTTTCACAGACAATTGTAAGGATTTGAAACCTTGAATTGTTTTTGATAGTAACATTAATAACCTGCAAGAGTTCTGATAATTTTGGGAGCAAGTAACTATGCTTGGAAGAGTATGTTGCAACATTAAAACTATAAGCTTCTCTATGGTGAAAACCTATTCATAATAAAGAAAAAAAATCCATTATTGGTTCTGTAATCACTAAAGATGGTATATTAGTGGCTGGCTTTAGAAGAGCACCACCCTATGTCTTCTCATGTATGTCGCTAAAGGTTATTAAGGGATAACAAAGTGCTGAGGAACTACACTACCTCTAAAAGAGTGGACTCTCCAATCTGCTTGGCCAGTATGCAGTTTTAAGGCCATACATCTCTCATGCATAACACAATGTGCATGAGAAGGCTTATGTCCAGCAGTGGACTATCAGTGGGCTGGTTATGATTTATTTTGTGGGTCACTAAGGAACACTTAAGGACCCAATTCCTTCAGTGTAGCCTAGCAATTTCAAACATTGATTGTTTTGTTTTAGGTTGTGGGATTGCAATTTAAACATACAGACAACATCAATAAGTTTTTGCAAATTTTAAAGAAGACTGAACTTCCTGCGGTAATTTATTTTGATATCCCAAAACTGTACTATGTACCTAATTAGTAAATTACTGTGTAAACATTAGTTACTAATTATAATTATGTATACTTATTATCTATAGCATTTAAAATGATATGTTTAATCTCGTTACAAATTCAGTGTTTTTACTCACTCAATAAATATACTATAATGGCTATTATGGAACAAACTTAACACATTTCCATAATATTGTGATATCAACCTTAACCCATAGTAATAAATGCCAGAATGTAATAGTTTTATATGGGCTTCGTAATGATGTCAACTACATTTTAAGATACAGTATAAAATATTTATGGTCTAATATTAATTGTATAGGCACCAAAGCTTTTCTACCAAATTTTTATTTGCAATTGATTTTACAACAATATGTAAGGGTTCCTCGTTTATTAGCCTCTTTTATTTATGCAGGTAGCATCAGTAGGTGCTACCTGCCTACCTTCAACTGTGTTTAAATCACATAAGTTACATTTGGGTAGACTATCTGTTTTATAAAAAAAAATCTGAATAAACTGTGTGCTGTAGGTACTGCAGTATATTCACATTAATTAAATTTCATTAATGGGTATTAATTTTTATTACTAATATTCATACTATTAATAACTCTCTGCTATTGTTATTATGAAATATTGTATTTACATTTAATTATATTCCAGACCTTCCAACCGGAAACCACAGACATTTATGACAAAAAGAACATGCCACGAGTAGTATATTGCTTACATGCTCTAAGTTCACACCTTTTTAAGCTGGGGAAAGCTCCCCTTATTCATGATGTCTTTGGAAAAGCTGTTTTTACAGGTATTATTAAAATAAATTTAAATGAATTTCTGTTACACTACATATGGTGTTGTCAAATTTGTTTAATTGAATATTATATTTGAATGCTATAACCTAATGTAATCCTCTAATGTTTTCAGATGAACAGTTGGATTTAGTTTCCAAGGATTTGCAGAAATGTGAACATCCTCTTCCCAAATTCCAGAAAATTGGTGGAATTCTTTCTAAAAGTAACACTAATGACAGTAATGGTTTACACAAGGCTATTGTTGAGCTTAACAATATTTTAGATTCAGAAAAGGCTATTGCAACAGCTTTACTCAACCCACAACTCAAATTAAAATATATCCAAAACAAACTTATAGATGAGTATAGGAAAGTACTGAAAGCTGCCAAATACGAAAAAATTAAAGCATCCCACAACCACTCTTTAAATGATAGTTATGTACCAGATGAATATGATGAATTACTCACCTTAGTTGAAATTCAAGGTCATATCACTGCAACAAACTACAAATTTTTATGGAAATCCTTATGCTCAGCATCAAAAAGTAATGATATCAACAACCTTCATAAAATGTTGAATGAGGACTGGGTAAAAATAAAAAACTACAACAGTAACAATTTAGATTTCTATTGCGATGTGATTAAAGAAATAATTGAAAGTAACAAGGATGTAGATGTTGAAAGTGTAACAAATTGGCATAAAATGCTACAGAATATTATAAAGGAGGGGAACCGCAAATCACTTGAACATAAAGACCATAAGATTGCTATTGAGCAAGTTAATAAAGCTCTAGATGAAGGTGGTCCAGATGATTTATACCAAGCTTTGACAAATCCAGATTTGGAGTTAAATATTAAAATTGATAAATATATGATACCTTTGTTGTTTGAGGAAATGAAATTAGAGAAATGTGAGATGGAGAAACATCTAAACGAGAGTGAGATAGCCGCATCTGTGTCGTACTTGACAGCAATTGCTGCAATATCGCAAGCTGTGGACAGAGGTGATGAGTCGGCCGTGTGGAATCATCTCAACTCGAGACATATACATTTAGAAGGAGTACGCCCGCATTGCCGACGTCGATACTTAACTGCTCTTGTCAATGCACTTCAGGTTAAGGTAAAAGAGAAATTCGCGTGTTCACTGCTCACTTTAGAAGATATCCGCGATACCATTGATATGGTCAATAACAAAGATGACGACAATGAGGAATGTGAGTATCCTGCACCTCTATATATAAGGTCCTACAAAAAAATTTTTAAATATTTAAACATGTCAATCATCAGTAGGTACACTAAAACTATTAAATTTAACTAAAAAAATACATGTATTTTATGCTTTATTATTACATTAAAAATAAATACTCTGTGATTAATTTACTCATATGTGTAACACTACAACAACTATGTAACCATCACTAAACAGAAGTGGGCGCATTCAAAGGTTAAAGACCTCAAGGAGCGAGTGTGTATAGTGTTATGCAACCTCTGTATATCCTTCGATTTTTTTATATTGTAAATCTGGTCTGAACGCATGAAATTAAAGATTTTTTTTCTATTATTTATTTCTACTCGAAGTTTCAGCACGAGTTACACAAGTACCCTGACTGGCGTAGCCCGGTGGTTACTAAGTCTAGTGTAACTGTGGTAGTCTATTTAAGGCAAACTAAGCGTATGTTTGTAGAAAGAGTCAAAGAACACATTGCAGCTGTAAAAAACCGACTAACGAGTAAATTACAATAGCCAAACACATTCTTAATGCTGGAATTAATCACTGGATAGAACTCTGCACTCCAAAAATCGTCATCACTGAACATGGGATAATAATCCCAAAATTGTACGTAAAGCGATTGAAATAAACTGTCGTCGACGTGGAATCCAGTGATTAACAAATTTAAACCTTGCGATTTACCGTCCAATACGTTTGTGGACATTGTTAGTGTAGTGAATGTGAAGATGAAATGTGTTAAAGGTGTACGCCGATTTGGCGATCGGGTGTTGGCTCAGCAATTTGGCTCTGAGAACCAGATGTTAAAGTTACACGCCGATGGCTATCGAAGGCCAATGTTGCAGGCCACACGCCTTAACTTTAACGGGGGGGTGTAGGGATTCAGGCTTTGCCGGTCTTGATGTTGGTGCAGGGATCTCGGCAGATCAGGTGTTGGGGTGAATACGGAAATAAAACGCCGCTCTGGTTTACATTAAAACACAGGGGTGCGGAGGGAGCGGCGACGGGCAGCAAGCTCACTTTTCTTCTTAGGTTTCTTACTATACAAGTGCTGAGGACGAACTGGCTTGCTGGCTGTTAGGCCTTTCTCTTTTTATAGAAGTTTGCTGCCCCAGCGATCCCCCCGTTCCCTGAGGAAAATTTAATGCTATTAGCTCTCCACTTTTGTACATAATATCTAGGTTACAAGTCTTATTTATCTGGGCCGGTCCTCTTATTGCACGGAGGATAAAGACTATTTTCGGTGGCGAAGTTTAGGTATTTTCCTTTTAATTTCCTTTTTTCCTTATCGTCCCTCCCCCCCTCTGTGAGTAGCAAGAGGTGTGGGAGGACCGGGGGTGCACGGCTTTTCAGTGGCGCCGATACCGGAACTACGCCACCTAGCCCGCAACTTTTTGTTCTAGATCTTATATCTAAATGAAACACACTGCGGGCGGTAGTCTTTATTTTAAACCTTATTCTAATTCCCTGACTTATAACCTAGGTATCCTAGTACTTTGGAGAGCGAGAATAAGACATACGAAAACATAAGACAACACAATAAACATAAGTAAATGAGATGTTGTAAATACGTAAAAACAATAGTATATCATAATCCTTAACATTTTACATTATATCAATACCTTATCTAATCATTTTATATAATATCGACATCTTATGATAACGTGTTATGTATGTGTTAACATTTTATTATTTCGGAGGAAGGGCACGTGAATTTCATTCTTGACCAAAATTGCGCCGCTTAAATTTTGCTACTTGCGGAACTCTGTTTAGACGGCCCTCTTTTCCTCCGAAATGTGTGATGTTAGCACGTACATATTTCGCGCACTGATTCTATATTGTACACATAGGTATATAGGCACCGCACTTTCACTATTCACTATTCTGTCGTGCACAAAATGCGGTACGGGAATGCGGTAAAACTGCTTGTAGCTCTCATCCTGACCTACCAGCCTCTTCAATCAATCGTGACCACTGCTGATGTAACCCATGCCGAAACGTCGAGTAGAAATAAAAGATAAACAAGAACCTTTAATGTTACGCCTTCAGACCCGATTTACAATATAAAATCTTCTGTATGTCTACTCGACGCATTTTGATTTCCATTTTTTTCGCAAGAGCTAAATTTTTGTGGCCCTAATGGTCTTCCAAGAGTCACCGGATATGTATAGTTTAGGGCGAGCGCAGAAGGCGCTCAATCAGGAGCAAAGAGTGTGTGCAGCAATGAACCTAAGGGGAGCTGCGCCGGGGCGCCGGTAGACCGATGGAAGGAACGGACCTAGGCTTAGGGTGTTGCTTTGGAAGGGTACCGCGGCATCGCGAGTCTGAGAGAAACGGATTTTGATGCGGTTTTTACTATTGTATAGCTTATTTCTTCTAGAGTTTAGTATACAAGACATCAATTTATGTACCATGCGAACAGAACCGCGGCCAAAAGACTAGTTTACGAGAAATTAATGTCTACTTACTATTTCTTACGCTCTCTTTACAGTTTCGCAAATTTGTATAATTTGTTTAACATCTAAAATTATTCCCTAACAATCATTCCATTCTCTTTTTTGCAGTGGTAGCAGTAATTGATAGCATCAACAAGGCAGTCTCTGAAGAAGATACTAAGACATTAATGATTTTGTTAAAACGTTCATGCTTAAAAATATCGTCACCATTACACAAGGAAGAACTTAACTTATATCTGCGCATGCTTAAAAAGAAAATGGTGCAAAAAGAGTCACAGAACTTATGGCTGGATGACATTGTGGACACTATCAATGAAGTCAACTCTGAGTCTGTTAAAGTTAAAGAACTGACAGATGCTTTAGTTCAGTTGAACTCTGCAGTTTTGAAGAATAATATGAATGAGTTTTGGAGTGCTCTCACCTGCCCTCTTCTTTCAGGCTTTGCGATTATAGAGGAAAAATGCAAAAATATATATTTCCAAACATTTACCAAAGCACTGAAGAAGAGGGGACACAATATTTGTCCCTGGATTGTTTGCCACACAGATGCCGGCAACACTGTTTACATTGATGTTGAATCTTATACATACAGTTGGTCCACGCCAAAAGATTTTGTACCATATGCTCGTTACTTGACTAGAAAAGACGTAAATCTTATTATTGAGAAAACTAATAAACACCATGTGAATAAATACAAGCAGATGGTTATAGAAAAGTCAATTGTTAACATACAGGCCTATTGTAGAGGATATCTGTTTCGACAGAGGATCATTCAGAGACTTAGGTTTTTCCAAAGTAATGAGAAGTATGTTGTTAAGATCCAAGCATGGTGGAGAAGGATCATAGCACAGAGGAAGTTTGGCACTTTTATAAAAATGAAGACAATAGAAGCTAAGTTGAAGCGTGAGAGAAGGCAAAATCCTTGGGTGTGGTATAAAGTTCAGGTATGTATGTATTATTGATTTACCCTTATAGCTGTTATTCTAATTTTATTGAAAGAAATAATTTTTTAAATCTCCAAATTATAACAATGTAACAAACTCCTTCATAATATTTTAGAAATATAAGTTTTTAATTGATAATATTTATTGGTAAATAATATTACAACTTATGAGTAGTAAAAATGTAAATTCCAAAGAAACTTAATTCATTCCATGTCTAATAATCTAAACCACAAAGATTGAGCATCAAATATTTGTTTCTTGGGATATTATTAATCAATAGAAATCGATTAATTATTCCGTGTCATCCCAGTACTCAGGCCTTCCATTTGTAGTCATGTGGGGTGTTAATGTACCACTCGGATCTAGTGCGAATTAACGAATATGACTGAACTCAGCGGTGAAGGAAAACACCATGAGTAAACCTCAAGAATTAAAAATGTAGCACATGGTATAAAGCTCCAGTGATGTTATTAAATATTGTGTCAATTTAAATTATCCGATTAATTCAACAGGAACACAAAATAATAAAGATTCAAGCCCTTTGGCGCGGTCGTCGCGCTCGTAAGGCATTCACTTCACTGTTCCACTCGCCAAACCCTTCCCTCAAAGTTGTCAAGAAATTCATACCAATGCTAGACTTCTCTACAGAGGACTACAATAGAGAAATAGATTTACAGACATTGAGATCAGAAGTAGTGCACTCTATAAGAAAAAACCAGAAACTTTCAAAACAAATAGATGCCATGGACCTTAAAATAGGTTTACTAGTACAAAACCGCATTGCGCTACAAGAGGTCGCCGCACATGGCTTAAAACTAAATAACTTAGTTAAACATAACTCAATGACAAAGTTGGTCTTTCAAAATCATTCTGATACAAAAGGTTCTCTGATGACGGTTTCAACAGCAGTGAAAGGGTTAAAATCACTCACTAAAGAGAGTAAAAGGCTTCTCGATGGCTATCAACACTTATTTTATGAACTGCAAACTAACCCTACCTACCTTTCCAAGCTTTTATTCTGTATACCACAAAATAAAACTAACTTTTTCTTACAAAACGTTGTACTGAGTTTATACAATTTCGGTGCATATGCAAGAGATGAGTATCTTATGCTAAAGTTGTTTAGATTTACCCTTGAGGAGGAAATAAGCTGCAAAATCGTCAAACCATTTGACGTAATCGCTTCAACGCCTCTGGTATTGAAAATGGCTGTAAATCTATCGAGACAAATGTCTGGTTTAAACAGTCTTCAGACTATAATCGGTCCTCTTGTGGAGAAGATTTTGAAAGATAAGAATTTGAACATAGAGACTGGTCCCGTGGAAATATATAAGGCGTGGAGGAATGAAACGGAAATGAAAACTGGACAGATTTCGTAAGTATTATTGATCGATCTATATCAGCCTATGACATTATATTTCAGGACAAGTCACAAGTACGCATAACACAACCTGATACATGTCTATGTAAAGCATTAGCCAACCGAGCGTATGTAAAATTATAAACTTTTTGCATTCATAAATGAGTTATTACAATGATTATAAAATTCGTATCACTCGTTCTAAATGAATAGGTTTGTTCTAAAACGTTACATTTGCGGTTGGCGCTACCTAACCGCTTATTGAATAAGTCAATAATGAGCTGCAAAGGTGTTTGTATTTGTGTGAATACTCGATTGACCGATACTTTATATTTTATCATCATTCATAACTGTGGATGGAAATTAAGAACTCATACCGATAAGTACAAACACGCACATACACACCCTAACAAGCTATACGAAAACGAAACAGAAATAGAAACCATATCTATAACTTGTATGCAACTTCATCCAGTATATTAATTATTTTTATATAACTAATATAAAGTAAGATAAATAATAATTAGTGTAAATTATGAAAATATAATGTAAACCATTATATCGTCATGAAATACTTTTCTAATTGAAATATAATGTAATATAAACTTGACATATAAACCCTTATGTCATGCAATTGCAATGTTCAAGCAATGTTTGGGGAGATATTGGCTCCCGAGATACAGATTTTTCTTTTGTTTGGTAGTCAAATTAATTAGTAAGTATCATACATAATATTGTATATATGTATAATTTAAATAAAATAAATAAATTAAAATTAATATAATTTGCTTCTCTATTTTAAACATTGTTTGAAACTTTACAGGAAACTTCCCTACACTCTAACACAAGAGGAAGCACTCAAGTATCCAGAAGTGAGATCTCGACTTGAGCTCGCTTTGACCCAACTCAAGGCAATAGTTACCATGTTTTTGGACAAAATCATAAACTCCATTGAACTGCTACCATTCTGTATCACATATATGGCGCGAGTTTTGCACAGGGCTCTCACTACGAAATTCCCTCATACACCTGAGAAAGATATTTTGAAGGTAAACTATTTTCATAATATAATACTAAGCAACACAAAGATTATATTAGAATATTCAAATATATTCACTATTATTTTCAAATACATATATTAGAATACTTACTTATAGTGCTTCTTATCCTCTATTATGAATATTTTTCTATGTTATAAACTAGCTTTCGCCTGTGACTTTTTTTAAAGTTATTGGCTCGCCCTGGAAAAACTAACTAAAAACAACGCCACACTCGGTGATCCTAAGATCCTAAGGTGATCACTAAGAATTCCTTCGTTGTTGGTCCAGAAACCCATTATAAAGACAAATTAAATCCACTCCCACATGAATAAACACTAACCAAATGAATGTTGACTATTTTTGTAATTTGAATGAAAAAATATCACTTTCGATGTTATTACATTATGAATCTATGGTTACTTATCTGCAATTCCATACCACTAACAATATCCCACTGATGGACCATTTTCGCTAGCTTTTATTTAGACTAAGTTAAAAAATATATGAATATCGTGCTTCTATCTATATGAATATCTAAATCACGCTGTATCTCTTTTTATGTTGTGAATATAGAAATATCCTTGCCAATAGAATGTATCTATCTATATACTCGTATATACTCTCCGCGCGCGAGCTCCGAGGACGCGCGGTATGAGGAGTGGAGGGGACTCGCGCCGCTCTTCAATCCTCGCCTCACCACCGCGCGCTCCTCAGTCATAGTGCTGCTTGCCACGCTGAGACAAGCTTATGTACCGTTATCGACCTTTACGCATTATTACCTTTTATATTTTTTATTGTTATTATTACTGTTGTTGTATTACTTTCATTATTTAAATACAACAATATGGAAAGCGGGGAAAGTATGAGTGGTAGAGTGGAAAGAAAGAAATCCTTTATTATACATCGACTAGCACGTGAAATGTCTAAACGCGTTATTAATTTCATATCATAGTATACAGGAGAATAAAGTGCCCCCAAAATCAAGCACAAAATAAGCAATGTTAGACTGGCTCTCTTATAATAAAATTCAGGGCGACTCGAGTATGAGAAAAGTTGAATTATACAGTTTAATTGAAAAGCACGAGGCTCCAAACAAAATATTTAAAATTGATGAGCCCATAAAATGTCACGGCCACAATGTAATTCGTTTGCTGCCATACATGTGTGACTTGAACCCCATTGAGTTAGCATTAGCTAAAGTTAAAAGAATTGTCAGGGAGCATAATGTCTCATCTGATCTGTCATTAAGCAGTCTTAAAGATGTTACCGAGTTGGCTTTAAATCAAGTCACAGAAGAAGAATTGGTTACGATGATCATGTCTCAGCAATAGAGGAGCAGTATTGGCAAAAAGATGGGCGAATGGAAGATGCCATTGATCAATTA
Source organism: Sesia apiformis (assembly GCA_914767545.1). Taxonomy (NCBI): domain Eukaryota; kingdom Metazoa; phylum Arthropoda; class Insecta; order Lepidoptera; family Sesiidae; genus Sesia; species Sesia apiformis. Next base: position 13,039,309 of record OU611948.1, on the reverse strand, counting down.
TTGAAGTTGTAGAAGACAGCGACATCGACGTGTCAGATTCGTCCATATCGATAATTTCTAATTCAGATTGTGAATAATTGTTATTAAATGTACCTTACACCACTTAATAATTGTTTTTTATTTATCCTATCAAAAATATTGTTGCAACCTACCATCGATCAATTTATCGACTTTAGAACATCACTAGCCTCTGACGTCAAAATTCCTCAAGCGTCCTCGGAGCTCGCGCGCGGACAGTACCTACTCTGGCCATTAATAAGAAAAATAAATAAATTACATTTGAATTTGGAATCTCTCATTCTCACTTGAAAAATAAACGTTTTTCTCATTTTGGTGCCAATCATTATTAAATTTTGTACTAATATTAAAATGAAGTGGGGTGATAACGAAAACCGTATTGGTGTAATTGCATTACACAAAGTAGGCTTGGAGCCAAATGCAATTTTTAAAATTCTCCATCTGCTTGATACATTGAAAAATTCTTAATTTGTGATAGAAAAAGCTCTGGCCGTCCGCTCACTATTCATACTGAACAGACAATCAAAGTTGTGAAGGAGAGAATCCGAAGAAATCCCATCCGGAAGCAAAAAATTTTATCGAGAGAGATAAATATACGAGTAGCACCCTGAACCATGTCACGTATTTTAAAAGTTGATTTAGGACTTTATTAACATTTATTAACTGGTCATTTATTAACTGATAAGATAACTGATAAAGAAAAATAGGGTTGACAAATCAATACAACTCATTCGGCATATGCAAAGGGAGCTCGCAGACAAAATTTATTTACGGAAGAGAAAATGTTCACCATTGAAGAATATTTTAACGAGCAGAATGATCGAGTTTATGCTCATAACTAGAGAAGCTGCTCAATTGGCCAACAGGGTGCAATGTGGCCATTATCCCGCTTCAGTAATGGTTTGGTGGGGTGTTAGCTATCAAGCAGTGACTAAATCATATTTTTGTGAAAAAGGTATTAAAACGTAGGCTCAAGTTTATCAAGATACGATTCTTGATAAGGTCGTAAAGCCCCTCAGCAACACTATTCCATAACCAGAGTTGTCCTTTCAGCAAGACAGCACCAGGTTATAAGGATCGCTCACCACAGACGTGGCTAGAAAGGAATATTCCCGACTTCATTAGAGCTGAAGACTGGCCGTCATCTAGTCCCGATCTTAATCCGCTCGATTATGATTTGTTTTAGAGAGCATGGCATGCTCTTAACTAAACGATCTGATAATATTGAATCCCTAAAACATTCCATACGGGAGGCAGTTGCCTATTTTCCTATGGAAAGAGTCCGTTTTTCAATCGAAACTGGCCACGTTTGAAAGATTATATAAAAGAAAATGGTGACCATTTCGAATAAACGTTATATTTTTAAAATGTTTACCTATTAATTTCTAAAATAACAAATTCTCCTAATAAAATGATAATGTGAAAAAAATATCATTGTTTTCTTTGTAGCAATAAACAGTCTAGCCATAAAAGCTAGACTATGTATAGAATACCATATTTAAATCGTCAAAGAGCGAATATCACACATTTTAGAACACAGCCTCAGTTGTAAGATAATAAATTCTTTATTTAATATTGACTAGTAAAAGAGTATATAACTTTCTTGGCGCCATAAAACTGTGAGTTTATCATGGCACTGCACATTCACTTGGTAGTTGTTAAAATTGATATATGTTTATACATTGATATATGGTTTATATCCAAAATTACATTAATATTTTTTTTATTTATTAACTGTAAATGCAGGTAATAGGAAACTTGGTGTATTACCAATTCCTAAACGCCGCCATCGTCGCGCCTGACGCTTTCCACATAATCAACTTGCCAAATGGCACGGGACTAACGAACGATCAGAGGAAAAACCTCGCGTCCGTTGCTAAAATACTGCACTTCTCCGCTGCTAAAAAAGGGGTATGTATTTTAAATAAAACATAACGGTACACTTATTGTTGTGCTACCATAATTTTAATTGGAGACAAAGTAGTACTGTTTGTGTGCTTATCATAATTTTCATTAGGGATATTTTAACTTGAAGCTGTAGAAAATAAATGTAAAACTGTAGGGATATAATATTCGCTTTCGCAACCTGTAAAACCTGAACTTTTACAGAAATTTTAGTGAATATTTTTATGCAAGATCGATGCCACAATTCTACGCCTAATCCTGTCGCTCACTGACTTGTTTGGAGGAATTTCGTAATCGTCTCAGTGATGTCACGTAATTTATTTTTAATAATCCGCGATGATTACAAAAGAATAGTAAATTGGGTTTAGAACCAACTATATTCTTAATCCCCTAGTCGCCCTTTAAGACATCCACGGGAAGAGATGTGATGATGCTATTCTAAAGCCGGCCGGCACCACACGCCTACCTTTTGTATGAGGGTGACGTAATTTTGTTTTGCAATTTTTTAAGACATTCTATTAAATATATGTATATAAATATATATTTAGATATTTTGTTAATATTATTATACATATACAAATTTTCCGTACGCACTACGCCTGCTCTTCTATCTTGACCTATATTTCATTTTCCCAGGTCTGCTGGCAGAAATCTCCGCAGGAGATAAGCTTGCCTTTTGTACATTTTTTCTTCCTTTTGATTTGTTTCATGTTATGTGTGTACAATAAATTGTTAAATAAATATGTTCAGTTAGCAATTTTAAACCAACCCTTTTGCTAATAATAAAGAACTTGAACGTGGATTTATTTAGTTTGGAGAGGAATCCAGCCACCTGCGCTGTCTAAACCCATTCATCGTGGAATGCCACGAGAAAATGAAGGAATTGTTCCGTCGGTGCTGTCGCGGACCCACGCTTGAGGAGTACTTCGCCGTGGATGAGTACACGGAAGCTACACTACTACACCATCCACACATATACATCACTGTGCAGGTAAGTAACAAATGGTGACTGATAGTGACTGGATGGATAGAATGAAAAGATCCTGTGAGCTTTGAAAGAGACCTATATCAGGGCAGTGACAGACATCTCGGTTCAGGTTCAGATACTAGACAATAAAGTTGTTTCTTTTATAGAGGAGACAATTCACTTGGTGGTAAGTGGATTCTGTCGCTCTGCTATATCCGCGATACATGCCAACTTCAGACCAGAATGATAAACGTTGATCCCGGGATTACGCCGCGTACCTTTCGAGATTTATCAATGGAATGGAAAATAGACAGGGATAGGATGGAAATAGGCCCTGGTATATATCACTCACTACCGAAAATCGTATATGCTTTAGGGTCATAGGATAAAGTGGGAAATACAGTACATTTTACGGGAGTCTTCTTTGAGCTCGGGATAACTTGACCAGTCGAGTGCGCCCTCCCTCACTCGAGAGATTTTAGCGAGAAATAAACGTGCTTTATGGCAAAATTTCTCGTTAACGGCGTAGGTAATATTTAGAAGTGCGGGGAAGATCTAACCCAACTGGATTTTATTACTGTTTTGTTTAACTTCCTTGACTGTGTTACAAGCAGAGTCTGCCTTACTCATAAACGTTATTTTATATAATAACGTGAAATAATTACACTAACCATATAAAAGCTTTCGCTAGTAAAATGGTGGCCTTAATTCCTTAATATCTGCCTGCCATGTAATTAAAAAATACTTTCAAAACATTTGTATACATGTTATTTCTATTGATTACTTTTAGGAAATAGTAGACACGCACGCCCTGTTAGTGGAATACCAAGATATCGTAGCCCCCGACCCCCGGGACCGCCTCAACGAATTGCTTGACGACTTGGGAGAAGTACCCTCCGTCGCTCAGCTGGCCTCGCGTGATGTCGACTCTGTATGTACTCATCTTAATATTAATGGCATTAAGGCCTCATTTACACAAGGAGTGTTTCTCGAACGGTTCGGGTGAGAATATTGTATAGGATTCTCTTATGCGACCAAGTAACATACAATTCTCGCCTACAACTGTCACGTGATGATAAAAGCATGATAACAGTGACCAGATGATGATAACAGTTTATACTAGCTTTAGACTGATGTTCGAGAAACTCTCCTCGTGTAAATTGCCATTATTGAACAAATTGTGTTTAAAAAAGTTGAAGGAATTTTCAGTAGGTATCATAATATTTATGCGTACCTATATTGGTTTTTTTACATACGAAATGAAAATGTTAATTCCAAATCTGTTAAACTATTCCATTCTTCTAATCAATGTCAATTGCTCAAATACACCAGAGTATATTCTACCTTAATCCATTGTGGATATTTTCGAACTTGATTTTTGATTCAAGTCAAATATTTATAATGGGTCTGGATGGTCAATACTTTTTTTAATAGAAAAGCTGACGAACATACATCCACTATAAATGGCACTATTTAGTCATGAATGACAAATGTTAGCACACTCTCCGATATATTGCATACATTCGGAGATTATGAAGTATAAGAACTTTTGTATTATGAAAATGATAATACAAATGATCTGTATTATGAATGAAGTATACTTATGAAGTAACTTTTGTTATCGTGGCTGAACATAATAATTGTTATGTAAACAAATTATGTAGACCGCCGTCGGACGAGCGAAAAAAAAAACAATTTACTAATACATACTAAATTTTAATTATAAGGACAATATTACTAACTACATTCTAACTACATGCTAACGTGCGACCCTAATCGAGGTTGGATTATGAGTGTCCGGAATTTTCCATGCTTCGGTGCGATGAAGTCTTTCCACAGCTACACGTGCCGCACCGTCAGCAATGTCCCCGTTTCCAAGTCCATTTGGTAACACGCGGTAGGTATTGAGGCGTCAGCGGTTTTCCTAATGTGAGCGCGCGTAACAAACATGTAAACATAACAATTATTAACATAACAAAACATAATAAATAAATAAATCGTGAGTAACCTTACTCACGATTTATTTATTTATTATAGCCGATATTTCGGTCCAGTTACATGAACCGTGGTCGCGGCGAGACTGCAGTGGCGGGTGAAGGTGTTGTTGCTATTGTCAGACAAATCTGACTACCCTTCGTCGTGTTCGTTATGATTCACCTGCCCACACTGAACTTCTTATTGTTGGTTAAGTTTCTTGCACACTATACTAACAATATCACCACACACACGCGAATTTGAAAAGTTCAATCACTGGGTCCCCCATGTACGTGCCAACTTAAATCCATCCTCGCGATTGAAACTTCGGCATTTTTAAATTTCTATTGCCTCTCGGACCAAACGCGGTGTGGAATGGCGTTCAGTTAGTTCAGTGAGATAGGGACTTCTAACAGAATTATAATGAAATGTTTCTTCATCTCATCCACCCTGCAATTGACTCGTTTGCTTATGTCTTTGATCTAGTATTGTAAAAAAGAGCGCTTAGCGCTCGATGTTTGGCCCCTGACTGAGCTCTGATGAACCTTGAAGACTCGAGCGTTGATGCTCGTGGGTTCTCGAGGACTAATAGTCCTCGAGAAAAACGAACACTTGAATATTAATCAAATAGTAAAAACCCAACGTGAATAGCAGTAAATTTAAATAATTATAATACCCACGCTTTTAACTTCGAGGATTTAAGACTATCAAAATAACATTTGATAATCTTAATAAATCCTCGAGGTTAAAAGGTCGAGTCTAAAACAGTAATGCTTATTAGGTTTATAAGTCTAAACGGTAAGGTTAGTGCTAACTGAGCGCCGTGCGTTTATTTTTATAACACTACCTATCTTACTCTTGTGTTGGATTGGAACACAGCATTGGCTCTTCCACTCCATAATTGGACTTGTTTTTGAATTTCAACAGCAAATAGGCGAATCCAGTGAAGAGAATGCTAGATTAGAAGTGTGTTTGGCGCTCGTAAATAAGTTCCAAGCCCCCGCGGACGACATGACTGATTTGAACAAACTCTTCATCAAAACCAAAGAGCTGTGTGTTGATGTTCTACCGTTTTTGAATGGTAAGTGAAATATAAAATGAGTTTTAAAGTAAATGCGTAACACCCTGATTATGTTATTATGATTCATTCATTCATATAGGAATTCATTATAGTAATATACTTGATTGAATCTGAAATTTTGAAGAATATTATATTGCGATTAATACTTTAAATGTGTGATTAATACATTATTTTACTTTGATACTAAAGATGTTGAACCTTTTAATAACGTGATAACTATTCATGAAAAAAATGTTTGCATCGCATCTGCATAAGTAGCAAAGTCGAGTAAAACTGTCTCTGAAATAGACAACCTTTCAACCGTTATAATTTTCCAGACTAATTGTATCATTAGGATGTTATCAAACTGTTTATTGCTTTCTCAATAAATAATTCTATACCCATTTACAAAAATCGAACATAACCCATACATTAGGGATGTTCCGAATATTCGTTTTGACGAATACTGTCGTCACTTTTCAATCATTCGTACACGTATTCGCCATTTTTTAAACGAACACTCGAATATTAATCAAATAATAAAAACTCAACCGGAGTAATAGTAAATTTTGGTTTAAAAAAGTACTTTAAGAATCACGTTATTAAAACATATTATTTAATAATTGAACTAAAAAGTTTTACTTCTGCGTGAGATATAACATTAGGTACTATTTGTATTCGCGATTAGTGTTTGTTTTGCTATTCGAAACATGCTTACTATACATGGCCGATTTCTTAAAGGTGATCATCTGTTAGAAGCGCTATGCATTGGAACTACAAAAGAACAGCAAGAGAAATACGCAAATAATGTAGAACGACGCATCTACTCCGGACAAGCGAAACCCGACGAAGCGATGACATTACGCGAACATATCGCCAAATTGCGTCGAAACCTTCAAATGCTCGAGGATGAGGGCTACGTCACACGAGAAGATGGATATCAGGCTTTAATAACCTCTATTGCACTAGACCTTTGCAATAAAGGAAAATACAGACAAGCCCAGAAAAGGGCGCTAGCAACGCTCACAAGAACCAAGCAGAGCTTGCAGGAGAAGACGAAGTATTATGAAGAGAAATGCAACTCCTATGACCAGTACATCAAATCGTGTCTCGCTAATCTCCACGCTGGTAAAAAGTATGTAACTGACGGAATGTTTTCCTAAAATTGTAATTCTAACAAATACCTTTTTATTTTTGAAAGACGGCAGACGAAGAGACCGTCCACCTGATGGTAAAATGAACACACCTATATAGTTATCCACGATACATGCTAACATCAGTTAAAAATGATAATGTTGACACATTCCCGGATTTACTGACTACCACCAGATATTTAGGAGGAGATTTTATTGTCTTCCTGGTTAATATTCTACACAACGATCTACCGAATAAAATATAATTTGCATATCTATTTATACATAATATAATAAATTCGTAACAGAGCCGTGTCTGAACATACAATATATGTTCAGACTAATATAATATAATACTAATATAATATATATATATATATATATATATATATAGAGAGAGAGAGAGAGGCATACAAGGAAATTACAGTAAAATATCGTTTATACAATACAGATTTTTAAAAAGGGATTGAGAATAGGGAGTATAATCAGTTGAGGAGGGAAAGGGAGAGTGGAATCTTAACGGTAGTATACTCAATGTGTTTGGGTGCGATTGAATGTGGAGTAGGAGGTTTTGTAATGAGATGAGCTGAGAGACTTAACTCATCCCATTATAATCCCTATTCAATAGATTGGAATAAAAAATATTCTCTGGCGACTCACACTCATTTCAGAAACAGGTTGGCACGTTTTACGGCAGTCTTCTTTAAAACTGCCGTAACACTACATCGCCGGTTGGCAAGTCCACTCTTTCAGAGGTGATGGTAGTAGCTTATCGTCCTCAGCACTTGTGGTAGCGCTTTGTTATCCCTTAGTCGCCTTTAACAAAATCCATGGGCAGTGATGCGGTGGTGCTATTCTAAAGCTAGCCAATACTACACGCACATGTGCTGTCGCAGTAAATACATTTCTATTTTTGTTTTCATATACGACAATAGCGCAATTAACAAATTGTGCCAGTGTCGAGTTTTCTTCGTAATTATGGGTCCAAGGCCGAGTGACGCGCGGTCCTGTCAAATTTGACGTTTCGCACACAGCAATCGAACGCTCACCCACACATTTAAGTCAAATAATTTTAACAACGGCCAAGTGTGAGCTAAGTACTCTTAAATATTCTTTATAAAATGTCAATAACAAGTTTAACTTAGTAGTTTTAATCAAAGAATTGCATATGTTGAGTCCTTTGAGAGAATATAAAGGAAACCAAATACGGGTACAGACAAGTGGCACTTTATTAATGCGACCATTCCGGTAGAGGACTGCTAGTGACTGACTTTTACACCGGCAATAAAGCCACATAAGAATTTTACTGTTGTCCCTAAGTATAAGCATAATTGTATTGCACATAGTTGTATTAAAACACATTAAAAATACAATATAGTACTAGTTTCAAAGGTATCAATACTCTATCGATAAATCAGAAACACAACATCGTCAACGTCACTATTAACAATGAAATATGTAATAAATTGTTTACACGTCACTACCAATATTTACGAAACTTGATAGGCTTGTAAACGTCAAAAGCCGGGAATTTAATACACTCTCGGACACTTGAATAGATCAAACATTTTTTTAAACTTCAGGCCATCGAAACTGAAAATACGGGGTGGCTCGATTCAGGTGTACGGAAGTGTAAATTCCCAAAATTCCCAGACATTTTGAACGATGCCCCACATTCATAGGTTTCTAAATTATTGCTATCTTCTTCTTCTTCTTCTCAGCCCTTGGACGTCCACTGCTGGACATAGGCCTCCCCCATTGTCCGCCATTTAGACCTATCGGCAGCGACCTGCATCCAGCGGGTGCCCGCAACCTTTATGAGGTCGTCTGTCCTTCCTGTAACTTGCTATAACTTGCGTCAATAAAGAAACGATATGAAAATGGCGGCCTCACGGTGAAGAGTAGTGATGATACGGTCGGCAAAAGAAGTTGTCGAAAATAATTTACCTCTATAATTTTTTTACGGCTTTATATAAGAAAAATAATTTAAATTGTGTTTAATGCATTAAATTAAATATTAAGTTTTGAATCGTACTAAAAATTTAATTATGTATATACTTTTTTATACTAAAAGTTAGTAAACAGATTTATAGGCAAGAGATGGGGTAAAGAAAACAGTAAACGACTACTATTCTATCTTTATTTTTTTGTATATGTTGATAATAACAAAGTACAACAGGTGATCTTATCGCTAAAAACAATCTCTTCCAGAGAACCTTAGGGTAGAGGAAAGTTGTATAATGAAGAGGCAGAAGAATAACTTAATATAGTAGAAACATTTTAAATTTACTGACGTAAAATAGTTGAGAATTGTAAACGTGATCCTATTTATATGTCACCATGGAGGTTAAGCTATGTACATAAACCACTTGGCCCTTCACCAAGATCATCAGAATCGATTAGGGGTTCAACCCCCAGGGATTCATTCTCTTTGGAGGTGAATGACATTTGATTTTCGTCATCAGTGTCACTCGTCTTTCCGACGCTTATTATGAACTCCTCTAAATTAATCTTCTTTTGTCACATTGCGTGTCCAATACTCCTGTTCAACCCTTTTTATGTGGTTCATTTGTTTTTTTCCAATCTTCTTGTGTTATTGATTGCTTGTTTAGTCAATTCCTCTATTTTATTTTCACGTTGCTCAACATTCCTATCCGCGACTCGTTGGTTATGTTCCAAATATGCTCTATACCAGGGGTGGCCAACGAGTCGATCGCCAAAGACGGGGCAGTCGATCGTGAAAGGAAATTAATTGGTTTGACATAATTAATATTTGAAATAAATAAGGTTGACATTATCAAATTATACCTACTGCAGATTTAGTTAATTTGACAGAAGAAATGAAAGCACAAACTTCTCATTATTTTTGTTTCCTATTGATATTAATTTTACCTATTTATAAATAATATAAAAAGCTATCTAATTATTGTTTTATTCATCCCACTAAAGCACAATTAAGTCGATCGCAAGAACTCAGATTTTTTTAAAAGTAGAACACTTCTGTAAACAAGTTGGCCACCCCTGCTCTATACTCTATGGGATTGAGGTCGCAGTTATAAGGAGGTAATCTTACAACCTCATACCTATGCTCAAACAGCAATTCGTTTACCACGTGTCGTTTCCCAGGAAGATTTTTTCTCATATGCGTTAGCTGAAATTATTTTATAATTAGTGCTTACGGAATATACATAATAATTCAGTGGAAAAAGAAAAGTTTTTTTAAATAATATTTCAGTCATATCTATTTTACAAACGTTAGTAACGGGCGGCTATGACGTCACCAATGACAGGTATGACAGCTGCGCGACCCGATAGCAAAACACTATTTGTAGTACTTACATCATATTTTATAAGCATGTCAAAGCAAACGTACTTACCTTCTTTTTTATTGTGGATATTGTGCTGTGTGATAAACCGGTTGCGATAGCTGCGCGCGCGTTACTATGTTGAAAGGAATGATATGATAACGTTCCAAATTCTTTTCTTCTTCGAAGTATTTTATAACATTACATATATACAATTTTAGTGTCAGTGCGAAGAATCTTCCCGCGTTTACTCATAGTTCAACAGAAGAACAATAATTACAATACAATAAAAACAAAACTCAATACCTAACAAAATAATAACAACAACAGCTAAAGACGAGAACGTATTCAAAAATTCGGGGCGCGTTGAGATAGCGTAGGCGACTAATCCAGACTGAATTTTTTTTTTGCATGCGGTCCCGTGGCGTGTGACTATAGACGGAGATACAGTGTGAGAGAGATAGCGCGTGAGTGGACGCCATTTTGAATTTTCCAAACCTAAAAAAATTCCTCGTCAAGGTTTTATACAAATTGCTGTGGGGAATTCACGCAGCAAAATTAAGAATGTTTGAGTATTTATTTTAAAATATCAAGTAATCGGATTAAAATATGTATGTACAGGTTACTTTGATTCCCTAACTCTAAAATGAGTCATTCTTTTTTGTATTTATATCAGTAGGAAGCTCATAGTTGTGGAAACGCAACATATCGTTTGTCGTGATTTTAGTGATATTTCAGATTTTTTTTCTCAATAACTGTGATACTTGTGTCAAATCCAGAAGATGCACGATGTAGTTCAACTCTTTAACTAATGAGTTCAACTATAACTATGAATCACACAATTTGTATTTCTTCCAAATTTTGCGATTCAGTATGTTCAATTAGGGAAACGCGAGAGCATGTTTAGCGTAAGGGTTTACCAATTTTAAAACAATTCAAAACACACCTTGTCTGTGTCCAGTCCCGTCAAAGCAAGTTAGGGGTCGCTCAGTAAAGGGATAGTAGCTAGTAGCTTTATCGAGGACAGAAGAGTTGGACTACTTGGAGACACACGAAAAATGCTATCTTATACTTTTAGTTGATCTTCACAAACATTAGGCACTTTGAATTTTAGAAACTATCACTATTAAGCCACAAAACCGAAAATACACAATTTTTACTATAAACAATAACTCAATCTTCACTTCTCTAGTGCCCGTTAAAATGTCCTTTCTTCAAAATTACCGTAAAACAAACCTTTCTTTTGCAGAAGCGTTCACGCGTGCTTACGAAGGTCAGGAAAAGACATTCAGAAATTGAAATCTAAGTTAACAGTAAAGTATACTGGTGCTAAATTATTAGAACGAGGTGTACTTCTTGAAATTGATGGTTTATCACCATCACAGTTCAAAAACGTGCAATTTGACATCACACCGACAGACCATAATGGTGTGTTCACAGTCAAAGCGAAATTCATGGGAGTGGAAATGGAATCCATCGAAGTGGACATCCAGGACTTATTGCAGAAGCAATACGAAGGTTGTGCTATAATGGACATGTTCGGTAAAGCGAAAATTAATGTTAATCTTCTAATATTTTTGTTAAACAGTAAATTTTATGGTAAGTCGTAAGAATACAATTTACGTTGCGTTTTGTTTAGTTCAGTAAGTTTTTGTTAAAATAATCTAGTTAGTTCACAGTAAATACAATAGATACTCTACAAATAAAATTCAATATTTTATCTGGACTTGTAAATTATACAAGCTAATATTAGTTTCATACATCTTTATTTCAGCGTATTACTGGTTAATATGTTATTACCCAGTAACATTCATAATATACAACGTGTCATTGCGTTAACACAAAATTGAATATTGTTCATTTCTAGTATACAGTGTGTTTTTTTTAACTGGGACAGTATGGGGAAATCTGAAACCATAAGAGATACAGGGAAACTGTCTTAGGAACCATTAAGTCTTTTTTTGTGAAAACAATTTTGGCGTAGTAATTTTTTTGGTCAAGCGTGAGTTGTCCATAAAAACGAATAAAATTGACTAATTTTTTTTTTAATGCTGATCGTCTCAGTTTCTTATAAGGATCATTTCATTGTATTGGAAGAAAAAAATCGGGACAGCAGAAGTTGGTCAAATTTAATAAAATGTTTTTTCATACAATTTGTTACCTTAACAGAACTAATGCTTCAATAAATGTTCAATATGACCTCCATCTTGCTGTATGCAGGTACGGGCGGGTTTCAGAACACCTCTAGTGGCTTTAGACAAAGACGTGTGGTGAGTGGTGTTTAAATGATAATAAACGGCGTCTTTTAACTCCTGTATGGTGTTGTATTGGGATTCATAAACTCGACCCTTAAGGTAACCCCATATGAAAAAATCCATCGGCGTCATATCGGGTGAACGTGGTGGCCATTTTATAGGACCATATGTGCCCATCCAACGGCCCGGAAAATGTTCATCTAAAAACCGTTTACTCACTCTACTATTGTGAGGAGGTGCACCATCTTGTTGATAGATAACATTATTTACATTGCTTAAGGTAATAGTATCATCCACTAAATCTACGACCATATTCAATATTTCTTGATATTTTTCACTATTCAACATTCCGTGGTAAATTTTAATAGCGAAGATTTTATTATGTAAAATCGCACACCAACAATTAAAGGAAAAACGGACTTGATTATGCGTCTCTGTAGTTCTAAATGAGTTTAGAACTAAGTAGTTCTAGTACGTGACCAGTAATGGTTATTTCTCCTGTTGTACATACCGTTGTTAGAGAAATTGCATTCAGTCGTCCAAATGATCTGATTTGGAAAATAACAACTTCTAACAGTCCGAGCTACAAACTAATGACAAAATGATAACCTGCGATCTTTATCGCCAGGAAGTAATGCTTGCACAAGTCGACCTTCTTTGTAACATTTGTACTTGTATGTCTTTAGTATTTTTCGTAGAGTGGATTTATGCACACCGATATTTTCAGCCGCTTCCCGCAATGAAGCTTTTGGATAAGCTTCAAAGAATCCTAATACGGCGATGGTAATAAATTCATTTACGACTGTTGTTGGCCTCTCACGTTTGGGTTTAAAACGACCTTCTTGTCTTAAATTTTTAATTAATCTATCAAATATCGTGCGATTAGGTAGCTCGCGGTCAGGATAGTGTTCCCTATACCACTTTAATGCATTATCTGGGCTTCGATAATTAAGAAAATACGCTTCTATTAAATCAACTTTATGCGTATTAGATAACGCCATGATGAATCACAAGCATCAACCGATAATAACAAATGAGAGTGACAGTTAGAACAATGTTGATTCTAAATTTGAATTTGTTTTGAATTTAGTTCAAAAAGTTCGTAATAGCATGGAGTTCGTAAATCTGTGAAAAAATATTTGAGTGCCATAAAAGCGTTCCATATTTCAGTTTCGTGTAGCACGTATCGACATGAAATTCAATTATGGAACACTTTTTAAATGATTTGTGCACAAGTAAATACTTCGACTATGATTTAGTACATTGTATTCTCCTATTGCATGAAAAAACATTTTATTAAATTTGACCAACTTCTGCTGTCCCGATTTTTTTCTTCCAATACAATGAAATGATCCTTATAAGAAACTGAATCGATAAGCATTAAAAAAAAATTAGTCAATTTTATTCGTTTTTATGGACAACTCACGCTTGACCAAAAAAATTACTACGCCAAAATTGTTTTCACAAAAAAAGACTTAATGATTCCTAAGACAGTTTCCCTGTATCTCTTATGGTTTCAGATTTCCCCATACTGTCCCAGTTAAAAAAAACACCCTGTATATTTTATTGCACGCGCAGTTACGCAAAATAAATGTACTCATAGCAACCTAGGCGCCTGATCTCTGCCCTCAGTACTGAGTAATAAAATCGCATCGTTTTATATAGAACAACACAATTTTGTTTTGTAACTAGATTTATTCTCTAAAATAATTTTATTTTTCGATAGAATGGTTTTGTATACTTTAAATTAGTTCACGTATTTCAGGTTTTGCGTTACTTCGTTGACCTGTTGTGAGAACTGTCAACAACCTATCCACTCGTAGATTATCTATAGTATTTATTTATGGATACATCAATATTTATGTAGGTGTACCAAATATTCAAAATTTGTAATGAAGTATTATTATATGACCAAAAATTTTCTATTTATTATATAAATATACTTGTACATACAGTTGCACAACATGTGTTACAGAAAATACAAATGTAGGTATAAGAATTTTGGTTATAATGTATTGCTTATTCACACCATTTATTGTTATATACTTAAAATGTACCTTATTGTAAATGCGAAAATTGATTTGTTTGTTGCCTTATTAATTACTTTGTAGCAAATAAAGCATATGTTACCAAATTTGGCATATGTGTATTTCGTTGAACAGATTAACAGATATCATAACTTTTATCGTCGTATGTATGCAAGATTGTATTGGTGCATCTTGGGAGAGCTCTGTATCCATTAGTGGAGAGACGCAGTTTGATGGTATAGTATGGTATGGTAAAAAACTTTTTATCAACTTCTTCTTTACCAACCAAGTGTTGTCTGGATAACATTAGCGATAAAGCCGCTTATTATACTTTTGTTACTTGTTTAATTGTCATTTTGTTATATCTATCCATGTTATAAAAGTTACAGCCAATAGCTAGTTCCAAGGGCGTAGTCAGGATTTTATTCAGAGTGGGGCAAAGGAAAAAGAATTATCCAGGGTGGGGCAAAGCAAACAATTTTCTTATAATTTTAATAGAGCTAGTGTACTAATGCAGTGTACTAATACTAATGCAGAAAGTCCATTACATATTGGGGAGGCAAGCGCCCCAAACTGCCCCACCGTGGCTACTTAGGCTCGTGGCTAGTTCCTAATAAAGGCAGTTTAAACACATTGAAAGAAAATATATAAGTTGTTGTCATTAAAGAAAGGAGCACCTTAACAATATGTATTCTCAACACACACTCGTGTCATTATGAGACTGAATGCCAGCCTATGACACTTGATCTATCGTTTATATAGTACGAATCTGCTTTGATGGGCAAAATCGTGAGGAAACGCGCGCCCATGAATTAATTAACAAATCGGTTGCATGTATAATATCCACCAATCATTAGATTATTGTTTTATAAATATTTTTATTAGTTCATCAAGCAATATAACTTGTAAAAGTGAGCACTCGATCGTTAAGTCAGCAGTAATGAACCTTAAGAACTTTAACTTTAGTCGTTTTAGTCTCAAACTTTTACGCTAAGGATTTAAGATCATCAACCGTTAAAAACTTGGCCTATAACCCTCGAGTCTTAAAGATTTATTAGCGCTTACCAAACGCTTATTTTTATAGTACTAAATAATAATATAGCGTTTTATTTTTTTTTATTGTTTTCTTTGTAATACTTTCCTTATTGGAGAAAAAATCGTAAATGTCACTTGAACTAATGGTAAATGAGGTAGTCAGGTAGCACTGTGGTAATGAAGTAGTACACCATAGTTATGTCATAGTTACTATTTCTTTTCATACATTGTGAAATATGTGTTGATCGAAGGGGTTATTTCTATTTCACATAAAACTAAATTCTTACGATACATTCTCCAGTGCTAAAATACTAAACTATCTCAAAGTTGTAAATGAAATCTCACTTTGGGAGACTACTGAATATTATTGACTAACTGCCTTACCCCTAAATTCTGTTGAAATTTAACGATTGATTAAAGATTTTTTGCACCATACACTGCACCATACATAACGTTACCCTAAATCTATCTGGCGCGCTCATCATTTAGTATTGTACACCTAGGAATGATCTTTATTATTATGGTACGGTCGAAAGAACTACAAACAAATTGATACTTGTTAGAAACTGAACCTAGTATTGTTTTATCAATAACTGTAAAACAATATTTATTACAGGTCTTTTGATTATTGTATGTCTTGTTTTTTACATAATACTCAAATGTTAAAGATAGTTGTATACTTGTAAGGTAACCATGACAAGACATCGTTTTCGGTCTTCATAACTTTTTATTAATTTATTTTTAACAATCTTTGTAATTTTGTGATAATGTAATGAAGTATTTTTTCTATTATTTAAGTCGTCACTAATTATAGTAATATTTATTATAAACATGAGATTATCATCGTAATTTTACAATAAACGAGGCTACTAACATATTTGTGTTGTTATTTTGTAACGACGAATTTCCTGCTTATATTTTTTTTCTAAGAGCCTTATCACACTGGCAATTTTACGACCGTGTTTCCAGCAAGACGATTTGTGGACGTGCTTGCAACGAACTCGCAGCGACAACGCGACGCGGACGCCGCGTTCTCACAATATACACGTGCGCATTACAGCCCGCCCCGCCCCACTTCAGTCGTATTATACGTACGTGTTGCATCAACAATAGCGTCGGCACGTTCAGACTTGTCGAATTTTGATACAGTCACTTATCATTGAGATTCAAAATCGTCCTATTCTATGGGATCAAACAAAGAGAGAATATAGTGATCGTAATGCAAAAAAACGACCATGGGAAGAAATTTGCAATTTATTTATTCAAGACTGCGGAGAAAACAGCTAAAGAGAAAAATGAAGCAGGTAAGCGAAAATTAATTTATTTATTAATCATTTATTTTCAGACAACGTGGTCCATTATTGTTAGTATTACACTTTTTCTTATGAGCTATGTTAGTACTAAATCTAAAATTAATAAAATCAACAAACAAGTGTTAATAGTTTGGGGAGAAAGTCTTTTCGTATTTTGTATGTATGAAGTTGTGATCCAATATCTTTGATTGAACTATTTGTACCTGGCTGGTTATGATACCATTAAAAAGGTAACATTTAAAAAAAAGAAATAAAAAACTTTCCCGCTATTTTTTCAATTGTTTTTCTGTCCAAGAAAATGAGTGAATCTAACGAAGAAATTCGATACATTTTAAAGTTTTATTACAAAAAAGGGAAAAATGCAACACAAGCCGCGAAAAGAAATTGTGCTGTTTATGGACCTAGTACAGTGTCAGTAAGAGTAGTACAAAGTTGGTTTAAGCGTTTACAGTCAAGAAATCTTAATGTTAAAGATGCAGTTCGCTCCGGTCGCCCTGTTACCGATAAAGTTGATGCCATTTGTGAAAAAGTGCAGCCAGATCGGCATATAAATAGTTAGGACATTGCTGATCAACTGGGAATTGACCACGAAACAGTTTTAACTCGTTTGAAAAAGTCTAGATTCACAAAAAAGCTGGATATTTGGCTACCACACGACTTTACTGAAAGAAACCTAATGGACCATGAACTCGTTTGCGATTCTGTGTTAAAACGCAATGAAACCGAACCATTTTTGAAAAGATTGATCACTGGTGATGAGAAGTGGATCACTTATGACAAGAACGTGCGAAAAAGATCATGGTCTAAGTGCGGCTAAGCTCCACAGACTGTGACGAAACCCGGATTAACGCGCAATAAGGTGATGTGTGTATGGTGGGATTGGAACAGCATTGTTCATTATGAGCTTTTACCGCAGGGCAAAACCATCGATTCGGATCTCCATTGCCAACAGCTGATGGACTAAAGCAAGAAATTGAGAAAAAACGCCCGGAATTAATCAACAGAAAGGGTGTAGTCTTTCATGATGATAACGTCAGACCACACACATCTTTGGCCACTCAGCAAAAATTGAGAGAGCTTGGTTGGGAAGTGTTGATGCACCCATCATATAGCCCTGACCTTGCGCTCTCAGATTTCCACTTGTTTCGGTCTCTTCAGAATTCTTTAGGTAGTGTAAGGTTAAAATCAAGAGAGGACTGTCAAAACTACTTGACGCAATTTTTTGCGATCCCCAAATCGCAAAAACCAAAAATCAAAAATCCCAAAATTTCTACAGCAACGGGATCATGTCACTACCTACAAGATGGCAACAAGTTATAGAACAAAACGGCACATATATATTATAATTAAATGTAATTAAACTTTTAAAAAATGTCTTGAATTTGTATATAAAATACGAAGAAACCTTTTCCCTGACCTTATTTATATATTCATTTTTCACGTTTGTAGATTTGATATCAAGGAGACGACAGAAGACTTGGGAATTTTTATTAAATCCCCATATGGTAGCGGAAGTGTTTGCATCTTCCTCTATACGCGTTGAGGTTGATGTTGAAAATTAATCCAACCGTTATGGGAGACAAATATGTAGCCGAACACTGAAGCCACGTCCATATTGTTTACGTACAGTGTACAAGTGCAATGAAAGTTCATTGCATTGCACGAGATCGTATGATTTTTAATCAGCTATACCACTAAATACAATGTGTGAGTAGTATTGTCCATGGGTACGGCGGGGTATTGAGAAAACTGAGTAACCTACATAAGTAGATATGAAATTTATCTAATAAGATCAAAAATCTTTGAGATAAAATTTGGGATAACTATTGATAAACTCTCAAGCGATATGATTAAGGCGGTTAAGTGTGTGCTGAACCCGCACGGTTAAATCTGGTTCCGTAATTAATTTTTGATTTTGCCAAAAAATTATGCCGCTTCACGTTTGATATCTTCGGTTTGTTACGCTTTTGTCCTATAGATTAATACAGTAGTTTCATGTTTTCCAGTTCCACGTGGAACTTTTGTAACCTTCCAAATACTGTATAGTCTTATTATTTCCGTGTAATTTTATACCACTTTTGAACCCGTATTTTGTAATTTTTTGTTTCTTTTCTTTCCTCTATAGACTAACTGGCCACTTATAATAATGCGGGGCAATGAGAACGAGGACTCATTTGTTTGTCTATAGTCAGTTTTTTACACACAGTACAGTAGTAGTTACTTACCATTAATTGCCAATATGGAGGCTCGAACTTAACAACGCATGATGATTCTATTTAACGTTTTTGTTTCAATTTCTTCATGTTCACGCAAAATGACTTCACATTGTTACGCATGTCTGATATTCACTTGTGTCATTGACAAGACAGTCCCATCAAAATTCAATTCGATAATTTACTAATACTACGGAATTCTAAAAAGAGATAAATTGATTTCGTGTGGAGTTTCCCTGATACCTAGTTTACTTTGGGACATGCGTCGTCTAACTAAACGATTTCTTACATTCCTTTTCGGAGTACTGTTTACAGTTTATTACTGTGAATTCCTAATTTATTATGTTGCTGTATCACAGGTAATTAAATAATAAATATACCAAGTAAGACCTTTTTTAAATAAGTTGGAATTTTTCAAATAATTTTGAGATCGAGACTGATTTTGTTCTCGCCGCATTATTCACTAGTGAAGGAAGTAACAAAACAATATCAATTTTCCAAGAGAACATGGTAAATAACGTAATTTTTATAAAATCTTAATGTTTCCCAATAGCAATTTTACGCTAAACACTTTCAATTTCATAAAATGGTATTTTTTATTTCAGTGTAGTTGGCCATCATTAAACCAGTCACATAACGATGAAGAGCCTCTCAGAGCATTTATATTATCAGATATTCATTTACTAGGGCCACGGAAAGGCCACTGGTTAGACAAATGGAGGCGAGAATGGCAAATGCATCGAGCATTTCAAACCATTATAGAATTGCATAATCCTGAAGTTGTTTTTATTTTAGGTAAATAATATTTATTTTTTCTTTATTTTACTGGCACACGTATCTACCTATATCTCATCGTCAAGTTCAAATTAGTCACTATATTTTATTTTACGGTTTTTGTGGTAATGTATACTGGCAGCATTGCCTCGCTGGACTGCGAGGCTGATGCGTTATGGGAGATAATGGCCACCTCTAGGGTAGCTAGCTCTATCGACCAAACGTTTAGAAAGGTGTTTAAAAAAATAATACGCACTAGGCTCCCACGGACCTAGGGTCCTCGACACCGAAAACTATAAAAATATATTCGGCACTAATATCCTTCTATTTAAGTGTATTTAAAGATCTTGCGCTTGTACTGCCGTTGCGCTAGCCCTACTGCATCTGGTCTATTGTTATACAAATTTTGGAACGATATATTTTTTTTATTCCATGTTTTGATGTTTTTCTTTTACAGGAGATCTTTTTGATGAAGGCGAGTGGAGTAATGAGCAGCAGTTTAGTGACTATGTTGAACGTTTCCATAAATTATTTTCTTTGCCAGAAAATATAAAAATGCATGTTGTAGTTGGGAATCATGATATAGGAAATCACAACTAGTAAGTGCACTGTTCTATATAATGTTTTTGTCGGCTGCTGGAAGCAACATCTATAGTACTTGCAACTCACGAGAGCATAGCTGCCTTGTAATTATAAGTGTCCGTACGCGTAAAAGGAGACCTTATCTTCTTCATTATATATCTTTAAATGCATTATCGGGAAAGGTACCTTCGCGTCTATAAAATTTATCCACAGTTGCAAGAATTAAATGTTATAAAATGATCAAACTTACCTGCACTTGCCAACCGGTTCTTTATTCGTCAGTAAAACCTCTCATATACCTGACTCGACGAAATGTGAGATCGATAACACTCACCTGACGGTCACTCGACACGTGTTGTCGACGTATCCAATATATGCTATACAAAAATTACATCTGTTGTACAATATTTAATTTAGCTACTTTATTTATTATATTTTTAGTATAAGGCACGGCTCAGCTGAAAGATTTTACAAGTTGCTTAACTCTCCAGCCGTTCAGCTTCTGACTTTAAAATACAACCACTTCGTGCTCCTAAACTCAATGGCAATGCACGGTGATTCCTGTGACCTTTGTACGGAAGCTAGAAACGCTATTGAAAATATTTCAGGTAAATAGGCAACTACGAGTAAAATGTCATTTTTCGCTTAGCTGCCTCGCGAAGAGTCGCTATTGTGGCCAAGTCGATACATCGCATGTTCCTTTTTTATATCAAGACCCCCAACTCGCAAACGAGATACGATTGACCCTAGAGTGTAAAGATTTTTTCCTTTACAAACGCAAAATTATCGCGTTTGCGTCAAATATTTTTCTCTACCTATAGCGAATCGAAAAGCGTTTTTAATGTCACATTGAGAAACTTAAAAGTTCGTACAAAAAAAAAACACTATACGTACGCGATAGTGACGTTTGCAAACAATCAGAACTTACTTTCACGACCTATTGTTGCTCTATCGCTTTTTGTAATATTAGATCACAATTCAACAGTGTTGCCGAGTCATTAAGTGCATTCGTGATTGCATCGCTCAATCGAGTAGCGGGGTCACACGACTATAGGCCTCAAACAAATACACAACCGATACAAGCGCGACTTGTTTTAGATGTACTGAAACGCTACTCTTGTGGACACAGTACGATCTTCACGGATATGGCTATTACCCACGAGCCCATACCTACCCTCTACTGCTCTTGCAATGTAGTTAGGGTCACATCGCAAAGTGGAGGCGGGTCACGTGGTTATCATTAAAAATCAAGTCCGCACTGTATGCACTAGAGGTCTGTTATAGGACATTCAGAAAAAAACCTAGTCTCATATACCCAGTGTAGCCATAAATATTGTTACAAAGAAAACATTGATGTTTTTTTAAATTGCCATTTTAATAGAAGAATTTCTTTTATTTTAGAAATAAATAGGTAAGCATTTTAAAAATATAACGTTTATTGGAAATGATCACCATTTGATATTAGACTATCTTTCAAACGTGGCCAGTTTTCGATTGAAACACGCACTCTTTCCATAGCAAAATTGGCAACTGCCACTCTTATGGAATGTTTTAAGGATTCAATATTATAACATCGTTTAGAGCACGCCATGCTCTCTAAAACTGACCATAAATCATAATCAAGCCGATTAAGATCGGGACTGAATGACGGTCAGTCTTCAGCTCCAATGAAGTCGGGAATATTCCTTTCTAGTCACGCCTGTGTTGAGCGAGCCTCATGACTTGATGTTGAGTCTTGCTGAAAGGACCATACTTAGTTATGGAATAGGGTGTTGTTAAGAGGCTTTACGACCTTCTCAAGAATCATATCTTGATACATTAGAGCTGACGTTTTAATACCTTTTTCACAAAAATATGGTTCAGTCACTCTTTGATAACTAACAAACCATCACTGAAGGCGGATAATGACCACGTTGCACCCTATTGACCAATTGACCAGCTTCTCTAGAGTTATGAGCATAAACTCGATCATTCTGCTTGTTAAAATATTCCTCATAGTAAACATTTTTTCGTCGGTAAATAAGATTGATTTGTGAGCTTTTGATTTGTCATCCCTATTTTTCTTTAAATCATCAGTTAAGAAATGACCAGTACGTTTTTTTAAGCAGCACTCCTAAATCATGCTTTTAAAATATGTGGCGGTCCTATATCTATCTCTGGATAAAATCTTTTGCTTCCGGACGAGATTTTTTCGGATTCTCCTTGAATTCGGATCGTCTGTTTAGTACGAATAGTGCGTGGAAGACCAGACATTTTTTGTCACAAACAGAGGACGTTTTAATGTACCTAGCAATAGCCCGGTACACAAACATACTTACTTTGTGTAATGCAATTACACCGATACGGTTCTCGTTATCACCCCACTCCATTGTAATATTATTACAATATTTAATAATGATTGGCGCCAAAATGAGAAATACTATTTATTTTTCACGTGAGAGTGACAGATTCCAAATTCAAAAGTAGTTTTTTTCTATATTGTAACAGTATTTATGGCCAGACTTAAACACACCGCATTAGCAGAAGACGGATGCTGTATGATATGCATCAAGGATTTAGTATGATGATTTCTATCAATATAGTTTACTAGGAATTGTACTACACAATACTATTTATTTATTTTTATTTGTAAATATTCTCCACAATATTATTGTTTACATTCTGCACATAATGAATAACTTACTCCTTTTCCAGAAATATTATGTTGTACAGAAAGCGTAACTGTGTGTGACGAAGGCAAATTAGAAAAGACAAAACGCCCGATACTTTTGCAGGTGTGTACGATATAGTTGATTGTACACATTGCATATGTTACAGTTAATAGATATCTGTTTTACCTCGTTAAAACTAGTTTTAACTAACATTCAGATTTGTTTGTTAGTAAATTCTAGTTTTTACTAGGAAAAACTAGTTATAACGAAAGCGCTCAGTCAAAACTCTTCGTGGTTTTTTCTATAAAAAATGCGTTTTTACTGAAAACGGGTTTTAACTGTAAGACTGTAACACATAATATTTTATGTACCTACCGATAATAAAAGAATGCTGTGATTTGGTTTCAAAAAATCTTTTCATAGTGTTTTTATCGATTTTTAATATGTAGCTGAGAAGTAAAGAATAATAAGCATCGAAAATGAAACACGGTAATTAGAAAGGTAATTAGCAGGGTTCGTAAAAATACGATATTTATAATAAATATCAAAATATCCGATATATCACGTATAAAAAAGACCCGAATTTCATTCTGTAAGTGGTTAACGTGTAAAAATTGTTAAATGAAACTTTGAGTGTGATTCATAGACTTATCTATAATAAAACAAAAGCAAAAAAAAAGGTGAAATTAGAGTAACAAAAAATTTGAGTCTGAGATTAGTAATTAATAATCAACATTTAAGTAAATTATAATTTGGATTTGGATTAAAATTTGGATCATTGGCAGTGCCATTCATCATAATTTTTATTTATGTCAGTATAATCAATTTAAAACCTCAGAGTCAGGTCTTAGGCTCAGGTCTATAAGAGGGACATCATCTTCTGGCTTCCAGTCCAGTTGACTTTCGGACTCTACCTCAACCACATCTATGTCCGCAATGGAATGGAGATCCCAAATCCGGTCCATATTGTATGTTGGAGTACCAAGAATTCTTTTTTGAGACTGGTTCAAAGTCTTAAAGATATGGACCAACTTATGGTCTTTCTCGTTTCCTAATCGATTACGTATCTTTGATTACACCAAGCCCGAAGATAGATAAAATTCTTTTGAGACCTGCCGTTGATACTACTACTGACTAGTTTTAACTATAAATATCAATTGATATACATATATATCACTATAAATATCAATTGATGTATATCATCATGATACATATCAGCGAAACCTAGAAATAAGTCATTGGAATGCAATTTCATATAGAAACGCGAGTTACTTTTGGAGATATGTATATTGCAAGCTATTACTTGTAATATTTATTTCTTTTTACCATTTATTAAAGTAGCCCTTTGAAAATTAATACATAACCGCATCCATCAACCAAAACATGATCTGACCACCCAACTGTTAAGATCCAAATTTAAAAAACTGGCCTTATGTTGTTTATGTATGCAACATGTTTTCAGCATTTTCCCCTATACAGAGAATCAGATAAAAATTGTAGTGAGGCGGATGTAAACCCATTATTGGAGGTGAATATACCATTCAGACCTAAAAGATTCAGACAGAGAACAGACGTCTTGTCTAAAGAAGCAACTGACTATCTCGTCCATAAGATCAGACCAAGAGTTGTGTTCGGTGGGCACACTCATAACGGATGCCGACTAAATCATTCATATGCAAACCCAGATATTGGATTTACGGAATATTCAGTGCCGTCCTTCTCTTGGAGGAATCGGCCTGATCCCAAGTTTATGCTGGTAAGCATCTAAATTACCTCTGTAACCCCTGTAATACTCATGCCACAGCCCATTTCCCACCCCATTCATTCCCATTGTATAAATAAATAAAGAGATACAAAAAGTCTCTTATATCAATATTCTTTCATCCCTTATCCACCAGTTGAACCATCTGCCACGGTAGCGGGGCATAGGCACGCTGAAGGGTGGGGCGTTTGTTACCCCTAGCATAATGAAGAATAAGTAATAAGCTTTCTGAATTATACAATATCTATTTAAAATTATAAGGAAATTGTTTTCTTTACCCCTGCCTGGATAAAATCCTGACTACACTTGTCTGCCACTTTCTTTTCGCGATACATGCTAAAATTAGTCTGGGAACGTTGGTAAGTCGGCAAATACGCTGCTTACATTTGTCCTTTGTAGATTGAGAAAGATAAAGATTATGGAATACTAGGGCCTTACCTATGAAAATGTCATTTGTTCATAGTGGCCACTTTGAACTTAGTTATTTTGCGTTTGGTTATAATTACAAATTAATTTCATTTTAAAGCTATGACGGTCATTTTCAAAATCAGGTATTCATTTGTTTTTCTGTCATACACTTTTTGCTTAGATATCTTTGTTTGCGACCATATAAAAAGTTAAAAATTCGCGTTATTTTCGAATATGAGTTCCGTCGTGGCAGCGACGCAACAGACGGCATGCAATATCAACTATGTGTACGGACCAAACACCGCAAACGAACGCACGGTGCGTTTTTGGTTTGATCGTTTCCGTTCTGGAAATTTCGACGACCGGACACTAAAGTCGATAATGAGAAATTGAAGGCAATAGTGGAATCGGTTTCATCTCAAACTACGTTCGAGTTAGCAGCAGCCATCGGCGTAAGTGACGAAACGATATAGGGTTGAACCCAGGAGACACAGCCAAACAATGTCCCAGTAAACTGAGTCAAAAGAAGCTCAGAGTGACTATATGGCGGTCCTGTACCGTTATTATCCACTACGGCTTCTTGAGATCTGGCACGACAATTAATGATGCAGATGTGTACTGTGAAGAACTACAAACTTACAAACGATGGATATTGGACAAGCTCGCTATCAAAACCGAGTCTGGTCAATCGCTCTAGTTCACTGCTTCTCCATGATAACGCACTGCATGACAGTCTCAAAGTTACAGGAGCTTCGACTGGAAACTCTCCGTCACACCACCGTACTCGCCAGACATTGCCCCTACTGATTTCAATTTTTTTTTTTAGATTTTGGATAACTTTTTACAGGGGAAAAAATTCAACTCCGATGAGGCAGTGAAAACCGGCTTCAGACAATTCATCGATTCCCGTTCCCAGGAGTTCTATAGCAGAGGCATCAATAATCTTTTTTTTTTTTTTTTTTTTTTATAGATTAGTGGGCGGACGAGCAAGCGGTCCCACGTGGTGATAAGTGTTACCGCCGCCCATGGGCACCTGCAACACCAGGGGGTATGCGGGTGCGCCGCCGACCTTGCAAAATCCTATTCACAGCTCTCTTGAAGAACCCCATGTCGTAGCTCAATGGAAAGACCTCTTGAGGCAGTTCGTTCCACAACCTACGGGTTCGCGGTATAAAATAATTTTTGGACCGAACAGTGCGCGACACCTCCGTATCGAGGAAATGCGAATGGACCGCACTTCTGTGACGGGAGGTGCGGTTGTAGAAACCCGAGGTGGGAATTATATTAAACAATTCTTCAGAGCATTCCCCATTATAAAGGCGGTAGAACACACAGAGAGACGCAACGTCTCTCCGAATGCTGAGGGATTCTAAACCGCCCGTGAGAGTGGGATCGTCGACAATACGAACAGCACGTCGTTGGATGGAGTCAAATGGGTCCAATTGGTATTTCGGTGCGCCGGCCCAGAGATGAGAGCAGTACTCCATATGGGGCCTCACCTGAGCTTTGTAAAGCATAAGGAGTTGCCCAGGTTTGAAGTACCGCTTCCAATAAATGGCAAAAGTGCATTAATAATAATGGATAATACTTCGATTAATTAAATATATAATATACATACAAAAAAATATTGGGATTTTCACATATAAAACGGCAATTTCATAGATAAGGACCTAATATTTTTGTCAAAGACACGGGGCGGCAACTGTTGAGATGACGTTATCTCAACATGTCCACTAAGTTTTTGGGCACTAATGGACTACTAACTGAAGCGACGCGGTCATTGTCAGTGTAAATCATTCACTTCAATTAAACATATCAAGCTAAATGTGTAGACCTTTTTCTTCAATCAAGCTAAATGTGTCTTCAATAGCTTCAATTGGTGAGTGCATGCACTTTTATGACGAATACCTGTAGTGTCTGTAAAGCGATTCTTACTTCAATAAAGTGCACGAACGACTTCGTGAAATGTAAAAACTGTATATACCTACTCATAGTTATACAGCTTTTAAATCTGTATTTCTTTTCCAGGTAATCATTACTCCAGACGAATATGCAGTAAATAAATGTGGTCTACCAAGAGAAGAAACAATTGTGATATCAGCTGTAGTAATACTTTCTATTATTGGATTTTTTATATTTAGAAAACGAAATATAGGAAGGCAGGTTTTATAAATTAAACAAACAGGTAAATTCTCATTGTTATATTTGACAATAAATATATTTGACAAGATCTAGCACTTTGTACACTGCACACCTTAGGCACATTCCGCATTAGAATACTGTCGTTAAAATGCGGTTTTCAAGATTTAAACTGTTTACAAAAATTTTGAAGTAAATTAGTTATTTTACAAGCTCTACAAATTTTGATAACGACATGTTTTAATGCGAAACCTACTTCAATGACTTACATATATTTGAATGATACCTCATTTTCCACCTTAAATACAATTACTTTGTTCATCAAATTATCACAAGAGAAGTACTACACTTAATTACATTAGGATTCAGTTTGTCACAATAAATTAATTATTAATTCATATACTACAAGAGGTAGATAATAAACATTCAAGAGATTCATTAATATCTAAGTAACGAATACTGATATTGGTATACATACAACTAAAATATAGATTAAAAAATTGTAGAAATTCATTTGACCTTTTGAGTTTTGTTCTTAGCAGATGAAATATTAGTTAGGCTCCTAAATAGTCCTAATTAAGTACTATTAAGTCATAGGCCATGATAAGTTTACATACAAAACAACGTAATAAACTTTAATCTTTCCAACACCTAACACTTAAACTAAAATCAGTCTATAAACTCGAAAATGAGTTATACATATGTACTTATAAGATACGTTATAATCTACTGAGCATTGTCATTTAGCAATAAAGTAAGTACATTAAAGACACGCCTCGATTCACACCATTCATTGGTTCAATCAATTGTTTGAATCGATCATTCCAATGATTTAGTGGTTCCCGTCGAGTAGCTATGTTGATTGCGGATTGTTACCAAGTTAAGGCACTATGAAGTATGTATACAGCGACAAAATATTCTTCAAATTACGTGCTTAAAAACGTATATTTCTCTTGTTTTGATATTACAATAGCGACATGTGGTTTCTTTTTCGCAGCTATTTATTTAACTAATAAAGCGTGGGCGCGAGACGTAAACAAATTAACTGTCTAATGAAAACATGTTTTATGTGACATGATTTATAGCGCGCCGTAAAATTGTGTTCAGCTACTACTACAGTCAGTACCTATCTGACGAAGCGATACGTATACACTTAGATCAAATCAAAAAGAAGATATGTTGTCACTCACCGCGCGTGCACGCGTGGTCCTACAAAACCGAGTCCAATGGACCTGCTTCGTTTAGTCACCGATAGAACAGCGACGTGCTTGCATGCTTGCTTGAACAGCGTGATACGCTCCCACGGTGAACAGTTTAGTACTGGAAAATACATTTAAAAATGCCCTCCTGTGCATTTATTCAGTGCACAAATAACTCAAGGAGCAAAAACAAGACACATGGAATCACTTTTCACGCGTAAGTACACCAAATATGTAGAAGTTTTTCGAAATTATTAGTTTACGTTCAGCCATTAATGAGTGAGCGAGATAAAGAAAAGTGGGAGATAAAGCAGTGCTTGTGTCGCTCGTGCTGCTGTCTAATCTCATCGCCCTATCTTTGTCTTTCAGTGTCGTACAACATGACTTCAATTATAGCTGTCAAAGTGTGCATGTAGCACACAATTTCGACAGCTATAATTGAAGTCATATGTGTTTCGTTGTGCATTCAAGCCTATTTTCAGTTGACGCAATGTAAGAACGTACCGTATGTTCCCTTTTGCTTTGATCTAAGCGTATACACTACACTTGCGAATAAATAGTGATTATTATTACTAACTTATTACTCCTATCTATAAATTATGATATTCATGGACATTGTCGCTTATTTTTCGCTTAATTCCATTCGAGCAGTATTTGGTAACTAAACTCAATTTAAGATTCCTGTATGCACATTGGACTCTGGCCGCAGCCATGGATATAGAAGTTCAAGAAATTCTCCCGAAACTTAATATGCTAATAAAAAATAGGTTAAGTTGTTATCAAATGCACATTAATTATGTTTTTTTTTTTTTTGGTTCCGAATAAGTAGTGGTTCGGAAGATGTTCTTGTAAAATCAGAAATATGTATCGTCGGAACCACAGATATACAGGGATAGTTAACGCAAGCTGTCGGTTGTTGCCTGCTCAAAGGTGGCGTTAAGCTCTTCTCGCGCTTTTCGTGACGTGGACGAGCTTAATTTCCACACAATTTCACAAACTAGCGTGATCTATATATGTCTATGTTCGGAACCTTAACCTAGTGCGTGTGCCGCGCGTTTGACCGGCTTTAACACTGCCTTAAAATTAGTGTACGGGATACTGACTGACCTTGATTTCGGGCCTGATTGGACTAACAGGAGAGAAGGGCAACCATCGCCAACTATGCCTATTCTTAAGTTCTATAACAATATACTCTGTAGTACTCTGGGCTGTGGGAGGTGTTATGGCTTTCGAAAACTGACGCTGGTTACGGGCCTGATCGCACTAACAAGAGAAAAGGGCAAAGTCATTATCAAGTATGCCCTTTCTTTAGTTGTATAAGAATACGATCTGCGGTACAAGTTCTGCAATACTCTGTATTGTGTGGGGTATTGCAACTTCCGAACACAGACACTGGTTTCTGGCATATCAGGAGAGAAGGGCAAAGCCGTCGCCGACTATGCCCATTCTTAAGTTCTATAAGAAGATGATCTGCAATACTCTGGGTTGCGAGGGATGTGCGGGCGTGTCCTGCGAGCGCGAGCGGTGCGGGCGGTGCGCGCGTGGCCGCGCCTGTCGCTGGTGGTAGCCGGTGTGCGCATGCCGCGCCGACGAGCATATCACTGCATGCAAGTACCGGTCGTACCTGCACAGGTGAGAGTCCCCACCGCTCGCCAGGTCCAAATACCCATTGGCCCCGCTCTCAGATTTCACTTTTTGGAATGCATTCATAGGTTTCTCGCTAACCGTGTACGATCTATTACGAAATTTATGATATTTATTCGTGATCTCCTCCTCGTTGATAACAGGATCGCTGGGCTTCCTGAAAAATGAGAACAATATATTTAGCAGAAATAAATAAGTAATTGCAATACTGCAATTTTTTTTAGTTAATTTCTACGAATATCACACGGCATGCACACCGCTCCGGTTTGCGGTTGCGGTGAAGCGGACTTTGAAGTGGATTCTGGACAACCCGGATGGTTGTCCAGAATCCACTTCAAAGTCCTCACTATCGCACGGTGCAACGGTGCGCGATGCACGCGATGAACGGCAAGCGAAGTGTTCACAAATGAACGCCGCGCTGATAATCAAACCGCACGGTATTGCGTCGTCTCATATATTATACTCTGCGCCGTTGCGTCGCCACATCTCCATACAGAATCTCGGCGGCCGTGCGTTAGCCGTGCACCGCGCGGTTTTATACAAAATCATCGTATGATATCCGCCTTGAAATGATAGGTGGTATGAGAATTGAACACCTAACGATAATACGAGACCGAATGACATGTTGTCAAGTAAATGGTTGTGATTGTAATGATTTTACGTAATAATTTGTTAAACATTTTCAAGATATATACCTTGAGGCTTGGAAGCTCAGATGGTTCTTTTCCATGTTAGCCTGAATGATTTCGAGGAGTTCACGTCTTTGTAAACTGCCGGAACGTTTTTTTGCGTGTTTGCGCTCCCGTTGTTCTCTTCGAGAATTATGTTCGCGTCGTTGGCGGCGATTATGATGGGGTGGAGGCCTCTGTGGCCTTCGTTCGCCGGAACATGAAGATTTGGATGATACGTCATCTTCGGGTGATAATCTTTCCGCATGTTCGTCGTCAGTAAGCGTGCATTCTTGTGCAGGCGTGAGTACAGTTTGAGCAGGCTGGGACTCTCTCCGTCTTCGCCGCCGCGCCTCTCTCCTCTCGCGGGGACTGCGCGCACTCCCATCATCCGGTACAACGGTTAATCGCACTTGGATCGTTTTCGAACCGTAGTGCGGAACCGTCACCGATTTCCCTATTGACTCGTATATTGTAGATACTATACCTGCTATGTCCTGTGGAAAAACAATTTATTTCATATGAATTTTCGTAGTGTGTTGTACGTTTTGACAAAATATTCAGAAAGAGTATTATTTCTTCCACATTTATAGGAGTTGTTGCACTTGTTGTATAACTCAACTGATAACTGATTACTGTTTATTAGGAAGGTCAAGGAGTTCTGAAGACTGCCGTGAAACGTACCAACTTGATTCAGGTGTATAAGAATTGCCTGACCTCAATCCCATCCTGTCTCATCCCATTGATAAGGGGATAAAGGAAACCCTTCATCCCACTATACTTTCTATTCGCCATCCCCGACATTATTCTCCACACTATTGACTCTATTCTCCACATATCCATGCCCTAACCCCAATCTGCAAAAATAGGCAACGTATATGCCAACTTTTATTATTTTTGGCTGATGTTAGCAATTTACCATGCATCGCAATTATCCACGAACAGTAACTACTTACCACTATATGGACTTTCAGCTCGTCTACCACTGTTTTAGTAATGAAAGTGCGTCATTAGATTAAGAAGATGAAAATCGCGTGCTGATTAATCAATACTTACGTCTTTAGTCATTCGACCGTGTCCGTCAAGATCATAAAGAGTGAATGAAAACTGCACGGGTTGTTGTTTAGACGGCTCGGGGTGTTGCAGTTCCACATCGCATGTCAGCTCCTAGAATAGAAAGAAATTACAAATTAAAAAAATATAACGTGCAGTTATCTTTAACAACCCACGTTAAGAAGATTCTCATCGCGGCTACCGAGACCGATCTCCAGACACTAGTTCCGACTTCCGAGGAAATCAATCGAGGGGACCGACCTAGAACGGGTCCGACAATAAAATTACCTCGGTGCTTGTGCGAGTGAATAATAGGACAATAATTACGAAATTTAATCCTGAATTGAAGTAACCCAAACATCATTTACAAAGATGAAAGATATGTAGCTCGAACTGGAACGTTCATAGTCCATACCCGTTACAGAATACTCTGCTTGGATATGACCTGCAATCCTAGACAGCTACGAAACGGGACATACGAGTATAAGAAAATACCTGGACGCGTCCCGAAGCTTTAGAAATGTATAACGTTATCATCGCATTCGTTGGATTCCTAAGATCGCAAATGTAAGTAAGCGTTCTCTATTGCGAGAAGCGTTTCTATAAGAGAGCGTCACTTTGGTGATCATCAAGATCCTTTGCTTTACAGAGTTTAATGCATTCTTAGGAATTGTTAGTGTAACTGTGATGTTGGAATACTGTGACACATTTATTTTCGCATTGAGCACATAAATTCCACATTTATGAATGGACAGTAGATAACCCGGGGCGCCAGCGCGGTGTCGCATACGACGGTCGGCGGCCTTATCTCCCGCTTAAAAGGAAACTAGACGCGCTACGATCAGAAGATAAGTATGCGGCCAAGATTGGCGCTCGCGGTGCGTTTGAGATGGACCCTGAATCACCTTTGTAATCACTTATTTAATTATTACCTTAAAAGCATTCCTTACTGGATCAGGCCACGACTTTTGGTTTGGTACCCGTTGTCCCCACTGATGGGGATAACGGAAATTAATTTGTTTTTGAATTTTCGTTGCTCCTAATATAGTTGTTAAGTAAAACCATACCTTAAGTAAAACCAGAGTAAAAAAATCAAATCATTCCTTTACATTCACATTATTCTGATTAAAAAAAAAACTTAAAACTAAAGTTACTTTCAAGGATGTTTTGCTAATATGTAGTAGTAAATCTATTTAAACAAAAAAAAAAAATTAAGATTGCTAAACATCCGACAAAACTATAATTTATGATAGGAGTGTTTCCCGTCATTTGTCCATAGTGGGATATTGATTTATACTTTACAGAACTGTTACATATCAATAATTATTAAAAAAATGGAAATGTCAAAAAAGGAACCTCGATAAGTGTGGATATACCTACATTTTATTATTGTGGAATTAATCTACATACTATAATAATCAATCAATATTCCACTATAAGCAATTGATATGAAACACTCCTAGGACAAGATAAGGTTTAGTTGGTTAATAAATATATCGTTTTAAAAAAATAAAAAATACTACTATAGCAAGATTAAAACGATATCCATGAATGTATTTTTTTTTTTCAATTAGCAAATGAGCGTTTACCGCTGTCAGATTTTATTTACCAACACTACCTACAACTAGTCTATTTTTAATTAGTTTATTTGGTTTACATCAGGTCCATATAATATATAACTTAATTAACCTACAAATATATATCTACTAAAATAACTATTTATAACTATTAGGGATTTTATTGTTCGGTTTCGCTTCCCTAAAGCTGCGGAGCTGGACTCCGAAGCAGCTTCTGGTGTAATGCAGTAACTCAGAGCGCATAGGTATTAAAATTACTGGACCTATATTTGGACTCCAGATGCCACAGCTCCATATTTAGCTGCACTTCCCTGGTCTGACCCTGGAGTCTCTCCTGGATGTGCTGCTTGATGTCTTCCGGCGTCGTCTTCTCATCTAGGCGAGATAGGTATATACCTATAAATAAAAAAACTATTATATTAGTACCGACTATAGGTGTATAAGTATAGTCGGTACATATTATAGTTTTTTTATTTTGGCCTTATTTAGGAATATTCCGAAACGACTACAGCGGGGTGAACGGAAGGAAGGAAATACGAACACAAAACTTATGAAGCTGTTACTGTTGTCCCACTCATGTCGGTGGAGATAACCGTAATCATTTTGTCTACAATTGCCGTTGTTCCCACCACTGGGGACCATCTTTGTTTAGAAATATTTTTTGTCAATTTTCTGCTAGGTATTATGATGTCATATACTCTCCGAAGAAAAACATCTTTTCCCCGAGTTCACAGATTATCAATTACATAATTGCTCGGCTTAATTAATAATACGAGTATGTATTGTAGAAAATCTGACAGGTCCTTTTTACGATCTTGTCTCCTGTAGGTAGGTAACTCTGGGTGATTTAAAATTTTGCACTATACTTCTAATTATTTCAATAACATTCTTCATAAGTAGTTTAATTATCCATCGCTGTTTTCGGAAGTTTTTAATAAAGTATGCAGAGTGAGTATTCGGCTACAATAAACATGGCGTAGATTAAGATCTCGAGTCACGATTTAAAATAGTTGGTTGTAATCACCACTTTCTATCTACCATTCATGACTAGGTTTGGTCATAATCACTTTAGACCAAGAAGCGGTAGAGGCGGTATGCTTTGGGATTACGTCATGCTTACCGCTTTTCTGTCTCTGTACAATACGAGATTTTACAGAGAACAAGTACTTTTCTTTCTTTACACTTATCTATTGTAGTGAGTGGGAATACCAAGGATATTTTTCCGTCCGACGCTACTACGACAGAGTCCCTCACCATCCCAATCCCCTAGTAGTTGACAGCCTAACCTATGTCCCCAATAGGAATGACCCTCCCCGTTGCCGTCGTCATCCTCGGCACGTCTTAGACGACCCAATTACTACTCTCAATGCGGTTCTTACACTACACTCACAGACTACACATATACACAGTCCCCGCCGGCGGAGACGAGGACGTCCGCCTCGCTACACCGTGAACACACACCGGCCTTCAGCCAACACTTTTACCAGGTATCGGCATGTGCCGCGGAGCCCACTCGAAATCCCGCGGTACCTTCCCAAAGTAACGCCTTAAGCCGAGGTCCGTTCCTTCCGCCGGTCTACCAGCGGGGGAGCCCTTAGGCTCGTTGCTGCACACACTCTTTGCTCCTGGTTAAGCGCCTTCTGCCTTCAGCCCTAAACTATATATGTATGGTGACTTGAAAGGCCATTAGGACCACAAGAATTTAGGCATTTAGGACCAAGGATATTCTCTCGTTATTGGTTGATTAATTCTTCATAGACTTCAGGAGAACTAAGAAAAGAATTAACTTTTTGCATCTAAACATAAAAGGTAGTATTTAGTAAGCAGAGCTATCACCATAGCGTAGGGCGTAGGGATATCTATACTCGACTGACATTCGTGTAACCGTGAGTTCAAATTTTTGGCCCCTACTCTACTGACTTTACTTGAATACGGATTTTAAAAAAAAATACACTAGCTCGCCGGTGAGGGAAAACATCGCGAGGAAACCTGAATACTCGAGAAATAAAAGAGATCTGGAGTATGTATATCCACCAATCCGCACTGGACCGTAATCACGCAGTGATTTTAGATGAGGCCCGTGCCCTGCAGTGGGATGTTATAGGCTGATATCAATCAAAGTAGTATGAGCTTACCTCAAATCGCAGTCTAGGATGCTTGTCCTCATTGCTAGTTCCGTGTGGTGGTGCAGGTGAAGGTGGTTTGTATGAGGGCTCGTTGTTATGAGGGGAGGGTGCGGGCCGGGACGGGGGGGTTGTCGGTTGCAGCAAAGCACGCGCCTCGCTGGGGAGGAGGTCTGGTGGTGCGGAACACTGAGATGCGGTTCGACCCACCAACTCCTCAGTGTCGGTGCGCTCGCTCTCCGTACCAACTGGAAACCAACATTTTGCTACTGTAAGTACTTTACTAGATTGTCTACAATATTTAACTGAATAAAACATTTGCGGATTTATTTTGTGCCAGCGCAAGCGAAATGGAATGGCATTCAACATTTTTTTTCAAAAATAAAAATGAATTAACAGTTACAAATTAAATATGCAAACGTATAATATTAAATATTACATAAGCTGTATTAGGGTCCTGTAATTTTACACCACTCACTGTAGATTTTTTAAACACCCATTAAACATTTTTCTATAAAATTAAAGGTTAATTTAACGATAGAGATATGTGACATATATCTACCCCATCTGAGACGAGGAACCTTATTGTTCATTCTAGTTTAGCAGATGTTAAATTACGTAATGTAGTCTTTGCCAGCCTTCTTTTCGACAATGCGTCTGTTCACATTAACACCGCAGTAAGTGCACTGAATAAAACTTTTAACTACATAATTAAATTTAACCCAAGTGACTACAAGAAAATGTTATCGTATTCTAACCCTTCCCCTATTCCATGTTACGTATTTATATGTGTGCCTCACTAGATTTTTTTATTTTCGAAGGGGAATGAATGTCTAGTGAATCTAAAAAAAGTTCTGTGAGGAAAGCTGCAATGAGGGCACAGAACTAATTTGAGGTCTAATGTAACTGAAGGCATGTTTTATATCCATATGAAAAACAACGACATATAAACGCTACTAAACTATTGATGGTAAAATACTATTACATTACAAAATCGCGAACATTTTGAGGTTTCGTTATAACGACACGTTTCGTACCTACTAACTATAACAAAGGATGTATAAAATGCATGAACAATGTCAAGAAAAATACAAGGAATAACTTAACAAGTTGTCGGCAAATCTCAAACGCAACCTGGGCCCAAGCGTTTAGTCGTTTCCAGGAAGGCCCTGGAAGCGGATCAACCCAAACGCTTTGAGCTCAACCGAACCACATCTGCCGCTAATATTTATAATCTATACTATAGATCTATAGTATTCTACATTATTTTTAAAAAGAATTTCTGTAGTTAAATGTATTTTAAAGGGAATATCAAAACCTTAAAAAAAACAGTTTTATATGTAATGTAGGTAGATACTATATATACTATATTCAGACAGCGCCAGCTAATGCAACAATTGATCGTGCTTATGATCTACCTATAGATATTTTATAACAAATACCTATAGAAACCTAGGTCACGATTAACTATATTCTGATTTTTGAAAACTATTAAGACCTGTTCAGATATAAGCAATATTCGCTGCCGCCAATACAGGTATTTGAACGAGTACCCCAAGTCGCGCGAATTCGCCAATGGGAGCGAATATCGCCTAGGCAGGCGTTTTACCGCTGAGTAAGCGATACTGTTTAACACTGAGCCTAAGCCGCTCGCTATACGTGGCATATCGCTAACCGCTTCGGGTTAGCGATATCTGAACAGGCCGGTAGCGATATTCGCGTGGGTGGGCGACAATTCCTTCGTTCAGTCGTAGGCGATATTCGCTAACCGCTATGTTACACACGTGGACTTAGTTATACTTTATTGAATTGTATTCTTTATCGAAGCATTATTTTAATGCTTAAAGCTTCCCATACAGATCTAAGCATATAAACATCTTCTTCATAAAACCATGACTAACAAACTATTGAAACAATCCTATGAACTTTTCGAAATAACTCGTGCAAAAAAATTGTAAACATTTTTGCACTCTTCCTCGTGCACCTCTTTCACTGCCTCTTCGGACATAGCCAACGCGTCTTCTGGTGACGAAAACTGCTTTCCTAAAAGTAATATTTAATGCCCTAAAAGTAATGCCCATGTAATATTTCATACACCTTCTCCAATCCAATCTCTCCTGAATCTCCTCGTATGTAATTCGCCTGTTTGTACAAATTAAATTTTTCACTGCCACCACGTTTTCTATCGTAACAGCCGTTAAAGGGCGACCGCTCGTTTCTTCGTCAGTTAAACTTGTCGACCAAGCTTAAATTCATTGTACCAACGGATACACAGTTGCCACCGAAGGGCACTTGTCTTTGAAGTCTATTAAAGGAATCTTCAGGTTTAAAAGAACATTTATACAAATTATACAATTATTTATTATACCATTTTTTAATGAGACACGATAATTTGGAATGGTTTCTTTTATGTTATAGATAGTCATAGTTTTAATTGGCCTCAAAACCAGCCCGTGTTCTGTAGAGACATCTGTAGAGTTGCGTGGATTTCCTGCGTGGATTTGCGTGTTGTTCCTAATTTCGGAGGCGTTTTTTTCTATTTAAATTAAACGTGCAATTAAGCGTATTCCGTAACTCTTAACGAGGAAGATTGAGTATATTCTTTTTTATATTTTGAGAAACATCTGAATGTAAATAACCGATTTCAATGACATTTGACCTACTTCTCTAATTTCCGTGGCGCTAACTTTCGCGGCGCTTTGTGTTCACGGAAATTGCTAAATAGCATGAAAATTATAGATGACTAGATATTTTTTATTAAAGTGATTTAATATAAAAAACAATGTATGTCTTTTTATCAAATATAATAAATAAGTAAAGTAACATTATTGTAGGTTGATACCTATATATTGATATGTAAAGAGGTAATAAAAACAAACAAACATTACGATTACGAATCTGTGAACATAACGACTACATCTCCAAGCACTAGAATTACGTCTTCAATTGTGTTCTCGACATCATGAGCAGACTTTGAAGAGCTGATTAATTCCGTGGTAAAATTTGCGTTATTTACGAGAACTCAAAGTTTTCATAATAACTCGCCGAGTGGAGTACTTGAGTAATCCCTTAATTCTTAGATGATAGTATTATAGAAAATTGCAATACACCAGACATATTAACATCAGGGTATAGTTGGAATCTGAGTATCTAAAGGTACAATTCTGAACTCGACAGCACTACTGGTTTACTGGCTCGGCGAAGGGCGACGGTGACGCTGCGTCTGCTGCTGCAGTCTGCGGTCGTGTTCGGAATTGTACCTTTATAAGCAAAATATTAAAAAACTATTTATAGTACTTACAAATTATTATTACTGAAGGTGATAATGATAACATAAAAGAGAAACGTTTTTTTTTTAAAAAAAACTGGTTCCAACATATTTACATGACCAGAATGTTGACGAGGATATTATATGTATTATTGTACTATATAGATAAATATTCATGTATAGTAAAGTTTTAATAGATCTTAAATTAACCATAGTGAAAGAGGTCAAATAATATTTCATGATATTGATAATTGTACAAATATTGTTGAGTTTAAGCGTTTAAGCGAAATGTTAACATTACATATTATATTACATTACATTACATTGATTAATATTTTTATAGTGATTATACTCGTACTTACGGTATAATACCCGGGCGGTTTGTAATTCAGCATTTCAAGTAGTGCTTAAAAGTAAGTACCTACTTATTGCTTTCACTGTCAATCGCTTCGAATGTGAGAATATTATAGCACTGCTAGTAGTTCTTAAATTGCAATTAATGATTTGATTATATTTATTTAAAAGTGATTTTTTTTAATTTCTTCCAGTATATTGATTATATTCCATAATAATTATATAAATTATATCCATATAAATTATATTCCATTATATTCCATCCATTCTTAGGTTTATATTGATTCAGTTCTTTATTTTGTACTTTTAATATTTAAATTTATATTTTATTTATTCTACAAAATTTTAATTGTTATACTCCCAATCTTAATTTATGTGTGGAGTGTCAATTTCCATGTGCCTTAAAATAATTTCTGTAGTCTTTACATAATTTTCATGGTCAAAATTATATTTAGGTGTCCATAATTCAAAAAATAATCAATTGCAAAATACGCATCTCAGTACATTATTCATACAATATAATAAGCTTTTAAATAAAGTGCCATGTAATTACCATTTATGTGGAATTATCTATAAATTGTTTTTCCAGATGATACAAGTATTGAAGAAATTAAGGATATCCAAGAAGTCATATTAAGTTACCTCTACGGTAGTTCTAACATTTGTTATGTTATGATGAGTAATTAGTCCTCGCAGTGGCTCCCGTCATCTAACACCACGTCTGTGTATTAGGTTGCAGGTCGTAGACCCTTATATTGTCTCATACTGTTAGTGTCAGGTTACTGTCTGCAGCTCCATTGCTTCGTTCCTTGCCATCTACTTTCGTATCTTAGGTACTATGCTCTTAGGCAGTTGGTTACTGGCTAATTTTTATTTCAACATTATATCTTTCATGATACTTCGAATGTTCTTTCAAGTTCTTATTTCAACTTTTAAATCTTCGAGCAACAATTACAACAAGTTCCAAATATACTAGTTTTGCTTTGATTTTGTATAGAAACCGATATGTATTTAGTTCTAATTTTTGAGTGAAGTTTTTGAAGGGGAGAGTGCACACTGCAATCTCGCAGCCGATGGGCGCACGTACGTATTCGGTAATGAATGAGATATGCCAGAGCCTATTCCAATCCCATCCTATCCCTCCCAATTTCCCTAACCCTTTCTACAAATCCATTCCTATATGTCCAAAGGTAGACAGTGCATCCGGGAGCGTGCCAAACAAAATATACCGCTATTTGTACAATAACTGACCTCGTTTCTTCCTAGTAGTTTCCATTTAGTTTTCTGTGTGTAACACGACAATTAGTTTACATGGAAAACTAAGCATTAATCTAACCAAATTAAGCATTAACTAATATTAAGCATTATTAATATTAAGCATTATTAATATTAAGCATTAACTAAGCATTAGCAATATCTAAACAAATAGTCGAGATAAATAGACTACTAAAGGCTAATAAGTTTTCAGATCGTCATCTAAGGTTGCAATTATTGAATGAATAGTACAGTAGCGAGGTA
The DNA here is from genome assembly GCA_914767545.1 of Sesia apiformis. Classification (NCBI taxonomy): domain Eukaryota; kingdom Metazoa; phylum Arthropoda; class Insecta; order Lepidoptera; family Sesiidae; genus Sesia; species Sesia apiformis. The sequence continues at coordinate 12,998,384 of OU611948.1, read as the reverse complement.
GAAAACCAAAGAGCCGAGTTGAAAGTAAATTTCTTAACACAGTCAGATTTGTATAAAACAAATCAAGGTCACAAAGCGCATTGTATTCTGAAGTTGATCAGCAAATTAATGCATATTTTTCCATAGTCAGTACTACAAGATAGGGCTAAAATGAGTACTAAACACTCGTTTAGGCGTCTATCCGATTATTCTACTGATCTTTATAAAGAATCGAATCCAATCCAGCTAAAATTTCATGCTAACCTGGACGTTAGCATGACTGATATTGGCATGTATCGCGGATGTCCATGAACGACAGTTTCTGCTTACCACCAGGTGGACTGTCACATTATTTCCATAAAAAAAAGAGCTTAAAATTTAATTAACTTTTAGTTAATGTAACTTTTTAACTTGCTTTTCGTACACATTTTATATTGTAAAGCTGGTCTGAACGCCAGAAAAATAAAGGCTTTTATTTCTACTCGACGTTTCGGCACGAATTACACTAGATGTGTTCATGAGTTGACTGAAGAGGCGGGTAGTACAGGATGCAAACTGCGAGCAGTTTTATCAATTACCCACATTTGATCTTCACATTTGGAAAGGCTACGACGCCAGGGATGAGTGAATTAAATCATTAAAAAAATAAAAAGAGGAAGCAAGATTCACTAGATTACAATAGAAAATGATACAAATGCGAATTAAAAATAAAATAATTCATTATTTTACGTTAATCAACATGATATGATGTAAATCTCTTCTTTCTTTTGTCCTGTAGACATTGTCACATCCAAAACAGTTTTTATTTGTATTATATTTGTAAACAACCAAAAATACACAGATTTTACTACCAGAGTGACAATAATTGTTGACGCGATACGACTCATGTTACCGGCCGCCCAGCTTAATTTACCTTTTTTAAAGAAAAAATGATACCTATGTAAAAAAATAAAAATCATGACGTATATTAAAATTTAAAAAAATCTGATGAAAATAAAAAATCATGATTTATATCAACCCTGCACTATACTAACAATGTCCGCGGACGTATTGGACGGTAAATCAAATAGCAACTCGTTCCGATTAAAATTTTTATATTTCTTAATTTCAATCGCTTTACGTCACGTCACTTCATGTCGAGTAGAAATAGAAATAAAAGGTAACCACTTTACTAGACCCCTCATATTAAGGTTCAATAATATCAGGGGTCTAGTAAAGTGGTCGGTGATCGACAATTTCATACAAATTTCTTTTCCGTCCAGTCTTGACTGATCTCATGTCAATTACCGAAATTCTTCGTGCTCGTGGCGCGCGCTTTAGTTGGGGTGCCCAGAGTCCCGTCAAATATGTTTATTACGAGTGGTTTAAAATATGTAAGTGTTTTAGTAGGCATTGTTACATACATTAGGACAAATCACGCACACTTATTATAACTTAAATATTTTTTGTGACAAATTTGAAATTTTGCGTCTAGTAGTTGTATGTTTGTGGTTTCTTCGTACATCTCGACAAAAGCCGCAACTGACTGTTCCCAAAAATGCAATTCATGTAAAAAGCATCCAAGAGAGAAGTACCAAAATCGCTTAATAATTTAATAACATACCTACAATCCTAGAAATATTAATAGATCATTTGCATTTGCCGTTTTTATGAAAAATTACATGATTTCTATACAAAACTGGTAGCAATAAATTTGTAAAGGTAAATAAATGTCCTTCATTAAAATTAACACTAAATTCGCATACTGGAGAAACTATTTGTAAAGTGGGTATAATTATTTACAACCGTCTGACAAATGAAATTGGTCCCTAATAATAACGGATAGTTAAGATGAAAGGAGCTGCAGCCGACATAACTGGATGACGTGACGTACTGTCCGTCGCGACCGCATTCCTGCAGCGATTTAGAGAGCCCGTCTTTTAATGGTCCTTCTCTATTACACGGTCAACTATGAGTTGTATTTGTAAGTAATGCATAACATAAAAATTTTCTTTAACAGTTTAAAATTTATGTAAATTTTAAAAAAAATTTAAAACAGATATTGTAACTTAAAATTTCGTTGTTTCAAGTTTATGTTAAAAAAAACAAAAACATGTTATAACATTGCTTTTGAAGATAAAACGATGAAAAATAAAATCATGTGTACTTCATTCTTCTTAATAAGAATCATATCATAACAGTCATTCATAAGTCAGCAAGCAAGAAGTTTAAGAAGATGCTAAGTAGATATTATACTGGTGCCCATGGACATTCGCGATACTTGCCGACATTAGTCAAGAATGACAAATGTTGACACGCCCTTGGATGCGCTGCCTACCTTCGGAAGATGGTGGAATTTGAGAAAGGATTGGGAAAGATGGGGAACAATGAGATAAGAAAATTTATCCCATTTGTAGGGGGAGAGTGCATGCTGCATTCCCACAGCCGCTGGGCGCACTCGACTGGCCACGTAACCCCTCTCACAGAAGACTACCTTGAAATGTACTGCATTTCCTACTTTATCGTATTTCCCTAATGTAGGTACGTGTTTCGGTAGTGAGTGAGATATGCCAGAGCCCATTCCCATCCCGTTCTATCATCTCCCTCCCCATTTTCCCAACCCGTTCTCCCAATCCATTCCTTAATCTGCAAAGGTGGGCAGCGCATCCGCGGGCGTACAAACGTTTGTCATTCTAGACTGATGTTGGTATACATCGGTATATATTACAGTTTCCACTTACCATCAGGTGGACTGTATGCTTGTATGCCGCCTTTTTTCTATAAATAAAAAAAAAGAACGAATTCGATAACATTACACATTGTTATCGAATTTCAAGTTCTTGTTTCTTATTAACTCATGTCCACTGCATATAAGAGTCACCTAGCTGTCTTTGACAAACAAATGTCAAATTTGTTACGTAAAATACCAATTGTGATATGGATGAGATGTATTTACAGAATACATAGTCTTTTTTACATAGTGTAAATACATAGTGTTTTGTAAGATTAAGCTATTCATAGGCCTCGATATGTAACTTTAAGTTCTCACTAGTCCCTACAGAACAATTGATTAAATACCTTATATTATTAGAACATAATTTAGCATAATATATAAAGAATGTTTTTGACATGACAGTGAATTATGCGATATCGACTCCAAAGTGAGATATTGTTGAATAGGTCGCGGACAAACACATGGCCCATCCGCTGGTAAATAGTCCACATTACATCCCACAACGGAAGTATACGTAGCTACAGTTTAGCTAACGTAATGTGCCTCAACGGTGCCAAAGAAATTCTTTACATACAATTATTTTTCTTAATTTATAGAATCTATAGTGTAGATACTACGTATTGATACTTGGTTCTTTTGTATACATACATACAATATCATACTTTACTGTCTGTACTTTATTGTCTCTCCACTACTAGATAACTTTTTACAAGTCCATCTGACCGTGAAGAGCGTCCAACGCTATATATTGATTACGTATATAATGATTGTATAATATATACATATATGTTTGAAAATACACGGATCGCATAATTTAACGTTGAAAGTAAGGCGTAAACTACATATAATTTTAACAGAAACGCATTTATAGAAGTCACTACATAGTTTTGCTGCAATGCAACCAGCCCTTGAACTATCCACTGCTGGACATGGGCCTCCTCATGCACATTGACAATGTGCATGAAAGGATGGCTTAAAATACCAAGCGAGTCCAGTTTTAAAGGTGATCTAGTTCCTCGGGGCTTGTGGTAGCCGCTTATCCCTTAGTCGCCATTTACGACACCCACGGGATGAGATGGGGTGGTGCTATTGTATAGCCAGTTGACACCACGCGGCACACGTAGTTTCAGAAAATAATAATAAAGTTTTAAAAAACAGACATAGAAAAGACTGTAAAAAGTTTAAAATAAGCGCGTCATAAAATGTAGAAATAAATTATCGATTTGTCCAGTGTATTTGCGTGACGCGCATTTAGACAGGCAGACAGGCGGATAGACAAAAATTACATAATTTGTTGTTTTGGGCTCTATATCATGCTTCTTTCACACTGTAATGACTTTTTTAATAAAATATTTACAGACACGGCTCTGGAACGATTTTATATGTATATACCTAGGTATAGTAAATTAAGTACGCAAATTAAAGAATGCGGCCAGTGTCGTAACCAAATTAGAAATTAACGATTACCGATAAATCATACTGTAATTACCTATATTATTTAATTTAATGAGGTATAAGGAAAACAAAAAAAGTACAAAGTACTAGTTATTAAATATTATAATTAATCATCAGACTGTGAAATGTCTGATATTGATAAGTTAATTGTTGTTATGCATTTTAAATAGAAAAAAAAGGTAAACCTATGCAAACAACCCACTAATAAAAAATTCAAATAACTTATCGGTGTTTCTTGTTATTGAGAAACGTGTAGTGACGCCAAAGACACGAATAGAACTAAGGCGGTCGCAGGGCCGTGTAACGGTTGAGGGGAAGCGTTCCCGCGTCTCACCTCGTACCCCGATTGCACAGAGCTCGCGCGCGTATTATACAGATAGACTAGCAGTATCAGAGCGATTTCATTCGCTCGCGTTAGCTTTAGAGTGATTCCCGCGGGAACTCTGTGACGGATCGGGATAAAATGTATCCTAAATGTTAACCCGGTAGATAAGCTATTTTAACTGCGCCAAGTTTCATTAAATTCTGTCCAGTGTTTTTTCGTGATGCGCGTTCGAACAGACAGATAAAAATTATAAATATGATTGTTTTGGGCTCTGTATACATTTGTGTGTAAATATGATTGTGTGTACATTGTGTGGAGTACATTTCATTGATTTTATCAAAAAAAAAATCATGTACAGACACGGCACTGTTATGCTTATGATTTCATTATACGTATAGGTAAATCGTTGCAGTGTACCTACCTAAACTCTATGAACGCTAACCGGCTAACAAGCTAAAACGGCTACTTTTAGATTTTTTTGTCTGTCTGTCTGTCACGCAAAAATTGCTGGACGGAATTTAATGTCACTTCCCATGATAATAGCTTATGACCTGGGTTAACATTTAGGGTACATTTTATCCCGGCCCGCTAAAGAGTTCCCACGAGAATCATTAAAGTTCACACGAACGAAGTCGCTGACACCGTCAGATTATATATAAATTGTAAAACTGTACTGTAACAGTAAAGAGAGTTTTGTTATTGTTTTAATTTTACCGCACATTTCTTGTGCTATATTTTATTTAAGATTTTGATTAGTTATTAATTATTATAAAGTACCTACTAAAACCGAGCGTTCACACGATTACAAACTTATTTTGCGTTCGTAAAAGAATTATTGCTGTGATTTTAAACTTCATATTCGTTGCTCTAACTGAATGAATATGTTTATTCTACAGCGTTATATTTGCGGTTGACGCTAATCACCTTGGGTAAGTTGTTTGCGCAAAAAAACGAATAGTAATGTTTGTTTGGACCAATGTTTATATAAAAAGCTTTCCTTTTTGATGCACTAAAACAAATTAAAGAATCGTTGTTTATATAGATAGTTGTAGATATAGCAACATACGTACGATACAATATGTTTTGTATATTAAAACATTATTTTTATTATTATTTCCTACATTGTTTAAAGGAAGATGTTTGCCTGTTGGTTCGGTGTTGATCTTGGAATCTTGATTTTTACTGCTGTATTAATGTATTAAACCAATGTCAATCCCAGTTGGTTATAGGGTAATTTTATTAAAATCGGTTTAGTACTTTTAAAAATAAATCATCAAGGACACGTACGAGTATATCATATATCGTGAGAATATACAATATAATGAAGGGTGTTACGGATTAGGTCCAAGAAGGTGGCGTTTCTCTGTGTGCCCCAGCTGTTGGGGGCGCATGGAGAAAGAAGGATGGCGGTCGACTCTGAGATGCCTCTCGGCATTCCAGTGGTGAAAGGTGGGGAGGCGGGGGCCCAGACTGGTTAATAGCTGCCGGTCTGGTCTCTCGCCTCCAAGAAGGTGGCGTTTCTCTGTGTGCCCCAGCTGTTGGGGGCGCATGGAGAAAGAAGGATGGCGGTCGACTCTGAGATGCCTCTCGGCATTCCAGTGGTGAAAGGTGGGGAGGCGGGGGCCCAGACTGGTTAATAGCTGCCGGTCTGGTCTCTCGCCTCCAAGAAGGTGGCGTTTCTCTGTGTGCCCCAGCTGTTGCGGGCGCATGGAGAAAGAAGGATGGTGGTCGACTCTGAGATGCCTCTCGGCATTCCAGTGGTGAAAGGTGGGGAGGCGGGGGCCCAGACTGGTTAATAGCTGCCGGTCTGGTCTCTCGCCTCCAAGAAGGTGGCGTTTCTCTGTGTGCCCCAGCTGTTGCGGGCGCATGGAGAAAGAAGGATGGTGGTCGACTCTGAGATGCCTCTCGGCATTCCAGTGGTGAAAGGTGGGAAGGCGGGGGCCCAGACTGGTTAATAGCTGGTCTGGTCTCTCGCCTCCAAGAAGGTGGCGTTTTTCTGTGTGCCCCAGCTGTTGGGGGCGCATAGAGAAAGAAGGATGGTGGTCGACTCTGAGATGCCTCTCGGCATTCCAGTGGTGAAAGGTGGGAAGACGGGGGCCCAGACTGGAACCATTCGAAACCAAATGCAAAATACATAGACACATATCCGCATCTGTAACCTAAACCGGTAAAAAAGGTCCGAAATATCCCTAACATTCCGAATATAGATGATATTTATATTATCAGGACACACGGACAAACTTATTGAAAATCGTTAGTTCCGAGCGAAGCCTCGGGCAAATTCTAGTTGTTAATATAATACAGAACATTGAATAACACTATTCATAGTGAATAGTGTGATTCCTATTATTAATAAACCTAATAATAGGTAGGTAATTTTAGTTCAGTCTTTGTGTTGTGCATACTAATGCACTACATTACTAATGCATGCGACAACTTAACTGGCATCCAAATCTATTCTCATAGAATTTCAAGTTTACAAATTCCTGGAATCAAAAAAATAAATGGCGCTCAACATTCAGACAATATTTTTTTATGAGCAACCATACGGCTTTCAGTTTAAAAGCAAACTATTCACCGACTACTACTCCACATAAGCAACAACGTCGCATGCGTTAAATTATGCAACAAAAGCTCAGCATCTACGAAAAAGTTCTTTGTGTTCGTCCGGTTACTATAAATTGTCCGCTGCTATTATACCGAGCTTAAAGCGGGGGGCGTAGTCTCCTTTGATGTTAAATAAAAGGTATCATTGTCTCCGCTCCGTCGGCGTGCTTTCAACTTTTCTCTTTGAAGTTAATCAAATGAGCGGCGAGGCTCGGTTTGCCTTTAAAACTTTATTAACAAACTTCGTTTTACATGTTTGATGTGTGTACGGAAAGATTTTGAAATGAAAGACGTGGGTATCGTCTTCTAATTGAAGTGTTCGGCTTACGTATTTCGTAACTAAATAGAACAAGATCAAAGAGTCTCTGTCTACTTTGAAGTAGGATTAGGTTGGCTGCCAGTTTCGTCTGAAGAGCGGAAGTTTCAAATTTTTATGTCCTACGTTTACAATTACGATACGTTTTTATATTTAGAATCGACTGGTTTTTTTTGTAACAGCAAATTTGTAAACAACTACTTAGGAATCGAATTAAAGTCTAGATGGTTTTGCTGACTCTAATACTTGTCACGTTACAAAGTTGTTACTAACATCAAAACGTCGGCATGCCATTAAAAACGTCGTGAGTATATTTCAAATGGCTGTTAGTCCTATATTAACCTCCCGCTGAGATTTTTTTACCTTAGAGGCGTTTATTTATATTTATTAACGTTGCGCGGCGGCCCGCTTCTTTGATCTCGAGCTGAATAATTTGATAAGCTCGACTGAGATAAAATTGCTTACGAAGTAGTTTTATTACGCAAAAAAATTAAATGTTTGAAATACCTACTTTTTTACAGATAAACATATTATTTATTACTTGTAGGCTTTATTTGTTATTCATCTCTGGTTTAAGACTTCATCCACATGGACGTAATTTATTATAAGGATGTACCTAGTTAGACTTTCCCAATCTAATAAAGAAAGGATTGTAAAGACCGTTTTAGTTACAAGGTTTACTTCAGTAAATATACTGTTCAATTTCTATCAGCTGTTGTAGTGTGCAAGAATTTATTTATACCTACGGAAATACATATGTAGTTATTTGTATTTGTCAAGAAAGATCGTATTAGACATTCCTTTCTATATATTATGTATGTTCGTGATAATCTTTAAACATAAAGATAATTCTAGTCTACCCAAAGGTACCTACCTAATCTAATATTGTAGAAACTAATCGAGAAATGTAAATAAAATATAGGAGTTTTATGTTGGAGTTTTTAGCTATTTTTTAGACTATTCAAAACCAGACAAAATTCACTCAAAGCGATAATTTTTAGTAAACACAATTTTCTCAAAATACCTAGGTCGAGCGCTGTACGCAAAATTAGTACAAACCTGTAGTAATAAAGTAAAGGACTGTAGAAATAAAAAAACACATCTATCTACCTTTATTTTTACTAAATATTACCTACATTTACTAGATATTTTGTACGCATTTATTCCTGACTAATAAGAACTTCATTACTAAAGTTTGAATTTCTGTTTGTTTGTTTACTTCGTTACATACGTCATTGTAAATATGTTGTCTAATATATTCTATAATTTAGTAGACGATTTGTTTCATGAAACTACACTACACATCACCCCGATTCACCAAAACAATGAATAGATAGTATTTGAACTCCAATTTATCAGTCCTGTAATCCCGTTACCATGGGAACTTCATCAAACTATCTTGACACATACATTATTGGGACTTATCCGCCTACCTATAACTTTTTTCAATGGGAACGAAACATGAGTATTAACACTGGTATTGCAGTAAACAAAAGAAGAAACTGGGCGCGAAATTTGTCTACAAGTTTTTCATCGCGGTATGTCGAGTAAGTTGTCAAGTTTCAGGAAATAGAAAAATAGTATCAAGAAATAATAAAAAGATATTAACGTACTGCTAAATTTCTTGTATCCATTTCTAAACTTATTGCGCCACCACTTGACAAAGTGGTGCGCCATGGGGGCGTCTGCGGCGGGTGCCGGAGCTCTCAGCGTTTCGTAGCACGTCATGCGCTGCGCTCACGCACGCATCCCGCACACTTCAAATGGGCCGCTGTTTTATTACTTCACAACAAACAATTCAAAATCACTGCCACTAAAAACATTCACAACAACACTCGCAAATTTTCCTCGTCGTACAAATACGAACACCGTGACCCAGTTGCCCGCGTGAACGGCGGACGGACACGAGCAATAACGAACGTTTAGTCTGCACGCCTATTGTCGAGTGACTGATGGAATCGAAAGGGGCGCGGGATGGCGCGGCGGTTGCGAGATGACAGCGCGGCGCGCCAAGCGTGCTAGTCGAGGAATTAGTACAGAAAACGGACCTCGTTGAGAAACAACAATAATTATCTTTGGCAGTTTATTGAATGTCGTATCTTCAAAACGTAGCTCGAGTGCTGAATATTGAAGATACAAAATTATACAACCATGTGTGAAAGTGATATAAAATTCCATATCACTTCTTTGCATAGGGATGCAGGACAATTACTCGACGTTTCAGCTGGGTTGCACTTTTTTTGTTAACCAATGCATTAAATATTTTTTATAGAAAATGTAGCTGACAAGAAAACTGTCCATCTGGAGCTGGATTGTGCCTATGGGTATTTTTTGTACAAACTGACATAATGGTTTGGACATGGGCGACAGTATCCATTTACCACCAGATTAGCTAGACACCAGACTATTAGCTCGCCTGCCGCCATTTTTCTATAAACTAAAATAACGTCTCTCTCCGTGGATCACACTGGGGTTCCCTATGTCGTGGGTTCAAAGACGAACACAAAATAAACAGAGCCAAACAAACATCTATTTTTGAATAAATGTTGGGCTGTGTGGGAATTGAGGCTGGGAACTTCTGTACTACCAACCGAGCTAATCGGCCCGGTATCCCAGAAATAATAAAATGGATATTAACTTTATAAAGGCATTACATAAAATCGTTCTGCTCTCAGACTATACGTGGCGGCCGGCTTCACAACACGCAAAACGCAGCTTTACATTCTACAATAATCGACATCGATATTGAATTGGGAGATAACGACCAACATCCCATAGCAACTCATTCTCCCGTTCGATTCGATCCTAATTAATATTAGTAATTAATTAACGCCAGCAAAAAGTATTGTTTAAAAAATAAATCTATTGCCGAATACAGTACGAGAAAAACTGCTTGCAGTACGCGCCCATTAAAACAAAAGCTTTCTGACATTTAAAAATCTAGATTCTGGTTTTTCCATTTTCTGTGAAACATACTAATATTTCAATAAGACATTAAGCGATTTTTTTAAATTGTACGGTTATGGAATTTTCACTGTTAATGGAAAAATATTATTATATCCATATAAAAACGGAAAACACTACCACAACCGTTACATACACCATAAGAATAAATAATAAAACAAGTATTATTTACTATTCATAAGTAGTTATATACTTACCACTTTTCATATTGTTTATTTAATTTGTGAAGGGAACATGACGCACATCGCTAGAAGGATGGAAACAGCGGCGTTTCTTTGGAGTGAAGCGGGCGACCAGCGGCCGTGTGAAGAAAGCCGACTTGCCGAGATTTTGAATTGATGATAGCATGTAGTGCTTCCCGCCTTCACGAACTAACCGCCCGAGCCGCACCAGTTTAACGGCCTCGTAGCTTTATTTTTGTTTTGCATTATTCTGTTTACTACAACTGACAAACCTAAAAAGGTGAAAGAAGGTGCTGACAATATCAAAGTAGGTATATTTATTAATATTTGGTGTGTTTAGTCGGTAAATCTTAATCATATGGATATATATTATACTATGTAGTATATTCAAGTATAAACTCTGATTTAAAAGCTGTGCTTTACTAAGGAGGTAGATATACCTAATTACCTCTCATTTTTGCTATAAAGAATGTTCAAATGTACTTATCAACTTTTAGAAGTTACTCAAAAAACTGCGAGTAGCATTTAGACATTCGTCCCCGACTTCGCCCGCTTAGTGCTCGATTTTTCCCGACAAATTCGATGTGTTAGTTCAACTGTTTAGTTTTGATAAAAAAATACCTAATAAAATCCCCACAAATAATCAAATATAATAGATATTTGTTAACTAATTTCCCTCGAATTTTAATTCTCTTAGTCGATGTTTTTTATTTCACTGTCGATAAATAATTTATTATTTGATTTTTCTGTTTGAAATTTATGCTCACGCTTACAATTTAAAAATAATAGCAAAACTGAATGAGGACAGCGAGTAATATTTTCATTAACTCCGGAACTAATTTTGATAAAGAAACAGCGAGATAAATTTACTAATGTATCTACCTAACTATAAGTACAATATTTAGTAACGTTTCAAGGCATGCTTGCAACTGCATTTTATTAATCTGAGATCTATATCTTAGACGTTGCTAACGTTGCTAACCATTGTAATTATTAACTACTGCCACATTGTAATTATTAGCTATGTCATTATGCCATTAATCATTATACTCATGAATTTACTCATTAGTGGATAGCCACTTATAATGACACACTGACAACGCAGTAGTAATTATGCATAGTTAAAATCTTTAAACTTTTTATCTTTTTTTGAGTCTCTTGGTCATTTTATTTCGGGACTCTTAAATTAAATGATAGGTTGATGAATTGTTATTTTATAGATTTATAAATTACCATTTACGCATTTCTTCATTACCGTATCTTGAAAAAGTAGCTTAAACGTGAAAATAAAAAATATAGGGCAGCTAGAGAGGAGGAAGGCGTACGCGCGTAGACCCGCTACGTTGGCTTTGCAACCTCCGCGCGGTCGACGACCCATGGCCGGTGATTACAAAAAAGATTATGGTACCTACCTACGTATCTAGCTGTCCCTGTAACTTACGACTATGGTTACAAACAACGAACAACAACTTCATCAATTTATTCTCACTTTTATTCTTGTTTAGGCACCGTGTCGCCGGTTTAAAGCTACAAAGTCTTGTCTTATTGCCATAAGGATATACTTGTATACACACAAAAGTTGTTGTTTAGATTCAGGTAGCCACTGTTCTGTTTGCTTTCAAGTTAAAGAAACACAATATGTACTAAATAAACTTAACAATATTCTCCGGCGCCGGCAGCGATCTACTAATCATTAGAACAAACAGTACCTACCTACAAGTAACAATAGAACGAAAATTGAAATGCATGCAATGCTATTTATTCTATGAATTTCTTACTAATAAAAATATTGTTGCATTCACATTCTTACATAAAACATTACGTAAAAAAGCATAACTTGTTTATTTGACTAAGAATAAAACCTGAGTTTGTTAGTACGTAATAATATAGCATAACATAAGATTTTCTTGTCTTTCAATCAATATCAAACATGGATTTAAGACCATTTCAAATTACAACATAAATATGTATTGTCAATAGTGATTCAATTTATGATTATCATTATTTTTTTAGACTAATGTAGATATTAATGTTAATTAAAAGATGTGACATATCGAGAATTACGAGTATCAACCTAGGTATCAAATCGGAAAATATATTTCATCCATGTCAAAAAATAAATAATAATTAACAAATAATCGATTGAATAAAAACTACATATTTCATGGCCAATACATATTTTATAGCTATAGTTGCCATGCATGTTTACAACATTTCCATCTTTGGTTGTCAGTCTTTTTCATAAATGAGTATTTGTATAACTTGTAAGCTGCGTCCATATCGTCAATAATCGGCTAACTGCAACTCGATACATCGAGGAGATGCAGTACTGGACGCTTGGGAAAACATGCCACAAGTTGATGTCAGAAACATCATTCAAAGCATGCCAGATCGAATGCAGGCGGTTATCAGGGCCAGAGGAGGAAACACCCGATACTAAAACGTATAGACGATAAAGAAAATTAGCGAACTCTTCATTTTCTAGTATTTTAAAATTGAGTGTTTAAAATTCTATTTTTGTGTAGAAGTGAGTGGTTTTAAATAAACTTTAAATTTGTATGGTAATCTTTCATATGTATATGGATGGAACTACATATGTACTTATATTTGTGAAAATACTCTCTAAAATGAAATACACAAAAAAATTCTTCAGAGCCAAGTTAACTGATGTGTGATGAGGTGTGTGTGACCTTGAGTCGCCTTTCATAATTGGCACTAGTAAACTTGAACCACAACTGCAAACAATTGCCTGTGAAAAATTACAGCTACATAAATCTCATTAATTTTATTATTAAAATATTTAATATCACACTCGAAGTACAAAATTATGTATGACAGTGATTGTGTTCTTTAGTAAATAACAACATCTGATTATTATTTTATTTTAGTATATTTATTACCGGGATGCCAGGCATGTGCAGCTCGCTGCCGCGGGCCGGATTGCTAGTGATCGGGGGCCGGTTATGGCCCGCGGGCCGTAGTTTGGAGACCTCTTGCTCTAACTAAAAGAATAGGTTTGTTCTACAACTGTATATTTGCGGTAGGTGCTACCTCACCACTTACAAAATCTAGATGATTTCACTATAATTACTGATTTATATAATAGCTGTATTCCCGAGCACTGAAACAAAGGATTCCATTCATGATTAGTTAATTAACATGTAATTTTTTTGCAGTTGTACAAAAAAAAAAAAGTAATATATCAATAATTCATGAACAACCATCGATTCTATCTTCGGCAATTAATTTGAAACACCCTATTTGTACCTACGAGTATGATATCACACCGTCACGTCATCCAGACAGATCACCGTTCGTTATTTTCAAACTACTGGACTACAACTATTCTTTAATTTCAAAATGACTGGGCCATTTTTATGATTAAAGGTACATCCTATAACCTTTCGTTAGCGCAAACAAACACACAGATTAATTCTGTTCTTTATATTTATATACAATAAAATTGTAGCAAAACCGTGTAAGCACATACAAATGATATATTTAATACAGATACAGAGTTGACAGAAATAGTTATAATACCCCCAGTACCAGTACCCCAGTACATATACTGGGGTAAGATTTAAAGTATCTACTTTTTATTCAGATCAATTTTAAAGTTCCCACAGCTATCAAGCTCTAACGTCTACGCTAACATAGACGTTAGACCACACATACTCTACGCACATGAAGTCGTGCCCACTGCTATGTATACATATAAGCAAACTTCTCTACGAAGTGATCAAATTTTAGGCCAAATGTGTCCTGGAAACTCCTGTGGTATTTTTTCTTTCAATGATCGAGGAACAGGTATGTGGAGAATAATATAATAAAATAAAAATGAAATATAATAAAATGTACTAAAGAGGGCTGGGTATTTTTTTTTAAATATTTTAGAAGTTACTTAGATATTTTTATTCAATTTAATGCAGACAGCTTTAAATTTATATTAGCATGAGCAATGCAAAGATAGGTTTCACGGTCGTTTACTCTAAGCTTGACGACCCAGAAAGCACAGTCTTCAAAATATTCAAACTTATTCTGAAATTGTTAATCACAAATTTCGGATATAGATTAACCGTGGAGTCTAACATATATCTTTTCTATTTTTTTGTACCCTTTTTAGCCACTATTTCTTTTTACCAGCTCCTAGTCTGATTGTAGTCCTAGCCTAGAGGTCGTCTTCGAAAAATGTTGAACAATATTTACAACTTTGCCTGAAATTCTATCTTTTCGTATTTGGGCAAGAATCACTAAAGATGGCATGATTTTGGCTTTCTTTACTGTTCTTGGATTTAAAAAGCTAGAATTGTGATTTCAATTTATCTTTCAACTAAGTTTCCGCTAACAGCTTTAAGGAAAATCTGTCCCTTTTTTATTTCTCTTTCGAAGTTTTCTGTTATTGTAATTGTTGGCGCATTACTTCACCAAACAAAGGTTTCTTGACTACTTTTAGTTGTATCATTCGTTGTATTTTCGTGTTTGGTGTTTCATTGTTTTTCTTTTCTTTAGCTATTTCCATGGCTTAGTTTTCTCCATCCTTAATGTTTTTTTTTTATATCTATCTAGCTTTTTTAAATTCTTCTATGTTTGAATCTTTTTTTCTGATTTCCTTGTGTCATCTTTTTAGCACGTCTCTTTTTCTTCGCATATGACAAATCTCTGGGACTTGGTTGAGTAGGTTCTAGTTCAGAATGTGAAGTATTTTCTATAATAAATGTATTAGTCATTTCATTTTTTAGCCCGGTAGGTAGAACAGTCTTCCTTCTTTTATTTCGTTTTAAAGGCTGTGTTTTCGGAGATTCATGTCTTTGACAAGACTTGACAAGACAAGTCTTGACCTCATACTCTTTTCTTTTTCTTCTAATACTTCAAAGGTTCTTTTTCATTTATTTCTTCTCTTTTTTGTAGATCATTTTTAACATGTTGGTATCCCAGTCGTTCTGCTTCCCTTTTTTTGTAGTATTTCTCATTGGTAAGATTGTATTTCTTTTTAGGTGGTATCTTGTTAGAGAACCTACAAATAATATGAAATAGTCAGTCCCCTGGAGAATCAAACAGCCCTCTGTTCAGTTACGGTTACTGGCAACAGTAGGGGACTTTATTTTGAGAATATATTTACAATATTCTAATTCTATTGAAATTATTGGTGTTTTTCAGTTCATAATAACTATTGCCATTACAAATCCACAGAAATAACACAATTATATAAATATAATTAAGAAAATAAGGTTTCAATCAATTTTCCAATGAACTGTTACCTAACTCGGACCCGACGCATGCGCCCACGGCAATGATCAAGTTATCATTATAGCCAAACAAAATAGCGGCGACACCTACTCTTTGACATATTATGTACGAACTTTTGCACCAATTGTATTTCGTTTAACGGTAAAAAGACTGTTTATATTGCAAAGTTTACGTTCCTTGTTATTTTGAATTATAGTTAGGGGACTGTTTTCAAGAACTCAGAACAAAGTATATACGATAATTTATGATATTTAATGTATAGTGTAATATATATATATTACTTCGAAAATAACATGCTTTTAGTATTATACTTTACATTTATTAACAAGAAATTAAATTTCACTCAAAATATAAAACTTCACTCAAATATATTTGTCTTATGTCTAGCATTCTAGGTTTGGGACACGTCAGGGGACATGTTTAAAGGAGATATTTCCATATCGGTCATAAATTTTCATTTCATTACGTATGGCACAATCAGAATACAAACATATTTGCTTTTAACATAATGATTTAATTAACATATGTATATAATATTTAATTATGAACTAAACTAACTCAAGACATCGATTTTTCACTTAGTAGAGAAGTACCTACCAATAAAACTACTATGCTTTCGAATTTTTTAGATAGAGAATATTAAATTTATTAATCTATTGTTAACGTTTCTAGGAAGGTGTCAACAAATCCCCTCGATTCTACTGCGATGATGGCGGCTCAACAAGCATTCAACATAGGAAGTGTAAGGGGAGAATGCGGTGCGCGGGATGAGGAAACGCGCTTCGAATTAGAATTTTACGGGCTCTTCGTGTTAGGTTTATTGTCGAGCAGTTATCTGCGACCGAGATGAGGTCGTATTCCAAAAATGACTTAAAACAAACAACCTTTTATATCTGTAATAATAAATGTTCTCGTAGATTTAAATGCGAATTAAAACCTAAATGCGTAGATATCTACATTTTAGATCCACAATAAATGATTAAATTGTTTACAAAATAGTCCCGAGTAAATATACGTAGGTACATAATTTCGTGAATGTAATCCTGTAAATGGTGTGAACTGTAGCGTAAAACCGTCTAACACTTATTTATTACATGATTTTCGGAACAAAAGTATCAAGCTATGTCACAAGAGAACACTCTATGGTACCTAAGCGGGAGGCTGCGCGTTAAACCGTCAACGTGGGTGGCTTTTTCTACGACATAGTGTAGATATCTAGTTGGCCAGACAATCTATATTAAACGATATTTACTTGCTTTTCAATAAAAAGCAAAAACGTGCACTGTTGAGCCATAATTGTGATTATGTTAGTACAATAGGGGCAAATTGTTGCGATGTTAAGTCTAGGACCACCCCTAGGTCTATCCCAGCAGTAATATAAACAAGTAGAGTTAAATATTTAATAATAATTGCTTTTTAAATAAATTGCAATTTATTTAAAACTTAAAATGTTACCTATTTGTTTGAAGTTATTTGTGTTATAAGAAGATTAAATCTGTGTATAATAAAAAGATAATCGTACAAAGTGACCTGGAATGTTGATAGTAGCGTTATTTCTGTTATTTATCTGGCACGCAGCCAGCTGCGCTGCGGTTTCTCGCCGCGGAACCGACGATGTCGTGCCCTCTATGTTGGCATCCGAAGGTTCATCTTATTAAATAACCCTTAAAAATTAGACATTCGAGCATGAATGTAACGCTTAGATTTAGCGCATAGATACTACCGTAAGATGTGTGGGTTGCTATGTAATAATGAATGAAAAACCAGATTCTTTACTCGCAATAATGGCCGCTGGCACCGGCCGCCGGCGCAGCCGCAGCTATGTCTGTGAGCCGCGGCACCGTCAGTCGGTGCTTCAAAGCCATAATAACGTCCGATTAGGTACCGTACCTCCACCGCCCCTCTCACCTCGCGGCGCGAAGCTTCTTTTTCTTTATATCGAAACCTGTTTTCTCTCATGTCGGACGCACTCAAAAAGTGATACCGACTTAATAGCCACGAAGTGTGATTATTAGTTATTAATGTTATTATATAACGCTCTACGAAATTCAGCCTTAATAATGGGTTCACGCCGAAGAGATTTACGGTCGAATTGCTTCAACGGGAGAGAGTGAAGAAATCAAAACCCGAAATCTTTTGAAACTTTTTATTCATAGAGAATGTCAATCGTCATGCTTTAAATCAAAACCAGTGCGTAAATGGCAATTAACGCTTCAATGAGCCTTTTGTGCGCCACTTAGTTGGCACAATGCATTATTCGGTTCTCACAGGGATGCGACGCGCGGCTCTTATCAAAGCGATTTAAATGATATCAATAGCTTTGTGCTACCGCGCAGCCCTTTGTCGGCAACATCACAAACGGTAACTCTGCCGACGTTGATCCATTACGGGCATAAAATGGACATCAAACGAGCCGCCACCTATTGCATCACGTGCCAGTCAATTGGCAACTTTGTTGCAACATAACTGGGTTTTGTAAAATATACTCATGTGTTAACTTTTGGTGACCTCCTAGAAATACATTAATATAAACTAAAGCCTCTTTATTAAAAGAAGCTGTTGGTATACAGGCAATAGATTATTTCAAATCATTTTTAATCCTATTTGAAAATTATCAAAGATATATAAGTACTTGATAGTACCGTAATATCCTCCAACTTTTCCACTAGAGGATAATTTTGCACAGGAGACAAAAAAAACAAAATAATTAATACTTAATTAATTTAAGTTTAAGTTTAATACTTAATTAATTATTTAACTAAGTATAAATTATGAAAGTCGTGGCAAAAATAAAACATTTTATGGCAACACTAAATGCATGACTTGCCGCTAATTTCATTTAAAATTAAAATTCATTTAGTTTTCCGTCAGTCGCGCTTTAAAGTAGACCGTTAAATGGAATTCTTTGGCTCGAGACGTGCAATTGCGTTATTGTTTGATTACTATAAAAAATATGTACTTATTGTGGATTTTGTGGTTTAATATATTGATAGTTTATTAAAGTTCAAAGTGTCATGTTCGTCCGTAATGTTTGTGATACCTAATCAAAGGCCAAATAAAAGCATAAGACTGCGTTTTTCGTGCCCTTCCAAGATCGCTTTACTGAGGGACGCCATTTTTACGTGCCTTTGGCAAATAGTCGTCGTCCTTGAGTCGACGACTGATCAGTATTAGTGACGATTATCAGTATCAGTATCAGTGAGTATTCGGTTTGATGGCAGTCCATCAAACCGAAGAAGAAAAAGAAGACCGTTAAATTAGGGTACAAAAATATCAACAAATTGTTTTGTCTCGCATTCGAAAAGTTGTTATCCTAAGTAAGTGATTTTAATATAGGTACATTATTTAATGACGTTAGGAGAATATTTTAATGGATATTCTAAATACTTATTGTTTTCAAAACAATAGAAATTTAAGTGGGCAATGTTACACAATTCTTTAAGTAGCTACGTCACCCAAGCCCTTACTGTTGATAGCTAGGTCAGCAGAACCGGGTGGCCGGCCAAACCCATAGTTCTAGGAACATAGTGCTAAGTTAGCATGATGCAACAATAAGAGATTACTTTGTATGTTCCTTTCCCAAAATTCCCATTCTTGTTCCCAAAACTTGACTAAGTAGTAAACTTTGCCCATGTCTAGGGTTATCACTTCAGAGATATGAATTTATTTATTTAATTTCAGGATGAACAGTAAGGCTCGGCAAAATAAAAGAATCGCAGGTGTTTCCGGGCTTGTCATTATAAAGACTGCTTATCTGGATTGCTGGATTTAGTCTAAAATAACAATTTAACATCACAACAGGCGGAAAAACAATTTAATATTCCAAAACGTACGATATTTAACAAAGTCAAGCAACGGCATAATAAACAAGTTGGATGTCGCACACGATTGTCTTCTGATGAAGAGGCTCGCATTGTTAAGGTCGTCATTGCAGCTGGTGATGCCGGGTGTCCTCTTACAAAATTGGACATCTACAAAAGTCTACGTCTTACAGTCTTTGAGTATTTGAATTTTTTCTTTTTATTAATAGCTAGATTCTATTTGAAATATTTATTATTTCGTCATTGCGCTAGCCAAACTTCATGTGCATTTTTTTATTTTCCGTTTTTTCATTAGATACTGCGAGTTTATAAAGCCGCATCTACCACAAATTTGTAGTAGTCGCAGCTTTACAAACTGTCCAAGGTATAACATTTGGAGTAAATTCGGCTTTATAATTTGCCGGCATATAATAATAAAAAATAAAACCGGAAAATAAAAATATGCACATATCGGATTTGGCTGGCGCAATGACGATTTTATTGTGGTGTGATTGTATGTTTAACTAAAAAAAATATTAGTTAAAAAATACTTTTTAATTTATTTATACATAAAAGTTAGTAATAAATACCAAAGTGTACCTTCCAAAGCTCAGCTTTGAGAATTGTTTCTTTATTAATTTAGCGTGTAAGGATATCTGCGTACCAATTTATGACGATTAAAAAATAATGTACCTATGTGTTATACATATTTACCTACTCTTCTTCTTCTTCTTTTCAGCCCTTGGACGTCCACTGCTGGACATAGGCCTCCCCCATTGTCCGCCATTTAGACCTGTCGGCAGCGACCTGCATCCAGCGGGTGCCCGCAACCTTTATGAGGTCGTCTGTCCATCTAGCAGATGGACGTCCTCGGCTTCGTCCGCCGGTACGTGGTCTCCATAGATACTCCATACCTACTCATAGATTTGTAATTTGTTAAAGTAAATAAAACTCAATGATAATTACGTTTCACTTGACAACCCTTGAGACCTTATATTAGTTGTATGAAAATTTGGCAACCTGGGTAGGTAACATTGCCCAGTATGCAAGTCTTTTTTAGTATTCTATAGTAACGTTTTCCTCTCAATTAACGGCATCTTTGCCTAATTTCGCATCAGATATCTTTTGCATAGTGTTTCTGGGCTGGGCAATGGAAAAGTCGAGGTAACGTTGCCTACCAATACAGCCTCATTTTTAAGCCAATCAATTGCAATATTCTTTAACAATCTTATGCGTAATGTATAAATAATTATTATATTTATTACTTATAACCAAACTTTTGCTCTTTTGAATTTTGCTCTTTCATACATTTTTTTGCCAGGACACTCAATTTTATGAAAAAGAACTAGAATAGTTGGACAATTTCGCGATACCTACTTAATGAATTTTTAACCTCTAAGCTAACTATTAAATAGTTATCAATTTAAACTATTAAATAGCTAACTATTTAATCTGTGCCTTCAGTGCCTTAGTATAATTTCCTTGCATTGAATGATTTTTGTGTACCTACCTGGGTGGTTCTACTTTTCGATGCAGATAAACTTGTCCCAACGCAATAATATTTTGTAGTTTTTTAAACCAATAAAATATAACAAATATTACTCTTGTATTAAGATGTTATTGAGACTTTTAAAGATTATATTTAAATTTCTATAATTTTCAAAACCTTGGTCCCGGCTCACAATTATAAAATTATAAAACTAAAAATAAATTACTAATTACTAAAAATAATAACTAATTATAAATTATAAAACAATTAACAGATAATAATAGTAAGATGACATTAAATATTTGGCTTGGGTTAGTTCAACATAGTGTAATTTCCTCCAAAAAAAGGTGGCAACCCTAGGGTTTTGGAGAAAATATAGGACTTTTTCGATAAATTGCTAAAAATATGGTGAAAATTCGGGAAAATAAAAAGTACAGATTTATTTCAATTGGGGACTGTACAGACCAATATTTATGATGTTTGGAATGTCACCAGGTCCAATGGAGTGGCAAAACTTCATGAAATCTCGATGATATTTTAGTGGTCTGGTGTAATGTGGAAGAACACATGAAAACATCTATACTAATATAATAAAGAGGTAAAATTGTGTGTTTTTGGGTATCTATATTGGGGGTAATCTCTGGAACTTCTGAACCGACTTCAAAAATTATTTCACAAATAAGGAAGCTACATTATCCGTGTCTAATATAGGCTATATTTTATTTTGAAATTTTGAAAAAAAAAACCGATGCGAAGCCAGTGCGGGTCACTAGTTAGATATAATTTGCAAAACGCTCAGTGATTTAAATCTTAAAGTTAATAATGAGAAAACAGTATTCATGTCCAATAAATTAGAGTGTTGCGGTTATTTTATTGACAAAGACGGTATCCACAAGACCAGACTACATTGGGGCTATTCTAGAGGCACCGGAACCGAAAAATATAAAGGAGTTGCGTACCATAAACTTTTATCCCAAATTTATCACATGCACGGAGGGTTCTATCTAAAAACATTTCAAACTTACAAGTCTATGCCAGCTTTTTCAATGCTACCACATTGCTCGCTGTCGAGTTGCACCCTTTTCATAAATTTGTAAGTTTTTGCTATTTCCGACTGTGGGGGTTCTAAGTGCCTCTCGATTAAGGTTATAAATATGGTCATAAGCCCTTCGTCTCCGGTCTTTCCGGGAAACAACTCTATAAGCAATGTTACATATCGAATCCCACATACGTGATACATGAACCATTTTTCCTGCGGTACCTACTTCCAAAATCGCCATCTTGTTTTCGAATACTTGGATGCAAACCTTCCGAGGTGTTTTGTTGCTTTCAAATTCGGGCATGCTGATGCTGTATGCTGCAGGCGTATTGATTACTTGCTGCTGCTTTGCCCGAAGCTGTAATGGGGCGACATTCTCATTGTTACCGGCTATTCTCTGTTCGTAATTCTGACGGCTGACGTAATTCGGCAACGTCCAACATAAACCTTACAATCCTTGGGAGACGTCACAGCGGCTCCCACGAAACTTTGTAGACAGTTTGCATTCGTGGGTTAATTTCCAATAAAACGATACTGATACGTAAACACGGTGTTTATTATTTATTTGACAACCAAAAGTAAACTAAAATAAAATACCAAGCTTGATACCTGTGACAGCTGTCATCAAAATCGATATAACCAACTTTGAACAAGCGTCTCCATAATAATTTTATTTTGTAACACCAGTAATTTCCGTTTTTTCACAGGGAAATTTTGTCACTTACTATGATGCAACACATTTTAATTAAAATATAATATAATTCACACTTAAATAGACCCCTCCAACTCTTAGATTACACGTTGATAGTATTTACAAAAATATAACGGGTACGCACGTATAAGGTTATGTCAGATTGAAAAAAACAAGGGATTGGTGGAATCAATAAATATAAATCGATCGATTTAAAATTTATTTTTAAAGGTCTTAATTTGTGTATTAATTTATTTAGAACCCAACGAAACGTAGGTAATAGGAACACAACTTAAATTCGTTAAAAATAGTTTTATTCAAAATGTGTAATACAAGAAAACAATAACAAGTTCGATTAACTTTATGTGACGTGTAAGTTAATTTATTATTTTTTAAGGCTGTTAACACTGAGCGCCACGACACGGCGGCGGCGCAATCTTGTTTGAGTTAGTACGAGTGCCGACGCTATGTATACGCTACGTGTTTTCAGTTTTCATTCTTTTGTCGTTATTGCTGTTAATTTGTTGAGTTTTGTTGTTATTTATTTTTCTCTATCCAATATTCTGAAAAAATATGGGTTCGCGTATATAAAAGCGATAAAAGAAAAATTTTAGTGGAGCGAACAGACATTGCTGTTGCCCGGATAGATTTTTAGCGCAGTCAAAGATATTTCGAACTAGGACAAAGTGGTTTTCCTTGACGAAACATGGCAAAACGCAAACCACAACGTTTGAAGATCGTAGACAGACGACAAAGCCGAATCTACCACCAAAGTGCCCGAAAGGCAAAGGGCATAGATTAATTATTGCTCATGCTGATTGCTGGGACGTCGTCAGGTTTTGTGCCCAATTGTGTACTGGCATTCAAGTCTGTAAAGACAACCGAATACCACGAGGAATAAGGAGTGGTTTTTAATCCTTAACAACTTGAATGAGTCGTATGTCATCATCGTGGACAACGCTCCACTCTGTACAAAAAGATAAAGCGCCAACGACGAGCAACCGTAAATCGAATTTATTTCATGGCTGCAAAACAAAGGAGTGGAGGCCAACCAGACGATACTGAAGAAAGAGTTATAATTAGGATTGGTTAGCATCCATAAACCCCGAACTCTGACATATATTTATAATGGGGTCGTTCCAATACTGCGATTATAAGTTACAACAAAATGACGTATGCTCAATAGCACTGTGTTGTAAGTAGAATCTATCTACCTAACTGAGCATTCAAGTTTTGTAGATATGCGGCAAGTTGGCAACTCCTTTGCAAGTTGTGCCGACAAAGAGTAAAATGTAGACGTAATTAATTTGATTGCGCGCTGCACGCCGGCGGCCGCAGTGCGATGCAATCGCCAAGGGTTGGCACGTGTAAATACTGCAATTAATCAACTTTTGTGTTAAATTACTCTGCATTGTTAGATAACTGCATCATTGCCCTCGTATTTCTTCATAATTTCTCTTTCGAAATTAATTAATTTCAATATTCACAGTTGTATTGCTTTTCTTTTTGTCTATAAAAACAGAAAAAAATCCACTGAAATTAAAAGTTCAGATAAGTAGGTAAGTACTTTATAAAATAATTACTTTTGCATTTATTACCCGTAAATGTAACAAACGTGGCACACTGGTGTGGCAAGGGCCGTCCGCCGCGGCAGGCGGTAACATCAAATACATGAGATGAGTATCGCCGCCGGCGCAGACCAAGGGCCTACGCCCCTATTTTTTATATTTTTAACAGCTTTCTGTCTTATCTCTACATGCGGAGTACATTTCCTCGTTTTATGGTCGTTAAGATAAAAAGAATCCATATAGGTAGGTATAACATAGGTACCTATATGTATTTATTATTTTCTGCAGGTACTCACATAAATTGTAAATAAACATCACTTGCAAGCAAATAAAAATCTATAAAAATGTGCTTTTTTCAATTTCACTTAATATAATCATTTATTATACCAGAAAAGACAAAGGAATCCTATATACCGGAAGATTAAAACTGAAAGTGACTTTATTTTACTTGTCAAACTGTTAGGTACCAACTCTCTAGAATCTTAAGCCTATCCTTTGAAACAATAAACATAGGGATAATAATTATGGTCTAATCACGTCGACATGCCTGAGTGAAGTGACCTAATCGTGACTAACTAGTGTGTCCATTGAATCGCTAATGTCTTCATTAAAAGGCGGCTTTATGTTCATCACATTTGCATCTTATTATTATCTTCAAGTGTCAATTACATTCATGTGAATACCTTTAGTTCTGTGCAAAGAAAATACTTATATCAAATTATTGAACACAGAGATTGAATAGTGGATGTGACCCTTCGATGAAATCATCTTTCACATAGGTAATCAGCCTTTCGATCGGGTATTGAATAAATTAATGACTTACCAACAGTAACGGACATTCGTAGGTGGCGTCCTTATTGTTCTCTTATACCCTCCTAATTCCTATACACTTCTAAAGACCCCTATGTCCCCTTATACCCTATACCCGACCGTTTTATAAACCATCCTATTTAGGATTCGAAATGTAGGACGGTCGAATGCTTCCGATCATCCAATTTTTCAATAATAATAATAATAATTTTAGGACGATTGCTTCAGTAGGTACATACATACTTTACAAATACACCCGGAGTAACAGTAACTAAAAAGAACTTTTTTGAAAATGAACTAAGTAAACTAATACATGTTTATTTCTCGCCCACTCACTGGTGTCAATTTTTCAAGCGAGAATTCAAGAAATACAATTACGAAAGCAGCTCTGTTTTGGGCATCGCGAGAAAAATTCAGTCTACGCATAAATTTCCATGCGCACTAGCAGAATCAAACTACATTTCTTAAAGTCAGAATTGGTTGCTAAGTGCACTTCGGAAAATCAGGAAATTTTCAAACAAGACCTTAATAATATGTATCAAAAACTAGCACTGAGTACTTGGTTAGGTGGATAGAGCATTTAAATGATTTTAAAGGTTTCCGTTGGTTGGTGTTAAAGAAGGGCGAAAAGATTGACTTTGACCAAACTGTTTCATCGATTCATTACTTGAATGGAAAAAGAATACCTACACATTAATGACGTGAAATTATTTGATGAAAAACCGAAAATTATGATTACAGCTTTAAAGACCTTTATATCGGAACAGGAAGACGTATTTTTTGATGTAATACTTCATATATTATGGATAACAATTTTCAAGACCATAGGTGTCGCAAGATTCCGAAGTTAATGTGTATTTGTCAATACATTTGCTATTACAGTCCAGAACGTGAATGTAGAAAGAGTTCTCTCTATCATGGAAGCTCCAGTGGTCAAAAGAACGAAACCGACTTACGGTATCTTCAGTCCGGGCTTTGCTATTAAATCAATATAATTTTAAAAAAACATGACGTGCGAAGTGCCAAAGTATGGTATATTATATGTTTATTATTATATTCCAAAGAGGGTAACATTTTTGTCTTACAGGTACGAACTTAGTATGTTTTAAAAAATATAAGATTTTGTTGAAATAAAAAATATAATCATGCTTCTGAATTTTATTACATAATCGAAAAATCCTGACAGTTCCAAATCCCAGCTGTAATCCTAACAGGGGCCTAAAAATCCTGACATGTCAGGACAAATCCTGACGTTTGGTAACCCTAAACACACATGAAGCCGCAGAAATACGACACATTACACAACAACTTTCTCCTCTATAATTCTCCCTTTTTTCGGAATGGATAAATTGTTGTGGCGCTAGTGGCCTTATGAGAGTCACTGGACGGACATGTGTAGCTTACGGCGAGCGCAGAAGGCGCTCAGCCAGGAGCATAGCTATAATTTTCCCGTTACACATGACTGCTCATGATCACTGTAACTAAAATAATAACGAGTCTATTAAAACGGCGCTGTAGTGTGTCTACTGCCTTATGGCTCCGCTCGCCGCTTACGACATGAAAAAACCAACGACAAATTGACTATTTCGAGGCGTGCCCGGCACAGGCGGCGCGAGTCAAAGCCCCGCTGTGATCAAAGGTGCCGCCATCGAAGGCCTCAGCTTTGATCTCACCGCACGAAGTGCAAATTATGTTATAAAGACTGAGTGGCGCGCCTGCCGAGTGCCGAGCCGTGCACTGCTAATTAATTCAACCCATTACAATTCCTGTGCGCCGATATGATATGACCCATCACGCAGCCTTTGATTACAATCTAGTACGATACGTTGTCTACTACATTATCCAATGTAACTAAAGTCACGGAGGCTCATCTAGTAGGTATCTATTTAACCCAAAAATATCAACCGGTTTTATAAACTGCAGTTTTTTTATTTATCAGTTTCTACATGGTTTTCGTTACCTACGAAAAAAATCGTAAAATTAGTCTAATTAAACTATAGATAAACCATTACTTACCTAACAAGCTACACTTGTTTGTGCACCTTTAACGTGCCTATTTGATTTTATAATTTTTTTAAACTTGGATTAAGAATGTTTTTTGTTAAGTTTGTTTTGTTTTAAGAATTAAGAATGTTAGGTTTTAAAGTAAACCAAAAAGTTCCTTTCGATAGCATCCTCGCAGAAGTATATTAGAGGGGGTAAAATTCAGGGTTATCAATAAAACTAACAATTTTCGAGCTAATCCCGAAAAAATAATCTTATTAAATGATATCGATGAAGCCTTTTGAGATGTTGTTTTTAAAACAGGTAAGTAGGTACCTACCTAAGTAAAGTCCAAGATCAAACAAAACATTTGATTAAGTAAGTAGGTATTTATAATAAACACTGGAGAATAGTGATTTTGGATCATTCTAGTGCGTCAAATACGGAAATAGTATCAAATTTCCTGAATAGTCTCACATTTTGAGATAAAGTAAAGATAGGTTATCCAACTTATAATAGCAATAACTTTAAAAAAATATATTAAATTCATTTTAATACCCTGTCATACATAATTGTACCTACTCATAATCATAACATAGGTAACGATAACTGCCTTATTTTATTATAAATAATAATGTAAATAGAATTAATTACAAGAAATGAAGATACCTATAAAAATAATTAGGAAAGAAAATCTTTTTCTATACAATCATATACCTATATATTCTATACCTATATTGTTTCTGGTCGGGGCCACCCCTATATAACCTCTAGCGATAGTCCTCCGTCAACAAGGCAGACCTATTGCCTTGATAGGTACCTTTATACCATTATCTTAATGTCCTTATAGAACCTCTCTTCTGGTTCCTTGCTGTAATCACCTAGTTCTCTAACCAAATAGTTATGCAAAAAATGTATTTTGGCATTCATATTAAATATCTCCAAGTTTTTGAAAATTATCAAGTGGCAACTAGGCATACCGGGGTATTTTGTTACTTTCCAAAAAAAAATGCTTGGTTGATAAAGTGTTTAATATTTCTCAGTTGTTTTTGTTGATAAAATTAATAAATGAGACTGCGATGAGTCAGTTTACGAGACAAAAAATATATTTATTTAAGTATACTTAGAACAAATCAAGTCAATGGATTACTAACAAATTTAATTATTTTTAATGTAGTATGATTTATCATGAAAACCAGAACCAATCCAAACAAATTAACTATAGGACTGGTAAGCAAATAAAAGTGTACTAATACTAAAATTATTACTACAAGTTAATGCCGCAGAACAAAGCTTTTTTTTGTTCCTCGGTGTAATTATTTTTTATTTCTATTTTTATGGTCTAATAATAAGGGGTTTCAGGATAAAATCAATTCTTGTTTGCAAGAAAAGATCCTACAATGGGCATTAGAGTGCGTAACAATACAATCAACAATGCAAAGGCACTGCATATATAACATTTACCCCTTCTTAGCATAAAAACACCTTTTAGTGTTCAAAATAGACTTTTAGTCTAATTCTCGACCAATCTCAAGCATTGAACGCTTCATAAAACACTATTTTAAATAATGTCTATTTTTGTGGTCGGATTATTTTTGTACTTTTTTAGTATTTTGTTTCTAAGCAAGTTAAAAATTTGCAACTTCCTCGATAGGGGTGGGGTTAGTTCATTGGTTAGGGCTCGATGAAATAGGTGGTAGTTTCCATCTTATACGTTTATAAAACGTCATTCAGTTGAAGTACCTATATTTGTGTGTAGATGTGTATACATAAGCGAGCAGAACAACGTTGTTAAATTTTTCCTTGGAAGTTATTTAACTGCTGAAGTTGTTACGTAGGTACCTACCTAATTACGTTTGTACGATTGCCGGTGAGATAATGCGGAAGAAATACGTTTCGTAGAACAACATTGGAGTAATTTATGTCCATTAAACACTGGTCATTTGTAAACAATAACCGGTTCAAAGAGGGTTTCATTCTTTGAGCATATTTTGCGCACGCTCAATGCTGGCTGTGATTGGGCGCCTCAATACAGTCGGTATCGGGGCAGTCAGCTGAACGAATCGAGGTGAAGCTATATTATTGTTGTGTGGCCAAGCAGGGGTGAAGGAGGCTCGCGGGGCGATCGAGAGCTGCGTACAACGACCCGCAGTGCTTTGATCTCGCCGCCCGCGCCGGCGACGCCGCCGCCGCGCCACCCGTAAAGGTCCGAGGGTCCCGCAGCCCGCCTGCTCACCACTCGCACACCTGCCGTTCACTGTATTGAAAGTTACAATCAATATCACTTTACCGCCTTTGATACGTGCCTACTTCTTCGTAGAACTAAATTTAAATTTAACCCAACAAATACGAGGCGCGGCGAAAACGTGCAGAGAATAAGACTGCTGTAGCAATTAACCCGCGCGTGATTAGAAAACCGGCACCTCATTGTTGTAATTGCCGCAACAGTCGATGGCCCACATCTGCTCACTTAATCAGGATTACTAATCGGTGTTATAAATTTGGATGTCTGCAAACGCTTTTGTAATACCTACGTCATAGCGGCGACCTTGTTTCCATTGCGGAATCTGAAATAAATAACTGAAGCCGATAATTTTGTAGTTGATTGTTAACGTTCAAGTAGAAAAAATTTCAAATTCAAGTAGAAGAAATAGTAATCGAGCATTATAGAAAAATGCACAATTTTTATTTGCATAAGTTAACGTGAACGTTACAGAAATGGCCTTCGTTGATGGTAAGACAGTTATTCTAGCTAGGGTGATACGTTAACTGCACCGGTCGCCATCAGATTATACAGAGTATAAATAAACAAGGGACGAGCGACAAGAGATCCGATGCAAGTTACTCGGAAGTGCTATTTCCGACATTCTGAGAAAATGTCTACTACAATAACGGTATCTTAAAGTGTTTAGGTTGCAAACAAAACATTGGGATATTTCACTCGCGGCCATTTTCTTTTATAATTTAGGAAAACGTACAGCAAATATTTGAGTGAATTAAGCAAAAAGAAGCTACTCTTGTTTCTGTCAAATGCAATAGGTACCTATGGATATTTAAGTACAATTTAAAAATGGATATAAATATAAAAATACACAACTGACTGCGCTGCGACATTAGATAAACCGTGCCTAACCAGCCCGTGGTTGTCAGGCACTTGCAATCTACTTTTGTATCGTTAGAAATTTGAATAGTAAATAAATAAAAAAATGAAAAAGACGTAGATATTAATTATAC
Organism: Sesia apiformis; assembly: GCA_914767545.1. Classification (NCBI taxonomy): domain Eukaryota; kingdom Metazoa; phylum Arthropoda; class Insecta; order Lepidoptera; family Sesiidae; genus Sesia; species Sesia apiformis. Next base: position 12,967,982 of record OU611948.1, on the reverse strand, counting down.
GAGGAAGCATAAAATTATATGCGTTTAGTTGATGATAAATCATTCATTTCTAGTAGGTATGTAGATCGCTCTTTGACGACAAATTCACAAATGAAAAATCGTTTATTTGTCACAAATCACAAAGTAAGAAAAATAATCTCTACATTTTTAAATAATTACATTGTTGAAAGGAAATTACAAAATACATCCTTAATACATTTTTTTATTGATCTAAGTATGTACATGCATTTCGATGTAAGTATTTCCCAAACGGTTGGCGCAAGCTTTAGCTGTTAAATGGTATGATAACGGTCATCGATCAACGTTCCATCTATTAACGACGACCACACACTAGCAAGCGATATTTGTTCGGATTCTGACAACAAACTAACCTCACGATGTTATTTAATTTTTAAGTATCAATACCTTAGCTAGAATTACGAAACCACTCTTGCTACTTTTTTATTTTTTTTTATCTCCGATGTTTCCAAAGTTTGTGATTGATAAATAATCAAATAAAGCATAGGACTGCGTTTTTCGTGTGCTTCCAAGGAGTCCTCTTCTGTCCCCCAGTAAACGAACAATCACTTTACTGCGCGACTCCTGAATTACGTACTTCGACGTGACTGGCCATTGACGGGATTTATTTTGAATTGTTTTGACTTAATTACGACGAAATCTTGACATTGGCAGAATGTGCTAATTACACCATTACTATATAAATAATAAATAAAAAACTAGTATAAACCAAGACGATAACAAATGCAAATAGAAAAGTTAATTTCCCTACACATTCTGATTAGGAATTCGGTAGGTATTTACTATTGTATAATATGAAGTTTCAACACTTCAGTGTGCAAATATCTAATGACTAGGAACTCAGTCGTGTAGTTATAGTAGGTACCTAATTAATAAAGGTAGAAAATGGGTTTTCAACACTCTTCCAATAACTCTCAGTATAGTGACGGTGTAGTAGCGACTAAATTATAGATTCATTCAACGAATTTCGTTTTACCGCACTCTTGCGTGACTAAAGTAATTTAGTCGACAGTGAGTACAACTTTGATATTTCTTTTTCCAAGGGGTACCATAACAATGCGACTGGATTAGAAATACTTAAAAATTACTTCCCCATTATAACAAACTGTGTGCCTGGAGTTAATAAGATAGCTACAAATAAGCAAACGTTTATCAAACATGCGAAGTTATCCTAAAAATTAGGAATTTGCTAATTAAAGGGCGGCATCAGTCTATAATGAAATAATGTTATATCGAGTCAAGTTGAAAGCAATTTCGAACGGTTTCCTAGTAGGGCTAGTTTCCATGTGATTCATTTAACGAGTCAGTCGCAGAGTGAGCCGCACAGCCTTCCATATTCAAATTACAGGTTTGAATTGTACTCCGCAACGCTGCGGGAGAGTCGGAAAGACTCGTCGACCGACCATGGGGCTACTTTCTAGGAAATTTCTGCATTCTTACAACGGAACACGTAATTATCATGTGATTTTTACATACGGGTAACCAATTCATAATTTCATACGGCATTTTTGGTACATGCTACAAACGAAGTATGTATGTATAAATATAAGAAATAACTCCATTTAAATTTCGGTCCAATTTTCTGCCAATATCCGCACACAAATTGGAGACCGTTCGGCACGTCGAGCATGTTTCCGGGTTTCCGCTTCTGCTTCCGACATCCCAATCACAATACACAATGGTATCCATTAGGAACTATATTACAGACCGACTTTATCTACAATTTTTTTTATCAAATTGATGGCAACAGCTATTAAAGTTCGATACTTTTATTAAGTAGGTACCTACCAACTTATATTTTATATTATATATATTATTTATATTAAGGATAAAGAAAGCGTCTTTGATGATAGTATTATCTACATGTTGCCGTTGTTGTCGTTATCAGTTACCCCCGGTGTTACACAGCAGCCGGCTCGAAAAGAGGATCATTTTGTTTGATTTTCCTTCTCATGACAAGAGCGCTGCTTTCCTATCGCTTTTTATCTATCAAATTGTGTAAATAAGCCCAAAATGATTGCACTAACGTAAACAGAGGAAGAATTATATCAACGAAGAGTAAACTTGGAAAGAATTATCATCGGCGGAACGTAAATAAAGAAAGAATTATTGTTTGCCGTGGTGTGTGTATTGTTTTCGTATACCTACCTACTACTTTACATATACGTTCCTGTGATAAAGGCAGTAAAACACGCTCAGCACACGGTCATTTCAACAGGAATGAAGGAAAACACAATATTTATTTGAATCCTTAAATATCTTAAAATAATATAAACAATGCGAAGTTAATAATAGGTAAGTAGTCAGAAAAGTTCGCGGCCTGTTTGAACGTATGAATTTAGCGTGCTATATTTCTGGTAACACTGATCAGTGATCACGGCGCGAAAGTGATATACCGTTTAAGGGTGTAGATCGTGAAAATCACCGAAAAGAGTGTTACGATTTTTCATATTTAACCTATTTACATATGATTGATATCAATGATAATTTGTATATATTACAATCAAAGACCAATAAGTATGTTCATGCTTATATTAAACTCTTAAACCTAATAGTTGTTATATAATAAACGTCAACAAACGCACAAAATTGAGTAAAAATGCAAAAACATGACTTCGTATTTTTCAGATTTAACCCCATAAATCAACACAAATTGATAAAAAGAAACACTTTTTGAACACTGAAGAAACCAATAAGTATAGCTGTATACTTCTTTTTATACCTTTACAAACAAAGACTTCCTCTTTTAAAGCCCTAAAATCTAGATATATTTTAAGGTAAATTTTTCATACACAAATGTATGGGATAAAACGTTCGTTTCATTCGTGCAATCTCGGTGGTCTGCAGCGGCAGTTCCTTTCTGTAAGTGAACGCGACACCACGCTTGTCGGCTGCAGACAGCAGAATTACGTATTGTGAATTTGTGTTTTTTGTAAAAAACTGTAAGTATAACATTTTTATAATTAATTTATTTTCAGTTAGTAGAAAGTATCGATATAATGAATGTCTGAAAGAAAACCATGATGGAACTAGATATAAATCGTAAAAAATACAATATCTACACTAATAGGTATTATAAAGAGGAAAGATTTGGATTTTTGTATGTAACGAATAAACTCAAAAAGTACTGGACTGATTTTAATAATTCTTTTATCATTCGAAAGCTACATTATCACTGAGTAACATAGGCTATTTTTTTCGCAGGACTGATTGAATTTGAGTGGCATGCCAGGGAAAAGAAAGTTTTGTACGCATTATAAAAATATGAAAGCCAAAAGATCTCGGAATAAAATGTAAGTTCCTCCCTACTTATTTATTATCGCATTTGAACAGGGTACATTACAAAGCTAATACAATATGTCATATGATTTAGATCGCCCGATTCAGACATATACCTACAATAACATGTAAATATTGGTTTGTATTATCTATATCTATACTGATAAATAAAATTGAAGTATCTGTATGTAATATCAAAATAATAGGATTTTAAAAAAAAAAAAAGGCGATACGGAGTTCGCCGGGTCGGCTAGTATTGTCTAAATATCAAATTGTGGAAGTAGGTAGGCGACAGCGCAACTTTGTCGACATACCTATACCGCCAAACAGACGCGAGGCGCCTAGCGTCTGGCTTAGGGTTGTACAAAATAAATAAAAAGTGGATAATATTGATGAATAATATTTCCAGTATTGAAAATAAAGAAAACCTTGGGGCCGAGACTCTGAGCAACAATGCTACGCGCTGTATAGAGGTAAGTTGTTATACGTAATTCTTGTAGACTTGTTACATAAATAAACAAACTACTTAGTTAGTGATGGGCGAAGACAAAATCTCAATACCTACCTATAGATTTTTCTTGCAATATTTATTATTTTCATCGAGAGACAAACACCTTAGTACCGAAATACTTCTCAATTACTTTCTCAAAAGAAAATTTACGTTCAAATAGGTGACGTCATAAAAAAACAATACCTAATGCGTAAAGAAATTATAATTTCTATTCATCAGGAACCTAATATTGTATTAATTATTTTGCATTTTTTTAAATTTTTAATTATTTTTTATAAAAAAAATCAAGCCATTATCTTTCTTTACAGGAACTAGTTATTGAAAACGACCAAGAGGGAAAGGTGGATGAAATGGAAGTTGGGCGTAGAGTTGTAGACGTTTCTTTTTTTTTTAAAGCTCTTCAGGCCATAGGGGACCACGGTCCAATGGATTGTAAGTTAAGTTACCTCAGTATAATAGGTGAAGTAAAAGTTGGTCTGGACTCAAAACTCATCATGAAATGTAGTATGTGTAGTATGAAATTTACTGTGTGTTTGATTGAAAAGAAAGAAGATAGAATGGAAGTGAATCATCAAATTGTATCTGGTATCATATCATCTGGTGGGAGCTACTATCAGTTAAAAACATTAACTGCCGCAGTAGCCCTACCAATCATGTCACCTTCATTATACAATGAAATTAATAATACGGTTTGCGATTGGTGGGAAAAGACAGCAGCACATTCCATGGCAGAAGCTGTCCAAGGAAGAAGCGGAGTACGCAGTGTCTATAGGTAGTGTTGATAAAAATGGTACACCATTAATATCTGTTGCTGTTAACGGTTGTTGGAGCAAGAGATCTTATGGTAAGAATTTTTCCGCCTTGTCCGGCGCAGCTGCGATAATTGGCATTAAAACTAATAAAGTATTGTTTTTTGGAGTTAAAAATAAATACTGCGTAGTTTGTGCACGAGCCGCAAAGAACGACAGTCAGCCCTCGGAACACCGTTGTTTCAAGAATTATTCGGGATCATCTACCGGTATGGAATCGACCATAATAGTTGAGGGGTTTAAACGTTCCATTGTTGATCACGGTGTAATTTATAATAAATTTGTAGCAGACGGCGATTCCAGTACTTATAAAAAAATATTAGATTCGCGACCGTACGGTAATTTAACAGTAGAGAAAATTGAATGCAAAAATCATCTTTTACGAAACTACTGCAATAGCTTGGAGAAACTGTCGAAAGACACTAAGTATCCTTGCGAATTGCGGAAATTCCTAAAAGAAAGGTATTTGCGTTTAAGAACGGGTGTAAAATGCGCTATTAAATATTGGGGCGATCAAAATCAGTCACTCGAAGAAAAAATAAAAAATCTTAGTGAAGATATCCTAAATGGTCCACAACACGTATTTGGTAATCACCAATATTGCAAGGAGTATTTCTGTAGACCTGATACTCGTCGAATAGAACCTGTTGGGTTGCTTCCAGCAATTGTTGGATGCGGATTAATGGACGCGGTACACATTTTAAGTAAAAGACTGTCATATCATTCTAGAAGTTTAATTCATAATTGTACAAGTAATATAGTTGAAAGTTTTAACGCAGTGATTGCCAAATTAGTAGGGGGTAAGCGTGTAAATTATTCTTCCCGTGGTTCTTATGCGGGCCGATGCGCAGCTGCTGTTGTGTCTTTTAATACAGGATCGATTCATAGTAAAACTCATGAAGTAATATTTAAATCTAGTCCTAATCCTTTGATCGCGAAAGTGGAAAATTGTAATCGTAGAATCCGTTTAATTGCTAAACCTAAATTAAGATTGAAAAAGAGCCACAGCGCTGTATCGAAAGACGCTCACTATGGACCAAACTGCGAAAAACCTGATCTGAGTCCAGAATTATATGAGAAAGCCAAGTCATCTTTTTTAGCCGATTTAAAGTTGTCTTGTGCTGAAAGAGAGGAGCTTGAAAGGTCGACCCATTTGCAAAGAAGTAGTTCTGAGTGGATGAGTACAAGGAGAAAATTACTAACCTCATCATCGTTCGGGGAAGTTTGTAAAAAACGAGAGAGCACAAGTTGTGCTGTTCTTGTTCGTAAAATCGTTTATGGTAGTAATATCTCCAGTTTGCCTGCTGTACGGTACGGTATCGAAAACGAAGAAACCGCAATTAAACAGTTAGAAATTCAAGAGAATATTAGTATACAAGGTTGCGGTTTGTTCGTCGACGATCAATATGAATTTCTTGGTACTACACCAGATGGCATTTATGCAAACGGTTTAATTGAAATTAAGTGCCCACATTCTTTAGCTGGCATGACTCTTGATGAAGCAATGGCCAAACATACCTTTTGGGTTAAGGACAAGGCTTCCAAGGGTTATGTCATAAATAAAAATCATAACTGGTATTTCCAAATTCAGGGACAGGTACATATTACTAAAAGAAACGTTTGCATGCTTGGCATCTGGTTTGGTGCTACTGTACCTATGAAAGTTTATATTATAGAAAAGGACGACAAATTTTGGGAGGAGAAAATGGAGATGAAATTAGTTAGGTTTTATTACGATTGCCTACTTTCAGAATTAGTTGATCCTCGGCAGTCACGAAGCATGCCCATTCGTGACGCGCCCAGTATCATAGAGGCTATGAAAGAGAGGAAAGAAAGAGCTTTACGTGTTATGAAAGAGAAGAACGCCTAATGATTTTGAAAGATACAGGTAACTTAACTACCCAGCCAGTCGATTCACGTAAACACGCCAGTCCAAAAGTCGTTTTAACTTAGGAACTTAGAAATCGCCTTTTGGTTTTCTGTTTTAAACGCACTTACTTATCTAGTCTTGGATTGTCATAAATCTTCCAATAGCTCAATTACTATACAATTTCTGAGTTACCTGGTGTAAAGAATCATAAAAATTGGTTCAAAAATACAGCGAATTGAGAATTCTCCTTTTTTTAAGTCGGTTAAAAGGGCTAAATTTGCAAAAAACGAAGTGACGTCACTGCGCTACGGTTTTTATTACTTACGTGAATCGGGCAGCTGGTAACGTTTTCATTCTGATAGGTTTTGTGATAGCCATTGATTTTATCATCAAATTAGCAGAAATCAGAACTTGATCCGTAATCGAATGAAAAACCATTAGAATTTTGAACTCATATTTCGTTATTGTTTAATTACATACTTTTAATTAGTATATTAATAATTTACAAACTTCTGTTAAAATTAGTAAATAAATGAATTATTTACTAATTTTTGTACAACCCTAGCACGCTTTTGAGATAGCGAGTAATGGCGACTCATATTTGTTATTGTGTAGTAAATAAATCATTTTTATACTTGTGTTTCATTTATTGACATTTTTTTTAAAACCCTAGGATTTTTTTTAGATATCGACGAGGTGATCGTAAACAAAAAGTAAGTATTTGAGTTTACGCAATAGGCACATTTCCTTGCGTAGAGATAAACACACTTCCTACTGAATTTGCAATTATTTTATTGAATGAATATTTTACGAATTAGAATAAATTTTGGTAGTGAAATTACAAATAAATAAATAGTTGGAATTTTAGGTAAGTAGAATACAAAAATGTCAGATGTCAAATGATAGAAAAACATAAAAATTGTGTCTCAACTACTCTTATTAATCTATTAAAAAGAATCAACAGCTAGTTTCCAAAAATTCAACGTTATTGTTATGCTGTAAATATTCAAGTTCAATAACAATTTCTCAACGTGGAACGTTTGTTGCAAAACATTTTGAAAATCGCGCTCTCTAGGTCATTCATCCGCCCCGTCGGATGTTACATTAAACTTTGGCGCTGCGGTCGCTCGAAATCGAGATCTCAGGCCAACAATCTACACCCTTAACAGTTGACTTTTTGTAATGGCGGCAAATTGAAGTTATAATAAGTTAAAAGTTTTATTCTTTTCATATATTTTAACATTTTAAAAATGGAAGTAAATAAGGAGAAAATTAGATATGTTTTACAATTTCTTTTCGACAAGGGTACGAACGCTTCTAGTGCTTGAAAAGAGATTTGTAGTCTTTACGGAGAAGATGCTTTATCTAAAACTACTGCAAAAATATGGTTCAAGGTCGATTCAGGTCTGGTAATTTTGATGTGAATAATGATAATGATCCTCGCTGTGGTCGTTCTATTAAGGTGATGTTATCATTGAAAAAACTGAAGCAGCTCGACACATAAGCAGTCATCAAATTGCGGAAGAGCTTAGCATTCACCACTCAACAGTTTTGGATCAGCTGCATAAACTGAATTTTGTAAAAAGCTAGATAATATGTGGGTGCCGCATGATCTAAATGATAGAAAGGAGAATACATAGCCACCACAAATAGTTCCAAAGCCAGGCCTCACTCCGAACAAAGTCATGCTATATGAGTGTGTATGAGTATGGTGGGACTGGAAAAGTATTGTGTATTACGAACTTTTACCACATGTCTACGTACGTCTACACATCAGAATTAATCGTTTGGCCATGTGGCCATGTGTCAGCAATTAGTAAAATTTAAACAAGCACTTGAAGAAAAACGCCCAGAATTAATGAATAGAAAAGATCTAGTTTTCCACCACGAGAATGCTCGACCGCATATCTTTGATAACTAAACAAAAATGGATGGCCCTTGGCTGGGAAGTTTTAATGTATCCTTCATACAATCCAGACATAGCACCTTCGGGTTATCATTTATTCCGCTCTTTACAAAATTCACTAAATGAAAAAAAAATACATTTAAGAGAATCCTGTATTTAAAACCATTTAAATCATTTTTTCGCTCTGAAACCCCAAAAATTTTATAGCGATGGGATAATGGCTCTGCCAGAAAAATTGTGAAAGATTAAATCGAAAGATCGAATTAAATGGACAATTTATCCGACTACCTAATATTTACACGATAGTAAATTCTTATTTGAAAGTTTCTTTGAAGAATTGGTATTCTTCAAAGAATCTTTCAAATAACTATGGTTAGTTAGAGCCATCAATCCTCACTCACACAAATCAATCTCACATAGTAATGTAATAATTTGCACCTAGTTATATTTAATTCCTTACATATTGATTCATGTTCGATAAATTAGGTAGGTACTGTTAGATTTTCTGTAAAAAATCGCATACTAATACTAGTATGTATCAGGCTACTCAGAAAGTTTTGCGATAAAGATTTTTTATCTATGGAACACTGACTGGGTTTGACGTCAATTAAACTATGACTATCTATAACATAAAAACAAAACATTCCAAATTTCTCTCCATATTTTTCTAGGAGCCGAATCATAATATCATGTCTCATTAAAAATGGATATTCGACGGGAACATTTTTCCGTTATGATTTTGTATGATTTTAAATGTTCTTTAAAACTTGAACATTCTTTTAATATACTTCCCTACTTCAAATGGCGTTTGAAGACAAGTGTTCTAATGCGTTCTAAGACAACTGTCAATCGCGTTGGTACAATGAATTTAAGCTGGTTAACTAAGTTTGGCTGACGAAGAAAGGAGCCGTCGCCCTTTAACGGCTGCTACGGTAGAAAACGTGGTGACAGTGAAAATTTCGAACAGGCGAATTACATACGAGGAGATTCAGGAGAGATTGCAGATTGGATCGGCGGGTGCGTATATAATGTTGGTTGTTTGCTTGAAATGGGCATCTACGACCAGGGCCGTCTTAAGTCTATTCTGCGCCGGGGTGCGGGAGTGTATCCTAAGACAGTCAAACATCCTATTGTGTATCCTATGACAGTCAAATATCCTATTGTGTATCCTATGACAGTCAAATATCCTATTGTGTATCCTATGACAGTCAAATATCCTATTGTGTAATTGTTTACTATAGCGTTATATTTTTTCATTACCTTTAAAAGGTGAGCGCCCGGGGTGCACCGCACCCCTTGCACCCCCTGGTAAAGACGGCCCTGTCTACGACACAGGACTGGCACTAGGTGGCGTACAACCTCACCGAGGCTCAAAAACAAGTTCGTGTCGAATGGTGCCGTGATATGATAATAAAATTTGAAGCAAGGTCGTCTCAGCGCGTTTAAGATGCAGAAACTAAGCGTCAATTACAGACGAATGTACCAACAGTAGTGTTTGGCTGTTTCAAAGTGAGCCAACGCCTATCAAAGTCAAAAGAGCAAGAAGCGCTGGAAAATGTTTTATATTTGGAAAAAGATTTTTCACATTAATTGACTAGGTACTTGAACGAAGCATTATCGCAGAATGATACGTAGCTACGTGCCTGGCAAACGTTTTTACTGTAGTGAGTGTAGCGCTTAAATCAAGGGATTTTTTAGACAGTACCCCGGCTAAAATTTTAGGACATTCTCCTTAGAATCAGGGATGGCAGAATTCTAACAAAGTATTTTAAAACACTTGTTTTTAACAGTGTTTCTAACAAATGTATTAAAAACAAGTTTAAAATGGACTGTCAGGAAGTGTCAGAAATACTGTTTCCAACAAATAAAAACATGAAAAAGAAACATTTCAAACACCTGTGAGTTTTGTCTAAGGACAATAACTTTGCTTTGCAGTTCTCATATAATATTATAAGTACATAATGTGTATATAATGTGGGAGCAAGTGATATGTAGCTTTATTATGTAGTGTAGGGTAGGTATTATAAGTAAAGAGGGTACCTAATCTATCTGTCCTCGTATTATGAGCTCCTATTTCCAGGCAACTTCGGCTGACAGATCTTGTACCTTGATATTTCCAATACCCACGTAGCTAAATCTAACGTTAACTGGTTTCCTTTACGTTCATTGATTGGACTTTTAAAGAAGCCAATCAACATTAGGCTTAGCTATGTTCGTAATGAAAAATATCAAGGAACAAAATTTATCGGCATCGAAGCTGCCGGCTCTATAAAGGCTCTATTTTTATAATTAAAAATTAGATATATCTTTTAATAAACAATCAGGATTGGTATTTTTATTAAACATAGATAAAGATTATAAAAGACGAACGTATTTATTACTTATATAAATATTTAAACGGTGACAAGTTTTGCAGCTTTTTCGGTACCTAGTTGGTTCTAGACTAAGTCAGAGTGTATGAAGCCAATCGTTGAGAACAATTTTTCTATTCCTGCGCTCGAAGCCACAGCGGTAACAGCGCAGCTGTTTACCGAATTCTATAGTTGTGTTATTGATTTGTGCCCTTAGAGACTTCTAAGGTATTGACGTTTTTGATTACATGTTCTTCAAATAAGGTGTGGAATGGCGCTGTCATCGCCTTGCATTTAATTACATCTGGGATTGTTTCTTTATAGTAAGTTTCTATGTACTGCATTGCTTTGGGTCAAATATTAATTCGCTACAAAATGTGCTGGTGTCATTGCCATTTCATACCGTGAATCGAACTTTTGTAAGTCGCTTAGGGTATATTCATAACCGACATCAACAGTCTCAATCAGCATCGACTTTGATTGATTTATTGGGTATCTGGATGCGAAGTAAAAATTGAAATAAAACTTAATTTTATGAAAATAAGGTTCAATTCTACTGTCTATACTAATATAATAAAGTGAGTGCGAATTTGTGTGTATGTGGAGGGTAATCTCCGGAACCACTGCACCTATTTGAAAAATTCTCTCACCATTTGAAAGGTACATTATTCCAGATGGACATAGGCTATATATTATGTAACTAGCGACTACCTGCGACTTCGTCTGCGTATATATCTTTAAAATGAGTGTCTTGAAAATTCGCAAAATAACACAACCATCAACGTCGTCTGCCCTCATGCGTCTTCCCGCGTTCGGGTCGCGCACTCAGCGATGACCGAATTTTTCCCCCACCTCGCCCGCAGTGCGCCCGTCCGCCTTGCGCGCGCGCCGGTCCGCACCATTTTAGTAGCGCGCACTCACTTTCTCATCGTCGTAACTTTTAAAATATTTGTCCAAATTACGTAGTGTAAATGACAAAGTTTATCTACTTTAATTATCAGAAGTGATAAAAGTATTTATTTTGATAAGAATCAATTTGTTACTGCAAAAATATTTTTATTGTTGTATTTATATGGTTCACTATTTTGGCAATAATGGCTTAGAAGATAGAATATGCTGTCGCGAACTTTTTTGTAGAACCATTTAATAGAAACATTTCCATCATATATTATATTCGTGTAACTCTTACGGACTTACTTGACACTTATCGTTATATTTTGGCCAATTTACACAATATTTTTATAAATTATAGCCTATGTGTTATTCTGATGTATGAGCTATATTATTGTAAAGTTTCATTAAAATCCATTGAGTAGTTTTTTCGTGAAAGAGTAACAAATATCCATGCATCCATCCCCACAAACTTTCGCATTTATATAATAGGTATTAATTAATAATAAGATAATAAGATTTTGAAAAAAAAAAATAACAAACTGAAGCGAAGCGAGGGCGGGTCGCTAGTTGTTTTATAAACAGGTAAAGTAGGTATCCGTACTCGGTACTTTCAAAGACCAATCAATGGCACAATAGAGTATCGACCGACAGGTACCTACTTACGGCCACCATATATGTATTAGATTATATTGTAAGTAGGTAGTACTTGTTACCTACAAAAACTTTGCTTGTAACTAACGTGATTTCAAACATTTCTAACATGTTACAAACATATTTTTTTATTGAAATAAAAAACACCTATTTTAAACAAGAAATAATGTCAAACAAAAAAAATCTGTTTGTTTCGTTCGAAATAAAAAAAAACGGTTCACTTCCATTCCTGCTTAGAATCCTGACTTGGCAACCTTGTGATTTTTTTATTTCCCAAAATTAATTCCCAATTAAAAGGGAAGCAGTTTTCATCGCCGGAAGACGCGCTGGTTATATTCGAAAAAGGCTGTGAATGAAAGAGATAAGTAGTAGGTACCGGAGGAAAAGTGGCAAATATGTTTTCAAAATTGGTTCAGACGCATGAGATGCATTTCGAATTTTGTATAGATGCAAGTGGAGAGTACTTTGATAAAATGTAGGTACTTAATAAAAAAAATGGAAACCGTAGAACATTTTTCTTATTTCTTATTCGCAAAACTTTGTGAGTAGGTACCCCATGTATCATTATGTGCCCATATATATGTAGTTAGTAGGTATGTGTTTACTATTCTGTGTTCGGTTAAGCAAGAACTTTATTTTCTTATCCTCATGCATTTCTGTTTAACTAAAGGTTCACTGGCAGAGAACGCTACTAGGCATTAAGTTTAGCTTCTGTGCAGTGAAGTAATAGATATATAAGACTCCGTCGACTTTGTCACAATCTAAGAATTCGTCACTTTGTGTTAAAAATATTTCAGTTATTCAAAAATAGTTTTGTTGATCATGATTTGCTGCCCGTTTAGTATTTTTTGCTGCTCTTTTAAATACAATTCTTTTGGTCAATTTTTTCATATAGACAGAAAAATATACGTACTTACCTATTTGTACGGTTCAACCACTCAGCTTGATTCAGGAACGATGGCGCCGAGGAGGGGTGGAAAAGTAAATTCTCGAAGTGTGATTGAATTTACCAACTCAACTTCTTCGCTCTGTTGGCAAATTGCTAACATGTGTGTAATGTACGAGTAGGTATTACGGATATAAATGTAATTTATTTTTACTCCGATGGAAGTTGATGGAATGTACAGGAGAATCCCGTGAGAGAGATACTCGTAAATAAGGCTCCGTGCTGAATAGGCACAGGATCGGATTGTATTGCGGAAGTGCGCCGATCTCGATTCAATGCAAACTCGACCTAGCATTCAGAGCCCCCGGGCTCGATATCCGATTCAATCCATCTCAACCATTCATACGAGTAAAAAACTAAACTTTTTTGTGCTTCTGTTGTGACAAGAGAGCGCTGAGAACAGACGAGTTAACATGATTCCGTCGAAAATCTCATCCTGTTCTTTACAGTATTAGCGCCGTTGAACGCATTCGCATCCGGCCGTGCGAGCTGTAATCGTTTCTGTCCAAATATTGACCTTTTTTCTCTTCCGTTCTTACTATTCAATCCGCCGGAATGGCGTTTATTACCGGTACACTACGCGTAATCAATATTCAACATACACACCTTTATTATATTCTATGTTAAAGCTGAATCCGATCACGCAATTGAACGTAATGCTATTTGCGAGGCGCCTGTGATATATTTCTATTTCTATTGTTATTTACATATATCTAGATTTTAAAACATAATCAGCAATTTCTAAATGTAAGAAGTACAATGTTAGAAAAATTGTAAACGTCACCTTTTGCAACTGTTAAAAGCTGCGAACGTTAATTGGTTTAACAAGGAAAGCCGCTGAAACTAAATGAAATATCTTATTTTACATAACCCTTATAGTTCTATACTCGTACCATCGTACATACTTAAAGCTATTATATTTTTTTAACATGTTGGCCATGAAATTAAATAAGTATGTAGTTTTATGGCACATATAAATAATGGATTTCTATAGAAGTTTGGAACATTAAACAGAAAGCATTAAAATGGCGATTAGGGGTCCGAATGATTCATCGATTACGAGTATCGAGTATAACGACACCGACACATAAGTAATATACGACTTGGCCCACTCATAAAAATAGCCCCATAAAATGGGAACTGAGTATGGGCACAGATATTGTATCTACTCTTAGAAAAGAAAATACCTGCTAGTTTTGATTAAGTAATAAAACTAATAAATAATAAACAGTTTTACAGTGTAAGTAGGTACTCACTCAACAAAATACATTACCTACATAATAATAATAATATGTATCTGTAGCACATCTTCAATTTAGTAGGTACATTTGTATATTTATTTGCATTAAGTAAGTACTGAATATTAGGTAGGTACACATAATAAAATAGATACCTGATAGTTTCTACATTATACATAGAATACCACATAATTAGCCTGATATGCAAATTTTAAGTAGGGGCCTAATTGCTGAAATATTTGCATGCTTAAGGATTATGTAATATGTGCTTATGAGAAGGAAATGATCGATATCTTACTTATATATATGATATCGTACTCACTATTAGTAAATTGAGTGAATATTTAGTGTATAGGAAACTTAATTTATTAGATTAATTTGCATCTACTTACAATTATAATGGGAGCATTCTAGTGGGTGGGTTAATTAATAAAACATGGAATTTGTGCGTGGAGTTTCGAATAATTTGGAGCTGGATGCACTGCGATTGTAGTCGGTGCGTTGTCAAATGAAGCGGTCTACAATGCGATGATAATGGAATTTCTGGGAACAACCCCTGTGGGGTTTGCCGCGGTGTGGGCGGGTGTGGAGGGGAGCTGCCTGGGCCGCCCGGCGGACCATCCATCACGCAGCGGGGGTGCAATTACGCGAAGTAGATGTGCTGACACGCCGCCGCGCCGCCGACGCGCATATGCCTCGTCCATTCCCCAAATGCACTAATCCGAAACTGATTGACGATTTACATAAAATTATGCATAGTCCAGGCATTTGAAGTACCTATCTACTTAGCATACACTATAAATTCATTATAAGTAGTGTATATAAATTAAAACGACTGAGTAGGTATCTGCGGAACTATTTCAAATATCGTATACTTAGATAAGTATATTATAGATACATTAAAAAATATCGATACATTAATCTCGGATTCACTTTTCTGATCAGCACTTAGGCGCCGCCGCGCCAGCAAGTACAGGATTTAGAGAACATTAGTGCATATAGAAAAATAAAACCTCTTAAAACGCACTTAACTACTATACTACCTATACACGAGAACATTCCCAAATAAATACTACTGAAACATTAGCCATATAAAAATTAAAAAGTCGTACAGTCAGTCTACACGTACACGTATACCTTCTGAATTATTCGTTATAACTAAGTTATAGTTCGGCAATTGAATATTTAGTAGGTAAATTAGAAAGTAGTAAGGCGAAGCTAAACCCAATTGTACAATGTATTATACATAACTTAAGATAAAGATGATGTAATTTATTTCTTTAATCTTTGAATATCACTATAGAGCAGACTTAAAATGCGTGAGATTGGATAATGCTTAATACTGGGGTTAAAGTGCGCTTTGTAAGATATGTGAATCCATTGTATTGTTTTGTTTAAGGTGATTGACAACTCTCAAACATTCCATCCTCGCAAGTCGTGTCATGGTCTCCATTAGTTCCTATCGTTAATACATTTACCCGTTCTTATCTGTGTTATAAAAATCCTTTAATAGTTTCCATTTAGGCACAGGAAGCGGCATTCGGCAAGTGTCTTATGATCGTTGGTTTCTTAGGTTCGTTAATTCCCACAAAATCGACAAAAAGTTAAAGTTAATGTCCATTCGGCAGGCGAGAGCGGGTGTGAGGGCGTGTGGGGGGCGGGAGCGCCGGCAGTGCGGTAGCAGCCGCCGATTATCCGCCGATAAGACACAAAAACAACTTTTTGATTTATGAAGAAAGCTCCGAAGACGGCTACCGGGCGCCGCGGTCGCTCCACTCGCTGCATTTTAGTGACGTCAACATTACACACGCAAATCGGTTATTCCTAGTTATAATTCACTAAGTTTTACAAAAAATAGCTACTACATGAATGTTTTATTAATGTTTTCTAAGATGTATGTATACGAATATATTAGTAGCAATAAGTACTTCTTGGCATTTACAATTCGGAGTAAAGTTCAAAAGTTCGGATGTTGTTTAGTTAGGGTACATTACAATGTGAAAAAGTTCCAACTTTCTGTTAAATGTCAATTAAATTGTAGTTCTAAATCTCATATTACAAGAAAACTTCTAATCTAAGTTCTAAATACAAACTAAAATATCATTAACGATCTTAAGTATGTACTTACAATAAAATAAATTATAATGTCGACAGACCGCTCTTGGAAGACTCAATAAATATCTTTATTAAATAAGTCAGTAAGACCTCTATGATCTTGGAAGAACGTCTTTCCTTTAGCTGCGAACAGAGTCCATCGTATTGATCAGCTATATCACTCTTGTGTGTATACTACGAGTATTACAGTCTTAAAAATGGTATATTATTGTTGTACAGATGAGATCTTGACGGATGAAGTCTGTTAACAATTAATTGATCATAGTAATTTTCATTTTCACTTGAACTGAGAACCAAGCGGTATAGAAAATTACAAGTACAGATTTGGTTAATTAATTGATAATTAGATTAAAGGCTATACTAACCAGCTTTAATCTCAATCTATGTTTCTAAACAATCCAAACGCAACTTTTTCGAATAAATTAGGTACATGTGGACAGGTCTGGTGCGACAGCACTAGTGGCGAGTCGGCGTGTCCGTCGTTCCGGCCAGATTTTGAAACATTTATGTAAATGAGGCAAGCGGTCGGCCGCTCAAAGGGGCCGCCTCTGCCTCTTGCACCCAAGCCTTTTATTAGTACACTTTAATTTTATGTAAAATGGATTTTGATAAAAAATACTGCAAACTAATATTACAGCAACTAGTATTTATTGTAGTCTGTTTCTGAAGTACCTAATCGAATTAGGAAAGGTTTTTCATTTTCCTTATATTTACGGGTATGCACCCGGTTCTACCCGGTTCCGAAAAAAACCCGGTTTTACCCGGTTCTTTCTTAAGCTTAAAAGAAGCGTCTCACGAAATTATAATTTATTGTTAAAAGAATTTAACTACCTACCTAAGTGAATTTCAACCAGAATTATGCGCTTTGTCGCGTCTGAAGAGATTTAATCATGTACCTACCTACCAAGTAGACGTCTATGTACAGCAGCGTTTCACAGTTTAGGGAGGAGGAGAGGACGAAAAAAAAACAATAACTCAATGGCTTCTCTCAGCTGCCACCTCGCGATCTGTCAATCGTTATTTATTCTATAGTAGGTAGTTCTCCAATGGTCGACATTGAACGGTATTCTGCAATTATAATGGGTAAAACTTTGGATAAGCAAAGTCAAACAGAGGTAGGATACACAACATACAACCCAAGCCGTGGATAATGTATTGTTTTCTCTGGGAGTATAAAATTAAGGGTTGGGAGGGAAATTAAATCTTTTCAGACACGTATAGGTACTCGTAATTCTGGTTGAAATTCACTCGGGTAAGTTCTTTTAACCATAAATTGCACTTCGATGTTGCGTCTTCGAGATTTAACGATGTAGATGTTCAGCGCCTATTGCAGAATACGATACGTTAGCATGGAGTTGTGTAGGTAGGTAGGTACGTTACTATTTACAGGCTATAAACAGGGCCGTCTTAAGTCTATTCTGCGCCGGGGTGCGGGAGTGTATCCTAAGACAGTCAAACATCCTATTGTGTATCCTATGACAGTCAAATATCCTATTGTGTATCCTATGACAGTCAAATATCCTATTGTGTATCCTATGACAGTCAAATATCCTATTGTGTAATTGTTTACTATAGCGTTATATTTTTTCATTACCTTTAAAAGGTGAGCGCCCGGGGTGCACCGCACCCCTTGCACCCCCTGGTAAAGACGGCCCTGGCTATAAAGATTGGAAATTTGGACAATGCATATTAAATTTACAATTAGTACAATTAGTAGAAAATTTGTATACATTTTTCATTAACTAGGTAGGTTTAGTTGTAACTATCTAGAATATTTGAGCAATAAAGAAAATAGTTATATATTACATCGCAACATAGCCGGTAAGACATGTATTTTAAATAGGTAGGTAATGTTGCTAAAGCACGGCTTGTTATTATTAATTTAGCTTGGTCAAAGACTGTAATATAGTCTTTAACTTTGACAGTTATCTCCTAATGTCATTGATTTTGTTCTCTATTGTTGAGTGAAAATAAAAAAAAATAGCACACCAAAAATTTTCAGTAAATTGACAATTCTTCCTTGAAATTCTTGAATTGACATATTCCTTAAAATCAAATGTAAAACAATAAATCGATGTAATCGGATTATTTTTTATATAGTGTTAACGATACAGTATCACAATCCTTTCTTATACTACATAGGTCACACTGAAGATTTCCGGAACTGGCCACTTACCTATACAATATTTATAAAGTAATTACAATATTTGAAAATGGAACTCTTTGGTTGTAGAATAAAGTTTGTTTCATCTAACAGTCATTTGTTTTTTCATTGTGGCGTCATTTTAAAAATTGCGTATCTGCATTAGGTACAATGGATTTGCCTCGTAAAAATTTTCGCTGTATGATTTTCTACTAAGTGTTATTTTTATTTGACAGCTCAGCAGAGCCTCGCTCGGCTTTAAATTGCTTTTGGCGATGAAGTACCAAGCAAGACGACAATTTATAGCTGGTTTGCAGAATTCAAGCGCAGTCTTGTCAATCTCAGTGATTAATTTCATGAAGGTCACCCGTCCACCGCTGTTAACAACAAAAACATCGATGCTGTGCGCCATATGATCGAAACAGACAGGCGTGTGACCTACCAAGAGATTCGGGCATTCTTAAGCATAGGCATTTGTCAGGAGTCAGATACAATCAACCTTACACAAACATTTGGCTGTGCGAAAACTGTGTTCGCTTGTGTGGATCCTACACAATTTAACTGAGGCTCAAAAAACATTACAAAGCCATTGCATTACATTGGTGCAATGCCATGCTTACCATATTCAACGAAGGGGCGTCAAATTTGGTGTGGGACATAGTAACAGGTTTCGAAACATGGATTTGTAGCTACGACCCCGTAACAAAGCAGCAATCGACCATTTGGGTCTTTCAAAACTTCATTCAATTTCAAATTTTCCAAACCCCACCAAAGTGGCGCGTGTACAAAGTGCCTCGAAGCAGATGATCGCTTCTTAGAAAAATTGCACACGTGGCTACTGTTGTTTTGGAGAATCGTCGTACCGTGAATGCTGATTGCTACACGGTCATTTGCCTGCCGGAAGTTATTGACGAACTTCGTAAAAACAACCGTAAACGCCGCGTAATCTTGCACCAGCTCTCACACGGCCAAACAGACAAACGACTTTATGAAGGCGAAAAACGCAGAAGTTATGAGCCATTCTCCATACAGTCCTGACTTGGCACCTTGTGACTTATTCTTGTTTCCAAAAATTAAGAACCAATTACGCGATCACGATTTTCATCGCCAGAAGAGGCTGTCGAAGAGTATGAAAAACATGTTTCCGAGGTCACACTGGAGGAGTGTAATAAATGTGATGGAAATCGGTTTATTCGTATGAAAAAGTGTATTGACGCTCACGGAGAATATTTTGAGAAACAATAAATTGATATTTGGCCATTCATTGTAATTTTTTATGGGGATCGTATAATGAGATCGTTCGGAAATAATATTCATGTAGATTTATTTATTTTATGTTTAACGAAACACCATATTTTTTAAATAATTTATCGTTTTTAATTTTAATGGTTGTTGACCTAAATCTACATCTGAGTCACTACTGTCTTCATCTTCACTTGCATTGGTGTCTGTCACTGATATTATAAATTCTGAGTCCATCATATTGTTGATGCGTATATCGCACTCCCATTCATCCATTATATTTTTTTTGGTCTTATCAACCACTGTTTGCCAGTCGTCTGGAGTCACATGAACACATGCATCTTCTAAAAGTTTTAGCATTTTTGTTGCCTTAAATGGAGGTGCAGTGTTCTTTCTTATTGCAGCACGTGTAAAAGTAAAAAGTTAAAATTTTGTGTATGAAAGAACTCTTACTTACTAATTTGTAAATACTAGAATATTTAGCACTATTTTTGTAGGACCGTATATAATTGAAAGTTAAATATATAACAAATTAGTATAAAAAATATGAATACCTTTAATTTGCCAAATCAGTTCAATCGCATTGTAATGGCACTATATAAGGCGGCAGCCGGTAGCACTTGGTGAGCATTTTGTTTCGCCATTTCGTCAATGGCATAAATAGGAATTCTTGATTTGTGTATGGACACAAGATATAGGTATTGTCACGTAAAAAGAGCGCTGGATGTCTGTGGAAAGGATGGAAAGGCGCAACTGTACCGATGCGCGGACTCATCCCTTCCACAGATGTCCAGCGCTCTTTTTACATGACGATACTATAAAGCAACTCATTTTTTAAAATCAAAAACATTTTTAATTTTTAATTTAAATTCATTTATAAATTAATGTTTTTTTCGGATTCGGTTCGCTATCGCTAACGCTGAAGGTCGACCAGAACGAGGCAAGTCTTCAACCACTTCTCAGACTTCTTTTAATGCTTTGTACAACTCATATGCTACTGTTTTTGTTAAAGTCGACTCACCGTAGGCCCTCTCTAACATTTTCAATGTTAATCACAAGAAATATTGTTGGTAATACAAAATTTGAGGCAAATTCTTTATTCGATATTTTTAAAATGTAAAATGTATGCATAATTTGCAAAATTTGCAAAAGTGTGCATTGTAAAAGTGTAGGTACCTATACACTCGAAGTCGTCTAGCAAATATGAAAATTTTCAAACAACCATTTGCCAGATCGCGCCAAAATTTTACATGAAAATTAGGTACAATTGTGCCAACCAGCAATATATTTTTACGCAGACATTTTACGAGGGAGTTCTTTTTTCAAAATTCCCGATACTTGCTTGACAGTATATAATATCACATTTTTTATTTGCTCTCGTCGGTGGTCTGTTTAACTGGACAGAGTGATAAAGGGCGTTATCCATTATAATGGTTATAGGTTCTTTTAAGCTTCCTAAAAGCCCCATAAACCACACTTTGTACTTTAAAAGTCAATTTCTTCATGATATTCTGAAGTTTTCTATGATTTAAATGATAATAGACCATTTGGCACAAAACCCTTTATAGTACCGGCATGACATATAATAAGCCACTCTCCTTTTCCTTGGGGAACTTTGGTTAAAACGTGAGCCGTATCATCTGTCCATATTTTTTGTATAGAATGATTTGCATTAAGCCATGTTTCATCTAAAAAGACGACCTTATTCCAATCTTGGATATCTTTCACCTTTCTGAAAAAATTGCATCGTGCAAAATCTACCTATATCAGTTCCTTCCATAATTATTTTTATTTCGTAGACTTTTTTATAAGAAACTCCAATTTGTTTCGCGTTCGCCGTTCGCCATAATGACTTATTGCTTCCATTAAAAAAATCTGCCTTTTTTAATAAAAATGATTAGGTTTGTTAGAGTAGGCAACTCAATGCGCAATGCGTATATAATAATCATAAGTAAATATGATTTATAAATATATTTGCCATTGCCCTAAAATCATCTATCCCGGTTACAATTTCCTTCCTCTTTCGTTTATTGTTAGGGGTAGATAACTTATTCTCCTCCATAGAGTGGTTTCCATATTTTTCTGATGTTGTTCGTGTAACCGTGTCACGTCTAATGTCCAAGCTTCCTCAACTCGTTCGCAAACTCGTGATAGGAGAGTGCACTTTGCAATCCAACAGCCACTGGGCGCGCTCGACTGGCCACGTTACCCCTCTGTTACAGAAGACTACCTTGAAATGTACTGCATTTCCCACTTTATCTTATTTCTTAATGTATGTACGTGTTTCGGTTGTGAGTGAGATTTGCTAGAGCCCATTCCCATCCTATTCCTCCCGATTTTCCCAACCCTTTCTCCAAATACATTCGTATAGCTCTAAAGGTAGGCAGCGCATTCAGGGGCGTGCCAACGTTTGTCATTTTGGACCGATGTTGGCATGTATCGCGGATGTCTATGGGCGACAGTATCCACTTACCATCAGGTGGACTGTATGCTCGTCTGCTGCCTTCGTACATAAAAAAAAGTATTGGTCCACCATTTTCTGCTTCCTTTCGAAGTAGTCACATAAGTGAATCACAAGCTCACGGAGCTTGACTCTTCAGAACAGACTTTGGACATTTTCACAACACAACAATAAATAAGAAAATAACCATCGAATCGTACAAAGACAGAGAGCAAGGCATTCGCACTCGTATTGAATAAAATGGCGGGTGTTACCGACATTTATATCGTGCATGTCTTTATTAAAGAGTTTTGACCTGGATACCTATTCTTTGCTCACGACTGATTTTAAGTATCGTCATGAGGTCATGACAGAAGATTTTGACACACGACCCCAGTTTCCAAATTTCCAATACCGCCTATTTGATAGGTACTTCTTGCTTTGACGCCCACTTCCTAATTTACAGTGAGCTTCTAAATACGTACATCAATGCTAATTTAGTAATTTAGGTGCAACGTTTCGAAAATACGAATCAGTTATTTGGATAGATAATAGCTTCGTTCGCGGTAAGGATTCAGAACTGATTCGGAACTATACGCATGCGCAGTTCAAATAATGCCGTTCGCGGAACACACAGTTCAGAATTTCTAGTTACAGTTCTGCGTTCGCGGAACCGTCGAACTGGGTTCAGGATCGGTTCAGAATTAGTTCTATCAGTTCTATAACTTTGGCAAGAATCCGTAGTTCCAGACATGCGCAATTTTTACCTAACGACATTTGACATACATGCTGCGGCTATATTCAGTTGGTTAGAAACTAATAAACTGGTTAAATAGTTAAATAAAATATAAATTGTATTAATTTATTAAGGGTTAAATAAAATATGGTTAGTTTTGTTTGTTGTTTATATAAATAAGTTTATATAATACTCTAATAAGAGTAATTTGTTTTGGTGGGTCCACTTAAATACTTGCCAACTTAGGGGTTTTCCCCCCAAATTTAGGGGGTAAATAAGTGGGATGGGTTTTTTTAGGGGTTTTATATTTTATGGGTATTTTTAGGGATTTTTTGACTCTTCATATATTTTTTTGAATATACATTTTTCATTTATTATGTGAAAGTATAGGCCCTGGGACAATCCAAACTATAATAGCTAATCATATTTATTTGTTGACCTAGCGACTTAACGACATCTAGTACAAATATATTACAACTACTCTGTGGTGACTGGTGGTTATTGTGCCTATGCTTACTGGAAATACATATGTGCGTTGATTATTGTTTACTTGTTTAATTCGATTTTGTTGTTGTACTGCTGTGCCGACAAGCAATTTGTTAATGATGCCTAAAGAAACTAAAAATAAAAAAATGTACAGTCAGAAGTACACGTAGATTTGGGAAACAGATCCAGATTTAAAAGGTAAAGAAATTTCATTGCATTTTTGTAATTTATATTTTTTCTTTTATTATATATTTTTTTAGAGGTATTTCTATGTAATTGGGGCGATTTTGGGGGTTTTTGACTTAAGCTTTAGGGATAAATATTTTTGAGAGTTGGTAACACTGCTGATGACAGTAGATCGTACGCAGTTTGGTTCCGAAATCGTTCGCGGAAATAAAAATCACGAATCGGTCTATAACCGAGCATGCGCTCTACTACGATTCCAAATTAGTTCAGTACTAGTTCCGAATTAGTTCTGAATCCTTACCGCGAACAAAGCTAATAGCAACAAAGCGACTTCCTATACTTTCTAGGAGTTACCTAGAAAATATATACTTTACTATATACTACATTAGTATATATACTATATTGCCTATATATGAAAGTATGTACTCTATTAGTTATATTACCTAAATGTTCGTATTTATAAAGTCAGCTATTAGCGAGGATGATTCAATGTGGCATAGTCGGGAGAGACGTCAGGTTGTCGCCACCCCCTGGGGATCGAATCAATCACTACACTACTCACGACAATTACACTTTGGTATGTAGCTGTTAGGTAGATAGAGGGCGGAGGTTACGTCGAAAACATGCCCACCCTAATCACTTCCGGCTATTTGCTCTGAGGAGAGCTTTCGACCATTTATAGAAAGCTATTAGCGTCGGTGAGGCAAATATCTAACAAAATGTTATGTTTGAGGTTTACAAGTTACCTAGGTACAATCATCAAACTCTATATTATTTATTCTAACAATATTACATACATACTGGTCGAATTGGGAACTTGTTTAAAAAATTGTGAATGGAACTGTGTAAGTACCTACGTAAATTAAAATATTAAAAATGCAAGGAGATGAATGTCAAGGATACCTTGTTACAATAGTATTGTATTATTTATTGTAATATTTTTGTATTGGAAACCGATTGCCAAATCAGCTTTAATGTATTAATGTACAATATTCCTACGATGCCATTTGTTATTGCGACGATGCCAACTATCGAATCGAACTAGCCAACTATTCCGGGTTAAACACGCTATACACCAGTGAGAATCGCAATAAAGTCGGTACATCCCGAGATTAGCACGAACAAACAGAGGTCCTTTTCAAACAGAGATATAGAGCGTTGTTACAGATTTTAAGTATTACCTACGCATCTCCTTGAACTTAAAAATATCTCAAACACTTTTTTTACATTTCACAAGACTTATACCCAACGACCTACATTCAATGAGAAAGCATTTTTTGGGCGTATGATCTTTATATCCTCAGATTTTCTTTTATTCTGAGATTATATCAATATATTAATGATCATAAACGGAGTCAACATGATGTCAACAACCAAGAGCGCGTCTAGCACACAAATAAAGCTTTATGTTTAACAACCTATAGTTATGTGAAGTGATTTTTTTTCAATATCTTTCAAAACGCCACCTTGTGTTGTTAAACACTAAAAACTATTCCCAAAAACAGAAAATGGAAGGCAGATTCGTTTCGTAAGTATTGATATGTTACTATTTTTAATATATATTTCGTTTTTAATATTTACTGATTAATTGAAACACAAGACCTCAACCAAAACCAGTTAGTGATAGGTACATTGAGTAAATGAATACATCTAAACAAATATCTGATTGATGATTTACTTATGTAATTTACCCGATTCCGCCGAAGTGGAATGTTTGGGCGGATCTATTGTATGTTTGTAGGTATGCCTTTGTATTCGTATATGTAAAAAAATTCTACTCTTGAGCTCTCACGGCTGGACCCCTATTTAGACAACTAAGGTGTTGTTGGATTTGTCTTTGTTTCAATAGATATTGAAAGATTTGTTTTGTCATCATGTTTCATAATGGACACAAGTGGCGTTTGGGAAGCAACAAACAAATAAGTGTAATTAATATGTACTGGAAAAAGGTATGGCGTTTTGCAATCCTTTGTTCTTAAAGGATTCTTCCTTTGTTTTTTTTTGTTTGTTGCTAAATGATTATTTATTTAGACATCCTAACTTTTGTAACTTTAAATAATTTGTGATTTTGAATTCTGTATTTAATTTTGTATGAAACTTTATACTGAAAAATGTTTCGGAAATATTTTTGTGTAAAGGTGTCCCTTTACAATAAAAAACTTACTTTTTTTACATAGGTGTTCTTGTTTTTTTTATTATTATAATCACGTTTAGACTTTAATGGCATATCTACTATAGACGTACCGTGTCACGACCGGTGACTTGAAAGGCCACTAGGGCCACAAGATTTTAGCCATTCCGAAAAAAAAACCGTACCGTTTAACTTAGTCCGCTCTTGAGGTATCGGCGCGGTGCGGGAGGGATGTCAGTTTCACACCGCGTCCCTGCACTCTGCAGTAGTTTGCAGTAGGGCACCGCTTTCTCTGCCGCCGATATATATTATTTGTACCGACCGCTTTGTGTAAAACGTACATGAGACATCGTATCACAAGATGAGTTCCCCGCTTCGGACTCAAACAAAACAAGTCGTCTATAATGTGTACAACTTTTTTAAATCAAGAAAATTAGATTCGACTTCAGATGAACATCGTGATGATATTAACTTACACAAAACCGTCGCAAAAGCAATGGGACTATCACAAAAATGTGTACAACGCATAATGAATGCCGAAAAAAGTACCTATAGAAAATAAACCAATCAAATTTTCTACGCAAAAAAGAAGAAACAGACGAGAAAAAAGAAGGTACCTAATATTGGACAGCTTTACTGAAAGTGTTGTAAGAAGAAAGGTAACCGTGTTCTATACAGCAAAAAAGGAGTTTCCAACAATCCATAAATTGAGAAAATATTTGAAGGAAGACGGGGTTTTGGACTGTGGATATGAATATATGCGTCAGTTATTGCATAGATTAGGTTTCCAATTCAGAAAAACTATCAAAAAGATAGTTTAATGTGCGGTCAGGGGACTCCCGTCAGGAACTAAGATCCTCACGCATTTTTTTTTAAACTCCGAATGTAATTCGAAATAAAATCTGTACCTATAGTTCATGTATTTTTTTTTATTTTGTATCATATTTTCAATGGAAATAGTTTAAAATAAGGAATTGAATCAAAATTTAGGTTATACAACCAGCCACGCACTAGTCTGCACGTCTGTTATTCTGCTTGAGTCTCGCTCTCGATACTCGCACGCACAAACACAGAGAGAAAGAGAAAGGCGTATGGAAGGGGTAAAAATCTTACGTGACGTTACATTTTCTCTCGAATCACACCTACTGCAAGTCGCGTAAAGGAACTTCGTTCCAAAAATAGTAGATCGACCCAATATTGTCCAATGGAGATGTAAATATCCCCAAGCTATAAGAAAATGCAGA
The DNA here is from genome assembly GCA_914767545.1 of Sesia apiformis. Lineage (NCBI taxonomy): Eukaryota > Metazoa > Arthropoda > Insecta > Lepidoptera > Sesiidae > Sesia > Sesia apiformis. Next base: position 12,940,786 of record OU611948.1, on the reverse strand, counting down.
TTGGAAAACAACAATATTTTATCTAGACGAAACCTACGTCAATGCCTCACACAATATGTCTATGTTATCTATCACCATGGTGCACTAAATTCTAAGTTCTATTGGTAAAGGTAACAGACTGATTATCATACATTTTTCATCTATATAATTAAAGCTAAAATACCATAACCTGTGAATATCTAAAACAATAAAAATAAGTAAAGAAACCGTAAACATTTTTATGGTTATTATATTAAATTAAATGTCTAGGTAGGTACTCCGAAATGTATATCCTGAGAAATATCTCAATCATAATTATTCCGATTGTACTCGTAGCGCGACGATTCTGTCCGTCATCCACCACCTCTCCCGCACCGCGCCGCTACTTCAGGAGCGGACTGAGTTAAACAGTACGTCTATAAGTGTGGGTGATTTGTCCTAATGCATGTAACAACACTATAAATCACTCGTAATAAATATGTTTGACGGGACTCTGGGCACTCCAACTAAAGCCGGAACAGGAACGGAACAGGAACCACGAGCAGGAAGAATTTCGGTCATTGACATGAGATCAGCCAAGACTGGACGGAAAAGAGATTTGTATGAAATCATCGATCACCGACGACTTTACTAGACCCCTCATATTATTGAACCTTAATATGAGAGGGTCTAGTAAAGTAGTCGGTTTGATTTGATAACTTTGGAAGGGGATGCACGTGTTATAGTTTACATTTTGTATGTGCTATAGTTTGAACGCTGTATTGATATTATTGCAATTAGCAAAGATATAGATATAGGTCTATGCAGGAAACAAACCAATAAAAAGGTTTCATTCAAAGGTGATTCAAAAAGACAAAACTCTTAGAGGACTAAGATCACGGAATAATATATTCTTTGTTCTGTTACTAAGATCCTATTTTTTTTAAATCCGACAAGGCTATTTAGGAGAACAAATTAACGACGACATTTTATATTGTAAATCGGATCTCAATGCGTAAAATTAAAGGCTTTACCTTTTACCTTTTATTTCTACTCGACATGAAGTGACGTGACGAGAAGCGATTGAAATTAAGAAATATAAAAATTTTAATCCGGAAGAGTTGCTATTTGATTTACCATCGAATACGTCCGCGGACATTGTTAGCGTAGTGCAGGGTTGATAAAAATCATGATTTTTTATTTTAATCAGATTTTTCTAAATATAATATAAAAAGTTGATTTTTATTTTTTACATAGGCAACATTTCTGCTTTAAAAGGGGTAAATTAAGCTAGGCGGCTGGTAACACTGAGTCGTGTCGCGTCAATAAAATTATTGATACTGTCACCGAATAAAATCTGTGTATTTTTTTGGTTGTTTAAACAAATGTAATACTATTTGATTAAATACAAATAAAAACTGTTTTGTATGTGACAATGTCTACAGGACGAAAGAAAGAAGAGATTTAGATCATGTTGATTAACGTAAAATAAAGAATTATTTTATTTTTAATTCATATTTGTATCATTTTCTATTGTAATCCAGTGAATCTTGCCTCCTCCTTGATTTTGATTAAAATAAAAAAGTAATGATTTTTCGTAGCCTTTCCGAATGTGAAGATCAAATGTGGGTAATTGATAAAACTGCTCGCAGTTTGCATTCTGGACTACCCGCCTCTTCAGTCATCTCATGAACACATCGGGTGTAACCCGTGCAGAAACGTCGAATAGAAATAAAAGGTAAACAAAAGCCTTTAATTTTTTCGCGTTCAGACTAGATTTACGAGTACAATATAAAATGTGTACGAAAAGAAAGTTACATTAACTAAAAGTTAATTAAAAGGTTATTTTTTTTATGGAAATAATGCTACTAGCATACAGTCCACCTGGGGGTAAGTGGAAACTGTCGCCTATGGACATACGCGATATATGCCAATATCAGTCCAGAATGCTAACGTCCAAGTTAGCATGTAATTCTAGCTGGATTTCGATTCTATAAAAGATCAGTAGAATAATCGGATAGTTGCTTAAACGCCTAAATGAGTGTTGAGTACTCATTTTGTACATCCCATCTTGTAGTACTATGGAAAAAATTTAAAGACTACATGGTAGGGTGAATGTCATAATATTTATAAAAATAAATCTGTCACATGTCTTCTGTCAATACATGTAATTCTTTACAAGTTGAATAAAACTAGACGTCGTTTCATACGAGTTCCTCAACATGGTCGCATTAGTTTTTGGCCACGGCTTATAAGATCCTTGTCGCACTGTACACTTGACCTTAGAATATCGAACAAGTTTTCCGCTGCGAACACTGCTTGGTGAAACACGTGTTAGTGGGATAGTCTCAAATTTTAAAGTTTTCGTTAAATTAATAACCTAGTTTAAATTGATTATATTATTTTTAGTTATACCTAGTGGTGGTGGGTGTTAAATAGATACAATATCTATTGTCTAGTAAGTGATTACTGTTTTTAATTATGCCTCCGGATCCTAAACCTCCCGATCCCCCTGATCCCCCTGATCCGACAGGAATAGATGATTCAAACATGGAGCTTTCTGTGTCTGTGGGAGAGGCCTCACAGGAAGCCAACACATCGAATATTGCATGCGTAGACAGCAGTATTCCTAAGAGAAAACGCCCCTTATATCAATCTGAGGGTACTTCAAATAAAAGATCTGTCCCTGAAGCATCTATTCCGCTGGTGTACATACATGCCAGTCTGAATGAAGGGCATAGAATTTATGAAAAAGATGACAAAGGCCCTTATATTGTCCATGTCTCTCTTAAGGAGGAGGATCCTTCGTCAGGAACGGTACTGCGACCAATTAAGTTTGGCCGGTTCCTAATGACCAACAAATTTCAATGCATAGTAAAAGATGGAGTAAAGAGAGTAGGGCGCAACAGGATCTCCGTAGAATTTTCCACTGCTGAAGCTGCAAATAAATTCATAGATAGTCCCATCTTAAACATATGCAAATATTCTGTTAAAATACCCACTTTCAACGTCACAAGAATGGGCCTCGTCAGGGGAGTTGATACTGACCTGACAATGGAGGAGTTCGCAGAGTCTGTGACACTCCTTATTGGTTGTGGCATCATCCTCAAAGCGCGTAGGATCAACAGGAAGAGAATTGTAGAAGGAATTGCCAACTGGATCCCTACACAATCTGTCGCTGTAACATTCAGAGGTCAATCTTTGCCGAAGCACATATATTCGTACTACACTTCTCTTCCTGTAGAAGCATATCAGTACCCCACCATACAGTGTCTAGATTGTTGCAGATTTGGGCATGTAAAGGCACAATGCCGTTCAAAGCCCCGATGCTTTAGATGCACACAACCCCATACCGGGGATTCATGTAGGACAGAAGCAACGTCTGCTAACTGTTTGTACTGTGCGGGGAATCACTTTGCCACTAGCAAGGATTGCCCCGAACAGACCAGACAGAAAAATATCAAAGTGGTCATGACTCAGGAGAGTATCTCATACTTTGAAGCTGAATCGCGCTTCCCTCGTGTTTCCAGATCCTTTGCAGAAGTATCCAGAGCAATATTTCCCACAACATCCTCCGCTCATGGTAATCAACCAGCCCCAGCTCCTTCCTCTTCACCTCTCATCTCCTATAGGAAAACTGTTTCTGTTCCTCGTCGTCTTAGGGCTCCTAGTCAATCAGGCTATGACAAACGGGCCCATCAATCCATTATTGGAGATACTCCAGCTCCTCCCGCTGATGGATGTGCTCTAATCCATAATCTTCAGTCTCAATCCTCAATCACTCCTAACGACAACCTTATTGACCTCTTATTAGCAGCTATCATTAACATCATCAGCAAATATGATGATAGCCTACCGTCCAACGTTGCCAATAAACTCAACCAAATCTTCTCTATCGTCCGCAATGGCTCCACTGACAATAGTTCAATGGAACATAAAGAGCCTTAGACATAAGAAACATGAATTATGTAACTTAATAAACAAATATCATCCCGGCGTCATTGCCATCTCGGAGACATGGTTTGTGCCCGGTTCCCGTTTTCGGGTACCTGGATTCGCATGTCTCCGTGATGACAGGGATGACGGGTATGCGGGTAGCGCCTTACTTGTAAGACGCTGCCTCACCTATTCTTCAATCCCCTTACCACCGCACGGGCAGAGATTTAACGCTGTGGCAGTTAGTGTAGCAGACGTTTCTTTCCTGTCTGTGTATATTCCACACCCCGATCCCTCCCTTATCCCTGACCTACTTTTGGTTATTTCCTCACTCCCCCCTCCTGTTATCATACTTGGTGATTTTAACGGTCACCATATCTCTTGGGGATGCCATCATAGTGATGCATTCGGCTTTGCCCTTGTAGAGATGTTTGATGAAATAGAATTGTGTATTCTTAATGATGGCTCCCCTACCCGCAGGGTTTCCCCCTCTCAGAACACAAGAACGGCGGTAGACCTCTCAGTTTGCTCGGCGTCTCTCTCTTCTACCCTCTATTGGAGAACTCTCCCCTCTACTCATGGGAGTGATCATTTCCCTATACTTATTTCATACTCACTTAGCTCATCTATCACTATTGACCCATCCCCTTTATTGAAATATAGATTGTCCAAAGCAGATTGGCCCAAGTTTTCCTCTTCAGTAGAAGAGAAAATAATCTCAATCCCTCCTTGCAACAAGGACAATCTCTTTCGTAATCATTCCCAATTAGTTGATATCCTTCATACTGCAGGGGAAACCTGCATCCCCCTCAAGAAACCGCTTTGTCACAGAGTTTCGCCTCCTTGGTGGGACAAGGAATGTACCAATTTAGTAAAGCTGCGTAAAGATGCTGAATCACACTCAAATATGTCAAATATACAACTCAAATATGTCCTTGGAGAATTTCAACAAATACCAACAGGCAGCCGCTCGGTTGCGAAGGATTTTCTCCAAGAAGAAAAAACGGGGCTGGATTTAATTCTGCGAAAGGCTTTCACCTAAAACCCCTTCTTCTCTTGTCTGGAAAAATATTAGAAGGTACAGAGGCTCTGTGAATTCTTGTGACCATCTAAATTCATCTAACGACCCTTCTAATTGGCTGCATGTATTCTCCGATAGATTGGCTCCCGCCTTTGTTCCATATCATGACTCTCTTCCTTCTCCCCCCTACCCTCTTTCCCCTTCTGAACCCATGGATAGGGACTTTACTTTTGATGAGCTCCGTTGTGCTCTGGATGGCCTGGTTGACTCGAGTCCTGGTATAGATGGCATCCCATACTCCTTTCTAACCAGGTCCAGTGATAGAACGAAACAGTTTTACCTAGAAATCATTAATGGCTTCTATGGTCTTGGCATTGTTCCAGACTCCTGGCACAATCAAATTATTATTCCCCTTCTCAAGCCTGGTAAGGACCCCTCAGATCCTGGCGCTCACAGACCTATTGCACTATCATCCGCTCTCTCTAAAATAATGGAGCATTTGGTTAAGAACAGGCTTGAATGGCTAGTGGAGCAAAGAGGTATTCTGGCAAAATCCCAATTTGGCTTTCGGAAAGGATTTAGCTCAATGGACAGTCTTAGTAACATTTCCTCGCAAATCCGTTTGGCTTTTAAAAATAAAGAATTTGTTGTAGGCGTGTTCTTAGATATTGCCTCGGCATATGATAATGTTCTTCTTCCGGTACTCAGGCACAAGATGCAACAGCTGAGTCTGCCTGTGAGGATGACCCGTTTCATACACAACCTTCTAGCGAACAGGTCTATTACCATTAAATGCCAGGGCTCTTTTCTTCCCTCCAGACTTGTCTGGAATGGCCTCCCTCAAGGATCTGTATTGAGTCCCCTTCTTTACAACCTTTACACTTATGACCTTGAACAGTCTGTAAATTCCTTTTGTCAAGTTCTTCAATATGCAGATGACCTCACTCTATATGTTTCTTCTAAGTCCACTGACAATGCTTCTGTCCGCCTGAATTCTGCTTTAAATTACCTAAGTCAATGGTTATCTAATCATGGGCTCTCTTTGTCAATCCCGAAGTGTGTTGCTGTAGTCTTCACTAAAAAGCGTAATATTCCTTATGTCGATCTAAGAGTTAATAATGAAGCTATCCCAGTCCAAGACAAAGTAAAATTTTTGGGCGTTATTCTGGACAGCAGACTAACTGGAATAGCACACCTTAATTACATAGTACAAAAGGCTGAAAAAGGCGTTAATGTTCTGCGATCATTAGCTGGAGTCTGGTGGGAGTCACACCCATACACTCAGAAACTAATCTACAATGCTATTGTACGAAGCCCTTTTGACTATGGCTGCTTTCTTTTGGAACCTTGTAACAAAGCCGCTTTATCTAAAATTAGTAAAATTCAGTCAAAGTGTCTCCGTATAATCACCGGTGCTATGAGATCTTCCCCCGTAAATGCTTTCCAATTAGAATGCGCTGACCCACCATTGCATTTGCGAAGACAGTTCTTATGCGATAGGTTCTTCTGCAAAGTTATTCAATTGTCTTCTCACCCCCTCCTTCCTATCCTTCAATGTATGTATGACTCTTTCAATGCTCAGGGTATGCCTTCGTTGGAGTACTTGCCTTGTGTCTTGAGGAGTTATATTAAGGTTATTCACTCTTCTTTCCCCCTGGCACAATATAACCAAAATCCACTATTTTCTACAAAATATGATGCTTTAGTTTTTCATCCACAAATAAATACTTTTTTCGGTGTATCCAAGCACTCTAAAACTGCTAACCAGGAGTTTATTGAAATTTTGTCTAGAGATTGGAATGGATGGCTAACCATGTATACTGACGCTTCTAAACTAACAGCGGATAGCAATGTAGGGTGTGCGGTGTGGTTGCCTAGATATAGTATTATACTAAACTTCAAATGCCCCCCTCAAACATCAGTCTTTACCGGAGAAGCGGTGGCCATATTGGAAGCCCTTCGTTATACTGAATCTCACGGTTTAAACAAGACTATAATTTTTTCAGACTCCCTTAGCTGTCTACATTCTGTTATGTCTGTCCCTTTCCATTCTAAATCTATATCACCTGTCATACTCCAAATCAGAGAGGCTCTTTTCGCCTGCAGCAGCCTGGGCATTGAGGTGGTCCTTGCATGGATCCCCGGGCATGCGGGTATTCTCGGTAATGAATCAGCCGATGCATGTGCCAGAGATGCAATCCAATCTGGTACATTATCACATTACAAAAACCTCCCCTGTGATCTAGCTTCCCTGGCGGCGCCTGAGCTTGTGGTCTTGTGGAATAGATCGTGGCAATTATCGAAAAGGCTTAAGGGTAAATATTATGGGGAAGTCCAACCGAATATTCCTTGCAAACCATGGTTCTTTCGCTGTCGTGATGCGTGCAAATCGGTCACTTCTACTATCTGCCGTCTCAGATTGGGTCATGCGTGTACACCGGTTCACTTAGCTAAAATAAGAGTGAGAGATAACTCTCTTTGTGAGTGTGGAATAGATGAAGGAACCCCTGATCATATCTTCTTTGTGTGCCCTAAACTACAATATTCCCTTTATGATGTCCTTCCTCCCAATATCCCGCGTCCTACTAATCTCAAATGCCTCCTATCCCTTGTATATACACCTTTTGTAAATATCTTATGTAAATTTATAAACAATAACAATATTAAATTATAAGCATAGATAAGTATATTTAAACATATTCAATTATATTTATAACCATATATATTTAATATTATAAACTACTAACTTTACTAACTCTTATCGTTATATTCCCCTCTGTTTTTGATTGCTACTACAACTCGTTTACAAAATTATCTATAAGCCGAAACCAGCGCACCCCACCGTGTTTCTATCAATCACATGGTCGTGGCGGAATTATTTGTGGCTGTCACAATAGAAGCCAGTTAGGTGAAAGTTGAATTGAATTGAATAAAACTAATTTCCTTATATTTGCGTATTATTATGTCAGTGTCTAAATTTAATTATGGTTTAATCTATATATATTCTATGTAACAAATTGTAATGTACATCTTGTAATTACCTTGCCTTGTAATAACAAATTTCTCTATTAATGTAATAACAACCCTTTCTTTTTATCAGCTCAGGCTCTGTCACAGTTGCTTGCTTTAATCTCATCAATTTCTGGCAGTAGAGGTCAGAATCAGTTATTTCCCCAGGGGGTAAAAGCTCATAATGAACGATACCTTTCCAATTCTACCATACATACAAACAGTGGCAAAAAGCCGGGTTTTGCTACTGTTCGTGGAGACTGTCTGTGCTTTGACCAAGATCTTTTTCGCACGTTCTTGTCGTAAGTGATCCACTTCTCGTCACCCGTGAGCAATCGTTTCAAAGATGGTTCGTTTTAATAGAGAATCGCAAATGGAAACACGGTTAATGAGGTTTCTTTTCGTAAGATAATGTGGCACCCAAATATCTAGCTTTTTCTGGTACCCAGACTTTTATAACTTAAAGCTGTTTTGTGATCAATACCTAGTTCCTCAGCAATGTTCTATCTACTGATGTGTCGATCTTCCTCCATTTTTTCACAGATGGCTTTGACTGGGCAACCAGAGCGTGCTGCATCTTTCACCTTAAAATTTCCAGACTGAAAATGCTTGAACCTACCTTGTGCTATCCTTACCAGTACCGCATTACATCCATAAACGGCACATTATTTTTCCGGATTGTGTCGCATTTTCTTCTTTTTAGTAATAAAATTTCAAAATTTAGCAAATTTCTTCGTTATTTTCATTCATTTTGACAGACTGGAAAACAATGGAAAAATGGTGGAAAATAAATTTTTTTAGAATGTCAACATTTAACCAGCCAGGTACAGATATTACAACCAACTACTGAAAGAGATTTGAATACAACTTCATACGTACAAAGTACGAAAAGACATTCTCCCCGACCCATTATTAATTTGAGTGAACATAGACGAAAATTATTATTGTTCTAGACTGATTATTTTATTTTTAATTTTCACATAATACATATAGGGGAACCCGGGGTAGAACGGGGTACCGGGGCGGAACGGGAAAGAGGCGTTGTGCTCGCTACAGGCGACAGAGATGCATGACCATCGCGCACAACGTTCGGTCCGCTGTGCTGCGCTATACGGAGTGGCCGCTGTCAGTGTGAGAGTGCGCTTAGTTTGGATTTTATCGAAGGTCGACGAAAAAGCTTGCAAGTTTTAATTTTGCTATGCAATACCAAGGTAATTACACTATACACTATTCTTTGTTCGGATATTAACATTACATGTTTGTTTAAACATACTTTTGACTAACTAAACGTCTAGTGATAACTCAAATCCAATAAATATAACCGGTCATAACACTCGTGTTTACGTGAACGGTGCGTCGAGGCACAATGGGTGGGGCACAATGGGGTATACCCCGTTCCGCCCCTTAAATATTTGTACTTCTCATATAAATATACATTTTTATTTCATCTGCAGATGGTGCGTTCATATATAAGAAAAACCAGCCGACAGTCCTGTCCTGGTCTACATTGCTAATCTCGTTGCCAAAAGTGAAAGCTGGAATGAAAAGAGTTACAAGAAAGGGTGGAAAAACGGCAATCCTGACCGCTTCACCTTCCAAGGCTGAATTAGAAGAATCTATTAAAAAGACACAAAATATCAATAAAGCGAAAGTAGAAAAAAATAAACAAGACTGACATTAAAAGGTAAAGAAGACATACCTGAAGGAATGAAAGCTAAGCCAAAGAAACAAAAAAGAATCAGAACTAAACCTGAAGAACACTCAGAAGACGTAGAAAATTTTAAACAAAAACAAAGAAGAAAGAAACAAAAAAGAATCGGAACTGAATCTGAAGAAAGCTCGGAAAATAAAGACGCGATCTGCTTGTATTGCCATGATTTATACTCCAAGTCCAATGAAGGCTAGTGGTCTTGTAGCATTTGTAAAAAATGGGCACATTTGGCGTGTGCTGGTCTAGATAGTGACGACGATGACAGTGTTCTCATCTGTGAACTATGCCAATAATTAGTACCCCATCGTGCCCCTGGTTCATTTCCCATTGTACCCCGGGGGGTGGGGCAGAATGGGAAATTTCCCTTTATTTTTCAAACAATATTTTTTCAAAGTGATCATTAATTTAGATAAGTTTAGCTTTAATTTCCTTGTAGAGAAAGAAGTAAATAAACCTACAAATTGCCAAATAATGGTGTTGTTTCATTCAAACTCTCACAAATTGTGACCAAAGCTTAGCTACCCCGTTCCACCCCGGGTTCCCCTATAGTACACTCAGTAGGTAATTTCAAGTTAAATGTATAATGACCAATGAATAAATAAATAATTTATTTTATTTTTTACCTGACAGTAATTTCATTTATCGATGTTGAATTTTGTCGGATTTTTCATTTATATATATCCCTAAACGAACATAACAAATCTCACACACTACTTTTTGGCGGGAACTCGAGATGAGAGAGTTTTTGTTTGATTATTGTAAAAATTGTGTATTAGGCGTTTTGTGATTTATTTAACAGTGATAGTTTATTAAATTTTAAAGTGTTTTTCTTGCGTGGTGTTTGTGATAATCACATAAAATTATAGGACTGTGTTTTCGTGTGCTCCAAGGAATCCTCTTCTGTTCTCAGCCCTCAGTAACCCAACCTACTATAGCTTTACTGAGCGACTTCTAACTTATTTTGATTGGTAAGTGACTGGACAGAAGAGAACTCCTTCCAGCACACGAAAAACAGTTCTATGATTTAATTTGATAATCACAAACATTACACACAAAAACATTTTGAAGTTTAATAAATTATCACCACAAAACATGATATGTACACAATTTTTACAATTTATAATAAAACAAAAACTCAACTTCCCTTCTGAGTTCCCGCCAAAATTCAGCACGTTTTGGAACACACTCCTATCTTGTCAAAATTGTTGCAATTTGTAACTTTTGTCGGTGTAAGGTGTTAAATGGAACGTGCTTTACACAAAGTTGGTATTGCTTTCGCTCTGCCTTCTTGGTGAATCTATAGTCTTTGTAGGTTATTTTTATCCAATATACCTACAATATATTACTAAAATGGGGAAAGTGAGAAAACCGAAGCCAAATAGACGTAGGCAAAGTGAAGCAGCAAACCATTCCGACGGAGAAGAGACAGTGTCAGTTGATTCGAAGGAAAATGTTATTCAAACAATTTTGGATCAGTTACAGGTTAGAAATACATTGTTTTATTTCCAAAAAATCTGACTAGTTTTATCTAATATTATTAGATTATTATCCCAGGTGTATTTATTTTCCTAGTATTGCCTATAAACTACATATTTTGTGACATTGAGAATAAGGTCCTTATTTTTAGTTCTAGCTTCCTAGATATTGAAAGGCCAGACTTAAGTGATTTCTTTAAAAAAAATAACATAATTGCTTATTGCTTTATTTTAAAAATCAGATGTCAGAGTTTCTATTAAAACAGAATCCTGAAACAATGAAATTTTAAGTTAGAAAATATTATCACATGTCACATGCCACCTGTATTAACTTACGTCGAGTGTGGGTGAGATAACTAGGCACTCCATTTTTTTCAAATTATGAGCTTCAAAAACCTTTCATTTCAGACTGTAAATGTTGAAGAAAAGTATTGTGGCTTACAAACATTTGCCTTACTTATTGAGAGTCCAGAAAACGTTGAGCAAGTGGTTAGTTGTGGAGTTGTGAAGGTGGCCGCTCCACTACTGCTGGATGCGGCCAGTTCTGTGAGGAATGCAGCAGCTGGAGCTCTGAGGAACTTCTCAGCCTCGGGACTGGAGGCCTGTGATGCCTTGATGGGACAGGATGTCATGACACCATTGACATGCTACTTTCACGAGGTTTGTTCTCACTTTTCATGGCCATGTTCCAAAATATGAGATTATCCCTGTTTGACAATCTAAATATGGTGCATTCTTTTTATCCTTTTAACAGAAAATGACCAATTGACCAATCATGTGTTTTTAATAACTCCAAATAAAATTGTTCATTATTATTTCTTCTTCTGGTGCCTCTCCAACTAGTGGAGGTTGGCAATCACCTCTGAATATTTTGCCATCTCTCGGAGGCAAAACAATTCTGTTATATTATTTATTATAATTGTATTTCTGTAGTAGCTATAAGATGCTATAGTATGTCTTCTTTATTATTATTTCTTAAATAGATTTTTAGCCATTGAGGGCAATAAATGGAAACTAGCGATTAATGAAAATTCAGATGATTAATGAAAATCAGCCAATACAGGTGATTAATGAAAAATTTGTGACTAAATCGGAGACCTGACTTGACTTACTCATGTGATAACTCAAATGTATTCTATATCCATCTGCATTAGTTTAGTTTCCTAAAAATGAAAGAAATTTTTAAATCACAAACTCTGTGTTTTTTGTTTGAAGTTACTTTTTACATATAAACAAACACATTCCGCATCTTTATAATATTAGCTTAAATAAAATTATGGAAATCTATGAGAATGTTAATAAAACTTAGAATTTCTGTATAAAATATTATTTTGCAGCATACTGAAACATGGACACCAGACTCCAGCTCAAAAACAAAGGATGAAGATATTGACACATTTATTCAATGCATAAATTTGTTATGGAATTTATGTGAGAGTTCAGGTAGGGAAATGTATAAAATTATATATTACTAGCGACCCGCCCTCACTTCGTTTTGTTTTTTTTTTATTTTTTTTTTTCCAAATTCCATAATAAAATATAGCTTATATTAGACACGGATAATGTAGCTTCCTATTTGTGAAAGAATTTTTGAAATCGGTTCAGTAGTTCCAGAGATTACCCCCAACATACAAACACACAATTTGACCTCTTTATATATTAGTATAGATCTGTAAATAATTTTCTTATTTAAAGTAGGAAAAAGCATGCACTTACTAGCAGATACTGCATCTGCTAGTAAGTGCATGCTGTCATCCAGTGACATTAATCTGAGTCAAGAAGGAAAAGTGCACACTCCTGACTACCTATTATATTAGCCAATTGAGTGTGCACATAAATATAAATTCCTCATTACCAATTGCAGCTCATTACCAATTTATTCAATAAGCGGTTAAGTAGTGCCATCCACAAATATAACTTGGTAGAACAAACTTATTCATTCAGTAAGAGCAACAAAAGACGACCTCATAAAGGTTGCGGGCACCCATGGACTATGGCCATGGCGGGTCTAAATGGCGGACAATGGGGGAGGCCTATGTCCAGCAGTGGACGTCCAAGGGCTGAGATGATGATGATGATGATGAAGAGCAACAAATATTAACTTTAAAATCACAGTAATAACTTGTTTATACACACAAATAAATGTTTGTAATGAAAGGAATGCTTGGCTGGCCAATGCTTTATCCAATTTTTAATGGATTTGATAAAAGTATTGGGAAGGATAAGGGATAGCGAATATAACAATAATGGTTGCTGATGCTCTTCTATTAATTTCTACTTTCTATTCACAGAACTGGCTATCAAATATCTTGGTCAATCAAGAATATTTGACATTCTGCCCAGATATTTGGACTTAACAACATTTGGTTACGACATTGTAACAGCTGTATTGCAGTGTTTGTTTGTGGTTGTTGAGGACAATTCCCAAGCTATGGAGAAAATCAAAGCTAATTCAGAGAGACAGCTACAGCAGTTACTGTCGTGGGAAGGCAGTGACCCTTCAGTACTTCTAGTCAAAACATTGGCCGGTGGAGTGATCATAAATGCATGTGGTGGTAATATTGCCGCATTACCAATAAGTGTTATAAATCAAATAATCAAAGTATTAGCAGACACCCTCTGTGTAGATCACAGGATGGTCTGTAATCAACTTTCAAACAGTGTGCCATTGGCTGATGATGCTGGGAAGGTAGATACTCCTAAGGGCAAAGCTGCTCAAGTGCTTGAAAGTCAAATAAAATCTGTTCTACAAATGTTAGATGCTCAGCAGAGTGCAGTTGAGATTATAGCTAATGTCTGCTCCTGTGAAGGTAAGTTACAGTTTTGACTTGGAAATTTTTAATTTTTGCATATAAGAAATACAAATAATATAAACAGGTATGTATAATTGCATATACCATACCATAGCATCAGCTTAAGTCTCTCCACTGCTGGATATAGGCCTCTTGCAAGGCTCGCCACCACACGATCCTCGATTCATCTTATCCAATCACAACTGGCGAATTTCTTTAAGTCGTCAGTCCACCTGGCCGGAGGCACAGAATTTAAATATCATGGGCAAAAACCGTAAATTCATAGTTTTACCGCTAATTAAAGCAATCTTGTCCATTTGTGATTTGTGATAAGATTGACGCAATCCTACAGGATTGCGTTGCAGTGGACGATATCAACAACAGGTTGGTAGAAACTGTCCATACGGTGGGGTCTAAATTCTTCAGACATCGTCGAAGAGATGGACCCCAAAAGCTCACCGACCACACCCTCGACCTCTTGGCGGAACGACGTTCGATGACACTGCAGACTCCTGATGACGCGGAAGCATATCGGCAGCTCAATAGACGGATTCACCAATCCTTGCGACACGACATCCGTCTCTTTAATACTAATCGTATTAAGGGGACGATAGAGCGGAATAAAGGCTCCAAAGTGTTCGCAAGAGACTTATCTATTGGGCACAGAGCCAGTTGACGAAGCTGAAGAGGGAGGACGGCAGTGTCACTTCCGACAAACAAGAGGTACTGAGGGAGATCGAGAAGTTCTATGGACAGTTATATACCTCGGTCGCTAAACCTGTTGGCAACTTGGCCAAAGACCCAAGAGCCAAGTTGACCCGACACTATACCGAAGACATCCCGGACATCAGCCTGTACGAGATTAAGATGGCCCTCAAATAGCTTAGAAACAACAAGGCGCCGGGTGAGGACGGAATCACATCAGAGCTTCTGAAAGCGGGTGGAACACCGGTACTGAAAGTCCTTCAGAAGCTCTTTAATTCCGTCTTGCTCGAAGGTATTACGCCGGAGGCATGGAACAGAAGCGTGGTGGTGCTCTTCTTCAAGAAAGGCGACAAGACCTTGTTGAAGAACTATAGGCCCATCTCGCTTCTGAGCCATGTTTATAAGCTGTTTTCGAGGGTTATCACGAATCGTCTCGAGCGCAGGTTTGATGACTTCCAGCCTCCCGAACAAGCCGGTTTCCGAAAAGGCTATAGTACCATAGACCACATCCATACGCTGCGGCAAGTTATACAGAAGACCGAGGAGTATAACTTGCCATTATGCTTAGCGTTTGTGGACTATGAGAAAGCCTTTGATTCGATCGAGACTTGGGCAGTGCTACAGTCCCTCCAGCGGTGCCATATTGACTATCGGTATATCGAAGTGTTGAAGTGTTTGTATAACAACGCCACCATGTCAGTCCGAGTACAGGAAGGGAGCACGGAGCCGATTCCATTGCAGAGGGGTGTGAGACAAGGAGATGTCATCTCTCCGAAGCTCTTCACCAATGCGATGGAAGACGCTTTCAAGCTCCTGGAATGGAAAGGACTCGGCATCAACGTTGATGGCGAATGCATCACTCACCTTCGATTTGCCGACGATATCGTGGTCATGGCAGAATCGCTGGAGGATCTTAGCACAATGCTCGGAGACCTCAATCGAGTTTCCCAACAGGTGGGCCTTAAAATGAACATGGACAAGACGAAAATCATGTCGAATGTCCATGTCGTGCCCACCCCAGTTTCAGTTGGGAGCTCGATTCTCGAAGTTGTTGACGAGTACGTCTACCTAGGCCAAACGGTCCAACTAGGTAGGTCCAACTTCGAGAAAGAGGTCAATCGACGAATCCAACTCGGCTGGGCAGCATTCGGGAAGCTACGCAGCGTTTTCTCTTCCAAAATACCTCAGTGCTTGAAGACGAAGGTCTTCGACCAGTGTGTGTTGCCAGTGATGACCTACGGCACCGAGACGTGGTCTCTGACTATGGGCCTTATAAATAAGCTCACTGTCGCACAGCGAGCTATGGAGAGGGCTATGCTCGGGGTTTCCCTACGTGATCGAATCAGGAATGAGGAGATCCGTAGACGAACTAAAGTCACCGACATAGCCTCTCGGGTTAGCAAGCTGAAGTGGCAGTGGGCAGGGCACATAGCTCGAAGAACCGATGGCCGATGGGGCAGAAGGGTTCTCGAATGGAGACCACGTACCGGCGGACGAAGCCGAGGACGTCCATCTGCTAGATGGACAGACGACCTCATAAAGGTTGCGGGCACCCGCTGGATGCAGGTCGCTGCCGATAGGTCTAAATGGCGGACAATGGGGGAGGCCTATGTCCAGCAGTGGACGTCCAAGGGCTGAGAAAGAAAAGAAGAAGAAAGAAGATAAGATTGTGTTGAGGGATATAAAATATAAGACTTAAAATTTTCAGATGGTGATGATTCATCAAATGAACTAAATGGTGGAGATTCATCAGACAATGAGGAAATGGGTGATGAGGATCTCTGCAGCAACTGTGGCACAGCCGTTGCTGAGGACAAGTTGACTCCGGAAGTAATGGAAGCTTTAATATCCCTAGATATATTTGACAAAGTTGGTGCTAGAACACAATTGCCTGCGGAGAATGTAATGATGATACTGAAAGAGTATGAAGGAACACAATTGATTTATAAAAAGTAAGTTTTGCTATAATATATATAAATTGCTATAAATTGTCCAATCAATTTATCCATTCATCCAATCATTCATTGTGTAAATTAAATTCAGTCCAATCATTGCATGGTCAGATCTTCATAGAATAGAGGAAGTGTAAATGTTTGAGGATGAGTGGCTCCATTTATATTCCAAGCCAAGGTGGCTTGGAGTATAAATTAACTTCGGACTTTTTTAGTATTGGACTTTTAACGCCAGACATACATGATCTTTGTCAAAGAATCATTGGAACAAGGAAAAACAAAGCAATTTATTTTACATTTTTTTCCAATTTTTTTCAATATTGTTAAAAGATAGGATAAATTATACCCTTATAGTTGTCTGTGCCTTCGTTCCATAGAGTATTATACCCAATAGAGCGGTAATACTGGCCATCCAATTCCGAAACTGATCAGTGATTTGCCTATAATAAATATCAACTCTCACATGCACCAAAATAGTACAGCACCAGAAAGTGACCTGTGTGTACGTCTCCGTATAATTATAAAACACGAGATTTGCTGTTAAAATGTCTTCCTGTTCGATTCATTGGTGTGGTAAAAATAGTAAAACATTGAACTCTAAAACAGACGGCATCACATTTCATCGGTAAGTAACAATAAATATAGAATTTTTCAATTCACATCCATTTTATCACGGCTCAAGCTAAACTGGTCACATCAAAATGAAACAATTGACAAGTATCTATGCGTCTTGTTTTTACCTAGTTACAACCTCGTTGCATCATCTCTTTCTATTTCTACGAACTTGTTACTAGTGTTGGACTAAGAAAATGAAATTATGTTTCGATATTTACGAGTAAAGTAGGTATATTTATTACATTTTATCTAAAAAAATAACTTTGCACTTATTTTTAATGTCCATTGTCGATCTAACGTTGTAGTGCTGGACATATTATGTTTATCGATTTTTTTAAGTATATCAGATCTTGATCGAAAAATACGGTCTATTAGGCAGTAGTGTAGATATGATTTTAGAAATAAGTAGGTGACGTTATTTGACAATATCGACACCTGAACGTTTGAGGTCATCGTTTACTTTCTAGAATAAAAAAGTAATAGGAAAACCAAAACGATCTTAATATTTTGATGGAAACTGTCGAGCTTTCGCAGTTTTCAGAAAATGTAATATAATACATAGCAGGATATGTGTCTAGCGAACTAGTTAAACGCATTAAATGTGGCACTTGTATAGAAGCGTTGGTATGTTTGTCAGTAAACAAGAGAAGTCTAATTTATTACAGAGATAAGGGTGGCTTAATATATCCTTCGGTTAGTGTGCAAAAAATCTGCCGTCGTTCTGAGCAATTTATAAAAAAAAATTTCATTAATAGCGTGGACAAAAGAAAATATACAAGCGACTTCTTAGTCCACAAGACTGTCAGTAGCTTTGTAGGAGAATTATTTTTTCCCGAATATCAGTACCACCAATACTACGCAGAAGAGACAGACCATTTAATTGATTTGGCTAAAAGCGTAATGAAAAAATATATAGATACAAGGTTAGCATTCCTTAGCAAAAGGAGGCAATATAATGAGAAAGAAGCTGTAAGAAGAATTTACACGAAATTAATTCATGTTAAAAACCAGTAACGCAATGTATAATAATTACCATTATACCGATTTAAATTGTTTTATTAAATGATAAGTACCTATAAAAATGTTGTTTTATCTTCACAACGTTATTTAATTAAATACAACTATTTAGGAAGTTTTCTATTTTCTTATTTGCTATTTTAATTATTTTATTCATTTAATTTTAAATATTTACGTATACATTGTATCTCTATAAAAAAACAAGAGAGTGTTATTTACCATGCCGTCCCACTAAACAATTTCTTTCGATATCGATATTTGCGTGCCCAACACTAGAGTTTATGTTTGACCTTGGGTCGACCAATCAGAGCGCAGTTGTCACCGCGGTGATTTGACGGAAATATTTTCAAACAAAATGAGTAGCATTTCGTCTCTATTGGGTATGTACTCCATGCTTCGTTCACACGGACTACATAATTTATGGTTAGTTGAGATGAATCTCATAAATTAACCCTGTAACAAATCTGGATAAAAAGTATCCTAAATGTTAACCCAGAATATTATAATAAGCTATAATTAGTCCAAGTTGCAATAAAATTTGTCAGGTTGTATTTGCATATACAGACAGACAAAATTTCTAGATTTTTTTTGTCTTTGTATCTCATACTGTATAATATTATATAAGTATGTAATACAACGACATTTTTCTAAGAATATCCACTTCCGACTTGTTACGATTTTATTATACAAGGGTGGATCAAAAAGTTCTTTAAATTGCAAATTTTTAATTAATATTTAATCATCTATTTGACGATTTTTTACGACTAAAAACGTACCTTTTTAGGACCCAAGTAAAAGAATGTACAAAGTCCGAAAAGAGATATTATAAATTTATCGTTTTGGAATGATACTACATAAAGGAGTTAGTTATTTAATTACAATTTTTTAATTTGTTATGTTCAATCTAAGAACTTTGATTCCCCCTCGTGGATTTGAAGGATAAGTGTCATTTTCACTACTGTCTGAGTAAAAATTTAGTAAACCAATACACATTCGTTATTTACCTTGGTTATTTGCTTGTTTTAGACTCCACAGTCTTCAAACTCGGTCACTGCTGTGCGTAAACAACATGCTCTCCACTTTACCAATAGAGAATTTAGGCGGTGTAAATGGAGTTTACAAACTGTGGATAGATGCGGGGAAACTGGTGTTCAAACAAACATCAGATGCTACTCTCTTAGAGTCAGCGACGGCGGTGATGAGAGCAGCACTCGATAAAATAAAACTTTTAGAGGCTGATAGTCGTGGAAGCAACTTGTTTAGTGATCTAGCCTTGTCTGATATAGAGGTGAGATTTTTTTTTTAACGAAGACGGCAGACGATCATACAGTCCACCTGATGGTAAGTGGATACTGTCGCCCATAGACATCCGCGATACATGCCAACATTAATCCAAAATGACAAACGTTGGCACGCCGCCGGATGCGTTGCCTACCTTTGGAGATATAGGAATGGATTTGGAGAAAGGGTTGGGAAAATCGGGAGGGATAGGATTGGAATGGGCTCTGGCACATACTTTATACTACCGTACACATACTACCATAACACGTACGTCCATGGGGAAATAAGATAAAGTGGGACATAAGTGCAGTACATTTCAAGGTAGTCTTCTGTGAGAGAGGAGTAACGTGGGCAGTCGAGCTCGCCCAGCGGCTGTTGGATTGCAGCGTGCACTCTCCCCCTCAAAATTATATGGTTATTTATATGGTAACAGTTATGAATTGTTACGTCCTTAGAGTTTTGAATTTTGTTTATAGTGTATTGTATACACTTCCACTTTTGCACTCTTCTCATTATATTATCCTAATATGTATTATTTGTACAAGATTCACACGTGTTCCAAGCGTTAGTACGATTACAAACTCTGCGTTTGTAAACGAGTTATTACGGTGATTATAAAGTTCATTTCATTTCAGTTAGAAAACTGAATAAATACATTTCCTGAGGCTTGAATGAAAGCTTTTTAATTTCGTAAACGATTATAATAAATAATTTAAAAACTATAATATAATATAACTATAATTTAATACAACAAGTAAGAATATTATTTTTAATATCCTCTTGAGATAATCCTTAAGGTTAACATTAAACTTAAAGTACAATGGAATTTGAATTGAGGAGATCACAAGGTTACGCTTAAGAATATTTTCGTTACGGCTATAATATTTTAAATAAATTCGTGTATTTTACAGATGATGTTAACAGGTATTAAGGAATGTCAAGTGCCTGAGATAAGATCAAATCTCATCCGCATGATTGGATTATTAGCTCTATTATTTGTTAACAACCCGAATGATACCACTTCAAATGTCATATGTACCATCTCAGAATTTATATTAGAGCAAGCTCATAAAGAGAACGAAGTATGGGTGTTAGCAGAAGCTGTAGATACTATAGTGGATTTGTATTCTGAAGATGAAACTGACATACTGGCTGCTAAAGTTAAATTAGTTGACAAGTTGATGACATTGGCACCAATATTGAAAAATAAGGTAAGAAATAAGAATCTTATAATGTGTTTAGTTGAAGAATGAACATTAAAACTATTACTAAATATTATTTTAGTGACAGTTCAACATTAGAATTCACTAAAATATTATTTGTTGGCAGTTCTAGTGTTGATTTTTATAGTTATTAGAAATAATTATTAGATTGTTATTAGAAAGAAGCGAAATGTATTCACTGGTCACATTGAATCCATATCCTTTCCAGTCCAGCATCCTAAATGCATCTTCTAGACCGTTTGTGAAGTATCTCCGTGTATCACTTCTCGACGCGGCTGGATCGACTTGGTCTGCTGGTCTTAAATCCGAACTATGGTAGTTCGCTCTCAGTTTTATACACATCTCAGCATCTCGATATATCGTCAATCGATTTGGCACAGCTTTAAAGATTCCAGAACTGCCTAGGTCGAGTTGTAGGCTTTCTCGTAATTCACAAAAGTAAGACAGTGGGTGATTATACTCTTCAGTCTTCTGTATAATCTGCTGTAGAGTGTGAACGTGGTCTATGGTGCTGTAGTCATTTCGAAACCTAGTATGCTCAAGAACTGGAACTCTTCTAACCTCCGGGGAATACGATTCGTAATTATCCTTGAGAACAGCTTATATATGTGACACAGGAGAGAAACAGGTCTATAGTTCCTCATTAAGGCCTTGTCTCCTTTCTTGAAGAACAATATTACCACATTCCTACTTCACGCTTCCGGTATTATGTCATTGTGTAAGACGGCATTGAAATTGTCCGAGAGCTATACTAATTTCACCCACATTGCAGACATGGATATCGTCGGTGTATTGGCGGGTTAACTTCGCACGCCGATCGTTCTCCTCGTGAGCTGTAGGCGCAAGTGCTTGTGTGATGTAGAGCTTTTTATAAAACTTCTCAATTTCTGCGAAGATATCTGGTTTGGCAGAGTTGGCCACTATCGTTTTTAAACATCGCCAGATGACTGCGTCCAAGAGGCTGAGCCTTTATTGTTCTCTATCGTCGCCTTATTTCGGTTTGTATTGAAGCGACGAAGATCACGACGTATCATTCTCTCGACTTTTTTAGAATTGTCGATCTAGTGATGCAGTAAACGAAGCTCTCTGGCGCTTCAGTTCCATGAGATCCAGAGTCTCATTTCAGAGTTTGGACTCTTTGCCTTTGCGCTGTGGTTTGAATTTTTACAGTCCTCTTCACAAATTACTATCACCAAGTTATTTTCAACATTAGCCGTGGCTTCGAATCTGGAGTTCTAGTTGAAACTCGTTGGAGTCGTAACACAGGTTGAGGTGGTGTGGGACCATGAAGGCCAATACCTTTATCAAAAGAGACCTTTCCATTGTGAAGGCGCCACGCCACGTACATGTCGGTGATCTGATCACTTTCGATTTTGAACCTGTTGATTGTAACGTCTCTAAATATGCACCGCGTGGCTGTAATAATGAAGTCAATTTTGTTTAATGTCCTACCGTCAGCTTTGCCATTTCCTATGGGTTTTTTTTGTAGACAGAATTCATCGAAATGTGTCTCTCGACCTCGAGGAAGTTGACCAGCGTTTGCCCTCTGTAGTTCCTTTCTCCAAAACCGCGCGCCCTCAGTTTCGATTCTTCGCGTTTTTGTACTTCCATTTTGGCACTGAAATTCCCGATAACAATGCTGAATCGAGTCTTCACAGTCTGATTCAGGGATCTATTTATGTAATAATAAAAGACCCCTTCATCGTCCATGTGCGTAGACGTGGGAGCATATACTTGTTCAATCTTCAATAGATAGTTTTTATTTAACTTGAGCACAAATACGCGCCGATGCACCGAATACTTCCACAACATTGTTAACGAGAAAACCAACCCCGCTTTGGAATGATCCTTGCCGATAGTAGGATAGGTTTCCAGATTCAACCATCATAGTGTCCTCTCTATTTCTTCGGACCTCCGATAACCCAAGTATATCCCGCCTTATTCATTTGTCTCGGTTTCGAACTCCACTACATTTTCGTCGTGCCTCAAAGTCCACGTGTTATTTATTGTACATATATACGTCATCAAGTATAGTCGTCGGTTTTGGCAGCCTAATTAAACTAAACCTGGGCATTTTTAGCATCTCCTGCCCTACCGTGACTTTAGCTGCTGCTATGGATGGGAATTGTAGGGCCGTCTGAGACTGGGGTCCGTTTTGGTAGGTTTGTAGGCCTTAAAATGTCGTGTTGGCCATTAAGAGTTAGCGAGTTCACTCTTTTCTGGAGTTATTTAGCCTCCACGGCTTGTGGTACCCGCTCCAGCAAGCCATGGTGTCATGTTATCGCCGCGCGATATTAAGCATTCAAGTGTCGCCCATTTAGCAGTGCTGTGAAATAACTCATATGGACGCGGGTGCCCTTGCCAACTGGATAAACTGGATTTTTATATTTAAAAAAAATATCCGGAATAATCTGAATATGTTAAGAAAATTCGTAAAAAGTCCAGATTTTCAGATGATACAGGATTTGTGTTCCCTAAGTCCAGGGTAATGACTGAGCGCCGGCGGCGACCCGGCGCGGGTGATATACTCGTACATATAATGCATCTGCGCCTAGAATAAATTCTATACTAGAAATGAACAATAAGTTAAAAAAAAATCTATTGTAAAAACTGGTAGAATCGACGCTACTCTCGATACCGAACAACACAATTTCAGCTTTTGCTTTATTTTATTGAGAAGGTAACGTGTCTCATACTTATGCGCCGTAGCTCAGCCTAGTGTTTCTCCATCCAGTTACAGTGAAACGCAAACCTGAGATTAGATTTAATAACTCATAAAATGCATTTGATTGGCATTATTTGTCAGGTACAGGAATAAAAATAATAGTCAGTTACTCCGTCTGTATTGGGAAGGAAGATTTTTGCACTTTTCTCCCTACTGCGAAAATTTACTGGTAACAAAACATTTATATTAGGTTTTATATTACTTTTATAAATAGACATTTATATTACTACATTTTTGTAGTCTAAACAATATTTAAACAACTATATGTTCCGTACCTGGGTTCTTTAGTAACATTGTAAAAACCTTCACCCACTTTTTTGACCCCCTTAACCAAATTTTTTAAAAACGTTAAACCACATATTTATTTATTTTTAAAGCAGATTCCAAGTAACATTTGTGACGGTTTTTAGAGTTGTTACTGTATTGAATTTACGAAACGCACTTAGCACTATGTATATTATATTTATTATTTGCCGCGTGGTGTCGGCCGGCTTTAGAAAAGGACCACCCTATCTCTTCCAGTGAGTATCGTAAAAGGCGACAAAGGGATAACACAGCTGCTACCACAGGCCCTGAGGAACTACCACCACCTTTAAAAGAGTGGACTCGATAACCCGTTTGGCCAGCATGCCATTTTAAGGTCATAGGAGGACTTTAAGAGGCCATTTTAATTTAAGGATTTCCATTTTAAGGAGTCTCATGTCCAGCAGTGAATATTGAAAGGGCTGCTTACGATATACTCAATATATGAAATTACTAAATACATGACATTACATCATCCAGCCTGAGCTTCAAGATGTTAGAAAAAGAAAATCTATGTTTCAGGCACGACAGCAAAGGGGACTCCAAAAGGAATATAAAGTACTTGTCAATACAGCAACCTCAAACTTACCGAGGTTTATAAAGTACAAGAGGGAGAGATTAAGTCAATTACATACGTGATTGTGATAACTGTGTCCAGGTTCGATACACGTTGCTTATTTATACATAGAACATTGCTATGGACTTATTTTTATATAAATAAATCAGGATTATTTTTTAAAATGGATGTTTAGTTGATGTTTTTTTATATTATAAGACACATTATTATGTTTGTTTTATTTATTTTTATTTTTGGGGTTTTTGGAGTAATTTTAGGACGCATAAAGGAATATTATCAGTTTAAATAATAGGGGTTAAAGTATGAAATTGCCGTTTTATAGTAATAGATACTTTGAATTGACATAAAACCTTCATGGTGTGAGATTTTCGAGTGAAACTTTTTTCACATGATACCTATGAGGTTCTTGTTTTAAAAAATGTGCAACATTCTATTTTCGACTTTCAATTGTTTTTTTTATTCACCTTAGACGGGAAAGATCGATACTTCGAAAATCCGAGTAATCTTTGAATACGAGTTCCGACGCGGAACTAACGTGGCAGAAACGGCTCGCAATATCATTGCTGCGTTTGGAGAGGAGACTGCTAATAAACGTACCGTGCGTTTTGGTTTAAACGCTTTCGTAATGGAAACTTCCACTTGAAGAACGAACCACGTGGAAGACCGCCCACACAGGTGAATAACGCTGAATTGAAGGAGATGGTGGAAGCCGATCCGAGTCAAACTACCCAGGAATTAGCGGCATGGTTTAACGTTACCTTACCTACAATATTGACTCATTTGCATCAAATCAATAAGATAAAAAAATATGAAAAATGGGTGCCTCATGATTTGACTGATCTGCAGAAAGAAACGTGTGTTGAAACTTGCGTTGCCTTGTTGAATCGGTACAGAAATGAAGGAATATTGGATCGAATTGTGACATGTGACGAAAAGTGGATTCTTTACGATAACCGAAAGCGAAAAATGCAATGGCTGACCCCAGGTCAAACGCCGCAACAGTGCCCTAAGGCAAAGCTTACCAATAAAAAGGTAATGGTAACTGTTTGGTGGTCTATTCATGGTGTTATTCACTTAGCTTTCTCAGGTCTGGTCAAGCAATAACAGCAGATATTTACTGTGCCGAACATCGAACAATGATGGCGAAACTAGCAGTGAAACAGCCCCGACTCGTGAATCGATCTTCACCATTATTGCTCCATGATAACGCAAGACCTCACACTGCACGAGAAACCGTTGTAACTCTACAGGAGCTGCAGTTAGTAACCATACGTCATCCTCCGTACTCGCCAGACCTTGCTCCAACGGACTACCATTTTTTTCGTGATTTGGACAATTTTCTACATGGTAAAAAATTTTCTTCCCAAGAGGCAGTACAAAATGCTTTCACACAGTTTGTCGAATCTACATCCCCAGAGTTCTATCGCAAAGGCATAAATGAACTTCCGATTAGATGGCAACAATGTATAGATAATGAGGGTAAATATTTTAATTAAATAAATATGTTTCATTTTAGAAAAAAACGAGTTTTAATTTTTCAGTACAAATCGGCAATTTCATACTTTAACCCCTAATATTATGTGGCTGTGTGCATAAATATAGTAATATGCAATGATACACACATATTAACATAATAATAATTTATTAAACAACAATGACTGAATTAACAAAGCACTAAACCCATTGTGAAGATAATAATTATCAATAAATAGTATAAGAAGTCATTCATTATTACAGAAAGATTATTTCTGTTCTTTAGTGAATAAATAAAATTAAAAAATATATTTCACTACGAAAGCATAGACATTAATTATTATTTATTATAATATTATTATCACAATAAAAAATATATTCTACAATATAAGCCTGGTTTATGGCAAAACTTAAATTCACTATAAACCTTTTTCCTACACACAAACTTATAAATGTGCACAGTGCGGTGTCAATGCAACAACAACCTCAAGTGTTATTGACATAAATGCACTTTAAATAAACCGGATCGTACTTATTGTATATATTAAAATTCTTAAATAGGAACTCAATGTAATGCCTGATTATTTTGTCTTTTTTGGTAGAAATTACTTTTTTTTTAAATATGAAAGTTTTAACATGCAGCGTCTTTAATATGTACATATTTAATGTGAGATCCAATACAATACCTACAATACAATGTTCGTATTTTCCAAATCAGTAATTTTGTAATACTAGTTGTAAGTTTCTCCTGATTTTGTTAATTTTATGTTGTTCAAAACGCAATATTTGCTCTTATAAGTGCATCTTTTATCTTAGTAGCACAAAAAGAGGTGCAGCATGATTTAGATTGTCAAAGAGCAGTTTTTACACGCTATGAAACTCAACTTTAATAGCTACCGTTTACAGGTGAAATAGAGCCGCCATAATGACTTCTTCTGGGCTTTGGTATTGGATTTGGTGATTTGACGTCACTTTGGTCAAATTTTCGCTTGATCTCTGACACAGAGAGTCGAGCGCCTACCAACGTATCATCCTCACTAAGAGCAAAGTTTAATTTACTTATTTCTCGTTCTAGCTCTTTTGTGGCTCTATCAATTTCATTGAATTCCTTCTCCGTGCTCGAAATGGAATTATCAATACTTTGTTTCCGCGATTCGTCATAAACTTTGCATATTACCTTTTGGGGTTCATCGTTGCCATTTGCGTCTTTATCTATGTTGCTTTCATTCAGATTTATGTCGTACCCTATGTACGTCGTGTCTAGAGCATTATTATAACTTTTGCTCCTTTTATTTGAGAGTGAGTGGAAATCTTCCAAGTTGCCGCGTCGTAGTTTAATATCGTCTTCGTTTAGACTTGAGTTTCTTCTGTATTTTGCGATATCTATCTTAGAAAAAGAGACTTTGTTAAGTATATCATCATCGGAGTCGGCGGTTTTTACGGCATTTTCTTTAACAGTTGGTGCCCCTTCACTTTTTTCATCTTCATTTCTAGTTTCCTCTTCCTTTCGTTTCTCTTTGTCATCATTTTTTTGTTCCTCACTACTCACTGATGTCACCTCGACGATTTCTACGTCAGAAAGTTTTTTGTGATCAGAAGAGTTTGTGTCTGTTACACTATTATCTTTTAAGTCTTCGTCTTCCACAATTTGGAGCTCGACGCTATAGTCGATTTTCTCTATTTCTAAATCAGCATCTGCGTTATTTTTGTTTTCCTCAAGTTCACTTATTTGCAAATCTGAATTTGTGCTGCTGACCTGTAAAACAGTAAAAGTTTATAAAATTAAAGTGGGAAACAACAGGATTAATATTGTACATAAAGATTAAACTTCTCTTTGTATCCTTATCTGCTTAAACGTAAGTGTAATGTCTACAAAGCAACTTTACCTCTTGTGTAAATTTACAGGCCATGGTTTTATCATTAGATGACTACTGCTACAAAAGTGGCTACTGCTACAGAGTGTTCCTTCTCTGTCTATTACAAACAGATGATGCCAAAAAACTCAGATAGCACATTGCAGTCGAAATAGTATGTATAGCTATTTTTCGTAGGTTTTAGAAAAAAATAACTCTTGAACAATAATAGCAGAACTTCATAAAGTCATCGTTTGAATTGGATTTTGTAACTTTGGAATATAGTTTGGAATTTTTTGAATCTTTTTTATAGAAGACGTGGCTGACGGACGGGCGGTTCGCCAGCTGTCACAGTTTAATGGAAAGATGTTAGTAAAATTGATTTTATGTAAATACCGTTTCTAAAGTCACAATATAATATAACATAACTGAAATAAATAAAAAAAATCTTATAGGACTATCGTGTTTTAAAATGATTTCTACTATGTGGTAAAGATTTATGTCAGCTGTCATTGGTCTTCCTATAATAGCCGGACCATAAAAACAACGTATATGCAATCGCAAACATGTAACAGTTATCAGATGAGAAATAGCATAATAAATGTATGTTACCGATATATCGGCGTGTAGCCCCGGCGGCGGGGGCGGGGCGCGCTTCTTTTTTCGTCGCGAAGCCCGCACGGGCGGTACGGGCCCCTCGTCGAATGGGTTCGTGCTCTCCACGCTCAGCCGCGAGCCCGTCACGTCGCTACGAGCCAACCGGGGTGTTGCGCTGGCAATTTATAAAGAATAGTTTTTATATAAAGGTGGCAGAGTAGCACTATCTAGTGAGCAGATACTGGTCAGTCATGAATATTTGCGAGACATGTAAACAAAAGTCATAGTGCAGAACATTGGTGCGTCTTGCGAATGTGCTGCCTACTTGAATTTGTGAAACAGAATTTGACAAAAACAAAGATTAAGAAAGATAGGTTACAGTATAATGAGATGATGGATTACTACCATTTTATTCGGTGGGATAGAATGAGACGGAATTTCACGGCCGTCATCTATGAGAGTGGGTAACTTGACCAACCGAACGCGACTAGTCGACTGAGATGCAGCACATACTGAGTCGTCAAAAATAAACGACAACAATTTTTTTCTTGATGTGAGGTGCATTCGCAGTCCTTTAAGATAAACAACTTAAGAGTACGGGGAATCATTCCCCGTATAAAGCCCCCGCCCGTTGAATGGAATTAAAGGAGCGATAAAACGTTTAAAGGAAAAAGACAAGAATTGAAAAATCGAGTATTTTATATACATAAATCAAAACTAAGAAATATGTGTACGAAATATTTTTCCCTGATGGATTGGATAGGAACAAATTGCCAGTTAGCACAATGGCGATGGTAATAAACCCTGTTTTTCGCTTGAAGATTTCTAAGTAAAAGTTACAGTGGGTCAAATAACGCCACACTCGTCACACGCAATGGCCCGCACTAGTTATTCCCTGTGTTATGGATCCAGAAAAATAAATACGAACATACTATCCAGACCCTAACGTTTGTTTGACAGTCGGACACTGTTTAAAGACACTGTTTGTCTTTAAACAGTGTCCGACCGAAAATCGAACAGAGACCTTTTTATATATCCATTGAGAGATTCTGATTTAAACAGACGTCGTAACGTCGATAGCAGTCGTGTGGGTATTAGTAACCTGCTCAATATAACTACAATAGTTTGCAAAATTTACGTCATACAAACTTAACATTCTAGGTATTTTTATAGGAACTGCTCTTGTAAGTATTTTTAGATGAACTGCTGGAAATAATTTCTCGTAAAACAAAATATTTTCTGGTTCTAAAATTATCATCTCTTAAAATTATGTCCGCTGTTTATGAAGGCCTACTAGATTATGGAGACTATTAGAAAAGAAATGATGCCATTACTGCCATCTACAATGAACGAGTATAATAGCAATTTTTCATTGTCTCGCTCTGGTTTGCTATACTTATGTCATTATCTTTCTACATAGCCCATCCACAAGAAAGGCATTAGTGAAATACCACACCATACCATCAGCCTGTCTCTCCACTGCTGGATATACGCCTCTCCCAAGGCTCGCCACCACACACAAACCTCAGCACTTCTCCTCCAACCACCACCGGCGAATTTATTTAAGGCCACACAAATACATAATGAAAATCACTCGTGAACCCGCTTGGTCAGCGTGGTGTTTTAAGGCCATACATCCCTCGGGCACATGACGATATGCACCAGGAGGCGTATGTCCCGCAGTGGAGGGTAAAAGGGCTGGTTACGTACTATGAATATCACTAATTATCATTAATATTATTTTATGAAATCATTTTGAATACTGCGGGTACGGTACTCTTAAAAAATTCGCCATTATTTGGCTCCTCACAGCTTAAAAAGATAGTGCGGATAAGTGGAAAAAAATCTTCCTTTCTTCCCTATCAGTGGGGATGAACCGGTAGGGATAGATGGAATAGCCCAAAATGTCGATACACCCAAGTATTACAATTAACGTTATTTCGATATGAAGTATAAAATACCAGAGCGAGCTGACTTCTTGCTGGCTGGAACTGCGCAGGCGCTCTTGGAAACGCGAGCGCGGTAGCGGCGTTATCGAACCACCGTATACGTAGCGATCAGGCGAACCGATTGTGTTTCGCGGACCCGCCGCTGTTGACGCTGACGAATCTGTAACATAAATACATAGTAAATATAAATGTAATATTTTACTATGTATTATTGACCAATTATTAAATTTATTAATAATTAATACAATTATTAATAATTATGGTAAGTTAAAAAGTTTACAGGGCTTGTATTATAGGTTTATACAGTGTGTTTTTTTAACTGGGACAGTATGGGGAAGTCTGAAACCATAAGAGATACAGGGAAACTGTCTTAGGAACCATTAAGTCTTTTTTTGTGAAAACAATTTTGGCGTAGTAATTTTTTTGGTCAAGCGTGAGTTGTCCATAAAAACGAATAAAATTGACTAATTTTTTTTTTAATGCTGATCGACTCAGTTTCTTATAAGGATCATTTCATTGTATTGGAAGAAAAAAATCGGGACAGCAGAAGTTGGTCAAATTTAATAAAATGTTTTTTCATACAATTTGTTACCTTAACAGAACTAATGCTTCAATAAATGTTCAATATGACCTCCATCTTGCTGTATGCAGGTACGGGCGCGTTTCAGAACACCTCTAGTGGCTTCAGACAAAGACGTGTGGTGAGTGGTGTTTAAATGATAATAAACGGCGTCTTTTAACTCCTGTATGGTGTTGTATTGGGATTCATAAACTCGACCCTTAAGGTAACCCCATATGAAAAAATCCATCGGCGTCATATCGGGTGAACGTGGTGGCCATTTTATAGGAGCATATGTGCCCATCCAACGGCCCGGAAAATGTTCATCTAAAAACCGTTTACTCACTCTACTATTGTGAGGAGGTGCACCATCTTGTTGATAGATAACATTATTTACATTGCTTAAGGTAATAGTATCATCCAGTAAATCCACGACCATATTCAATATTTCTTGATATTTTTCACTATTCAACGTTCCGTGGTAAATTTTAATAGCGAAGATTTTATTATGTAAAATCGCACACCAACAATTAAAGGAAAAACGGACTTGATTATGCGTCTCTGTAGTTCTAAATGGATTATTACGTGACCAGTAATGGTTATTTCTCCTGTTGTACATACCGTTGTTAGAGAAATTGCATTCATCCGTCCAAATGATCTGATTTGGAAAATAACAACTTCTAACAGTCCGTGCTACAAACCAATGACAAAATGATAACCTGCGATCTTTATCGCCAGGAAGTAATGCTTGCACAAGTCGACCTTCTTTGTAACATTTGTACTTGTATGTCTTTAGTATTTTTCGTAGAGTGGATTTATGCACACCGATATTTTCAGCCGCTTCCCGCAATGAAGCTTTTGGATAAGCTTCAAAGAATCCTAATACGGCGATGGTAATAAATTCATTTACGACTGTTGTGGGCCTCTCACGTTTGGGTTTAAAACGACCTTCTTGTCTTAAATTTTTAATTAATCTATCAAATATCTTGCGATTAGGTAGCTCGCGGTCAGGATAGTGTTCCCTATACCACTTTAATGCATTATCTGGGCTGCAATAATTAAGAAAATACGCTTCAATTAAATCATCTTTATGCGTATTAGATAACGCCATGATGAATCACAAGCATCAACCGATAATAACAAATGAGGGTGACAGTTAGAACAATGTTGATTCTAAATTTGAATTTGTTCGAAGTTAGTTAGTTCAAAAAGTTCGTAATAGCATGGAGTTCGTAAATCTGTGAAAAAATATTTGAGTGCCATAAAAGCGTTCCATATTTCAGTTTCGTGCAGCACGTATCGACATGAAATTCAATTATGGAACACTTTTTAAATGATTTGTGCACAAGTAAATACTTCGACTATGATTTAGTACATTGTATTCTCCTATTGCATGAAAAAACATTTTATTAAATTTGACCAACTTCTGCTGTCCCGATTTTTTTCTTCCAATACAATGAAATGATCCTTATAAGAAACTGAGTCGATCAGCATTAAAAAAAATATTAGTCAATTTTATTCGTTTTTATGGACAACTCACGCTTGACCAAAGAAATTACTACGCCAAAATTGTTTTCACAAAAAAAGACTTAATGGTTCCTAAGACAGTTTCCCTGTATCTCTTATGGTTTCAGATTTCCCCATACTGTCCCAGTTAAAAAAAACACCCTGTAGAAACAGGTGTTTCTAGGTTCATTGCAACGATTCTGTGTTCGGATTTTGAAATCCAAATTTAAGTCACTTAGTATTAAGGTTCGAATATGTTTTTTTTTTCAATCGAAATGTTCTCTATGGTATCATGGACGAAAGAATTTTACGAAGGAAAAGAATCTAGAAGAAAGTCACGCGCGTTCAAAATATATTTTAAATATAAATATCATATGAGAATAATATCTACTATTATAACACTAAAGCGGGGTGGTAGTCTAGATATGTGTTCTCGATTCTCATTCGTGAGGTCGTGAGTTCAAACCCCGGCGCTTACCACTTAGTTTCTACTAAAGTACGGAATTTTAAATTATCACTAGCTCGGCGTTGACGGAAAAACATTGGAGAAACCCCGCATAATAAAAAATCCTAAGCATGTGTATCCACCAATCCGCACCGGGCCCCCGTGATCCATTAGGGCCCAAAACCCCCTTGTGATCACTAGGAGAGATCTGTGCCACGTTACAGGCTGATGTTGATTAGATGTTAATTAATTAGAATAGTACATTGCGTAATTACGAAGTAGTTGATGGTATTAGTAAACTGATTTTCAGTAGGTTTCCGCTTCTGAAAATTAGTAGCAGAGATGAAATATACTGGGCGAGTTTAATCAGAATGGACCCAACCCACATTCTTGTTGTTTTAAGATGCTGGAGAATATTTCAAAATATAAAACAAAACATGTGAAAAAGTACAATATATGAATTCAATTCAATTCAATATAAGTTCGTTGAATTCAGCATTCGGTTGAAAAAATATGCACTATAAGTATTTTAGTTTTTTTGTCACAATATTCTTTATAATGGAAAAAAGTATGTATGATTGTGATTGTGGGTTGAATCCATTCTGATTAGTCTGCCACTTGTTTGTCTATAGTGAACATTTAGTGATTTTCCTTATGCGATCTGATGATAATATAAAAGGAAGTTGTACATATCTACGTGTAATAATGAGGTCGTTTTCGTTGATTTATGAAACTAATGTCTATGTTTATGAACTTAATTAAGAATTTTCCCGAGCACACGACATGGAAATACAACTATTACATTGGTTTAGATACTCGTAGAGTCTTGAGAGTGGTCGAAATTGCGATTACCATTTTAAATGCATGATTAATTTGTTATTAATAATATCTTACAATGCAATGCTCGTCGGTATACAATTGGACTGGTTTCTCCATTTGCTTGGTTTGGCTGATTCTCCTTTGAAGATTTGTCTTTTTTTCCTTTCTTCATAAACGACCGAAGGGCCCTGTAACGATAGCATTGAAAGACATGTGTACAATGAGGATACAATAGCATGAAAATATTGAGAGTTCCCACAGCCCGTTTAGCGGATGTCTGTAGGCGCAATACTGACAAAAGTAATGGAAGTTTAGTGCACTTGATTCCACTTGAGCGGTTACAATTGTGCCGTGACGGACGGACGGACCAACGACCAGTCATCGCTCACCGAGTCTCACTCGGCTATCACAATGTGGGCCTCGTTAAATGCTCCAAATAATTTCGCCAAACTTTTGAAGTGAAGCAGCAAATTATGAAATTTAAAATGAGACTCGGAGTAAGTAAATACTTAATATAATTTCGGCATGTCCGTCTAGTAGATGTTGTTAGCTGATGGTACCGGAGTTAAATAATTTAATTTATTAGTTTGTTCGTCCGTCACAAACCCCTAACCTAAACCTACGTAATTCCAGTTTTTTTTTGTGCCACTTACATAGAAAGCGATGATGTTAAAAAATCACGCACATTATGTACCTACCCATAGATAATATGCGTGATTTATTATATTTGCTTTTTTAAATATTTCCTGTTATAATTATGTATTTACCAATGGACTATTAGTTATTTACTACATAAACAATTGCATGATCTATAACTCAGTATCATGACGAATATTATCAATGAATATCCGAATATATTGTATAAAAAAAACGCAAAACTTCTTGGGCTCTGACGATATCACGTGACAAACCTGCACAGTAGCTTACTTTTAGGTCCGTTTGGTGGTGCGGGCTGGAATGCGACGGAGGGGGTATTTACAATACAATATGTTCGCAAGTTCGAGCGAGACGCAACAATAACTTCCTACTTCCACACTCGCCTTATTGAGTGTTGTTTCAAATTGTGGGAGGGACATACGCATACTGTTGGCGCCCATTCAAGGTCAAAACCCAAGAAATTTTGCGAGGACTACGAGTATTCATATGTAGATTTTATCCCAGTTTGTAATATTTATTGCAGGTAAGTTTGTAAACAAAATGCTTTTACCTGAAAAACAATCGATGAACTGTAAGCATTAGCTCATCGACCTAGGTACATTATATCATAATCAATAATGGATCGATCAGGTAGTTATTATATAATAATTATTATAGTGTACCTACAGCGATCAAGTGGCACGTTGATCAGTATAATCGTCCTAGTTGCATATTTGTTTACATTTGCACTGCATGTAATCGTTTGGTATGACATTAAAGCTTGTAGGTCGTAGAGATAACTAAGATTTAACCTGTTCTTGAACCGTCGATGGTCGAATGACGACAACTGCATACTAATTGCGTTTAGGTATTTATTTAACATACACACCTAGATACCTATTTTCTATGATGTAAAAAATGAATCCGGCAAGCAAATGATACAAAATTGCAGAAAATAATACTGATTACGACAGGATTGTCATCACAATACTTGTCTGTTATACGATTTAATTCTTGTGCATGATGCATGAGGTGACATATTCACACCAGGGGATGTGATTCTATACCTGTAGACTCACAAAAAGAGTTTGCTATCCACCATTTCAGATACACGGTTATAAAGGTTAATCATCTTCATTGGGAAAGGCTATTTTGCGGTCTTTTCCAGCTTGTCTCGAAAAGTTTCCAGTTCATTAACTTTGCGTTTGCACAAGCCGAGAAAGAACAGACACTGTTGATTCTATTTCAATTTGCCATTAGTTTCATGCGGTTCAGAAAATATATTGAGACAATATTAATTTAGACCTAAAATAAGAGAAACGTGATTAGATTTGAATTCTGGAAACACAAGATAAGCAGGAGATAGCAGTCCTTAAATTGAGGGTATAACAAAGACCGATGCTAAACTGTTCCGGATGTTCTCTCCAAACGTAACGGCAGGTAGGTATAGGGCGTGGGTTCAAGTCTGCCTATGTTAGAAATTTTGGAGTATTTTTTACTTTTGTACTCTATTATAAGTACTTATCTACATACTTTATCGTAAAGCTGTTGGTTTATCTTGGTATAGTTTGACTTACGAGAATTACCTAGCTTATGGTCTAACGTCGAATAGTGCTATTCATAATATGTTTCTCTGGTATCTTACAGGGCATATTATCAGAGAAACATATAAATATAATCCTAACTATATATATGTAGGTACTTAATTTCTTTATTATAACTAGTTATTCTTTTTTAATTGATAATGGAATTACCTATTAATATATAGCACATACATCATCACAAATTCTTAAAACATGTTTAGCATGCACATACATTATGCTGATACACGCATAGTACTTATTGTCACTTACTTATTTGTTTATTATTGCTATTGATATCGAATATGCACGATCATCACACTTAAACTATTTACCACCGATAGATGTACAAGCTTAAATATGAAGAATTATTAATAGGGCATTCAATGACCTTGCGAAGTCCCTTTACACCTCGTTATGGTACTACTTAACTGCGAAGGTTGTGCATTACATGGTGACAATGAATTCGTTCGATGCTCTAACTAACATCACTAACTTTGCATTTGAGTATCTTATCAAGTTTAAATTGTGTTTTATAGGTCGCGTTATAATATTATTTAAATAAAAGGATTTAACATCTGTTTTTGGCATTTTGGTTAGCACTCAGGTACTGAAGCCAAAAGGTTGCAGCTAGACTGTATGGCAAGTGCCTTATGTTTAATAAACAAAATATAGAACAAGATAAACAAAATTGGAATTAAAATAAAAAGACTAACATTATTTAGAAGAAAGACAAAAACAAAATACTTTGATTTTTTTTTTTATAGATTAGTGGGCGGACGAGCAAGCGGTCCCACGTGATGGTAAGTGTTACCGCTGTCCATGGACACCTGCAACACCAGGGGGTATGCGGACGTGCCGCCGACCTTGCCAAATCCTATTCACAGCTCTCTTGACGACTATAACGAGTATCTATAGGTAAGTATAACTTTAACACTAGCCAATATTACGAGTAGGTATAGGAGGTAGGTATCAAGTTTTCACAAATTACCGAACCTCTAAAGGGATTATTTAAAAAAATGAATATAAATTAAGGGCGGATTTAAGATTGATAAATAATAATTAAACACATTTTTATGAAAAAAATTGGTAAATTGCAAAACTTTTTATCATAAAAGTGTCATGTATAGGAAAATACGGAGTCTAAAAACTGCTTCTGTCTTTTGGCTATACAGCCCGAGGTGGGCCTTGGCCTGATCCAGCAAGTCTTTCTAGATCGTTCTGTTCATGACGTTCGTCTTCCAATCTGTAATACTAACCGCTTTAAAGTCTCTGTCGACTCCATCCAGTCATCTCAATCGCGGCCTGACACGGTCTCAACGTCCGTCCGGTCTGCTCGTTAGGACGTGTTTTTGGCAGTCCTTCCTCACCCACGTGCATGTCCAGCCGTCGCATCCGACCAACTTTGCATGTCCAGCCGTCGCATCCGACCAACTTTAATATGTCTTACTATGTCTGGTTCTGGATACATGTCATAGAGCTCATGGTTGTAACGGATGCGCCATTGGTTCCCGCATTTCACCGCTCCATATATTTTTCCATATACGACACTTTGATGTCTCGAACATAGCTACTTCTATGCAAGATATAAACGCAGACCTAACCCATATTAACTCTTGGGCTCCTTTGGGTTGTTGGTAAACCCTACAAAATCACAAGCTATAATAATCGGCAGTAAGCACTTGCTCAGTCGTATCGACTTATCTACTGTCCCAAAGGTAATGTACGACAATGCGATAAAAATACTGCGAAAAATTTGGGACTAATACTGGACAACAGTCTATCTTGGCACGATCATATTAATGAACTAAGGAGAAAAGTCCACTTCTCTCCACTCTCTGAAGTGCATTCAAAACTTCCTTCCCTTCAAAACTAAGGTAATCTTTGCAATCCCTTCTACTCTCAATCATTGACTATGCAGATATCAGCTTTTTCGATGCCACCGAAAATCTCCTGAACAAATTGGAGCGAGTTCAGAATTTGTGCATCCGTTTTATTTATGGTCTGTGCGAGTTCGACCACGCACAGGAAAATCTTAAGTCACTCGCTATCCGTTTTCGTCGTAACTTTCATGTACTTTCTCTTGTACTTTAACAGTTTTAACAATCCATCTTCTCCTACTTACCTTCGCGAACGATTTTCCTTCCCCTTTCCTATAACGACACCAGTTAGAGCTAACATTCTTTCCATCTTGGAAATTATCTCTCGCAACTCCAAACAGCATGGGAATTCATTTACGGTTAAAGCTTCTCGTCTCTGGAATTCTCTTTCCACCCTGATACCCCCCGAGTCTCGCCAAAAACAGCACGATCTATAACTGTCATGTGAA
Organism: Sesia apiformis; assembly: GCA_914767545.1. Classification (NCBI taxonomy): domain Eukaryota; kingdom Metazoa; phylum Arthropoda; class Insecta; order Lepidoptera; family Sesiidae; genus Sesia; species Sesia apiformis. The sequence goes on along the minus strand of OU611948.1, from coordinate 12,902,740 downwards.
TGAGCACACGTTATCTCTGTTATATTTAAAATGTGTATATACGAGTATGTATGTATGTATATATATATATGTACAACTATTTATATGTTTGTGTATTCGTATAATAATATATTATTACTATGTAAAATAATGATTATAAATAATTCTTATAGAAATAATGTAAAATTGTAGTGTATTTAGATACGCACTATATCTGTCCATTTCATCGCTCACCTATCGCTCTCAGGGTTTGCTAGTAGAAATCTCCCAAGGGGATAGCACGCCGTTTGTATGTATTTTATTTTGAAATTATTTTTATCATTTGTGTGTACAATAAAGTATACAGATAAAAAAAAAAAATCAAAAAAATGTAGAATCAAAGATGTTTTGCGTCAGGAATGCAGTAGGTGGGTTACCGATATTTTCCAAATAAAGTACCTAATTATTTTTTTTGTAAATATAATCTAGTATTTCTATTACATACCTACCTAATATTTAATTTAAATTATCTTTAAACTGTTTTATGTGTAACATTAGTAACATTACACACTTCAAAGATATTTTATCATCCACTCGCTAAACAAGCGATCCACTTTATTCCTTTATCTTTTGTGATGGAGTCATGCCCGTGTTCTCGCACTTCACAACAACAACATGTTGTATTTTAACGAGTTAACGTGTTGCTTAAGATAATTAATAAGACAAATTAATGTTATTACTTGTCTATAAATTGAACATTAAACTATTCTTGTATTAGTAGGTAGATAGGTTTCTACATCATGATGTTGAAATTAGGTAAAAAGGAAGGTTCGTTTTTAATCTCAGGACATTATTAGGTAATTGAGTGGAATCTAGATACTCCAGTCTAAATTAGGGTTGTTTGGAATATGATATTTCTGATCCGGTTATATTTATACTCTTTTACCGGTTTTGGTTACGGATACGGATATGAAATTATTTCGGATACGGTTTCGGTTATGGATATGTTTTAATGAACATTTTAAGAAATACATAATATATCACTAACTGAAGGCGAAGGAAAATAAAACCAAGTAACTGTAACCAACTATTAAACTCGCCCCGTATCCGCCCCTAATGGCAATGGATACAATTATTTGTAATAACATCCGAATATTTTATTTGGAGTTCGGTTTTGAATATTAATTCGGATATCCGATAGTTGCGATTACGGAGCTCAATAACATCCATCTAAATAGAGAATTAATCTAAATTAACTCAATTAATCTAAATAGAGCTTCGCCTCCGTAATTAATTATACATTACTTAGGTACTCATTTACAAATACACAAAGAGAATCTCCAATGAGTATTTGCGACAATATACTAATACTTTGTTTATTAAGTAGGTACCTACCTACTACTGCAGTAAGTATTTATATTTAGCATTTAAACCTCCATTGTTTCGCAATCATATTGTTACGAAACGTACCTATATGTTGTACACGTTTGCATAGCTTTGAAAATTATACTTTTTTGTTTATTTATTATACGAATCTTGTATAGTTTATCTTTTGTTCCAAACCGCTTGCATTGGTGTCTCGGTTTACACTACGGCCGCGGCATCGCCGTATACAGGATTAAATAAAAAATAACTGCACCCTCTTCACACTAATCACACCTTCTTCTCGTGAAAATTAACTTTTGTTCTACGACTATTTAAAATTCAATACATTTTTCACACAAAAATAATAACGTTTTTAATTATCTAAAACGTATTCTACTCTGTAAATCGATAAAAATAGCCAATGTTGTGAAAGTGTTGCAAAACAGTAATTGCAGGCTGGCGGTGTACCTACTACCTATTAGACAAAGACAATGCAAAAGAATCGAAGTGAAACAATAAAATTTACTTTGTTTTGGGAAAAATACCTAGTCTAGAAAAAGTTGTAGAACAAAAGTTATTAGTTTTAATGGTAAAAATTCAGGGTTAAGACTATATTATATTTAACCCTCTAAACGTCGTAGGCATTTGCCATAATTTAACTCTTCATGAAGAGTCTAGCTGATATCATCATGATATCATATAATACTTAGAGTAAGTGCGGCATATATGGACCACCATAAGGATTTTCTCAAATAAAACTCCGAATTTTAAAATGTAATCAGCCTTATTTATTTTAAACAGTTCTATAATTATTTGGTATCGAAACTTTATTAATAAAATTCTTAAAAAAACATCAACATCTTAGAAAATCAACATTTTCTAAAATATGTCATTTTTATGAACTCACAAAAAGTGAACATAGTATGGACCACGTGGTTTCAAATATGGACCATGGTCAATTTGGTTCAAAATAATAGAAAAATTGTTAGTCGTATTATGCGTAAAATTAAATCAGTCAATTATTAGTGCTTAGATTATTCATTGATACATAATTCGCATACAAAGGCAGCCATTCCTTCTATGCCAGCACACTCTTCATGAGCCCATTGCTTACAAGGTGCACATTGGATCCATTTCTCTCCATGAATATCTTCAGAGAAAAGCCCATTACAATACAAGCATTTACCATTTTCATTTTGAGAACGATCAGGACTTTCATCTGTGCTATCATTAACTGAATAATCACTCTCACTAGAACTTTCAGGAGATTCTCTATTTCTTGAGATCTTTCTTTTCTTCTGGGCTATTTTCTTTGGCGTTTTCTTTGATTTATTTTTTATGTTCAACGGTCTCTTCTTCTTCAATTTATCCATTTCTTCTTTCCTTTTCATCGATGTTTCTAAATCTTGCTTATAAGGTGAAGATGTCAAAATCATAGATTTGGTGGCCTTTCTTCCTCTATTGCTGACGGTTTTCTTCAAACGTGGTATGGGCTGCAACACCTTTGGCGACAAATATGTAGTTGATGTGGAGGGACCATCTAATGAATTCTCCATAGTGATAGTCGGCTCTTTGGTTTGTAGGTTTGCATGGTGATTTCTGTCAGCTCTCGGAGTAGAAAGAGGTTCATTCACAGATTGATGTTCCGGAGTTTCAACAGCTCCTGTCTCAGGTAAGCAGTTATCGTGATTATCATTGACCGGTATCATTATATCGCGCAGTGGGTCATTAGAAGATTCTTCTACTGCTAGAAGGTCTTCGTCAATAAAGTCATGATCTTGAAAGACATTTCTGTTAACGGGATATATCCCAGTTGCACGAAAACCGTTAATGGCCAGTTCTGCGCGCTGCCAGGCTAGACCAAATAATTCCGCTATGTCATAATGTGTTACTGCTTGAGTTTGCATTCGTACCCGTTTGCGAGTTTCTTCAGTCAAGTATTTTTTCAATGGACCCATAAATGTTTTATCAAGGGGCTGTATTTTGTGACTTGAGTGTGGAGGCAGTGACAGCAAGCGAACGTGGTTTTCTCTAGCTAAATCCACTACCTTGATATTTCGGGTGTGGCTAGCATGTCCATCCAAAATCAGGAGAACCGGCGATGCAGCAGTTGGTTTCACGTGCTGTAAAAAGTGCTCGAACCATTGAGTAAATAGTTCAAGTTGTATCCAACCTGATGGATGACAAGCATGAATGGCACCAGGTGGAGCGCCTTTCATCAGTAATGGATTGTCCCGTTTTCTCGGGAATATCATCATTGGAGGGACAAATGTACCACTTGCACTCATACATATCACACAAGTGATTGTTGATCCACGCTCTGCCGACGTTACAGTTCCTATTTGTTTTTTGCCCTTAAGTGCCAGTATCTCCGGCATTTTTGATGGCACGACTGAAATTCCAGTTTCATCCACATTATAAACATTGGTGGCAGAATACTTGAATTCATTCATAGAACTCTCCAACAAGTCATAAAATGCGTTTACATTTATTCTGTTAAAACCTTTCATTCTTGCGATTGATGTGCCCGTTGGACGGCGAAATGATAGGTTAGGATGGCGCTTGAGGAATAACCTCAACCATGTTCTGCCCGCAGATTCATTTTCTTGTGAAAACGAGTGCATTATGTTATTTCTTTCCGCTAGCTGGTAAGCCAAAGATCTTATGTCCCTGCGTGCTAGACCAAATCCAGATTTTTCCATTTCAAGAATATAATCAGCTAATTCATCTTCCAATTCACTTGGTAACGTCGATTTTCTCCCATGTTTATGGTTAGTAATGTCACTAAGTGATTGGTGTTTTATTTTTGATAAACGTATAAGCGTAGTTTTGGGTACACCGTATGTTTTGGATGCTTTCAAAAAGCCCATTTTCATTTCACGTACAGCTTTAATTGCACCTGCCATTGCATTTTTGTCCCACGCTTGTCTGGTCTTCTCTTTTGTTGTAGATGCCATCCTGAAACATAAAAACATAAATGATTGTTTGTAATATGGACCACTAGTCCATATTTAAAACATGCCGGTGGTCCATATTGCAATACTCATATATTTCGAGGTTAATATTTTTATTCAAAAAAATATAATAACTATAGGATGTTAAAACTTAATATCAATAATTGTAAAATAATTCACCTTTCTCTTGGTTTAATCCACTTTCACATCGAGTAATATTTGTTGAAGTGATGAGCTTACTTATTTATCTAAAAAATCACATCGCGAGTAGACGAAAACGAAAAATGGGTTCGTGTGAATACGTGCGTGCGGGTTGCCTCACAGCAAGCGACTGGCGGGCTGTTAGAGGGGTGGGGCATAGTATGCGCTGACCTTCGACTCGATACAACGAACGTTTTTTGAGAAACGTCGGCGGTCCATATTATAAGACCGGTCCATATATGGCGCACTTACCCTAAGTATATAATAATAATTATGATTATTAATATTTATATTCAACGGTTGTATATAGGTATGTATAATATTTCGTCATGAAACATTGATCTAGTATGGCCAGTTAAGTAGGTAGGTACCTACTAATATAAAACATCGTAATTCGTGCACTTTCGCGCGTATCGGAAGGTGTTAATATATGTAAATTTGTACAAGTGTATTGCAGACCTAGAGATAGCCTAGTTAAGCGGTGATAGTATAGATCCCATTATTGAACCAGAGTTTCTACTTAAGTAGGTACATTTCCCGGCTGAAAGTAATACACATCGGCCTTTAGAAAGAGACTATCGGCTAGCTTCGGCTTTGTAGCTTGTGTGCCGTTACGACAGAGATGACGCTGTACAAAACCGAAGCTAGCCGATCATATTCAATGTGTAGGTATTACCTACTTTCGGCTAGTATGTGTACGGTTTTTAAAATTATCTCTACCTTAGCCGTGAAAGAAAACATGTGCATCGTGAGGAAACCGGCATGCCCGAGGATAAAAAATCAGTGTTATGTACATATTATATTACCAATTCGCATGCGTTGTGGATTATGACTCAAAACCCCCATTATGCTTACTAGGGTAGGCCAGTGTTCCGCAGTGGGACGTTGCAGACTGATATCGTATAAAAGACCTTTGCCACAACAGGATCAAAACTGAATCACCTCCTGTATTGTGTTACCGCATCCTATCATTAATTGCAGTAAATTGAAAAGTATGCCAGTCTAAGATCCGAAGGTCGTCCCTATAAATTTGTTTTATGAACAATATTGTAACAAGATAGGTATTAATAAGAATTGTATTTCTCTATTTCCTAGATCAAAGTTCTCTAGTATGAACTGTTATACCTAATCATTCACCATCAACAGCATGCCAAATCAATTAGACAGAACTAATGAAGTAAACTTAATACAAGGTTACTGCAGTACGATTTACAGTTATTTTTTCTCTAAGAGTGCTCCAAAATCTTGTGGAGCAAATCCGCAATTTTTAGGCACAGACCAATATTCTGTAGCACATAAGGTTTCGAAGCTTTTGCTGAAATGAAATCCTTTGAATATTATAAAGAAAGCAATAAACAACAAACATACACGGAAAAGCCTAGTGTTCTACTTCTTTTAAGCTTTTTAAACCAGTTTTATAAGGATGGCAAAGAAATTCTACGTTTCAAGACTTCTTTATTTATTTATTTAACAAACTTTATTACACATTGTTATACAAAAGGCGAGCAAATGCCTTAAGGCATTCTCTATCAGCTAACTTTTGGGTTGATCAAAGAGATACACTAGGAGGTGCGATAAGATTATTTGAGATTTTGCCAAAAAGCATAAGAAATATTTACCCTTAAGTTTTCTTTGTGTGAACCGTGTCGGTAAACAAAGGAATTTGACCAGCTTGAGTACACATTGAATAAACACTTGGCAATCTACAGAAAATATGTTGCAATAACACAGCGGAAATGCATTAGGAGGCGGAAATGTATTTTGTGTTATATATGAAGCTGTTTTCTTGTTAATAGGGCACGTTAAGGTCGGAAGTGAGCAAGTACGAGAATACAGCGCACGTCCTGCGCATTACACATCGGAACTTATAAAACGAGATAATATAGAAGTACCCTAGTCACACAGACTACCTAGTTGGTTTGTGTCAGCTCTGAACTATTGAATTGGAGCTGATGGCCACAAAGTGCCTTTTACCCACATCTTTATACATATTCTACTAAACTTTGTACGATTTGCACGCGGTCGATGTTTCATATATAAACAATACAATGGATTGTTAAAATCTGAACAATGAACAGTTTCGAAGATAGATAGGTACTTTAAAGATAACCTAATAGGGTCTGAAGCATATCTGAAGGGTTTGATTTTAACATTTACATACTATTATTATGTAGAACATGTATGTAGCCGGATGTAATAGCAAATGGAGCAAGACTGAGTGGTGGTCTAGAGCTGGAAAAATGTGTAGACTGTCCAGCAGCCAGGTGGTTATGACTAGCATAAGACAGAGACAAATGGCTTATACACTGCAGTGAGCTAAATAAAAGAAAGCTGCGAATGAAGATGATAATTATAATAGACAACATCTCTCCGTATATTTTAACTCTGGTATTGTATTACTGAGCCTAGTTTGTTACACTGTAGTTTTTTTATGATTTTATTTTACTTTTATCATCAAGGTCCGTTCAGTAATGAGGCAAATACACCAGGTTTCGTGACAGGTGTGATAAGGTGATTAGTTTACCTTTGTCCAGTAGAAGAGAGTAATTAAATATTTCTACTTGTTTTTGTGCTTTTAATAAAAACTAACTCCTTTGTATACGTAACGAAATAAACGTCAGTTGGATCTTCGCCAGCGCACGTCTATAGCGAAATGTGACTTTGAAGTCGGCAACTCCGTACGGATGTAAATTTAATACTTTCTGTGCACGACAAAACCACAAGTGCATAGACAGTTCAATGATTCAATGATAAAGTGAAATGGTGATAAACAAATGTAAATAGTGCATACGTAAAGTGTCTTAGTTTAGGAATTGAACTTGTAAGAAATTATAACATAGTGATACGTTCAGTGTATGTGCACTAACGTTTCATATCTCGGACAAAAAGGGGTTGTCTAAATGTGGTCATGCAACGGGCAAAGTGTATCAGGAGTGCTTTTGTTGTACTGAGCATGCGCGTAGTAGAGATATAAAAGGCAAAATTTCAATCTCTTTACTTCGAGATTATGTGACGTTACTTACATGCTTGGGTATGTGAGAGATTATGTGATGGATCGGGCGCCTTGGTCCAATTTTATGGCCACCCCGTTCTTCAGATTTGAACCCGCTGGACTTCTTTTACTGGGGTTGCTTAAAAGACAAGGTTTATTGGAAACCTGTATCAACAATTGCTGAACTACGTCAAAGAATCTCAGAGGCTGCCGAACACTTAATTCACGACGATATGGACGATTAGTCAAAAGGTCGTTTTTAAAGCGATGTGCATGCACAAATGCTTGTTTACTCTTGTTCAAAAAAGTACCAAAAAAATAATTTTACGGCATGGCGTAGGAAGTATTATACTCGTATCATTTTGAAATCTTGATTAGTTGCGTCAACTTTTGTGATAACTTGCTATGGTAGTGTTGGTACATTTTTGTACACCATGAAGTTAACTGAAAATAATACCTTCTCAAATTTTAAGAAAAATATTCGAATCAATTTAAAAAAAAAAAACTCCACCCGTTCTGGTTTTATTTTGGATTGTAATTGATAGCAGAGTTACCTAGGCTTTTAAACCAAAATAATCAGAGACATATCTGCAAATTTGTAATCGTAGCACCTAAAAATGTTGCACAGGAGGTATTTTTTTAATGTTTTTCAACAAAATACTTATATCATAAAAAAAATTACCTCAATTTTTTTTTTATTTTTCTCGGGGTAGTCTTAAGGTGGTCCACTCCCTGGTTCCCGCTTGACGTTGAATTTTGGAGCACGTTGTATGTATAATATAATATGTATCTATGTATTTTATGTGTATAATATTTATTACTTAGGTATACGAATATATAGGTATTGTATATAAATATATATTTATGTATTTGTTAGTATTATATTGTACTCGTATATACAATTTTTTCCGTACGCAGTACGCCTGCCTTTCTGTCTTGACCTATATTTCACTTTCCCAGGACTGCTGGAAGAAATCTTCACAGGAGATATTTCACAGGCCTTTTGTACATCATTTCTGTTTCTTCCTTTTTATTTATTCCATGTTAAATGTGTATCATAAATTGTTAAATAAATAAAAAAAATAAGTAATTAGTGGGCGATAACCTCTACCCGCAAGTGAGTTCGTTCGTGAGTGCCGCTCCCCTGCACCCGGAGTTGTGTGGACATACTGGTGTTTTTTATTTTCTCCCCTAATTTTATTATTTCACTACATCTCGGTTAAAGTTCGTACATGAACCAAATTGGTTCAATAGTTTACCAGTGGTTGATGACGATAATTTTAAATTATCGATAATGCAAACTATTCGAAACAAAGAATATAAAATTTAAAAAAGTTACTTTAAAAAAAACAAGTGATCTTTTCTTGAAGCCTGAAATCATAGAATTTGAAACTTGAGTTAACATATGATGTTACATATTTTTTTGTTAAGAATATAAATTTTTTTATCATTTTTTTTAGCAAGATTTAGCAAAAAAATTTTTAGTTTCTGTAAAGGGAAGATTCATAACAGTTTCATGTCAATAAACTCAGAATCAAGAATGGAATCCATAGTTTCAGGCTTGTGGAAAGCTTCGGTTCGGTTACATTCTGTTTATCAGTACCTAGGGGTTGGGGAGGCCATGAATCTGGGATGAAAAATGTTTTCCTGATTTTTTTTGTATTTTTACTGTAGCAAAAAAGAGAGCTCACCCAACATTCAAGCTGAACTAGAAAATAGAATAAGAAATATGTTGGTCTAGCTGATGTAGGGGCCTCAATTCGTACCTGACCCAGAGCCCCGAAATCTTCAAAGACGGCTGTATATAAACGTCATTTTGTTAGCGAGGGCTCGTAAAGCTTTACAACTGTTGTAATTTTTTTTAAATCTCTCTTTCCTACAGGTATGTAACTGTACCTAACTGTATTATGCAGAAAATTATTACCTACATAGATATACCTAATATCTATTTCATCTATTACATCTGGTTAGTTCATAGACATAGGTATACAGACAATGCAAGTTCGTGAAATTGTATGGAAACCAAGCGTGTCACCTCACCAGTAAATTTTAGTGTTGGGAAAATACTCGCCGCCGCGCGCCGATGAAACGAACTATCTCTCTCGACTCGGTTCACCACTTTTGTCGATTTTTTACAATTGATTATAGCGCAATTAGACATTTTTATTATTTGTAACAACGACTTGTTAGCAATACGGGTCAACAGACAGACTGAACGAACAGCATTAAAGGTAGGAGCATAGGGCCAACACGGGCTCGCTATGAACAGCTTGCATTATCAATCTCTATATATGTGGTTAGTTACAGAAATAATTTGTCCATAAGTACCTAATCCATAATCTCTGATTTGTTAATGAAAGTAGCCCCCTAGGAAATTACTATCTCTGTTTACCTTTTATAAAAAGGTATTTGAAAATTCACGGCTTGTTTGGTATCCTAAAGCCTAGTAACTTTTAACCGTCTGATAACGAAACTTGTGAAGTACTAAACTCTATCTTTTTAGCACATAAACAAATGCACTTTTAAAACAGTCGTAATGGAGTAGCTCTTTAGGAAATGTTAGAAATTGCTACTAATAAATGAGTGATTCTAGTTGTATCTATCAATTATAATCAGCTAACGTACTAATTAATGGATCTATTGCTTCATTATCCGCTTAAGTTAATTTATATATTTAACCTTTGATAAAAATACAGATTTTAGAGAAATAAAATTCAGTCTTTCGAATAATAAAAAAATGTTTATTTTTAAGCTATTAAGACACCCACTCATATCTATGTTATTTAATATCAATAGATACTGGCATCCAATCAAAATCAGTACCTATGGGTATTTTACGTTCCACTTATCAGTAATAATTTCAACCTGTTAGGTTAGTTACGAGTGTTATTTATTGTGATTGTGGTTTGATTATCAATTAATTTAAATGACGATAAAGTACCTAATTCCCTTAACGTTATTCGGTATTATACGTATAATACATAAGTATTTTTATCAAATTACAGTTATCGTATTCATTTAGTGTTCCCATAAAAGCTTTAAACTTAAAACAAACTTGATGGTTTTTAGAAGAAAGATGTTTTACATAATTTGTAACGTAGTCGCACATCATACAAATGAGAGAATACTCGTATTTACTGATTTCTTTTAATGACGTGTAACTAGTCCACATGCATGAGTATAAAATAGATATACTCATATGTAAGTTATGTTTATTCTTATGCAACCAACCCTTTCAATATCTACTGCTGGACATGGGCCTCCTCATCTATTGCATGAGGGATGTAAGGTCTTAAAACGTCACGCTGGCCAAGTGGGTTTGCTAGTCCATTCTTTTAGAGATGCTGTAGTTCCTCAGGGTTTGTGGTAGCCGCTTTTTTATCCCTTACAAGCCGATGGAAGTTTATTCTTATGCCACATGTAATTAGGCTTTAAGTATTTCAGAACCTTCCTTTGAAATACCTAAAGCTTTTTCGGAATCTAATTTTAGTTTTAAACTTATTTTTTATTTCGTAGGTACTTTTCTAACGTAGTCACTCGAAATCTTAGATTATTTTTTATTTAAAAATCGTAAGTAGATATCGAAATAAATTTTAGCGCGTCCGCTCCCGATCGAATCCTACAATATTTTCGTATTTTCCTTTTGATTCACTATTTATAGCCCCCAACGAAATAACTTTGTTACCGACTGCATCTAAAGATGATGCGTCATTTTGGCTGGTATATCTAATAAAAACCACATGAATACCAAATTTAATGACTATTAGGTAATTTAATTTAATGCAATTTATAATGAATGTATTTAAATATATAAATACATATATAATAAATATATATTTTTATTGTGTTCAGGTTTTTTTTTTTTTTTTATAGATTAGTGGGCGGACGAGCAAGCGGTCCCACGTGGTGATAAGTGTTACCGCCGCCCATGGGCACCTGCAACACCAGGGGGTATGCGGGTGCGCCGCCGACCTTGCAAAATCCTATTCACAGCTCTCTTGAAGAACCCCATATCGTAGCTCAATGGAAAGACCTCTTGAGGCAGTTCGTTCCACAACCTACGGGTTCGCGGTATAAAATAATTTTTGGACCGAACAGTGCGCGACACCTCCGTATCGAGGAAATGCGGATGGACCGCACTTCTGTGACGGGAGGTGCGGTTGTAGAAACCCGAGGTGGGAATTATATTAAACAATTCTTCAGAGCATTCCCCATTGTACAGGCGGTAGAACACACAGAGAGACGCAACGTCTCTCCGAATGCTGAGGGATTCTAAACCGCCCGTGAGAGTGGGATCGTCGACAATACGAACAGCACGTCGTTGGATGGAGTCAAATGGGTCCAATTGGTATTTCGGTGCGCCGGCCCAGAGATGAGAGCAGTACTCCATATGGGGCCTCACCTGAGCTTTGTAAAGCATAAGGAGTTGCCCAGTTTTGAAGTACCGCTTCGCTCTGTTCAGCACACCGAGCTTTTTGGAGGCCATTTTGGCCTTATTTTCCAGATGACCCCTGAATTCGACTTTGCTGGAGATGTCGATACCAAGGATCCCGATACTCTCCAATAAAGGTATATATTTGAATTGCTGTGCCCCAGCAGGGGGTTGTATGTCATTAAATGTAGGTAAGTTTAATGTTACCTATAGCATGAAAAAGGCCTAAAGTACTCGGGAAATGAGATACCTATCTGCTTACAATTATCTCAAAAATGTATAAGGAAGAGACGACATTGGTGCATCTGGTTGAGTGGATTTTTCTTTCCAGGGTGTCTAATTTGGTATGAGGCCATCTAGGCATGACCCAGCTGTTATAGGCTCGGATCTTATTACTTATTAGGGTGAGATTTTTACTATTACGTTTTTTATTTACCAAGCACCTTTTTTATAGATATCCCATTAATCTGAGAAACAAAATATTTATGCATGGTAACTATAGGTTACAGTTAATAAGTTGACATAATATACATTACAATAATTGTATTGCATGGTCAGGCCAGGTTTCATACAAAAGTGCCCTTCATTATTTTGGATTCAACTCTTAATTTTTTTCCTTTATCACGTGAGATACTTAGGAGAAAACAATTTTAAACTACACTTTTTAATTATGGTCGCCATTTTGATTTTTTAGGATTATTAACTTAAACAGTCATGCCATTAAGGCGAATCGATTAACAACTCATTTGTTGAAATCGGTTCAATAGTTACTGTATACCTATTACGCATGTATCTATATCATGTGTACATACACATCCCCGCCGAAAGTAGTACACATCGACTATGATCGACTAGCTCGGTTTTGTAGAGCGTCGTCTCTATTTTAATAAAACGTTCTAATAAACGCTAGCCGATAGTCTCTTTCTAAAGGCCGACGTGAATTACTTTCGGCCGGGAAGTGTACATATAATATCAACCAATCGAGCTTTCGTATAAATACAAATTATTCAATAAGTGATTTAGTAGCGCCAACTGCAAATATAACATTGTAGAACAAACCTATTCATTTTAATTAGACATTACAGCAACGAATATGAACTTTAAAATAACTTATAGGTAGAACGCAAAAGAAGTTTGTAATCGTCCGATAGCTCAATAGATAGTTAAAATTATAAACCTTTCCTTATTGGCCGCACCGTGGTCAGGTAGGTAGTAGAATATATTAAATAGTCAAATAAATAATAATCCATAATTCAACACATGAGGTCAAACAAAGTTACGCCCAGATGGCGAACAAATCTAATTTTGAAATAACTAATTTATCTATGTATTATCAGAATTTATCTATATCAGATAGGAAATCACACCCGCAAGCTTTGCACAGTGGACGACTGCGAAATTAATTGGCGTTTCTTTACAGGTTTACTAAATCAACTATAAAATATGAATATAATATCCATAACAGTTGGATAACTATTATGGATATTATAGTACAGAGAGACATTATGGACAGAGATCTGTACCGCAGTCGGTAGTGAGTTAGTGACTTCAAAGCTATAAATAAACGAGTGACTACTCATTATACATCGATGATGACGACATAATGTCGTGTAGGTAGGTCCTACAGACATCGTACTTAATCAAAATCATAACAACCATAAAGTTACACAAACATTACTACTGGATTTTACTGAAAGAGGACTTTCGCATGGAGATAAGTACCTACTTACCAATTACTACATTAATTCGTTCGCCATTAGTGCCTGTGAAACTGTTAGCCACCTGTGAAACTTTAAAGTTTGTTTAAAACATTTTCTGGAATAGATACCTACATTCTCGCAGATAACAACGCGGTCACAAGCTAGTCCTATTCGGGGCTAAACAGTGTGTGTGGATATTACAGCTACTAGGTTGGAAGTTAACTATAAGATATACTTACTCATTTAACCTAATGAGTAGTTAATTACATAAATAGTGCAGACGGTAGTGACCCTGCTTGCTGTGCAATAAATAGGTCCCGGATTCGATTCCCGGTCGGAAAATTATTTGTTTAAAGACAAGTGTTTGATCGGGTCTGGGTGTTGCACGTGTTGTGTTCGTTTTTAAATGTGTCTCTGGACTCACTACACAGCATCTCTGAGTGTGGCGTTATTTATTTATTTTATATTAAAAAATCACGAACTATCAAGTAATTTTAATACAAACTTACCGGACTGGTTAGTCGAAGTATTTATTTTTTCAGTAATTTTGGTTTATTCTCAAATGCTTTTATTCAATAATCTCACTAACAATAAAATATTTCTACATACGAGTATACTCGTATATAGAACAACGTCAATATGGCTGACTACTCATGTTAATGTCTCAATCTACTGGTCATAGATACGTGATTTCGACATGTATATAATATTTCATTTTTCATTCGTATTTCAAGTATTCAAATGGTGAAAGCTTCAGTAAGTATATTTTATCAAAATCTGCTCAAACATAACGAGTTACGAAAATATTGACTTGTTAAACACATGGCTATATTTTCATAAAAAGTTATATTTATATAAAGTGATCCGGACTTGAAGATTTAGGCTGGCCGTTTACGTTGGGAATTACATCAGATATCTCTCTCACCCGTATACATTCGTGTACTTTGAAAATAGTTTTTAACAAGAACAAGTTCGAATTATTTTTTTCCAAAAATTGATAGTTAATGTCTTGTATTTATTTATTTTAGAAATAGATTGTATTTAGTTTAAAAAAAACAATAGCATGACGAGCGTTTTATGAATTTGTATCAGACTGAAGGCATCGTTACCGCGACCTTCGCAATATCATGATCATGATCGTCTTCTCGTAGGTACTTGTTTAGTTACATGGGCTACCGCTACTGCTTTGTTCATTAATAATGAACAAAGCAGTAGCGGTATGAATCATTATACGTAATTCATAAAAAATAATATATTCTTTACTGAGCCTTTAGTAATTAAAAGTCAGTATTTCTTAAAACATATCACTAGTTCAATGATGAGGAAGGAATCCTGCATGTCCGAGAATTAAAAAAAAACTGAAGCATTTGTGTCCACCAATCCGCACTGGGTCGGAGGCCGTTACGGGAGGCCTGTGCCCTACAGCGAAACGTTATAGGCTAATATCTAATCTAATCTAAATTTATGGATCACTAAGAAGCACTCTTAAATATTTCAGAGTTTTGGTACTGGTCGGCCTGGCTTTTTATAGGAAAGGAAAGAGACGGACATGCGGTTCACACGATGGGAAGTGGTTGCCTCCGTCCCTGGAGACCCGCAATACTAGGGCGGGATCGTCGATTCGTTGCTGGGAGAGTTCCAGCTTTCTTGGAGAAGCCCATGTAGTAGCATATCGGAAAGCACTTATGTCGTAGCTCGTGGTAGGTAGGTAAGCTGTGTCGTGGTCTAGGCGTACCCCGAACTGTCACATGAATGATATTGTTTACAACGGTTACTCCAGACAACTGTAATTAGTAATTACAAGCTTTTTAGTTATAAGTATGTATAGCCAATTCAGTTGTAACCAACCAATGTTTGCGGAAAAATGAATTTAACAAGAGAACATTTTCGTTCAATGATTTTTTATGACTTTCGTTGCGGTCTAAACCAGAAAGTTAGTTATGAAAGACTTAAGTCAGCATTTAGTGATAAAGCTAGTTCAGTGAATTTAAACGTGATCGTAACCATCCCGGTGACGATGTCAAAGAATGGGCGTCTTGAGACGGCGGTGACGGAGGAAAACATAAAAACTGTGCGGCTTATGATTAAAGCAGATAAACGAACAACATATCAGCAGATACGGGCATCATTAGGTATGATATATTAACGAGTGATTAAAGCTGAATCTACTGCTATGAGCCTGAAACTGAGAATAATAATCTGCGCAGTCTTTTGTTTCGGTCTTTGCTTTCGAAGAGTTGCCGACGAAAGTGAAGAAAGGACTGAGTGCTGAAAAGAAGATGATTGCCTCGCTCTTTGGCAGATCGGGCCACTTTGTTACTATAACTTTAGGAAATAAAAGAGCAGTAACTGCGGACTGGTATGTGAACAGATGCTTGCCTTCTGTTTTGAAAAATTCGAAGAACAACGCTCACGAAGCAGAATGATCCTCGATCACAACAATGCCTCAGCTCACTCCGCCAGACAAACAAAGTAATTTTTGAGTAGGTAGGTACTGTAAATGTAGAGTTAATGGGTCATCCGCCATACAGCCTTGACCTTGCGCCCTGTGATTTTTATTTATTCCCTAAAATTAAGGACAAACTCAGAGAAATCAATGGTCAATGGTCAATCAACTCGATGGTTTCATCGCATGAAAAAGTGTTACGGTTATCGCGGAGAATACTTCGAAGAGCAATAAAACATCTTCCATCTTTATATCTCATTTCATTTTCGAGATTCTATAAACTTCCAGTGTCATCCACGTGGAGTATTTGCATTACGATAGATTGATTAAGATTGCATTAAGATTGAGACACAGTCATGTCACATCAAATTGCAAAATAAGTAATAATTATTATTTTAAACATCTAACTTTGATGATAATATACTGCACAGATTGCTTATGATGCCTCGTGCTCAAGTAGCCGTGTTGTCTACAAAACGATTTATCAATTATTTATAAATAAACTTTAAGTAGGTAGGTATCCATAAAACTAAATACTTAACTATATGTAGTTGAGAATCAGGCGGGAATAATGAAAATTATAAGAAAATTTAAAATGATGTTTATGATATAAAACCCTATTTTCTTGTTTCTACAATCTCAAGGTTCGTGTCAGGTAAGATTACCATTAAGAATGACACCTAACCTTGCATATTCGGTGTCTCTAGCTTTAATAACTCGGCGTGGTGAGTTAGACTATAAATTGATTATGGATTGTTTTCAGTATAACTATAATATCCCATCTCTGTGTGGACCGCATATTCGTAAGACTTTATTTAGGTTGCTTCGATCCGGCTCGAAGGACTACACAATGCGTTGGTAAATTTCAAAACAGACCGAACGGCCCGACAGGTAAACGAGCAATCGACAAACTAGACTAGTATGGAATAGTAGTAATATGTGATATGAAACTGTACAATTCCGATTTACACTTGATCAGTTTACTGGACTGTATAAGCAATCATTATTTATGGCATAAAAATTAGCAAAACAAAGTGATATTACAAAATTCTATTTATAATAATGTTTATCATTGCAATCACCATTCAAAATAATGCTAATTTTATTCGCCGAATGACATTAAGTAATTGTAAAGCCATTACAATGCCAATATAAGTTAATTAATTTGCAGGGTGAAAATCTTTGAAATTAGGCACTCGAGGTTATACGATAAGAGTAGGTACCCACAGACACCGCACAATAGAGAGTTTATAAAACAAAGACTTGTAGATGCTTGTATTCTTTAATCTATTTACAGTTATTGTTTAACTTACCATGAATTTTTAAGGTCCTTGATGTTCGAAAACGTGATGCTATTGGATCGATTGAGCTTTCTGCCAAGAGTCCAAAATCTGATCTTGTTATGGTTGTCCTCCTCCCGAAACGGATTCAGGTGTTCCGGGTAGTCGTGAATGGAGACGGTCTTACGAGGGGTCGTCGCTGCAGCCATGATTGCACCTCCAGAAATTTCACTAGCCTTTACATAATACACAGAACAGCAGGCGTCGACCACTAAGTACTTTATCAGTTATCACACTGTCGAGTTATCACGCTGATAGCGCGTTGTATCGTTTTATCGCGGCGAGATAATTGCGGTTAAGTTTGTTTACGGGCGATGGAATGAGGCGCGAGATGTGCGTTGTCGTGGTCGCAACATTCGGCGTACGTAGATGGCGGACGAAGGCACACTAGCTACTAGCTAGCAACTCAGCTAGCGCGGCGCTCGCCACCACTGAACGTTGTTGACGTCGTTAAGCCGTCGCGTCGCGTGCACCGCGCGCTCCTCAACCACCAGCACGTCACGTCGACCGCGACGTGTGCCGTGTGCGAGAAGTTGGTCAATAAAATAGCAAAGTATACTTCATCGCACGTTGAACACTTTAATTGCGTTAATATAAAATGTGTACCTACAAATCGTCAAGAATAGTTTTTTGTAGACATGGCATGATACATAATATGTTGTATCATAAAATGCAGAAGTATATATATTTGCTATAAGTCTGGTGATGACGTCATGCCTTCAGTGTATGTTGTTAGTGTATGGGGCGCGTCACCCGCAAGGAAAGGCGAAGGTTGTGTAAACACTGGAAAATATAATCACACCTTGAAGCATTTATTAGAAGTATACTGTCAATTTTAAAAATTACGCAAATATACTGTGTACTAACTACAATGCATACAATATCTAACGGCTTCAACAGAGGTAGATAGGTTGATTGTAGAAATCTATTTTGTAGGTAGGTGGGTTCATATATCTAGGAATGTGTTTAAAATATTAATACGTGCTGCATACCTAAAACGTTTACTATACGTAACTCAACACCAATAACTAGCCTTTATGGTTTTATTATTGCCGTTTATTTTGGTGTGACGACGAACGAACAACTGAATGAATCAAACTGAAGCACGCGAGGATAGCGAGACCCCACGCCGCACACCAAAAATACCATTACTAATGGACTACACGCCTTGGTATTATCGATCCATTCCCACTATTAAGAAGCAACCAATCACATTATATAGTTTATTGTGCTACTTCTGCTGTTTCTGAGGCGGAGTTCTCAGAAATATGGTTCGGTTGTTCCATTTTTTATCGAGGTAAAAGGCTACAGAATTGGCTAGATGCCTGCTAATAAACACAAAACGACTTAGTCATCGTTTGCTTTTGTTTTGTACGTGAAGGTGTACGAAACAGACACAGAATGCTTTGTATGCACGAATATAATTACTAGCAATTAATATAGCGATTAATAACTAGATATAAATGTAGGTTTCCTGAAAAAAAGTGATGCGTGCCTTCTATTGTCATTATGAAATGTTTAAAATACGACGATGAGAAGATGATTCAAGTGACTAAACTAACGCAAAACAATGAAATATTATTATAAGTATTTCTTTGTTTTGTGTAAGTATTTTGTGTACCGAGGATTTGGATCCGTGATATGGATAGACGTCGATATGACTGCCTCAATAGGCACGCATACACGTATTGCGCCATCAATTGCGCTCGATATCGCCAATTCATTGACTGGGTCAACCGCTAATTGAAGTTATCTACATGCTCAATACACTGCATGCACATTGTTGAGATAGAATTAACTGTAGTCGCTTTCTGCTGCACTTTCATTATTCAAGTGAAACAATGAACAGTTAGCTGCTTTTACCTAAACTTAAGGATTACTAAATCATTAATTGTCTATTAGTTTGTTAACTAACTAAAACTAAGTACTGTAATAGTGTTATGTAGACTACTTCGTAACGCTTGAACCGATGAAGAGAAAGCACCTATTTGCAGACTGTAAAAGCAAATAATAAAATTGGCAGAAAAAAGAGACCGAGAAATTAGTGTCTACGGAAAGTATGTCAGTCGATCTAGGTTTTATCAGGTCGTCATAATGGCTGACTAATTAAGTCTGTCAAAATGAACTATTTCATGAACTTTTAGAAGAATATATTTGAGATGGTTGCGTGGGTCGTCAGTCAAAGGAAGCCACGACTTATCTTGGAAATTACAAAGAGGATGCGCTACTACAAACGACATTGAGCACCAATCAGGTAGCCGTGCTAAATGACCAACGCTCGCCTGGCGATGCGCAGTTTGTTATAAACATAACATTTTCTTCGTAATCCCATCCTTAGTTGCTTTCCAATTCTTGACTTCAGGAAATATTTACTGAAGATACGAACTGAATAGTTTTATAAATTAAAAATTGTAATTTATGTAGAATATTTATTTTGCACACTATTACTATAAAAATATAAAAGTATTGATTGCGGTTTCCAACCTACTTGATACCTACTTCACTCAGTTGTCTACCGTTATTTATGTTTCCATGGTGACTGTAAAAAATAATTAATTTTCAGTTTGAAATATTGCACAAATCTTGCACAACTTTATTTATTACATTATAAAATCTATTACAGATACCAATTATTTTATATTAGACTTTGAAGAAATACTTAACCATGGCAACTACAACACCACCGAATTTATCAGCTCGGATATTTTATGGGCTTCGAACAGATATTCAGTAAGTAAAGAACGAGAATATGTTTCTTTAAGAATTTAGAAATTGTTAAGATTGCATACATAACCTTTGCAATAAGTATTTTAAAACTTTC
Source organism: Sesia apiformis (assembly GCA_914767545.1). Lineage (NCBI taxonomy): Eukaryota > Metazoa > Arthropoda > Insecta > Lepidoptera > Sesiidae > Sesia > Sesia apiformis. The sequence continues at coordinate 12,882,531 of OU611948.1, read as the reverse complement.
ATTACTTATAAATATTCCGTAGATACAATGCTCACTATGTCTCAGAATCAGAGATTATCTATCCAGCTGGAGGAGTCATTGTTATTCATAACCATCTTCAGAAGAAACAGAAATTCATCAGACTCCAGGATAAACATAAACCTATCAAGTCTATCGTGTTGGCTCCAAACAGGTGAGAAAAAACTATTCCAATTGCAATTAACATATGGATTAACATATGCAATTAACATATATAATAAATATGGGTCTCGAGAAGAAATTATCAGGAGTAACATAGATGTATTTCAGACGGTGGCTCGCATTAAATGAAATCGCCGAAGAGGGTCAGAAACCAATAATAACTGTTTACGATCTAAACACGTATAAAAGACGCAAAATTCTGACAGTTCCCTCTGAACTTGAAGCCACAACGGCTAGAGAATTCGCTTGTATACAATTTACCTATGATTCAAAGTATCTCGTAGCAATAACCGGCGAACCTGATTGGTATTTGTATTACTATAACTGGGACAAAGGAAAGGTAGAGAGTCATGCTAAAGCGCAGAATCCCAGCGGTCAAGGGACAGTTGAAAGTGTAAGTACCTACATATTCTATAAATTATAATTTAGTTAGTACTATTAATAATATTATAAAATATTTGTTTACTTGTTTAGGTACAATGCAATCCAACAGATGCGACATTAGTCGTAATAACAGGACCCTACACGTTCCGTATAATGAATGTGTCTGAAACTGTTTGGCGTCAATGGGGATGGTGCAAAGCTGAAAATGTAAGTACCAATTGAATAAACAAGGAATTCTGTATAATTACATGAAGGATGTTTTGTTTTAACATATAATTAGTTGGGTTTTATGGGTCAGAAGATTTAGAGTATAGACTAGAAACCCAGAGGTTACTTTGTTATGTAAGGTAATTGGTTATTTCCACATGTTTAGATAAACATAACTAGTTGCATGTGGCTAACGCCGGACCGTATCGTGTTCGGTACCGACAACGGTGTGATCATGGTGGTGGAGAATGGTGAACTCAGACAAAACTGTATTTTCCGCGCTACAGAGGTCACAGAAATGTCGTTGAAGAAAGTGGAAGTTGAGTAAGTATTCCCTTCCTTTAATGACTGACTATATTGGTGATTATACATAAATGTTATTATTTAATGTTGGTTAAGTAACTGTATCAGTGTAAATTAAAAATACAAACAAATGTTGCTTTAATGAAGAGCTGAAGAAGGAGCTACAGAGAAGGCGAGTACATCGAGTAAGCAGGAGACAAGTAGCGATCAAGGCGTTGTGGATAATGAGAGTTATCCTGTCACCTCCTTTGTTAACTTTCCTAAAGGTAATAATGTAATAAATTACTGTATTTTATATGAATAGCCTCTAAAGTAAATAATGCCTAAAAATTAAACTTATCTAAAGAGTACAGACAGACTAATCCGATAAGATAGCGATTCTTAAATGACATATTCACGTTTTTAGGTTTCGCTTTCGCTTGTGGTCCTGGTTATGTTCACATGTTTGAGAAGGAATCTCTTCATCACTGGAGAAAAAGGAATCTTTACAGACTTTCCAGGAAATCTTACAAGTGAGCCCTACCTACTTCTAAACATTTTAAAATGTTTTTTTTTTTCAGTTATAAGACTCAGACATATGTTTCATTCGTAATATCATCATCACTTTTATAGGCATACCCGCGAGTATCCAATATGGTCACCTCTTGATGCTATACAACACATCACGGTAGATCCAAATCAAGAAACGCTCCTTATTACAACTTTACGAAAACAACTCTATTACGTCAAGTTGTTTGGACAGCATATGTTACAGGTAAACGTATGTTATGTAAATGACTTTTATCAAGGATTCCATCATACTTTTGTACCTTTTTGCAAACAACTTTCAGCAATTATTGGCTGCATAATTTTAAATTATTATTTTTTCATTGGTAGTATTATGAGTTCTATTATATAGAATCCAGAGATTGCTTTCGCTGAACTGGGCCCAGCGATGCACTACGGTCGTATAAATTCGCTATCTATGTGTGCTTGGAAACCGATTTTCATGACATCGGGAGAAGAGGATAAAAGTATCAGAATCTGGAATTACATGACAGACGATGTGGAGATGATAAAGTTGTATCAAGAAGAAATACATTGCCTGTCCCTGCATCCGACTGGTAAGTAAGCACTTACGATGTTATACCAACGCAAATATTTTAAAATCTGGCTGTGTTTGTTAGAACTAATCTAGGGATCTCCCAGGCCCATTTTATTGCGATTTTTACTGTTGTGTTGTAAGAAGTATGTGAAGGAGGTTTAAGCATATTTTTTATTATAAATCGCATTGGTACTTTACAAAACATTGCTTGGTTTTAGAGGAAGAATGTTCAAAATAAACGGTTCCTTCGGGTGAAGCATCTATTACCTAGTAAAATAAGGTCAATTAGCAGCAATCAATGCACAATATATACTAATCTTAGTTATTATAATATGTTATAACATAGTATGTAATGAGGGCGGGCATGTTTACTGCCGACAAACTGCAGTACAGTTTGTCGGCAGTTATAATTTGTAATGGTTCGGTGTGTTGTGTGAATAAGAAAAAAAAAGATGGATAAGAAAAAATTGTGTCTTCTTTCAGGTCTTTTCGCAATAGTCGGATTTTCTGACAAGTTGCGTTTTATGGTTGTACTTATTGATGATTTTGAGGTGACACGGGAGTTTCCAATAAGAAACTGCAAGCAAGCGAAGTTTAGTACCAACGGACACCTCTTTGCTGCTGTAAATGGTCAAGTCATACAAGTTTTCTCAACTGTCTCTTTTCAGAACGTGTTTAATTTGAAGGGGCACAATGGAAAGGTGAGAAAAAGAAGTTTTGTGTAAGTAATTTTTAAATACTACTACTTTGAAGTTGATAATTTGTTATGTTATTCTTAGGTCAATTCTCTGGCGTGGGCAGCAAATGATTTGACATTGGTATCATGTGGGTCAGAGGGTGCTGTATATGAGTGGAGCATGTCAACGGGACAACGTGTTGGAGAAGTCATACTTAAAACTAATAATTTCAGCGCTTGCGTCGTCAATGGGTTAGGTTATCTCAGTTTAATGTAGTTATGTATAAACGATAGTAACAATGTATAAATTAATTTCTTTCTTATTATAGCATTGGCAAAACTACTTATGCAGTGGGCTCAGACGGCGAAATAAAAGAGATTGGTGCAAACACCATCAGAAGAAACTTAGATTTGATTGGGTGCAGTTTAGACACAATAATGTTGTCACGTTCGGATATGATGCTGTTCATCACGGGTGGCCTTGGAGGTGTTACAGCTGTGCAGCTGCCGCTTCTCGACAAAGCCATCTTCAACGAATTCCACATGCATAATAGAAAAGTAACATGTATAGCTTTAGCGTACGATGATCAAACTTTAGTATCTGTAGCAGACGATTCCTCCATCTGCCTGTGGAGACTTACAAATGCTGATGGAAGAGCTATAGCTTTGGATAAAGACTTTGCGTACGCAAAAGAAATATTAATAAGTAAAAAGGATTTGCAGGAAAAAATTAATAATATTAACGTAAGTACGAATATCTTTACTTACACTTAATTACATTTATACCAGCAGATGGTGAAAAGATAATTATTGTAGCAGGTATGTATTTATTTTTAACCACTGAGTTTGTCTGGTAAAGGCAGTTTGTAGTTGTAAAAACTTCTTATTTAACTACTTTATTCGCGTGCAGTATATTAATTATCGATCAATAGAAATTGTTCCAATGATTTTAATGAGTTGATTTATTAGTTGCTGAGTACGAGAATGAGTGAACTAGAAACAGAGCATACTTATCAACTACGCCAAGCCGAGGCGATGCAAGCAGAAAAATTAAAAGAGGTGCACGAAGGCTATTGCGCAGCCATTGAAGAACTTAAAGAAAAGAATGAGGTAAAGTCAATTAAATTCGCTTCTAGCTTAATTCGCTTAATTTCGCTATTTACTGTACAATTTTATTAAGATTTTAGTTATATGGTAGGTACTTCTTATGCAGCTACTTTTATCAAATTTAACAAATAACTAATTTAAATTCTGTTGGCAGCAAATGGAAAATGAACATAGTCACGAAATTGGCATGATTCAACAAGATATTCAGAAACTCCGCTCAGGCCATGAGAGAACTCTGCAGGCGTTGGAGGCAGACTTCAACATTAGACTCATTGGAGAATACGACCGTTATCAAGTAAGAAAATATTTAATAATGACGCAACATTATAGACATTGTTGTAGGTGTTATCGATATTTACATTGTTTTTAGAATCTTGAAGATAAGACGGCCCGAATGAGGAAAGATTACGAGCAGCGGCTGGAGGACCTTGCGGAGAGTAAACGGCAAGCTCTTAGGGAAATGAATAATATGTTCGAAGCGAAGTTAGAGGAAAAGGATATGATTTTACAAGAGGTAAAATATTTTACAGTCATACCTAATATTAAACTATTGAGTAGGTTCAAGCCTATCTACGCTGCAGTAAATCTCGTTTGTCCTAAGTTGTCTACTCATTATGTTATCGTTAGTCGGTGATTAGGTACTAGCAGATTTAGATTAAATTCTCAGGATTAAATTGTACAAACATCTGCTATTTGCAATTTATGTTCTCTTTCATAGCTTACTTGGTATTCGGGGTTCATAAATCACCGATTCTGATATATTTTTGCACAAAGAAGTTGGCAGACGAGTACCTAGGCAGTTTAACTGGTGGTAAGTACCTAGATCATAGCCCATAGACATCCATGATATAACTGTTAAGAACGACAAACGTTGGCACGTCCCTGAATCCATCGTCTACTTTTGGAGAAGTAAATTTGGGAATAGGATTGATAAGATATAAATCCTAGATATAACTAGCTATTTGAATTGAAAATCTAAATGTTTATTGCAATTGGTATTCTATATTTCTATAGTTACAAGAGCAAGCTGATATGGAGAAAAAAGAACATGAAACAATTAAATCAGCCATTGAAGAGGATGCCGACCGTGAAATTATAGAAATCAAAACTGCTTATGAAATACAATTAAAAGAAGAAAAAGACGCAAATGTTAGGTTGAAAGGAGAAACTGGACTGATGAAAAAGAAACTGATCACTGCACACAAAGACATTGATGAATTTAAGCATCAAGTGTCACAGTTAAAAGGTAGGTATGATGAAAATGAAATAACAACATACCTAAATATTATTCACAATTTGTATTTCGCATTAAAGTTCCAATTCGACGAAATAAGAATATATTGTATTATTACTAAATAATGGAACTAAATAGTAAAATACACGTGCTTTACATATTTCAGCTGAACATGTACAGTTTCAAAAAGTAATTTCGACTTTAGAGCGTGATGTAGCAGATTTAAAAAAAGAGATATCTGAGAGAGATGGGACTATACAAGACAAAGAGAAGCGAATATATGAATTAAAAAGAAAGAAACAGGAATTAGAAAAGTATAAATTCGTATTGAATTTTAAGATAACAGAGTTGAAGAATCAGGTGAGTGAGTGTATGTAATGAAACAAACAATTATTTTAAACAATAATAGATATAAAGTCATGAAGGTCTGCTTACATGTCTTATGCCGTTGTTTATTGAAATAAACATTAATAATAAAGGAGAACGTAATTAAATGATTCTCGTGAGCCTCTACGTTATATATAAATATATTATGAGCTATGACCCATAAGGTTTTTGTCGTGAACTCTTTATTATCGAAATATATTTTTTTTTAAATAAGTAAATAAATTCTTTTTGTAAAGAGGTCTTCGTCACAATTTTATAGATTGAGCCTAAGCAGCAAATTATACGAGAGATAAAGGTTCAGATAGATGATATGGAAAACGAAGAACTAAAACTATTGAGCGTTAAACATGACCTAGGTATAAAAACTTAGAAATTCTCGACATACTTAGGTTATTAATAATCATAAGGAAAAAAAGTTACAGCTGTAGATCTGTTACCTACATTATTATTGTATATCATAACAGATAGAGCCGTTAGATCGCGATATTAAAGAAAAGAAGATACGAATACTTGAACTGGAAGTGTCACTCGAAAGTCTTCTAAAACAGAAAGCATTCCGGGGTAAAATACAAGAATTTTTTAAATGTGCTCAGTTGTAATTTTTTTCACTAGTCACGTAGGAACGTTGATGTCATCCATGATTTGTCATCATAGTAGTGTGAGATTTGCACTTGTTTTATTTACCACATAGATATGTAATGTAGCACTCGTGTATAGAAATGTTAATTAGGTTTCCACATACTTGCACTAGAGGATTATAATTGTTTTGAACAAAAGTAGTTCCGTTTAGTGTTTAATTACGTACCTACTTCATATTTTTTATCGATTGCTAATACTTTATTAAAACGTGCATAACTTAATTTTATACGTACAAATTATTTGTATTAGTAAGTTCTAAAGTAAATACAATTATAATATGAATTATTTTTGTTTTGTTTAACAGAACTTAAAATCAATCAGTTGAACGAAAAGTTATCATCGGCGAAGAAGGATTTTTTGAGCGAGGCAGACAGAAATATGACATTGAAAAATACGTTGAAAAAGATTAAAATTGATCTACACAATATGACCGCCAATTTCCAGGATCCGACAAAGTTAAAGTTAAATGTTAAAGTGAGCCTCGCGACCGTAACCGCATTTTTATCTCTACAAAAATACGCCTGTTCACTGTTAATTACTAAAATTTGTTCTCAAATATCGCTTAAAAAAGAATGTAGTTTTATCAAGTTATTTAGTACCTAATACCACGTTGTTTCTTTATGTGGTGGACGTGCAGGTCAATTAAGAAAACTATAAAATTCTATAATATATGGTAACAAATCTTTGTTTGTTTATTATCTAATGTTAATATCGGACTGGACGCCTTACAAACAAAGTAATTAATAAACTAACAAATTAGAGACGACAGGATCTATTAAACGAATTTGGAATATTTTTTATCAGGCATTGAAAATACTTCGCTATAATTTATACTCATAATATAGGCTCTGTTCCATAAATATGTGGAAGACATAGACTTCGTGCGCAGTCGCATTGCCGAGGACGAGGCAATTCGTGAATTCAACCGCCAGAGAGAACACCTCGAGAAGCAGGTGGCGGGCCTCAAGCAGCAGCTGGAGAAGTCACTAGGCGGCTCTAAGGGGGACATTTGCAAAATCATGGACGTACGTATCCCGTATCAATTGTAGTGACTAATAACAAGGTTTTATGATCGTAATTCACTAAGTGACTATTTATTTTGTTTATTTTACCATAGCATCTCATTTGAGTCCTTCTTCCTTTGATCAACCCAAAGGTTGGCTGGTAGAGAATGCCTTAAGGCATTAAGTTTGCCTTTCATACGATAATGTGCAATGAAGTGTATAGATAAATAAATTACGAAGCGATCCGCGGATGAATGGATAGCTATATGGGTAAACCTCCGAATTTTTCAATTTCAAGTCTTAACATTTCTCCATGACGACGTTTTCCTTTATCGATCGCACTACGGATAGGTAATTGAAAATTAAGTATTCAATCAAAATAATTAATTTTCGATTTATTAATCTATTAATTAGTACATGCTTTGAACTCACGGTATTCCGGTCGATAGATATCTACTTACCACTACCAGGACATCACCGATCCAGCTGAATGTATGTAGGGTACCTACGCTCAAGAGTAGATGTCTACCTACCTACGTGAATTGATGCTCAATGGTACCCGCTATGAAAAGGGCTATGCTTGGAGCCTCTTTGTTGGATAGAATATGGTAACGTAAAAATTCGACGAAGAACTAAATTTGCCAACATAGCTTAAAGAATCAGGAAGCTGAAATAGCAGTGGGTAGGCCATATAAAATATGAAGCAGGACCGATAACCGATGGGGAGATGAGTGCTCGAAGAGATTAAGTATCGGGAAATGCAGTTCGCGGGAAGGAGCCTGACGATTTAAAATAAGATTTAACATTAAATATGTTTAATAAATAAAAATAATAAATTTAAAATTATTATAATAAACGTGTGACTTATCTTGCAGGAGAATTGCACACTCCTGACAGAGATAAACAACCTACGTACCGAACTGAAATCGACCCGTTCGCGGTGCTTCCAAATGGAGTCCATACTGGGCCTGTCCGCGCGGTACATTCCGCCGGCCACAGCGCGCGCCAAGCTCAAGCACGTCACGGAAGACCGGGAGAAACTTGACGAGGACTTCAGGCAGAAGATCGGAGTAAGTGGCCGTTTTAACTCGAGAGAAATTTGATGACTATAGTTCTTGCAACTCATGAGGTATACCTACTGTGAAATAAATAGGGTCTGCTTTTCGACTAATGGACACTCACCATTATATTAGTCCATTACTCGCCATTAAAGGAAGGCAGACCGGCACAGACTTGCCGTGCATCCGCATGTCGTCGATTCGGAGTTGTCGTGTACTGTTCGGTCAAAAAAAACATTTTAAACGAACCCGTAGATTGTGGAGCGAACTGCTTCAAGAGGTATTACCATCACAGTACAATATGGCGTTTTTCAAGAAAGCTATGAATAGGATTTTGCAATGTCGGCGGCGTGGGTACGCCGTTGCAGGTGTCCATGGGCGGTGCTAACACTTACCATCAAGTGGGACCGCTTGCTCGTCCGCCTACTTCCCTATAAAAAAACATGTCTGGATTTGTTTAAAACTACTAAATATGACAATAAGAAACGTAAATGAGTAACTTTGTAAAGGTCATTTATTTCGCATTTTTGCCAGGTGATTGATTGGTCTGAATATATTTTTATTGCATGTGTACAAAGCTTTAGACTGGTGTGTCATTACAATTGTTATCTCGTTACTTAACAGTTGTGTTACAATTGGTAAACGTATATATTTTCTGCAAATGGCCTATTATCTAAAAATTAATTTCTAAAAATCCTCAAGATGTAACACAAAACAAATACACTATCAGGTGGAATTTAAGAGCTAGAATCGAATAAAAAAAATACTGGTTACATATTTATTCTTCTAGGAGAGAGAAGAGATTATCGCCACCCTAAAGGAGGAAAATGAACGATTGCTAGAAAAAAATAGATGTGTCGACAAACCAGAAAGGGATGCAACACCGACAAATATAGAAGAAGATCAAGAAGTTTTGCCCACAACCCAATAATTAAATTTTTATGTCCAGATTCACGTTTTTAATTCTCAGTAGGTACTAGTTAGTAGTTTTGATAAAGGATACCAGCTAAGCTTCGATCCACATTTATCTAATCAAAATCATGCAAAGAAAAGCCTATTAAAGTGTTGTTTTATTTAGTAGGAATGTTAGTGTTACAACGCACTATGCGCAACTATGGTAAAGGGTGACGGACTTCGCGGATCAAACGATAGCTAAAACAAAATGAGTTAAGAGGCATAGGTCGAGATTATTTTTTCATGCTAGTTTGGAGGTTCTTGATAGGCAGAATATAAGTGATAGACTTGTACGTTTGGAGGAACTGAATATTTTTTTCGGATTGGCTAGTCTTGTGGCACTAGTGGCATTAAACCATGGTTTAATCAGTCCTGCAGAGAGGCCCGTCGTAATAAACGGGCCGCATATAGGGCCTGGGCCAGAGCGCAGGTGTCCGAAGATCCGAGTACCTCCGACTTAAGGAAGAAATTTAACGCTACCTCGAGGTGCAGTAAGAAGATCAGTCAGAGCAAAGAATGAGTACAACCGCAGAATTGGCGACCGACTAGCTAGCTATCCTTCTGGAAGACGGGCTTTCTGGTCGCTCGCTAAGGCTGCTGAAGGTAACTTCTGTCAGTCGTCATTCCCTCCACTGCGGAAACTCGATGGCTCACTGGCCTATGGGGCGAAGAAGAAAGCCGATCTCTTGGGCTATCTCTTTGCCTCAAACTCGACTCTGGACGATAGAGGTGCCTCACCATCGTCAATCTCAAGGTGCACAAGCTCCATGCCGGAAATCTATTTCACACAGCGTGAAGTCCGGCGAGCTCTAGCATCTCTTGATATCCGAAAGTCGAGTGGGCCAGATGGTATTCCTCCAGTGGTGCTTAAATTTTGCGCTCCCGAGTTGTCCCCGGCGCTTACGCGACTCTTTAGGCTCTCATACTCTACAAAAAGCTTCCCGTCAACATGGAAGGTAGCTCATGTTCACCCTTTGCCTAAAAAGGGTGACCGCACAGACCCGGCCAACTACAGGCCAATAGCGATCACCTCCCTCCTCTCCAAGGTGATGGAGCGTGTCATAAACACACAGCTCCTTGGGTACCTAGAGGATCACCAGCTGATTAGCGACCGTCAATATGGATTTCGCCATAATCGCTCGGCTGGTGATCTTTTAGCGTATTTAACACACCGCTGGGCTGACGCCATTGAGAGTAGAGGCGAGGCTCTGGCTGTAGGCCTAGACATTGCTAAAGCTTTTGACCGGGTATGGCACAAATCGCTGCTTTCCAAGTTACCATCTTTCGGGATACCCGAGGGATTATGCGAATGGGTTGCCAGTTTCCTGACTGGACGGAGCATCAGAGTCGTTATCGATGGTAGCTGCTCCGACACCATGTCTATTAACGCTGGCGTCCCGCAAGGCTCCGTGCTGTCCCCAACTCTGTTCCTTCTGCATATCAACGACCTGTTGCAAATTGGTGACATACGTTGCTATGCAGATGACAGTATTGGAGACGCCTTGTACAGGGGCCGCGCCAACATCCCTCGGGTCGAAGTGGAAGAGAGTCGCGCCAGACTTGTGTCTGAAATCGAAGACTCTTTAGATCTAGTCTCGATTTGGGGTTCTCTGAACCTAGTGGATTTCAACCCTAGTAAGACGCAAGTCTGTGCATTCACCGCTAAAAAAACCCTTTTGTTGTAGCACCTCGCTTTCAGAGCATACCTCTTAAGATCTTGGAGAGTATCGGGATCCTTGGTATCGACATCTCCAGCAAAGTCGAATTTAGGGGTCATCTGGAAAATAAGGCCAAAATGACCCCCAAAAAGCTCGGTGTGCTGAACAGAACGAAGCGGTACTTCAAACCTGGGCAACTCCTTATACTTTACAAAGCTCAGGTGAGGCCCCATATGGAGTGCTGCTCTCATCTCTGGGCCGGCGCACCGAAATACCAATTGGACCCATTTGACTCCATCCAACGACGTGCTGTTCGTATTGTCGACGATCCCACTTTCACGGTTTAGAATCCCTCAGCATTCGGAGACGTTGCGTCTCTCTGTGTGTTCTACCGCCTGTACAATGGGGAATGCTCTGAAAAATTGTTTAATATAATTCCCACCTCGGGTTTCTACAACCGCACCTCCCGTCACAGAAGGCGGGCCATCCGCATTTCCTCCATCCGCATTGACGCCCACTGTTCGGTCCAAAAACTATTTTATACCGCGAACCCGTAGGCTGTGGAACGAACTGCCTCAAGAGGTCTTTCCATTGAGCTACGATATGGGGTTCTTCAAGAGAGCTGTGAATAGGATTTTGCAAGGTCGGCGGCGCGCCCTATAAACTAGTCTATAAAAAAAAAAATCAAAGTGTAATACATTAATGTTGCTTACTTTGTGCCCGTAAACCTAGAAGGTTTTTACACATTCGTATATAAACTTAAGTATTAAAATATGACTATAGTACATTATTGGTTTATTTTAAAAAAAATATTACAATTCACGTAACACATCAGACACTATTATGACTGATTATGAAGTATATTATAAACTTATTCATTATTATGAAGCCACCAATCCTACAGAGAAGTCGGTTCCTCACGGTCATCGATACAGGCTGCTCCAGCGTTACATCATAACTTACTAATTATTAAGATTAAGACTTTATGTATTAATTTTATGAAAACTTTCACTTCTCTACTCTGTATTTTTTAACCTGATCCCACAATATTTGAAGGAGCATTTTGAATTCTTTGCTTCACAATCCATGTACTTGCGTTCTTCTGATTTACTTCTTAAATTTCCTACCCTTTCTTCGAATTTCTTTACTAACTCTTTCACTGCGCAGGCTGCTAGAATTTGGAATTCCTTACCAGTTGTCATTAGACGTGCTCAGTTTTAAAAGGTAAGTTAGAAATCATTATTGTATTAGTTAGTTCTTTTGGTTTTCTATTTTCTTTCTTTACCAAATTATTTCCTCTCGCTAACAGTTTTGTTTTTAAGCTGTTCTATTTCGTCCCTTGGAGACCTCAATTCCCTCTTATTTTTCTATCCTCGTCAACTTTTATTCTTATATGCGAATTGATATTGGGTGCAGTGTAGATACGTATGTATGTATTTATTTATATATTCAAAATTTTCAAAATTTCAGAATAAAATATAGCCTATATTAGACACAGATAATCTAGCTTCCTATTTGTGAAAGAATTTTTGAAATCGGTTCAGTAGTTCCAGAGATTACCCCCAACATACCCACAAACACACAATTTTACGTCTTTATATATTAGTATAGATTAAGTTATTTATTATTTAAGTATTTATTATATCATATTTATTATCGATATAGTCGGTAGGTATATGTTGAACATGATCCATTCTGTGGATTTCGGTCATTTTGCACTACCTATATCCCTTTTATTTTTCTCTAACTAAAGGTTGCCTGGAAGAGATCGCCTTAGCGATAAGGTTGCCTATTGTATTCATTTATTATTTGTGCCATGTAAAATAACTATTTGTATGCAATATAGAGTATTTATTATTATTTCTTTATGAGAGCGTCAATAATGCTGGCTATGCAAGTAGCTACACCAGTACAATACTTATATGGTTAGAGGGTTAAGTTTTTCCTACGATCATTCCCATGAAAAAAAAATCGCGTCGAATAAGGAGTCGAATTGAAGTTGAAGTAACAGTTTTGCGAAGGTTGCGTTAATAGAGTTCCGATGAATTTAGAAGAAAGGATAGTAATTGACGTTTGGAAACATTGTTATACCGGCAGAGATGGGCTCATGACATGTTGACTAGATTTTTTAAGAATAGGTAAATGCAGCGATTGACAGACCTACAGTTGAATACAAATTCAACAACAAATAGAAGTACAAAGCAACGTGTACACATGAGCTTAACGATCAAAATTGGTGGGTTGTTTGTTACGCAATATGGGATTAGCATATATTTATTTGAAATTATTTCATTGCTCGAGCTTTAATGTTCTTCCACGGTTATTTCCTTTCAACGTAAATTGTTGCGAAAGAAAAGTGATAAACATGAGAAGTTTGTAATTTTAATGGTGATGAAAATTACAATATTTACATTTACCATACCATCCGCCTATGTGTCTCCACTGTATATAGGCTGTATATGTATATGTACTGTGTGTATATAGGCCTCTCCCAAAGCTCGCCACCACACACGATCGTCGGCTTTTCTCATCCAAACACCACCAGCGAACTTCTTCAAGTCGTTGGTCCACCTGGCTGGAGGACGTCCCAGTGTACTTCTCGAGGACTCGTCTACCCCATCGGTTATCGGTTCTGCAGCAAATATGACCTGCCCAATGCCACTTCAGCATGCTGATTCTGTGAGCTAAGTCGAATCTCTTCGTTTGCGGATCTCCCGCAAAGAAACTTCGAATATAGCTCTCTGTCCATAGCTCGCTGAGCGACATTAAACTTATGGATCAGGCGCACCGTCAGAGGTTACGTTACTGCACCGTACGTCATGAAACGTCACTAATTGAAAACTTTCGTCTTCAAGCATTGTGGTATAGGCGACGAAAAGAGCCGACGCATTTTCGCAAATGTTGCCCAGTCGAGCTGAATGCGTCCGTCAACATCTTAAGCGAAGTTGGACTTGCCTATTTTGATAGTCTGCCCAAGATAGACATAATGGTCAACAACATCAAGTGCTACACCTTCGACGCTTACCGGTCCCGGAAGTACATGTTCATTTATACATAATTTTCGTGTTATCCATGTTCATTTCGAAACCGACGCGTCGCGATGTTGCTTTAAGCCCGTTCAGTAGGCAGTTCAAAACTTCTAGCGATGTTGCCAGCAGCCAGGATGACGTCATCGGCGAAACGAACGTGCAATATGTACTCCCGGTTCACATTGATTCCACAATAATATAACATTGATACTTACATTTACAGTATTACGATATTCAATTTTACTCAGAAAAACTATCTACCAGATACTGACTCTCTTGAGAGTGACATCTTACCGTATCTTGATACGGGAGATTTTCTAGAATAAGGCCCGAGTCCCTCAAAATGTTATGTAAAATATGTTTAATATAAATAGATTGATACGCATCTTCCCTTGTGTCTTGAGCGCTATAAAGCGCTTTCATTTTTGTACCGTTCGTTTGCCGGAGCGCACATATGCACTCTGGCAAATGATTGGTTTGATTGACCTATTTTACGATTTCTGAACGTTTACATAAAGAAAACAAAAATGTGTGCCAGAGCAGCCATATGCATGTGCGCTCCGGCAGACGAATTGAGAGCGCAGATGTGCACTTCCAGCATAAGAAAAGTCAAAGATTTCATAAATATAGCATATTATTATAGCAATAATATACCGTGTACAACTAAGCAGAAAAGGAAACCGCTAATTTTATACTAAAAAAAACATTTATTCAAATTAAATGCGTTCAGTCGTCTTAATTATAGGAAATCAACTTTCACGTAAGTTACATGCTAAAAACGTATTCATTTCCATTAAAATAACATTCGAGTTTATAAAATAAAGCAAACTAAAAATATAAAAATATTGCAATTACTTCTTTCTTGAATCCCTTGGACACCAATTAACCACTCATTAAACCATTACTAAATAAATAATCTAACATTGCCTTAAGGCAAATTGTGAGTTGAAAAACTAGTTTGATTATGTAATACATATTGACGCACTAAAGTTATTATTATTGTGTGTCGGGTTTTTAGTCTTGTGATGTGAATTAATCTAATGAGGATATATTTAGAGAATGAATGGTAAGATTGCTTTACGGCCTTTGGGGTATTCCGGGAATTCTTTCTTGTAGTTGCGATGCTTGCCGATGGCCCACACGGCCATTTGATAGAAGCCCGCGGCCGCAAACAGTCCCGCTGAAAAACAAACCGCATTGCTTGTTAATAATCTACATTTTTGGTATATACATTGGTAATAGTCTAGGTAAAGTTCTCGACTCGCATTCGAAAGGTCATGAGTTCAAATTCCATCTAGTGTCATTGAGTTTCTACTTAAATATGGATTTTTCAAATATCACTATCAATTATTATCGCTCCGCAGTGAGGGACAACATCGTGAGACGACTCATGGTTCATCTGACGACAATGATAAGACTCATAGTCGATGAGTCGGTTAGAAAAGTATAGAAATGTTTATCGGAAACTTATTAACAAGTAACTACGTAGCCAAGGTATTTTATATCTATGACCAACATCAGTTAAAATACGAACATGAAAAGAAGGGGTCCTTCCAGGTAACCTGCACTGGATAATCGAAAGCTAAAACCTGCTTTCTTTATGTTTTCACTCAATGCAAATTATCTCGGCGCCTTATACGCGAGGGTTCCTAGTGCTGACTTAATTCTAATAACTGCTGTAATTCTAATAACATTTTCATACAAGCATCAGTGTGGACTATCTGTAAACAAGTAACCAGCATTTTTTATATACGCATCCTTAATTTATTTAAATAAATAATAATTGTATATTATTATGACTACATACAAGCGTAATAACCTTGAACACTATTAATAGATTAGTATGTACATATATGTACAAAATTTGCCACAATGGGTACTTATTTTTTTATAATTTCCCTGATATTTCTAATAGTTTAACCAGAATTGATTCGTTTCTTGACATCGCGTGTTTTTGCGTTGTTGCGTCATAGTAGTTTAAGCAGGTACTTTATGTAAATAATATTCAAATAAGCTCAAAGTTCAATAAATCCACATGGTCATGGCCGATATATTATAGGCTCACACATACGCTAGAGAATTATTGAAAAAAAAGGTGTTTATTTAATATAATAAAATTAGTTTATTATTTTGTTCAAACTCATAACAAAAGAAATCACAAGACCTGTAAGTGTATTTTCAATGTAAACACATACTGGTGTGATGCAGATTGCAATTTATTCTTGATAAATTTCATGTCGTAATGTAGAAGAAAGACTTCAGGGAGCACAATGCCTTTCGAATCCTATGTGTTTGTGGTAAAATCTGTTTATAGACTACATGGTATATTAGGGGTGAGATTAGTCGTGTTAAAATACGTACATGAATTTTGTATATCCAAAGATTGATAAATGATAATATAAGTAGTAGTTATTGGTTTAAAATGTTCTCTTTTAATACAACGATTTTCAGTTTTTTTAAATCCTTACCTATAAAGTAAAAGTATAAAAATATTTCTTAAAAATTCTGCCAAGTTTCAAAGTTTGAATGTTTATTACTTAATAACGTCAAAATGGTTTAACTGATTTCATTGAAACTTGGTAAATAGGTTGATAGTAATTTGAATTAACACATAGGCTACTAATATTTATGTAGACAACACGTACGAAGTCATAGGAAAAAGCTAGTAAACTTACCTGGAGCACATTTGGTCATGACAGTAAAGAAGAGCCAGGAGCCGAATTCATAGGTGTAGTTAGGACACGAGACATAGTTGAAGAGTGCAGAGAAAGGGTTGCCATCTGGCAGCGGAATACGTCTCACTTTGGTGCCAGGGGGGCGTAGGTTCTTGAGCAAGATGTGTATGCTTAGGTTGCCCAACTCACAGAACTGTAATTCAATATTTAACATTTAGATATTGAAACGGACGCTACAATTGGTAAATGAGATAGTATAATAGATAGTATGTACTCTCACTAATCTCGGTGGACATTAATTACACTCCAACTCCATACTAGAATTAAATTACATATTTGTGTTTGTGCATTATTATTACTATTATTTGATAGACAAGCACTTTATGAAAAAAAAGTTTGTGATGTAGCAAACCGCTTGATTAAAAAATAAATAAAGAAACAACTTAAAAGAATCATAATTCCATGAAAAAAATATGTACAGTCACCAACATGCTAGTGTACCCAAATCAATTCGATTCTAAGCTCAATTCTAGGCCATGGTTGACTGACTGATCTGTTGACCTTACATTAAAATATGAGTAACACTGACAACTAATTTCAAAATATTATTATGGCTTAGGATTCTAAACTGTTATTGTGATAATAAATAACACTTATGTCCTGCTTACTAGTTTTTAGATATTCCGCTACTATTGTAGAGTTCACAAAAAAATTATAACTTTAAAAATTATAATATTTAAAGTGTGATATTTATATTTTTATGTTGACAAAACATTTTCAGCATAAAAATAAAAATAATAAATAGCATTATTTTCACTGAATACAATGATTATGTGTATAAATTTTACTCATCAAAATGTAAATCCAAGTAAACTTTGATACTTTCATGTATAAGATTAATGTATATGTATGTATTGGTTTGATTCTACAAGCACTTCAATGCCAATTATTTATAAATATTCATATCATTGTGTTAATTGTTTTTAATCCACTAGTCATTCTGACTGTCTGTACATTACACTGTTCAGGAGTGTTCAAATA
Organism: Sesia apiformis; assembly: GCA_914767545.1. Classification (NCBI taxonomy): domain Eukaryota; kingdom Metazoa; phylum Arthropoda; class Insecta; order Lepidoptera; family Sesiidae; genus Sesia; species Sesia apiformis. Next base: position 12,864,911 of record OU611948.1, on the reverse strand, counting down.
TTTTTAACCGACTTCAAAAAAGGAGGAAGTTCTATATTCGACGTGTATGTTTTTTTTTATGTATGTTCACCGATTTCTCGGAAACGGCTTAACCGATTTGAATCGTTTAAACTGTATTCTATTAAGCTAGATTCCAAGGTGGTCCCACATGTTTTTTTATGATGTGATACATATCGTTTTTCAGAAAATCGGAAAAAGACATGTTTTTTTATGTACTCGTATGTTCACCGATTTCTCGAGAACAGCTTAACCGATTTTAATCGTTTAAACTGTATTCTATTAAGCTAGATTCCGAAGTGGTCTCACATATTTTTTTATGATGTGACACACCGTTTTTCAGAAAATCGGGAAGAAAACATGTTTTTATAAGATTGTCATCAATGTATGCTTTTCTATATAACATATATTAACGACGTCTGCCCTTCATGTGTCTGCTCGATCTTCAGGTTTCTTCAGGTTGGTAGAGCACATGTCACAATTTCTATCAATTCACTAGGCAGTAAAACTAGCCGATACGTTTCCAGATGGCATCACTGCTTAGGATATAATAATTTTCTACAGACACCACATGGAACATCAGCGAATTTGTTAATGGCAAATAGAAAATATTTTATCCAATATAACGATATCTCTGGGAAGTTTCATGTATATTCTCTGAGTTCTCTTCTTTGTTTGTCACTTTCAATTCGTATTATCTCACAATTCTGTCTTACTGTGATTTGTTTGAGTATCCTTTGAGTGTGTTTGTGAGGATGTTCATTCCTAAGGCGTTCGTGAATTAAGCAGAGTCGATTTTCGCGCTGCTTGAGTTTCGTTACACAAACATTCATGAATACGATTAGGTTGATGAATTTTATTAATTTGTGACTCCTGTGATAATTCACATCTGGGATAATCTTACTTGACGAACCTGTGCTGTTTCTTCAAAACGCAATAAAGCATTCTGCTTGGAATTCTTAGACAGTTGTTCCTTCTGTTTTTTAATATATTCCCTATTTCTATTTGCCTTCATGCGAGCTGCACTTTTAGTTGGTCTACCCATGAGGCTAAAAAACAAACTTAACTAATAAGCTAACTTAAATTGCTATAAAAATACAGCACTTTGATTACTTATATTAAAATAGCTTTCTTACCCGACAATCGCTACTATGCCTACACTAATTATGGAAAAATAAACAAATGAAAAAAAAATAAACTGACTTCAGTAGATAACAATAAAGGCCTAAAATTGAAAAATAATTAACAATACAACACAACACAATAATCACTTATGTATAGGTAGGACCTACTAAATACCTATATACAAAACAACTACAAGAAATAATCGCAGATTCACAGACTTTGTTATGAACCTAGTTATTTCACCCAAGCCCTTTCTGTTGATAGCTGGATCAGCAGAACCGGGTGGTCGGCGGAACCCATAGTTCTAGGAACCTAGTGCTTAGTTAGCCATAAGAGATTACTTGTTAAGTTAGATTTAATTAAATAAGTAGTTGAATACTGGCATCAAGCTCTGCCACTTGTCTTCAATTTCATTAGTTTTAATATATTAATTTTTAGTTTTTAAAAAGCATTTTTCTTGCTCCCGATACTTGACTACCTACACACAAAGTATTAAACACAAACAATAATGGGTGCTTATTATGTACAAATTAATTATCTATATATCTAGCATATTTTTTGAGTCCCTGCCATGCAATTATCAATTCAAAAAGCTGTTTTGAAATCTGAAATCTATTACAAGTTTGATAATTGGAAATATACTTAGATAAGCAGTAAGTATCTATAAACCAAGAACAAATATCAAATCAAATACCTATGTATGTATAATTATCGATGTGTCTAAACAGACACATTGATAATTTATATTTTGTATAAATATACAAAATATAAAACTCCATATTATAGATTCTGTTTTTTTTTTGGTGACACTATAATGCTAAAAGGGAAGATCTCCAAACTTATTGTAATTACTTTCGTTTTCTTAAACTTTAAGTTCAATTAAGTACATGAATGCATGTTTATATTATGTACTTACAATAAATCCTGTGAGTCCGATGTAGAAACAAGTGGTGCTCGGAGGAGTGTATAGAGGGTGGTTAACATGGTATGCAACATACAGGGTGAACAGCCAGTAGTATGCACAGTTTCTGAACAGGTTATGTAATGGCATAGTACCATGAGAGAAACGGTGCACAAACAGTGTTTCTAGAAGACGCTTGGCATAATGACCAGACCAGCACAGTGTTGCTACACTGAAAAGTTAAATAAAATTTCACATTGATATCTACATGCTATCATTAAACAATTTTCTAGTGATGTCTTTTATCAATAATAAACTGTCTGTACTCTATTTCCCCGATGCATAGTATGCATAGTGATATGCCAGAGCCCGTTCTCATCCCATCCTATCTTATTCCTTGCCATTTTCCCAACTCTTCCTCCAAGTTCATTTCTGTAAATCTTAAAAGGTAGGCAGAACATCTAGCGACATGCCAATGCTTGTCATTTTGGACTGATATTGATATGTATTGTAAATATCCATGGGTGACAGTATTCACTTACCACCAGTTGAACTATCTGCTTGTCTGCTATTTTTTCTATAAAAAAAACCACCTGCCACTTCTACCATGTAAACAGATACATACGTGGCAACAGTTCCTGGAGTTGAAGACTGAGCTCCATACAACAGCCACGGTCTTTGGTAGACCCATAAGTACACAAATAAAGGTCCAGCATATTCAGCTAAAAACACGTTCTTCCATGAAATCTGAGGTCCTAGATCTTTAATAAAAATTTTGGAACCATTTTTGATGTTTAAAGATTTGAGAGAATCTTCGTCTTTCAATGTTTTCCCTTTAGCTTCTAACTTGATAGCTTGCCGATCGGGGTACCACGACTTTTTCACGTTTTGGTAAACCTTCTCCTTTATATTCTTTACTGTAGCATCTTCATTTACGTGGATCTTTCCCAACGGTTTAGAAGCGACAACACTCAGAATTTCAATCTGCGTAAAAATGAAATATTTTAATCATAGATGCATGAGGATTATTGCAGGAAACTGTGATTATAGATATAAAAATTAACATACATACCTCCATTGCACCTCACGTAACCGCAATTCAATAAACTACAGAAAAATATAACGTTATTTCCGTTTTGATAGAGCTGAAGTGGAAGGAAAGTTTTTTTCAACACTGTTTCAAAAGACTGAAATGATTGAAGTACAACCTCGAGAAAAAATTAACGGCAAAATAAAGTAGTGGTGAGGTCTACATTCGGCGATGACTACTCACGAGCCGACATCAGACGTCTGATACGGCTGTCAAGTGTCATGTCAATGTCAATCTGTGTTTTTTTCTCAAAAAGTGCAGTGTGACTGCTTATAAAATCACTGCTGTAAATCACTGCTCTTTGCTCTTCAAAATTTAATTCTATTAACAACGGTTCTTCACGTTAAATGTCTATTGTGATCGATACTATGATAGACATGATGAGCATCAAATTCCTTAATTACTTGCACAATACCAATGATATTATAAACAATAGATATGTTATAGCCTCACAAATCAACCGAAAGAAGTGTTCCGTGCACAGCGGCAACACACACACACGCATTTTTTATTTATCTTACACTCCAATACATCGTCAAGTGATTTGAAAAAGATAGCATAATTAAAACTTAAACAATATTGTACCTTCGCGCGAAATGTAACTAAACTTTAATGATCTGCCAATCGTCATTGGTCAAGTCAAAATCACTATAGAGTAACAAAATTATGAGAAAGAAGGGACAAAGCTCACTAAAATGAGTTTAGTGCCTATTATTCTTTTGATGGCAACTAATGTTTCAATCTTATTTATGTAACTGGATTCCAACAAAAATAAAATAAAAAACAGCAATTAAAGAATGCGTATAATATACGTATACTTTAATTGCTGTTTTTTATTTTATCATGTATAAATTCATAATAAGTGACGTTGAAGAGGATTGTCTAGAGGATTGCGTTGCAGTGGACGATATCAACAACAGGTTGGTAGAAACTGTCCATACGGTGGGGTCTAAATTCTTCAGACACCGTCGAAGAGATAGACCCCAAAAGGTCACCGACCACACCCTCGACCTCTTGGCGGAACGACGTTCGATGGCACTGCAGACTCCTGATGACGCGGAAGCATATCGGCAGCTCAATAGACGGATTCACCAGTCCTTGCGACACGACATCCGTCTCTTTAATACTAATCGTATTAAGGAGACGATAGAGCGGAATAAAGGCTCCAAAGTGTTCGCAAGAGACTTATCTATTGGGCAGAGCCAGTTGATTAAGCTGAAGAGGGAGGACGGCAGTGTCACTTCCGACAAACAAGAGGTACTGAGGGAGATCGAGGAGTTCTATGGACAGTTGTATACCTCGGTCGCTAAACCTGTTGGCAACTTGGCCAAAGACCCAAGAGCCAGGTTGACCCGACACTATACCTAAGACATCCCGGACATCAGCCTGTACGAGATTAGGATGGCCCTCAAACAGCTTAGAAACAACAAGGCGCCGGGCGAAGACGGAATCACTTCAGAGCTTCTGAAAGCGGGTGGAACACCGGTACTGAAAGTCCTTCAGAAGCTCTTTAATTCCGTCTTGCTCGAAGGTATTACGCCGGAGGCATGGAACAGAAGCGTGGTGGTGCTCTTCTTCAAGAAAGGCGACAAGACCTTGTTGAAGAACTATAGGCCCATGTCGCTTCTGAGCCATGTTTATAAGCTGTTTTCGAGGGTTATCACGAATCGTCTCGAGCGCAGGTTTGATGACTTCCAGCCTCCCGAACAAGCCGGTTTCCGAAAAGGCTATAGTACCATAGACCACATCCATACGCTGCGGCAAGTTATACAGAAGACCGAGTTTGTGGACTATGAGAAAGCCTTTGATTCGATCGAGACTTGGGCAGTGCTACAGTCCCTCCAGCGGTGCCATATTGACTATCGGTATATCGAAGTGTTGAAGTGTTTGTATAACAACGCCACCATGTCAGTCCGAGTACAGGAAGGGAGCACGGAGCCGATTCCATTGCAGAGGGGTGTGAGACAAGGAGATGTCATCTCTCTGAAGCTCTTCACCAATGCGATGGAAGACGCTTTCAAGCTCCTGGAATGGAAAGGACTCGGCATCAACGTTGATGGCGAATACATCACTCACCTTCGATTTGCCGACGATATCGTGGTCATGGCAGAATCGCTGGAGGATCTTAGCACAATGCTCGGAGACCTCAATCGAGTTTCCCAACAGGTGGGCCTTAAAATGAACATGGACAAGACGAAAATCATGTCGAATGTCCATGTCGTGCCCACCCCAGTTTCAGTCGGGAGCTCGATTCTCGAAGTTGTTGACGAGTACGTCTACCTAGGCCAAACGGTCCAACTAGGTAGGTCCAACTTCGAGAAAGAGGTCAATCGACGAATCCAACTCGGCTGGGCAGCGTTCGGGAAGCTACGCAGCGTCTTCTCGTCCAAAATACCTCAGTGCTTGAAGACGAAGGTCTTCAACCAGTGTGTTGCCGGTGATGACCTACGGCACCGAGACGTGGTCTCTGACTATGGGCCTCATAAATAAGCTCACTGTCGCACAGCGAGCTATGGAGAGGGCTATGCTCGGGGTTTCCCTACGTGATCGAATCAGGAATGAGGAGATCCGTAGACGAACTAAAGTCACCGACATAGCCTCTCGGGTTAGCAAGCTGAAGTGGCAGTGGGCAGGGCACATAGCTCGAAGAACCGATGGCCGATGAGGCAGAAGGGTTCTCGAATGGAGACCACGTACCGGCGGACGAAGCCGAGGACGTCCATCTGCTAGATGGACAGACGACTTCATAAAGGTTGCGGGCACCCGCTGGATGCAGGTCGCTGCCGATAGGTCTAAATGGCGGACAATGGGGGAGGCCTATGTCCAGCAGTGGACGTCCAAGGGCTGAGAAGAAGAAGAAGAAGACGTTGAAGATCTTGTCGTGTAGTTTAATCAACTGAAATGGGCCGGTATTGTTGAGTTCCACTATTAAATAGTATTAAAAGGTAAGAAATAAAATACGATGGTTATGTAAAATGTATTTATTGTTTACCAAAAACACGGTTAAATATAATGATTTCTGATGTTTACGCGAGTATTACACATATTAAATAAAACTACTTTATGGATTTTATCGCGTTTGTATTTGTGTTTTATTGTCCCGACGTTTCGAATACTTTTCAGCATTCATGGTCACGGGTTGACTAAGGTGTTTGACGTCCAACAAGTCATCGTTATTACAGACATTTTTTTATGTACCCACTACAGTATTAATTATTAGATGTTGACCCACATTTTTGATACAAAATTAATTGCCAGTACAAAAAGAAAAAGATTTTATATAAAAAATTCTAAATTGTTTTTGGTCACTTACTATTTAGTATTAATTTATATTATGTTAACTTATTAATCTATGACTTCGGCCTTTAAATTTAGTTGGGAAAATTGTTCTTTTGAAATGTAATCCTTTTTTTTCAAATCTTTTAATATCACTGTTGTTCGGGCAACTTTTTTCTTGAGTCTTTTATTTTGTTGAGTAAGTATTTTATTTCTTTTCTGTAAAAGTTTTTGTTTCAATATTAATTTACACACGCGTTTTTTAAGAGCCGCTTTTCGCGGTGATTCTAAGATTTCTTCCATGTCCGGTATGCTGACGTTGTCTAGACTTGACGGGGAGATTTGAATATTCCGATTTAGGCATTCCTGGAAAGTAAAAAATAAAATAAAATCTAGCTGTAGGTACGTCATACCATCTAGTGCTGAACAAACTCAATAGCAGTGAAATGAGATAGGTACATTAGGGATGACTTTATACAGTTTACGCTCTTAGTAGGTTAGTGTCGTACAAAGCAAAATTGGTCTAAACTGGTAGTATTACTACTGGTGTGACATCGAACGTGCGAGAAAAGTTTAGGAGAATCCGTAGGCCAAGTAATAAAAAAAAGAAGTTTAACTAAGTATACCTTTGTAACAGGAAGAGCATTTTTTTTAAGTAGCATTCGACCTTTGTTCGAAGTATATTTTTCATTAGATTTAAAATGATTGCTACAAATTCTACTGCTTTTTGAAGGCATCCAGTATGGTTCCTGTCTCTGGTCACGCACAATTGCGATCCACTCTTGAAGTCGGACTTCATTAGTAGGAAACCTTAAAAAAACAGTTAATAAATAAGTAACTTCCCTATTGCCACGGCGCGGCACTATCGTCGATATTTACGATATCTCTTTACTCATATTTTGTTTTCATATGCTTAATAAAATAAAAAAGCACACAAAATAAAAAAGAACAATTATAATAACGCACGGCACCGGCACGCATAGTGAGAAAGTTCCTCACTCTGAAGCCCTAACTGCCGACACCGTGGACCCTGTATCCGATGTCGGTGGGTACCTATTTTTTCTATTTCCAAATGTTTTTTTATATTAATATGTAAAAATATACAAAATGAGTTTAAGAATAAATGAGAAAATAAAATAATGAAATATTATACATAAATAAATTGAGTAGGTAGTAGGTACCTACTTATTTTATTACTGGCATAAATCATTACCTCGTAACTAATATTTTACTTTCAAACATTTATAATACTAAGTACACGAATGGATTATGACGGGCTGATTGATAGAAATATAACTAAAAGAAAGTATGAAAAAAAATCAGAACAGTGGAGTACCTAATGATGACTTTAATGCCTACGATGTTCGCATCTGTACTTTAATCTATGTTCGTAGCGCACGCGTCCTTATCGCTCAAATAGCAAAATGTTTTACTATCTCTTTTTATTTTCGTACCGGCATTTTAAATTAGAATATTAATGAAATATGGAAATATAGTGCATACTTACATGTGATATGAGATTCCTTGAGATTTATTGACTTTAGAATAATAATTGGTACAGTTTCTAAACACACACGATGGCATTTTTGCTGTTTTTATATTTTTTTAATACGTCTGACACTCGTCGCCGCCACGCCTGATTAGCTTGACGCGGGATGCAGACTAAACACAAGATGTTCCAATTGGGTCGTTTTCGAGTCTTCACGAAGCGCGCACTTGTAACATATCTACCTCTTTTTTATATAATATCATTGCACAATACTCATTCAATCAAAAATCGACAACGAAACATGAGTGGACATAGAGTAACGTGGCTAGCAAATCACTGAAATTTGAACTTGCTTCTCATGATACGAGGCTCTACGCCCCGATTTTAATGATAGTCCTGCTCTTGCATACTGGAGTGTGAAAATAATATGAACGCATTCTTAAGATTTTGTATATTGGTGTCGATTACTGTTATGTGTGCACTATAAATGTGTATGTGTATATAAATACAAACGTCATTTGGCTAAATGTGCGAATCGTTTAATGTGTGACTCACTGTATTGTATGCATTTGTGTGCGTAGTTAAATGGCGATTTGTCAACAACATTATATTCACAGAAGTATCTCATGAAGACAAGTTACTTCTATTATAAAGTGTTAAAAAGAAAAATAAATTAATAATAATGCGTTCTGTTGTGGAAATTGGGGCTAGTGTTCCAGCCTTTTTGGGCAAATTATGGAAATTGGTTAATGATGGCGAGACAAATCATTTGATTTCATGGAGCCCTGTAAGTGTTTTACCACAATTTCCTAGTACAGTTATTACTATATCTTATAACATTCTAATCTGTTACGTCCCGGAATGCATGTTATGGTTAATTTCGTATGAGAAAGAAAGTAAGAAAGCAACCTAAAAGTGATACAAATTGACACTACGTCTTTTGGAAGACATAATAAATAAATAGATAACTTTGGTCACGTTTTAGTCCATGCTGATACTGATTACTTATTTATAAGAGTAGTGATTAATATATTTTGAACTACATATTTGATAAATTATGATTGATACAAATATCTTAGATTTAATAATGTGTTTAGCTTTCTGTAGGTAGATGCTATAAAACTGACTTCAGGGACAAACATTTCTGCACCTGTAACTTTTACTTTCTGACATTATATGTAGCTAATTGTAGGTCAATAGATATAATTGTTGCAGATTAATTTACATTGTAAATAAATAATATGTATCACTTCAAGTGTAATGTAACATTAGTTACATTAATATTTCATAAAAATGTCACAATTACTTTGTCAAACCATACTTTTATACATATTTTGCTCAAAATATTCTTATTTTATTTACACAAGCATACCTATTATTTTATAGTACTGAAAAAACAATTAGATATCATAATAATTATTGATTAGTTTGATTTCATAGGCACATGCTTTAAATTTAAACTATGCATTACAGTACTTGAGTGAACCACAATACATTGTTGTCTGATTATGCCATTTACCACTCTGTGATGAAATGTGCTGTTTAATATATTATTTCCTAAGACGTTAGAACATTCTGAATGTGTTTTCTGATCTTTGTGTTATTCCATTCTGAAATTTGTTTTAGGGTGGAAAAACATTTGTCATAAAAAACCAAGCCGAATTTGCTCGAGAACTATTACCATTGTATTACAAACACAACAATATGGCAAGTTTTATCAGGCAATTAAACATGTACGGCTTCCATAAGATTACTTCAGTAGAAAATGGAGGCTTACGATATGAGAAAGATGAAATTGAATTTTCACACCCTTGTTTTATGAGAGGTCAAGCTTACCTGTTGGAACATATTAAGAGGAAAATTGCTAACCCTAAGTCCATAGTAACGAGTGGAGAAAGTGGCGAGAAACTTCTTATAAAGCCTGACCTGATGAACAAAGTACTGACGGATGTTAAGCAGATGAAAGGGAAACAAGAGAGCCTTGATGCTAAGTTCAGTGCTATGAAACAAGAGAATGAAGCTTTATGGAGGGAAGTGGCTATACTCAGGCAGAAGCATATCAAACAGCAGCAAATTGTGAACAATGTATGTATACTTAAAGAATGTAACTATAGCAACAAAGCCATAGTTTTCTAAAACATGAAATCAAAATTAATAAAAATGTTAATGGTATGGTATGGTCTCATTCTGCAGTCTGGACTGAATGCAATGTATTTATGAGTAACAAATCAGGCATTTGTTACATTAGTAATATTTATAGGGCAATTTTGTTGTAGCTTATTCAATTTTTGATGTCACTGGTTCAACCAACAAGACCACCAAACACTAATGGAAACAATGTGGGTGTGAAAAGGCCTTACCAGTTGATGATTAACAATGCTGCTCACAACATTGCTGCAGACAATTCTTATCCCGGCCAATTAAAAAATATCAAATTGGACAAAGATAGCTTACTCGATGAATTGACTGAAGATAATTTGGTATGTAAAATTCTTGATTATTTTTACTGTGATTTTTATTGTGTGCATTTATAAATAGCCTTTGTAAATTTGTACAGCCATGATAAATGTTTTATAAATAGCATTATAAATATGGTAGAACAACTAAGCTCCCATGAATGTTCTATTTCTAATTCTTACCACATTTATGTGCCACCAAGAAGCTATTGTTGTCATCTTTAATTTGTTTATGTCATATCTTTAATATGACATATTAAAGAGATTTCAAAGAAATGTATCCATTATATGTTTGAAATTGCATTATGTTTCGAGCAAACTTGTACCCATTATACATAAAATATTAATGTACCTGAATGCACAAAATATAATTAAAGCACAAAATTAGACTAGGTTAATAGCTTCTCTAATAGTCATAGGTATTCACAATTCCTCTGAGTGTTTCAGCTTACTTAATCCAACTCCGCTTACAGATCCTCCTCTTAATGATTCCTTAACTCCTTTGATTCACCTACTTATATTTTTATAAGAGCCTGAGAGTGACTCATTCGCTTTGCATATTGTTCCTTCATGTATTTTTTTATAAAATAGAGACTAGAGCATTATGTAATATATAGTCGAATCACTATTTTTAGTGTTTACTGACAAAGTTTAAAATTATAGTTGATTGATTTCCATTCATACTTAACAGGCTTAGGAATTATCTGTTACAAATGCTGCAATTTTATTGTCAATTTGCCATTTACAGATTTGTATTTAGAAATTCTGCCAAATTGCTGGTTGTGTGACTATCAGAATACTGCACACAGTCTAAAAGATAACTACGCAATTTTGTGTGTTTTTCAATGAAGTGTGCACAAAATGGTCCCATATGGGACTTCGCTTCTTCTTGAGTTGCAATCGGTCACCCGTTGCCCCCAGTACATATTATTACAAAAATTAAACTACATATATAACAAAAAAGTAACTATACAAATTAATTACCATACTTAAATTTATCCAATTCGCAAAAATACTTTAATTTAACACTTAATTTATATTTACACCATTATATTTGTTTTATTTCTTTAAAGTAAACAAAGCATACAGAAAACAATTGTCTAGTCCGCAAATGAATTTAGAGGAGGTGATCAGGCGAGATACAAAATAACAATGCATAATGTTCTCCAATCTAAGTCCCAAACATTTATTTGCATAATAACAGGAATATCCCTTGTAGTGTGATTGGGGGTGGAGTGTAAACATGGAGTGTATAAGAAATGTAAACATAAACTACAATATTTAGATTATGCATTTGAAAAGAGTGAAAAGAACATAACATGAACATAACGTAACATGATCGAGCAAATTTTAATATTATTTCTTAAGGCATAAGAGACGTTTTTTATTACTCATAAGGCGGACGGAGGCAAGAGTAGGAGCGTCCCGCGTGTACGCATTTGAACGAACTACTCTCGCTTTCACACAGCTCATGCTATCGTCGCATCTCACTTTTTCTCGGACTCACGACAATTGCCGATACGCAGTCACATGGCGACCGAACTCAGCAATCCAAAAATGAAAGGAATAAATAACTCCTCGGAGTCCATAACAGTTAGCCGGAATCATTAAGAGTTTCGGCATCGCTCGCGGTTTCGGATCTTTTGATTCATTGTACCTGAAGTTACTCATCCCTACTCTAACATTTTTGTGCAATATTTTAAATTATCATAAGTAATTCATCATGCATATACCTTTTTACATGAATTGATATACATTGGTAGCCTGAAGGCTGAAATATATTGAGTCCTGCATAAATGTTGCCTGATGAAGTAACTTAAACACTTGAATTATTATTTTTAAATACATTTTTATTTCTCTTACAGGAGGATGGACCAACCATACATGAGTTAGCACATGATGACAATATTCATACTGAAGCTTCTCCAGATGCATTAAATCCTCTCAATTTTGTAACTGTAGACATGGTCAATAACAGTACAACAATTCCCAGTAGCACCAGCCCTATTGATCCATCAGCTCAGATGAAATACCATGTTACCATGGAGGATGGGGATGATATTGATGCAGGTATATATAATGAAACAAAATTTACTTATTGATATTGTAAGTTATGTTGCCTAAATCAGGGTCGATAAGAATCATGTTTTTTTTTATTATTTTTCATAGGCAACATTTCTGCTTTAATTTTGAGTCGTGTCGCGTCAACTCTCACTGTCACTAAGTAAAATCTGTGTATTTTGTTGTCATTTTGTTTTTTGGTTGTTTATTTACAAATACAATACAAATAAAAACCAGTTTTGGAGGTGACAATGTCTGCAGGACGAAAGAAAGACGAGAATATACATCATATTTGAATATACATAATGTTGATTAACGTAAAATAAAGTATTATTTTATTTTTAATTCATAGTGTATAATTTTCTATTGTAATCCAGTGAATTTTGCCTCCTCCTTGACTTTGATTTAAATCATTGATTCAAATAATAAAAAAAAAAGCACTTTATTATGATTTAGTCAAATTTATTTAAATCACTCATCCATACTTGTCCACAGATGGCAATAGGGTGACATACTCTGTCTGTCGCACCAATGGTTTGCTAAGGACACCTGATGCACAACCCATTGTAACATCACCTTCACCCACAATGGTTACACCTACATCCCCATTGAATTTACCTGTCATGGACCAAGTTGCGAATGTGACTACAGCGGGCCTGTCAAAACCCAAGAAAAACAATATGAACAAGGCATCTGTTTTAAGTAGCAAACGGTTGCTTTCTCCCAGCAATTTCAGTACAATAAATCCCACTGATTTGAAGTTGCCAGCCGAAATATTTGCCAGTGATGATTCTGTGAGTGATGCCGGTGCGCCATCCACAGAAGAACTTAATGTACAAAACCTTCTACAGGATCCACTTCTTAACACAAATCCCATCATTTCTTCAAAAGATCAAATGTTTGGTGGCATCAACATAAAGGTTGAGAAACCAGATTTATCTAATAGTAAAAAATCAAAAGACAAAATATTAAACGAAAAATCTCCAGTAACAATGAATCTGGCAGATATTAAGACTGAGCTACAGGAGGACTTGGACTGGGATAACATGGCACTTGCTACATTGAACAACACTGACGTAACCAGGCTACAGACTACGTAAGTATTCATCTATCGTTGCCTATTTATGGCTTTATTTACTTTATAGCTTAGTAGCTATAAAGTAAATAAAGCCATATTTATATATTTTACTAATACTAAATATGTTATTTTACTTGTATGACAGGGTTAGTACCCTGTCATACAAGTAAAATAACACCATAAAACAGAAAAAGTACCTAACGATACATACACATGGATTCTACTATAAAAACGATGAAGTGAAATTGATAATTTGTAACAACATTATGTTTGAGAGATGATATGCTTATTGACCATTGATTTGAGAATACATACTAGATATGTTGATACATACATACAATACATACAACATATAATAATACAATATAATATAATAACAATATAATAACATATAATACATACTCTAGGGCAGGTACGTTAGAGTCTTCTTTCGTACGTAGTATTTAAATTTCAAATTTGACTTTAAATTAAATCCTCCTCTTATATGTGTTATACTTTTAATTTCCGTATTCAGGAATAGAAGAGATTACATCAGCAAAAATCGAGACGATTTATCTTCACTGTATGGAACAAATACAAACAAGTATGTTTATTCTAAATAACAAAACATTTTAGAAGCGGCCTATTATAAATATATTTTACGCCCTATTCATGTTCGATAGTAACTATTAGGTGCTTACCTATGATATGACCGATTTTATTACTGGCCACTTTGAGTTTCAATATTTACTGTTCTTATTCGAATTTCAAAATAAAACAAAATGCATCTAATAGCTATTATGTTCTTATTTCAAATTCAGTGTTACATTTGGTTTTTTGTACTTAAATTTTGTTCACGTGATTGTGTTGAAAATAAAATGGACTCTCGTGGACAGATACTCTCATTCTTAAAATCTCATTCATAATCTCGATCGACACGGTCGAGACCTCGAACGAGATTTCATGTCATGCAGACGTTATTTATAAGAAAAACACGGAAAGCATCCAACCAGTATTGAACGCTGAGGCTGAGGATAAAGATAATTCAGAGTCGAACAGAGGTGTAGAAGAGGACAAAGACGAAGACGACGACGTTGGTTTTCGTTTTTCATTTCCAACAAGGCAAGTAGATTTGGATTTGGAGTACCGATCAATCATAGAAAAACTCTTGTTTAAGAAGTTGTTTAAGAAATCGCCCACCAAAAATGATGTCCTCCAGATTTATATCCAGGAGGAATTTGGAAAAACCATCCAACTAGTACTCAACTGTAAAACCCGCTGGTCAAGTCTTGCCAACATGATTACTACATACAACAGAGTTAAACAGTGTGTAGGTAAGACATTGATCGACTTTGACTATGGCTTCACTTCAGAGTACTTTTTAGTGATTAAGAACACGCAGTCCTTGTCAACATGCAACAAGCTTTCGAACCAATAAAACTGGCTGTCGAAGTTCTGTGCCGTCGCGATACTGACTTAGTCAGTGCAGAATACACCTTGCGATTCATGATTCGCAAATTGGAGGAGCTGAAGACGCCACTGGGAGAAAAGCTGGCTATCGCCTTAAGACAGCGTATTGCTGATCGTCGAAACAATGCAACTGTAACGTTGTTGTACCTTAAAAATCCGGCTCAGTATCTAGAAGATTTAGAAAAATTTGCACACAATACAACATTCCAATTGCCTGACAGGAGTGTTGTACGAAAGTACATCAAGGACTTGTCAAACGATTACATTATTTACATTCACATCGCAGTTCCGAACAACCAGATTCCCATTTGATTGAAGTCGTTGAAGATGATGACCAGCCTGCACTTCAGCTTCAGAAAGTACACCATCGTCGCCATCAATATCATCACTGCAAAAGGAATTAGAAGACGCTTTAAGGGCAAGTAAAGACAGACACACAACCTAAAGCTATAGCAACAGACAGGATGGACAGCCTGCTGAAAAAAGAAAAGAAGCTTTACGAGTACGATGGAGAAAGAGGGCAATACCTGAAATTCGCCTACAACAGCCTACTTACCGTAGTCCCATCCAGCGTGGAGCTCGAGCGGGCTTTCTCAGCCGCAGGCTATCTAGCAACGGAAATTAGGAGCCGCTTGGCCGACAACACCCTATGTACACTTTGCTTCCTACGAAGTTATTTTCAAAATAATTTGGTAACAGATATTTAGTGTGCTGTGTGTGCGTATGTGCTGAATTGTTGCGTAGTGAAGGCAGATGATTATTACTTTTATTTAATTAAAGTTGATTTTTTTGTTTCAATGTTGAGTTTTATTTGCAAAATATAACAGTAATACCCTAAGTAGGTAGTTTTTATTGAGTATAACCATTTTTAATTAAAAATACCACATTATTTAAAAAAAACAGGTGAATTCTCGATATCACCGAGATTAATCGAGATCTCGCCAGTGTGTCTGACGAGATCTCGAATTGATAATCTCGACTCGAGATTGCATTCCCTAGCCTCAACCTTCTCATAGGCGGGAGAAGTAAAATGTCGCTTAGAAATAAACCTGAAATAAGCTAACATTGTACGTGGCTACCCCATGGTACTTTCGCAATATTGAACTACACAAGTACTTAGAACTTCCTTCCATCGTCAAATACGTGAGACTCCGCCCAACGCTACTACGACAGAGTCCCTCACCATCTCAACCTCCTAGTAGTTGATAGCCTAACCTATGTCCCCGACAGGAATGACCCTCCCCGTTGCCGTCGTCGTCCTCAGCACGTCTTAGACGACCCAATTACTGCTGCCAATGCGGTACTTACACTAAACTCACAGACCACACATACACCGTCCCCGACGGCGGAGACCGTCACCCTCGCTACACCGTGAACACACCGGCCTTCAGTCAAAATTTACCAGGTATCGGCACGTGCCTGGGCGCTTCTCACCGACTCGCGATCCCGCGGTACCTTCCCAAAGCAACGCCCTAAGACCAGGTCCGTTCCTTCCGCCGGTCTAATAGCGGGGGAGCCCTTAGGCTCATTGCTGCAGACACTGCTCCTGGCTGAGTGCCTTCTGCGCTCGCCCTAAACTATATATTTCCGGTGACCCTTGAAAGGCTTTTAGGGCCACAAGAATTTAGCCATTTCGAAAATAAAAAACACGATCGCACGATAAATAAAGAAGCTCGAAAAATGGGTACCTACTGTATGAACTGAACGAACGTCAGCGACAACAACGCGTCGAAGTGTGCACTGTCTTATTGAATCATCACAAAATCTGAAGGAAATCTGATAACCGCAAACTTTCGTATCAGAGGCTGGATCCAGGAGTTGCAGTCCAACAATGTCCAAAACGCAAATTAACTAAGAAAAAGCTACTGGTATTAGTTCGGTGGTCCTGTACCGATATTGTCCACTACAATTTCTTGCGAGCCGGTCAAACGATTGATGTCGATGTGTACTGTAACGAACTGCAGACGATGATGGAAAAGCTGGCAACAAAACAACCAAGTTTGGTCAATTGCTCATCTTCACGGCAATGCCTTGCCCTCACACTTCTCATAGGACAGTTCAAGACTTCAAGAGCTGTCCCTGACCCACCATACTCGCCGGACTTTGCCCCGACAGATTTCCATTACTGTAGAAATTTGGAAAAATTTTGCAAGGAAAAAAAATTGATTCTGAAGTAGCTGTGATTAGGGCTTTTGAAGAATTCATTGATACCCGTGTACGAGACTTACGGGAGTGGCATCAATCAACCGTGAGTTCCGTGAGGTGACCAAAGTGTGTAGATAATATGGGTCAATATTTCGACTAACAATAAATATCTTTATAACAAAAAAAAAACAGATTTCATATAAATCGGTCAATTCATAGGTAAGCACCTAATATAATAGACCCGTGAAATGGATAATGCTATTATTTAAAAGTAAAGTATTAAGTTCGTGGAGATGAAATATGACACTGGTATTTATTTATTGTGTCTGACTGTAGTACTTAAGAATACTATTTACATTAATGTATGTAATTATTTAATATATGTACCTATGTAATTATTTTTTATCTATACTGACACTTTTTGTAAATTGTAATCTGCAGTTCAAACCTCTTCAGATTAAGTTGTAAATATTCATACAAATATAAATTCATATTGACTCAGTGCCATATTGAAAAGTTACAATATTTATTGCAATCGTAACATTAATTGGTTAATATTTCAGAAATGATTTAGATGATCACTTGGACACAATGCAATCAGATCTGGATTCATTGAGGGAACTCCTTCGAAGTGACTCTTATTCATTAGATAGCAACACTTTGCTGGGGGTAAGTGCTATCATTGATAAGACAAAAGTAACATGTAGGTGTATATAGACAATTTTATGTTAAAACTTAAGACACCAGTTGATTGAGATGAAAACAGTGGTAATGTCTTGATAAATTAGTAATTGAACTCAATTTGCAAGTTCAAATCCTAGACTGTAACATGAAGTTTTCCATGACTTATGTAAGCATTTATTTAATGACCTCTGATATGACCTTGAAATGGCATGTCACCAGGTAAATTAAAGAAACCCCCCATGACCCGAACTGAAGGCAGGACTATTATTCAACACTTGCATGTATAAAGGCAGAGAATAGCTGATTATTCCTGGTTTCACCTGACATATAATTAATTAGAGCAACTGCACTAGGTTTGGTACCATTAAAAATGGTTCCTGATAGCTTACTCACTGGTGGCTAGTTCCTGTGAAATCTATCAAATCTTATACGAGTTTTTATGGCATCGTAATTAAAAAAAATATTTATTTCATTAGCAAGCAAATCTATATAAATATATGGGAAAATATGTTATTATTAAAACTTTATTAAACCTTATAAATACATCGAAATTTATACATTGAGTACATTGAAACATTAATTCCATTAAAGATACATCAAACTTCATTAATGGTTTTTGGCATAATGTAAGGTCAACCAGGGTAATTAAAAACCCCCATATTTTTTATAAATTAACTTTGTGGCATGTTTATAATTGTCCCTGTTCACCATTGCAATACAGAACAACACTAGGCATCCCTGTATCGTGAGGCCCATTTTGAAGGAGCTATCCTAATGGATATTGGATTATGTAAGGAACTTAAGGCTTAGGTAATCCTAAGCCTTTCCTTACATAATCCAATATCCATTCTAAGCTGTAGTTATTTTTTAATTGGTTAATCGTATCCACTAGTTGCGAAAAGGGTTTAAGGATTATTGTGTGTGTTATTTATGTCATTATAATTTAGTTTGGGATGCTATGAAGAGATTTGAAAGTATTGTGATTTAAAGATTACAGCATTTTGTATCACGATGAGAAGCGCGTTTATTTTGAATGCACTCTGTACTCTCGAACTCACACACAAACGCACAGTATTGACGTAAACATTGCCGTCCGTATAGAATCCGCGCGGTTGGCAGCCCTGGGGAAGTCACGTTGCAGGCAACGTGTTGAAACCGGCGTGTATTGCCTTGTTTGTGTCGCTTTCGCCGTCTCACGTCCAACTGGTTATGTAAAGTTGTGTACAGACGCTCGTTACGTAGGTAATCATTTTGTTGTGATATGATTTCGTCTATACCTATTATAAACAGCATATACATACATCTTGCATGTATCGATTGCTGTTATGGTAAATGTTGCGTTTCGATTAGGTACAATAAAGGTTACGTGACCTTGTAGTTATATATTTATGACAAACTATTTCCGATATAGTGATCGCTTGCGACTTTGTTCGCATAGAACTTTAAAATACTGTCATCATGCTTTAAGGAATAGAATGTAATACTATTTGTAACTAGATATACACCATTATACAACATTGGCAAATTCTAAACGCTCATTTGATTCAGTGGCTTCATCTCATTCGTTAAATTGTTTTGGAACTTATTTCAGACTAACAGGGGCATATGAAAGCTCCAAAGTTAATTGTTTGTATCTATGTTGTTTAAATATCTAAATTACTTTAGATATAATTATTTATTATGATACCATGCAAAGACAAGAAAATGGGAGTCCGCCGTTTGTTCAACAATCATATCAAAAATATTTACAATGCAAACAACGTTACGTAAACGATCATTCGACAAATCAACTTTACAACAACAATCCTTTCCACAAAATATTCATTTTTAAAATATTCGACTAATATTTCACAACCAAGTTTAGAAAGTATTTACTTGGTAGTTGTATCAAATTTCCAAATAGCTATAGTTCAAAACACGTTTTATACTTGCATTTATTGGTTATTTGTTTATTTCACAAAACAACATTTTGCTAATACAAGATATTTTGGTCATTACTCATTACATAAACCTTATAATATTATTACTTTAAAATTATAATGAAATAATAATAACGGTGTGTTTAATCGACGTTTTATACTTTTATTCCTTATTAATATTATGAAATAATAACAGTGTGTTTAATAGACGTTTTATACTTTTATTCCTTATTAATATTATGAAATAATAATAACGGTGTGTTTAATCGACGTTTTATATTTTTATTCTATAATGTAATGTTGAAACGTCTATAATTTTAAATTGGTTGCTGACATTAATAATTTGTATTCGGAATAATCATCTTTATGTTCTAATATTCTTTCGATACGTTCCTCTTTCTCAATTTTTTTTTCTTAGAAGGAGTACCTGATAATATCCCTTCTATTTCACCTGTATTAGAAATATGTAGTTTCTTTTATTTATCTATTATTAAAAAAATAAACGCCTGGATGATCTTTATCAATTAATTCATTGATCTTTTTGTGTCACGCTTCAGCAGCATTCTGAGTTTTGGATATTTTCATCTTGTTTATTTCATGACAACTCCAGAAGTCGGCTGAATATTTCCGTTGTGTGTTGGATGCAAGTCCCGCTTATATAATTTTCTTCAAACCAATAGCGATGTTTTGGCTATCTTCATCTTTCAGCTTTTGTATGTATTTGTTAGAATACACGGCAATATCGGACTCTTTTAAGTAACTAAGAGCTAATAAACATTTTATTTCTTTCCCGTTTCCCGTGTTGCACTCTCATCTGAAAAAAATATTGTACGTACTACATTATGTTAAATTCGACGCAGAACCGTTAGGTAGCGACAAGCGTGTTAGGTTGATGGTGAGACGCTCCAGCCGAGCGAGCGTGGCACACCAGCGGCCGCCGAGTGCCAGAATCGAATTGTCGGTGTCGTAATTTGAACATGTTACTGCGAATTAACTGTCGTTTATTTTTTTTTATTTCAACTAGTTACTATTTGTTATTTTGTTAAATAAATTGAACGTGAAACGTTTTTAGGTAAAATAATTAGTATGACAAATGATTACATGGTGAAATAGAATGTGCACTAACGTTATTTGACGTTTTTAAAACTTGTCACAAGATACATTTGCCGACAGATTAGTTTTGTAATGAATATTTTTGAAATGATCAGTTTGTGAAATGAAAATTTGAGAAATGTTGCTTGTGAAATAATACTTTGACAAACGCAGTTTAATGAAACATTAGTAAATTCTAGAAAATACATGTAATTTATTTTGATTACTTAGTCTATGGTGTGTCCCAAGATGAGTAATATCTTTGTAAGGGATAACCTTTCAAAGGACTATCCCCTTCCTCTGATCAATTTTTGAATGTGATTATATCGATATATCTAAACATTTATTTACAACACGTTAGCTTTGTTGTGTGTGACAGCGCGTATTTTTATAATAGATTATTTGTTGGCGCGCATCATTTTATACGGGGAACCAAGTTTATTTTTTGTGTATCATTTCCAAAAATCATAACTTATCGCACTAAACGATGAGTCCCATCTATCTTATCTATCATTTTAAATAACTATATTTTGGGTAGTTGCATTCTGTGCATTTCGGTGTTGCATACTCGTATTTATAAATGAAGCATTCCATGATTTTGATTATGTACATTTATGTTGAGCATATAAAAATGTATCTCCTTTATTTTCATAGAGTGATGATGCAAGCATAAGGCCTATGATGACATCCAGTATTCCAAGTTGTCGACCTACATTAAATGATTATGTAATAAAACCACTATAATTATCCAATGTTCAGATGAAATAATAATGATGATTACTTGACAATGTACAATTTTCTGTATCGTAACAATTATATTATTATAACATTGATTATTTACCATAAGTAACACTGTAATATGTAATATGATGTATAAAAATATTACAATCAATATTTGGTTAGCAAGTAAGTTGGCCCCAAGTAGACAAACAATTTTGAAAGCACATTGTTAAATTTATTTATTATTCACACGCATTTTATCTGAAAATTGGTTAGAAGATAATCGTCCGCTTTATAGGTTTGCGTTTGGATATTTATAAATAATATCTAATTGTTAGGTACTACTGCTTAAGTATTTAAAAATCAATACCACAATGAGAAACAGTTGACAAATGCCATGCATGACGATTGACTATAGGAATTTTAAAAATATCCAAACTACGGTAAAGTTTCATTTTAATATGAATAAACAGAGAAATTGCTTGTACCCTTAACTGAGTGGTCATATTAATTTCATTTTTTTTTATTATTTCAGCTTTTTGGAGCTGATGATCCGTTTTACGGACTGTCTTACAATCCAACAGACGAGCGCGGGAAAGCAACAAACAGTGGTAAGTTAATTACATAAGTATTGTTACATAAATAACACATTATCCCGATAAATAAAATATCGTTCTTCAGGAGAATAATTTTTATTTTCTATTTTATTTATATCACGAAACGGGCTTTTATGTGTATGACACAAAATGGATCCATATAATAAGAGTACCCATACATTTATATAGAAATACATAAAGCAAATAGGAGGTCGGTCCAGTACTAATGTCTCAGATATATTTCACATTTGTGTTAATTGTAGATAACACCAAACAGTATCCGATGCTTGATTTTGATTGGCTGATACGTAACAGCGATGCATCGCCCGCAAAGTAGCTACATTCTACATTGCTTCATCATCTTATCAAGATTTTTTCAGCAAAGCTGTCTGCATCATATCGAGCATTCTGTTGGATATTTTTGGTACAGAGATATTACCGGTCAGTGACAGTGATAGGTGCAGTGTATGTCGTGGCAAGTGACATATTCAAGGGATTTAACTATTTGTTTCGTCTAATTTTACATACATGCTATGATATCTTTATTACACGGTATTTTGCTTGTATACAGGATGTAATAAAATTAACCCGCGTATTCTAAGGGGCTACTAAACATAATATACATACACCGTTATTTCATTGATATTCAACAATAATTCAAAATAATGATTTCTATGCACAGTGAAAATAAAATGAAGTCTTATTATTCTATGCAGTTATTACTGCTATTATTTATTACCTATTTAGTATAAACGACAGTAGTGGTGACTGCATGGACGAGTGTAACATCTAAGTCTACTTTCACTCTGGAAAGTAATCATTTAAAAAAAAATGGTTGAATATATATTATATAAGTACGAGTATGTGTTTATAGTAGCCCCTTGGAATGACGTAGCCTAACTTTATTACATCGTATATATTGCGCTTGATGAAATATAGCACTTGTTTAACGTGAGAATAACATTTATTTCTTTTGTTAGGTTTAATGGATTACCATTACATTTACATAGGTTAGAGTTATATAGACATTTAACTATTGTTATATTTTGTTGTTAATTAAAGCAAAGAAGCAGAAAGTTGAGATGTCGAATGTAAGCAGTGAGGGCGGTCACATTCCGGACCTGTATAGCGAGGACGACGGTAATACATTTACACATTGTAATTTCTTACGAAAAGTAGAGCTCATAGAATTATTTAATCGTGTATTCTTGAGATTATTGTTTTTGAGGCATTTAATTATTATTACTCTTAATTTATATTATTGGTAGAGCAGATCAGAGTAGCAATTAAACAACTTTGAACGGTTTAAATCGCGTATATTTAACATTATTTATATCCCCGACGTTTCGAAACGTCGAAAGTGTTCGAAACGTCGGGATATAAATAATGTTAAATATACGCGATTTAAACCGTTCAAAGTTGTTTAATTGCTATGTATAGTAATCGCGAAAACCTAAGAAAATATCAGATCAGACTATTTTTTTATACTTAACATTCGTATGTATTCGCATGTTTGAAAAATATGCTTCACGTAATATAATAGTATCTTATTTTCGTAAAAATCGTTTATATTTATGAGTTTATTTCGAATGTTTAATATATCATATACCCTTGATTTTGTATTACGTTGGACTACTTAGTTATTTTAATGAATGCAACATTACCACGTCCCTCGCTGTTCAGAGTACATTTTGATGCATATTGTGATTTAGATTAATTATATAAATTTTATTATAACTGCTATGACACCTATATTTTCGCCAGCGCTCGCTGGTGCGACAATTTGTTGCCAATCTCGTGTCGCGCGAACACTATGTTGTCGAAAACGGTCATAGTTATTATGCGGAATTTGTGATCAGATGATTATCAATCAGTACAAGTTAGAAAATGATAATTGTTGTATCGGCCAGCGGTGGACTTTATTTTAAACACACAAAAATATTTGCAAATATATATGTATATTTTTGCGTACTAAATGTATTGCTGTTGTAATTAAAGTGATGAATCTGTTACAGTATATTTTTATATTAGATACCATAGTTTAACTCAGTTGTTTGTTTTTAATTTGTTGCGAAATAGGTTTGTAAAAAATATTTGTGTATATACAAGGGCGTAGTCAGGATTTTCAAAACGATTTATCCAAGGTGGGGCAAAAGCAAACAATTTTCTTATAATTTAAATAGAGCTAGTGTAATGCAGAGTCCGTTACTTATTCTTTCCTATGACAGAGGGGGGCAAGCGCCCCAACCTGCCCCGCCGTGGCTACGCCCATCTATATGTACCATTTTTATATGCTATGCTAACAGGATGGGAATGACTGAAATAAAGGTCTAATGGTGGTGAAATTAATGATGGTGTTGAACTGCTTTTACTCGATAAGTTTTTTTAAATACACATAATTTTTCACACAAATTATGAAACGGGTTTAATAAATGTTAATGTTTTGAAATATTTTCTAGGAGAAACTAGTGTCATATACAATTTCAACCCCGTAAAGAGTTGTGCTTTGGTCTTTTACATATCTTATACTATGTACGTTTTTAATAATTTTAATATTATCATCATTGACAAAAGAACACAGTGCCCAATAAAAGTGTTACCAATTATTACACTTTTATTAGTCACGTTTGTATAACATATGCATTCAACTTTCGACCGCAACATGTTAAAAACAATGTTAATGCGCTGGACGTACTTTTACTAAAAACACTTTAAAACGCGCACTGTATGTATATCTTGTGTTCTTTTATGAATGACTATTACTTATCTTTGCTAGTGTAATTAGTCTTAGTTCTTCTAACTTTTCAATAAGTTTAATCTGACATTTTTGGGCAAATTTCAGCTGAGGGGAATCAGCTTATCTCGTATACAGGGAATATTCCAGACTTTGAGCATATAAACCTGTTGGAGTTGGAAGACCAGTCGCAAGAGGCGTCCCCGACGCCCAGCCCCGGCGGCTCCACGCTCAATACGCCACTGGTAAAGCTTCGGTCACCGTCTTTCACACCGAACCCATGAGGAAACGCCACCAAGCGCATACATAACACGAGACGCGCTAAAAAAATGAACACACCATGAATTTCGCCCACATTAACGTCACATTGTTGCGAATGATTTTGTGTAGGTATTATTGTGCATAGTACAGAGATAAGGTTTATTTACATAAGGTGCTACAAAAATAGTTTACGTAGATCAAAACTATTATATCTAACTAAAAAATTAACATGTATTTTATGATTTCTTTATTATATTAAATTGGTACCTAATTAATTTACTCGTATGTGCATAACACGTTACCTTACGTTAGTTCATACCAACTTACACGTGCTTACTAAGCGGCGGCACGTACTAAGGTCAAAGACCTATATCACCGAGCGAATGGGGATACTGTTATGCACATACGAGAGTAAATTAATTACCGGTTTAATGTCATAAAAAATCATGAGATGTTAATTTTTTTAGTTAGATATAATAGTTTTAGTCTACTGATTGACATATTAAAATATTTTACACTATTTCTGTAGGTCCTTATACATCTTGTAGCTTACAAGCGCTCGTCACCCCTGCTTGTGGATAAATGTCAGTATACGCGAAAGGTAACATTCGTGTTAATGTATTTAAATGTATATTGTGAGGCCTAGTAACGTTTCTTATTACGCGTACGGATAATCATCAATACAAACAAGGCAGACATGCGCTCGTGCGAAAACTATAGTAATATATAACGGCGATATGGATATATTTTGAACCCTCATTTAAATATAATTATTTATTGTTTTTATTTTTATTTTATTTTTATATATACATATATATATGTATGTAAATTGAATACAATTGAAAAAAAAAAACTAACTGATACGTATTATCATTAAGGCTTTTTATGCAAAGATTAAATTATCTGGTGAACTTAATGCAAACAAAAAATATTGTATATATTGGGAAGTAGATGATCATGATGATCATGGTTAATTACTGTGTTGTAGAAGTCTCAGACTTGTAGATAAATATTATGATTTAACACTTTTCGAGTAACACTATCTTGTAAATAAAATGGGTAAATTTAATGGGTTTTGTATGAAGCGTATTATCAGTAAATTACTATGGTACCGATCTCGTCAACGACAAAGGTATGCATGTAATTGAAAGTATAAAATTTGGAAAAGTCTTGTAGTCTAGGTAGTTCGTTACCTTTAGCTGGAATACTTTTTCAGATTATCGACGCAAAATTTTTTTTTTTAGAAAGCATTTGTGATGTAAACGCGTTTTTTACGACAAGTACCTAGTGATTTATGCGCAATAAAGGGATGCCAATGGAGCTAGTGGGAGGCCACTTCTAGAAGTTTAAGAAAAGGAGTAGTATTCATGTGTCCAAATTCATCCTAAAGGATTTAAATGTCTAACATTACATCGCTCAACAACATAAATCATTAGTAATAGATCACGCTGCTTCGGTGCCTTAATGCAATTAATACGACTGTATTAGGGATTATAAAAATACGTATAGACCATTAGGAATTTACAGTATATAGTGTACATATACTGACAAATATTTCTAGCTGGATGTAACTGTAGAAAGTAGTATTGGGAACAACTTGTAGAAATGCACGTTTCTGTTATTTTTTTATGGAGATGTTATCCAATTGGCGAATACAATCAATCTTATTAATTTACCCGGTGTTTCCGAAAAATAGAATGTAACCGATATATACAACGAAACAGCTATCTGTCAAAATATGTTGTACAGTCAGTAACAATCTAATGTACCCCAAAATCATTCGATTCCAGCTCTTACTAATAGCGCATTAATATGCCTATGGTTGTATTTTGACGTGTTTCTTGGCTGTACGCACATGTATTGTAAATATTTTGCTTTGTATGTATTTTATATCATTTAAATATTTTGCAAACATTGTAAATTTTAACGCAAATCAGGATAGTTAAAATTTTACTGGTTTATAAAATGTGTTTGCATTTGGCCTGAGGTGAAGTCAAGACTATAAATTTACTGTTTGTTTATATATTGTATATTCTTTATAACAGTAATGTATAATTTAGCAGAAGTTGCTAGAGGTATATATTTTTGTATAAAAGGTAAGGGTCTGCTGGGAGTGGACAAGAGAATCTGTTTTGGACGTACTATGTAAATAACTTTGTTTATAAGTGTATAATGTATTTACTCGAAAAAGATTTTAGTACCTATTATATTTAAATGGTTTAAAAACTGGAGTGTAGGCTTTCTCGGCCGGTGTCCATATTAATTGAATCTTCCGGGCCACTTGGCCGAGGTCTTCTGGAATCTCTTCTCTTTCTTCCAAACGTTTGGTCAACAACTGCGGTTGACATCTTCAGTGGCGACTGCATTCACTTTCGGAGAGATGTTATCTCTTCGGCTTCTCGAGCGCCACTGAAGATGTCAACCGCAGTTGTTGACGAAACGTTTGGAAAAAAGAGAAGAGATTCCAGAAGACCTCGGCCAAGTAGCCCGGAAGTTTCAATTAATATGTTTAAAAATTCATTAGTCATATCGCATCGCATCCTAGTTAATATAACTTATGAAAGTATTGTGCATTTTTGAGCAACACCTGACAAGATAAGTATATAATTATTGTCCGAATTATGAATAGATATGTACAATATAGGTTTCTTTTTTTGTTAATATTTAGTTTCTGGTAGACATGGAATTGAATTTGAGGGTAGGGATGTGTGTTTACGTATACACATACTATATACAGTATATAATTAAACATAGAAACGCATATCAGGTTACCTAAATTAGCAGACATCCTTATGAATCTGATCTTCATGATTTCTGATATAAGATAATTTCTTTATGCAATATTATCTAAAGTTCTAATATCAACATGCTTGAGGTGTCGAAATCTTCGCAAATTTGTAAATTTCTTACTCACAATATGTTGTTAATCATTTAAAATTATATGAATTATGAATTTCAGTTACCATGTACGCTAATTTATGGTGACCTGTCATGTAATAAAATAATATCTACCATATCCATTTATGAGAAAACCTCTTGTTCATTAAATTCCCATCTGCTTGTTACTCAGCCACCTTGGTCACTGGAACAACATCGACAAAAATCATTTTAACAATAAACTTCACAATTTCATTCATTGTGTAGTGATTATTTTGTAGATATAGCGTAGACTGTGGAGACCATATCTACGAGTCTATTTTAGTCGTAACTGGTCCTTTATAATTGTTTAGTATTGTACCATAACAATGTATGATTATGAACAAAAATAGGTTACGTTATAAAAGTATAAAACGTTGCTTTATATAGAAAAATAATAAGGATTATCTATTTTTTTTAAAGTTCCTTGTTTATCTATTTTTTATTATTTTTCTGTTTAGTCCACGTCAGGTAAACATTTAAATTGATTATAAGTTATGTTTTAATTGAATGTATTAAAGTTTGAAATAATATAAATTGTTGTTTTAATTCTAACATGAATATAATATCTGTTCCACCTATCCCGTTTCATTAGAAAACGGTTTAATTTCATACCGACCGTATGGAATGGAATCGACTGGTGTTTCGTGTATTTTTTAGTAAACTTTCGTACGGTGCGCCCATGAAAATATTGAGCTATTTCCCGTTCGATTTGTTTGAAAGAAACAGTGAAAAAGTTGCAAATATAAATTGAATTTGCAAGCGATAATCGCCCTTATGTTAATTGAAGCTGAAGTGCTTAACATTATCATTCTCCTACCGTACAGCGCCCGCCTACACGAGCGAGTCGCCCGTGTAGTCGGCTCGGCGATAACTTTACTGAATCATTGTGGCTCGACTGGCTCAATGACTCTACTAAAATTAAAAAGTACTAAAGATATTTTGTAAGATATGTAGCAAACATTAAAAGATAAGGCACTGTATCTTATTACACAGTTGGTAATTAGGTAGGTAACTGAATTTAATAGAGACAGATCGACTTGTGAAGATGACGGCCGTTCTTTAAGGAAGAAAATGTCTGACAAATTAAAAAAATGGTTTTGGAAGACAATAATTGCAATGAAGCATGTAATGGAGATTCTAATTTTTTTTTTATGTACGAATGTGGCAGACGAGCATACAGTTCACTTGGTAGTAAGTGGATACTGTCGCCCATAGACATTCGCGATACATGGCAACACCAGTCCAAAATGACAAACGTTGACACGCCCCCCGATGCGCTGCATACCTTTGGAGCTATAGGAATGGATTTGGAGAAAGGGTTGGGAAAATGTGGAAGGATAGAATGGGAACGGGCTCTAGCATACCTCACTCACTACCGAAACATGTACGTACATTAGGGAAATAAGATAAAGTGGGACATTCAGTACATTTCAGAGTGTGATTCTGTGAGAGAGGTAACGTGGCTAGTCGAGAACGCCCAGCGGTTGTTGGATTGCAGAGTCCACTAATACCTCAAAAACTTAGTTACGCCAGTTTATAAGATATATTAATGGATATTTTAACCTAAGTGTTTGCACTATGGGTTCAGTGGATACTAACCGAACGCAAACAAGAAACATTGCCTTGAAATTTCGAGATCTTACACAGAGATCAATCATAGTTAAGCATTAGAAAAATGCTTAAAAGTAGTGAAACAAATCATTTTTTCTTGTATTTGATTATATAATTAATATTGCAAGTAAATAAATAATAAATTAATGTAAAACATAAGGTCATTAAAACGGTGTTTTTATTAAAAAAATAATCTAGGAGTTGCATTTTATCAGAATATTGACTATATATTCCATATTGCTGAATTTTGTTTTGTTTACCTTCGTCTCGGAACCTTAAAACGTTGTATGCGATTTTTTTATGGTATTAGTAACTTCAATATACACCTTTTTAACATATAAGAATGAGAAATAAAAAAAATACATTGCTCCTACTTTGCTACATTGATACTAGTGTACTGCTCGCCATTTTGAGGAGTTCCACAGTGTGCTGGCCTTCTTGGGTGCATTGTCATCATTAAAATAATGTTATTATAATTACAAGCCAAATACGACATGTCTACCGTTCGCTGTTGAGGGGTTACAGTGTGCTGGCCTTCCTGGCTGCAGCATCAGGTCAAGGTCATCAGATTATTGTATTGTCATCGGTTTTATATACATGTGTAAAATTTCAAGGCTGTAGTACAAGAGCAAGTGGGTTAAGATCGACGTGCAAGATTTGACCTAAACAATCTAATAAATAAACTTGTAAAAATATTGTTCTATGAGTAAAATAATTTATTGAACAACATAATCCACCGATTTTTACATGGTATTATTAAAATATAAGGTACTTGTACAATGTTATATCACAGCTGCCTATTAGTTTCCTTTGAGGAATAAAATTGATTCTAAACATAATAAACACATTACAAATAAATATAAAACAATACACGACTATGTCTCATCTCAATCTCAAATTGTCTAGAATTCATACAATTATCAATAGATCTATTAATACCTAAGTTTTTCGACGCAGCTTCTAAGGGTTTTGCTCAACTAGTAGTTTACTTAAAATTCAATAATGAGAAGCAACTAAATGACAACATAATATTTTTTTAGGTTTTCGCGATTACTATACATAGCAATTAAACAACTTTGAACGGTTTAAATCGCGTATATTTAACATTATTTATATCCCGACGTTTCAAACACTTTGCAGTGGACGTGGTCACGGGGTGACTAATTGATTTTATTTGTCACGAGTTATTAAGAAATTATTTGAACTACCGTCTGAAATTTTTTAATCATAACATTCCCTATGCACGCAGTATTCGCTCACGGTGTCCAGAGGTCTTGCAGTATTAATAATGTTAAATATACGCGATTTAAACCGTTCAAAGTTGTTTAATTGCTATAAATGACAACATATCTGTCATTTTCTTAAGAAATATTCACGCTACTTATGTTGCTTGTCGTAGGGCCGAGACCGTGGCGAGTCATTGCTAAACGACAAGGCACGATTTGACTTGGTTTAGTTTGAGCAGTGTACCCCATGCGAGCCTCTCGGCATGATCCCGGTATGGTGTATAGCGTGAATCATACAATAATATTGCTAGTCACAGGTAAATTCCTAACATTAGCAAACCCACCTATTTCACTGCAATCTTTACAATCTCGATATCACGATGCTGTAGATTAAAAGATAATTGTCAAATTACTAACACTACATTCAACATTAATTTTATAGGAATGCATTTCGTTAATATTAAAACAAAAAATTTAAACACATCACATGTGGTTAAAAGCCATTTACGTTAATTAACTGACATTTTCGCACGCGTTATTATGTGTTAATGCAGTCGTAATTTTCTCATTAATGCAGGCAAAAAGGTTGGAGCTGTAGATCTGTTCTTGAGTCCATCAGTAATATAAGGACCTGGCTTGGACATTAGTACAGTGTGCAATGTAGGTAGGCTTCCAATCGCGCAAGCTAACTCGGGTGAAATATTACGACAACCTTGCACATCCAAGAATTTCAGTTTCTCACAATGAGATCTCACTGCTTCTAATGTCTTGTCTGTCAGCTGGTTGCAACCCTGAAACATAATTATAAAGTTAAAAAGTCATCTAGAACAACGAAACTGCGAAGGAAAATTAAAAATAGGCCATATGAAGACAGACTACATTCTTTGCTTAACTAGTCTAAAGCAGCGTTTCTTAACCTTTTTTATGTCGCGACCCACGAAAAAGCCAAAAAGTTAAGTAAAAAGTCTCCCGACCCCGTACTATAAAATTATAATAATATTTTAATTGTTTATTCATACGTTTAATAACTAATTTTTATTATTTTATTTTATTACGTCTCGGTATTGTATCATTTGTAAAAAAATTATTTTTTTGTCTTCTTCCAGACTTATCATAATATTGGTCATAATCAATTAAAATATATTATTTTAAATAACTAATTTCATAAATAGTAACTTTTTCAAAGCTCCCCTAGCTGATAAAAACGCTAAACCGCGCATTATAAATATAAATTTTCGGACGTATAAATCGCGCCCGTTTATTTGAGAGTCTATAAACTTACGACTGTCCTAGGCGAGGTTTTAACCTGTGCGGTGTAATTGCGCGGTAAAACATTGATACC
Source organism: Sesia apiformis (assembly GCA_914767545.1). Taxonomy (NCBI): domain Eukaryota; kingdom Metazoa; phylum Arthropoda; class Insecta; order Lepidoptera; family Sesiidae; genus Sesia; species Sesia apiformis. Next base: position 12,832,740 of record OU611948.1, on the reverse strand, counting down.
CTTTGCTACTTCTTACTTATGTGAAAAAGGTTTCTCATCTATGGTGGCTTTGAAAACTAAATACAGAAATCGTCTGTTATCACTATAGATCGGACTTTTGGGTGCTATTCGAACGTTGTCACAAACATGGATATGACATTCGGGAATTGGAAATTCCGTAATCCCGATATTTCTTTTTAAACCTTATTAGAGTTTTGAAAAATGTTTAGAAATTGTATTAATTTTAGAAAAATATTATTAACAAATATTTTAGAATTTAAAGCATAAAGTGGTATACCTACTGAGTTTTTTCATACATGCAATCTCACAATTTTAAGTTAACAATAACCATAAATAGGTACCCAAAATTGAACAAAAGGAACCTTTTGACGACAGCCATAAAAATTGCTTATCTCTTGCAAAATACCTAGAAAACTATTGAGCATACCTACTGTCACTATTGTCGGCAATATTTCAAAGGCGGTAGGTATATTTGTTATTTTTCTTCGAGCTATCGCGGTTATTTATTTAAAATATTGGAGTTATAGAGTTAGTAGATCCATTTCTGTATGTTCGAGATATGAAAGATATACACAATTTTTTCGATTTACGGGGGTTAAATATGTACTAAAATAGTTGTAGGGAAAGACCGATTATTTCGAATTATCGAGAATTAAAATTCGCGAAATGGAGGTTTTGGGGCTTAAAGGGAACAAGAGATTTTGGAATTGTAGAGGTTTTCAACTATCTCCGTTGCAAGGTTCTACTGTATTCTTTTTTAGCGTACCTACCATAAAATAGAAAAAAAAAGACAAACATACATATTGCTCTCTTGTTGCAACTAGTGATGTGCCAGCTTTGAAAAAACATGACTGGTCGTAATTCACGTAAATCGAATTGTTAATTTCCTGATTTGTTGATTTCGAACAAGATGCCTGACGAATTCGAAAATAATAAATGTTTAAAAAATTACCCTTATAAAATTGTAATGTAACATTATTTTGTAAATTCTAGAGCCGTGGCCCTAAATTTTAAATTTTGTTACTTTGGAACTGAGCTGGAGACCTGGATTAATACATAAACTACTTTTTATCCCGTTTTTCCCACGGGTTAGGTGAAACCGCAAGTCGAAGAACTTGAGTTCGTGAGATCCGAATCAAGTTAACTCGAACTGAGCGCTTGAGTTGACCCATCTCTAATCGCGAGCATTTTTTGACTCATTCGCTTACTTCGGTTTGTCGAGTGCTGTTCAGTTTGCTATCCGTGTGTTTTGTGCCATTATTTGTTGACCCCTGCGCGTTACCTGGATTTTAGATTTAACTGCATAACTTGACATTTTTGGCTTGAAAAACGGTCTACGATTATTGCAACTGGACAAGTATTTAAATATGTTTTTTCCCGAAAACATACTTTTGGTGAGTACTATCTTATTCTGATATATTTTATATACCTAAGAGATTTTATGTTTTGTTTGTATTTTAAATCAAGAAATTATACCCTGTACATTTATATGAGTGTTTTATTTAGTAAACAATTATCCTATTCGGAATCTCATCATTAATATTTTTACATCTATTACTAAATACCACATTCTTAAGCATTGAAGAATTTTTTAGTCGTATCCATTCTTTACATAATAGTCGTACTCGTGATTCCGACATTCATCCATATTCGATATCCCAGTGATATATGTAATTCCGAGACACGGAATTTTTCCCCGGATTTTTTTGGTCGTATCCATACTTTTGATGACATATTTTGTCAATAGCACCCAAAAGTCCGATCTATAGTTATCACTCGAAAATAATTTACTTATGAGTGTTTGCAATGATGATCCACGTATAGAAATACTTTTAAGTGAGAAACAATGCCAAACATCGCATTAATTAATTAATGTTCATGATTAATCATTTTAATTAAATAAAGTAAGCTGTAAGTTTATTTTTTCATGTTGTTATTTATTACATTGTAATATTTAATTTTATAACACGACACTAAAATTCATTCCTTTAATAAACGAATCTTTTGTATAGTTTGTATGTTTCGATGTCTTATTATTTTTCAACAGACTGCGACCCCCTTTAATAACAAACGCGACCCCCCTAGGGGTCGCGACCCACCGGTTGAGAAACGATGGTCTAAAGGAAAGGAGGGAAAGAGGAGACTTGATTGAAACTTAGAAGATTCTCAACAACCACTATGATACCTGAACTCTATATACAATACCAACAAAATTTTGCAAGGTCGGCAGCGCACGCGCAAGCTCCCTGGTGTAGCGGATGTCCATGGGCGGCGGTGACCACTTACCATCATGTGGCCCACTCGCTCGTCTGCCATCTATCCTATAAAAAAAAACTAAAGCAAACAAGAATCTGAGAGGATCTGCTTTAAGGCTGTGAACTATCACTACCACCAAGCCCTACAAGTCCTCCAAAGATAATATATAATGTATTTATTCATAATATGAAATGGTAAGGCAGATCAGTTATAAATGGTAAACAGACTTTCAATTATTTTAAACAACTATTGAATTAAATTAATTATACAATTTGTTTTAAATTTGTAGATGAGAAACACAATGGTGATAGCCTATGCAAGAGTGGTGATAGCCTAGGTTGCCTATTAATGACCACTGAATTCCTACAGCAAAAAGCCCCTACAGCAGCCCCTTAATGATTATATCATGCATGATAAATAATGTCTCGTGAAAGGTTGGATGTCTGGAAACATTGGATGTGATATACAGTACTTACAATAAAACAAAATCAACTAGTTTTTAGAGATATAGTGAAATATTTTTATTACCTTTAGTTGTAATTGTTGTAATCTCTTAAGTCCTTTTACAATTTCCATCACTGCTTCATCCTTTAAATTATAGCAATCTATGAGATTAAAATATTCAATACTGGGGCAGTTTTTGACTAGATGGGCTATTCCTTGGTGTGTTATTTGTTGGCATCGGCTCAAATTTAAATTAACAAGTTCCTTGAAGTTAAATGCATATGTCAAACTCACATCAGTGATTCTATTACAGCCACTGATGTCAAGCTCTCTAAGCCCCTTCATACGTGCCAAGGAATAGCCACTGTAAGTATTCATTGTAAGTTTTTCACACATAAGCATTACATTATGTTTTCTCTTTGCATCACGTACAATTTCTTCTTCTGCTCTGGACCCCAAATGTATCTTATGAGGGGTATTAGCTTCATCATAGTTTGACATTATAGGGCCATTGTCATCACCTTCTGCTTCCACTTTACCCATGCCAGTAAGCCCCGCATCTGACACTTTGTCGCAGTGACTTATTTTTAATGTTTGCAATAGCCCTTGGTTTTTAAATATAACTTGGATAGAGGTATCAGTTACTGCATTAAAACAATAACTTATATCTAGGCAGCGTAACTTAGCTAACTTCTCTGATATCATAATGAGTCCAGTTTGATCTAAGTTTAAACAATGTATGTCTAATTCTTCCAGAATTTCATTATCTTCTGCACATATTCCTTTTTGTATTCCCTCTATAGTTATTAATTCACACTGAGATATATTTAAAGATTTCAATTTTTTCAGTTTATGCAATTCAACTATACCCAAGTCTGTCACAGCTCTACATCTCTGTATGTTGAGGTATTCCAAGTTGACTAGATTCTTGCAAATATGTACTAGTGATTGGTCGGTGACTCGAGAACACAAACCTATGTCAAGTTCTGTCAGTGAGGTCTGATGTATTGTCAGTGCCAATATACCTGTGTTGGTTAGTTGGTCACATGAATGCACTTCTAATGATTCTAAATTCAAATCTTTAATTTCTGCTAGTGATTTTAAAGCTGAACCATCTATTAGTGTTTTCGAAAACAGCAAGCGTTTAATATTTTGAGCTCTGGAGATAATAAATTGTAAGACAAAGTAAAAAGTGAGGACACTTTCAGATGGGTTTTGTGTAATGTCAATGCCAGGGGAATAGAACTTTTTCACTAAGCCCAAGTGGAATTGTAAAGAGCAAGCTGATAAATTTACCTCTTCTAATTGTGGAGCAGCTGATACAAATCTATTAAATAATGCATCAGTAAGATATTGGTTTCCCGATAGGCTTAAGACTTTCAAATCTTCAAGGCTGTTAGTTAGAAGGCCCTCTGTTTTTCCCTCTAACAAGCGTCCTGACATAAATAATTCTCTACAACTTTGGATGTGCAATGCTTCTAGATTTGTACATTTTTGTAATATAAAAACAAATACTTTTTCACAAATATCACAGTTTCTCAGAGTCAAACTCTTTATGTTTTCACCCATTTTATACCAAAAATAGTTTATTTTGTTGGATAATTCAACTTCATTAAATAAATAATTTCTGTATATGACACATGAGTTTTGGAAAATGTAAAGTGGAGATGTTGCCTCATCATTTAATGCCGATTTAAAGAACACGGCTACTTTGTTTTTCAGAAAGCAATTATCATTTGCAGCTAGATACCACGAATGACATGTTTCACTGGCTGATTTCCTGTCAGACTTTGGTAAGTATTTGAATAGATACACTAAAACCTGAAAAAGATAAGATACGCCTTAGATACGCTAAATAATGTATCAAAATTATAGCAAAGAATATCCTGTAGTAAGCGCACAGTAGATTAATTTATGGATTTAATGCAATATCTTAGAAATAAGGTTGTTTCATAATTTTAAACAAATGTTACGAAAGTTACTAAACAAAGAAACCAGGAAGTGATTACCGTTATCAACAAAGAAAAAGATGTGAAAAAATCACGTGAATTATGTAAAGAGAAGACAAAGGAGTCCGTCCAAAGGATAAAGACTAGAAATTTAATGAACGTGGTTAAAGAAAATTTAACTAACCTCAAAGGGGAGATCCATTTTCTTTGATCTGTGTAATTACAGCAAATTTTTACGCTTTTAATGTCACAAATAAGAATAATGTATATTCACTCCTTCAGTACTTCACTTCCGCCATTCCTGTTGATTGAACTCATTTGACATTGACAAGTGACAGTTTGCCATTTGATCGAATTGCAGGCTTGGAGTAACTTGTTATTGGGCAGTTTTATTTTAGGTTTCATTTTCTCAAAAAATCTGTTAGGTTAATTTTGGCATACACCTTTGTAATAGTGTTCTAAACAACATATCAAAATTGACATTGATATTGCGTGTGTGTTTTTAGATATCCAAGGGCAAAGATTACGAAATACAGTTTTACGCGAAAATCACGTTATCTATGACTAACGTGACCATTCGTCCCGTTTTACGGTACTCCGTCCCGGTGTCCCCGAGGAAGACTTCGGGACGCAGAATTGTCCCGTTTTCAGTTAATAGGCTGTTTGACATCTTTAAAAACGTGTTTAATCATGATTCTGCGAATTAAAATATGAGCGAGGGCTCATTCGATTCGGGATGTTACAATTGCAAAAGTTAGAAACAAAGATTTAAAAGGGGGGTCTAGTTTTTTTTGCAAATAGCTCAAAAACTATAAGCGTTAGAGTGATTTTGAAAAAGATTATGAAAGGGGAAGAAATTTCCAATAAAAAAAGTCATCTCCCGGAACTCTAACATAATTATTAATAATAATGAAAATAGCACTCCGCGCGGTGACGCAGCGGTTGTTTTTAATTTTACTTAATAGTAATTTAAAAAATTTGAAGAAATTATCTATTAAGCTATTTATCTTGATACTTCAACAAAAAAAAATGTTGAAATGTTATTTTCATTTATTTTATAATATACTCTAACGCTTATAGTTTTTGAGTTATTTGCAAAAAACTAGACCCCTCGTTTAAATCTTTATTTGTTTATAACTTTTGCAATTGTTTCTGTGCATGTTGAATTGTTTCGCACAATTTTCTAGAGGCCATTCCGAATCGAATGAGCCCTCGCTCATATTTTAATTTTCAGAATCACGATTAAACACATTTTGGAAGATGTCAACCAGCCTATTAACTGATAACGAATGATAACTGATAGCCTATTGATAACGATGGTGAATATTAAAGAAACCTGCCATTAAAACAAATTTGTTCATCAGACAAATATAAAAATAATCAGCTTTTCCTACTTTTTGATTCATTACCTAGGTATTATGTGATTGTAATTATTGTTTTCTTCAATAAATGTTCTTAACATATAAAAATAGTTTTTTTTTTATTGTGACACTATCACTGTCGCGGTAATTTTGACAATGTCCCGTTTTGAGTAAAATTAGAAATGGTCACGTTATCTATGACTCAGTCAATGGGACGTTATTACAAAATTATAGGTCAGAATTTTTTTTACAAGATTCCATATTTAGTTTTTTTTATAGAGAAGAGGGCGGACGAGCAAGCGGTCTCACGTGATGGTAAGTGTTACCGCCGCCCATGGACACCTGCAACACCAGGGGGTATGCGGGCGCGCCGGCGACCTTGCAAAATCCTATTCACAGCTTTCTTGAAGAGCCCCATGTCGTAGTTTAATGGGAAGACCTCTTGAGGCAGTTCGTTCCACAGCCTACGGGTTCGCGATATAAAATAATTTTTGGACCGAACAGTACGCGACACCTCCGTATCTAGGAAATGCGGATGGACCGCACTTCTGTGACGGGAGGTGCGGTTATAGAAACCTGAGGTGGGAATTATATTGAACAATTCTTCAGAGCATTCCCCATTGTACAGGCGGTAGAACACACAGAGAGATGCAACGTCTCTCCGAACGCTGAGGGGTTCTAAACTGCCCGTGAGAGTGGGATCGTTGACAATACGAACAGCACGTCGTTGGATGGAGTTTCTTTTTGTAGAATCAATCGTATTTGTCGTAGAGCACAGAGAAAGTAGGCGTATAATCACTATGCATTCATTTCAACACCTGACACCACTTATGAGGTGTGTTTTTTGTATGGTTTCCCCAATACGCCTAATCTATAGTATTTCAATTCTAAAAATATATACATATGAATTCCTCCTACAAACTTTCCTCTTCGAAAGGCAAACAGTGGTAGGCACAAGACAGATGTATGCAGACGGTTGTACAAGAATTACAGTCAAATAGCAATTCATGATATATTGGCGGCAGATTCGCCCGCTTTGGGGCGAAGCCGCCTGCAAAATTTTGTGTTTCTCTACACCCCATGTCATCCCGTCAAATGGGGAGCGGAAAGGAATGAGTAAAGCTTCTCATCTCTTTATACTCCATATTCCTCATACTTCCCAATCCTTTTTCCAAATCCTGACTCCTAAATCTCGGAAGGTCCAAATCAGCGCAAGGGCAGACACACCGGCGCGCGTTCGCAGTTTTAACTTGGCATATATCGCAGATATCGATTATAGGCGACGTTATTCACTTGAAACCATTTTCCATCTCCTTCTTCATATATCTTCTTCCACCCAAAGGTTCCCGAAACTTGTCTAGCCTTGTCTAGACCATCAGTGACAATAACTTGGATGATACCCAAGGTTAATTTCCAATAACTCCAAAAAACGTTGTGTTACCCTGGGATAACCTGTATGATTCACTTGGTCCGAAGTAAAAACTTGCCAATTTCGACACGGAAAATTGCATTATTTGCGTTGAGTTTAAACCGAGATTTAATATAATAGGGGTTAAAGTATGAAATTGCCGTTTTATAGTAATATATACTTTGAATTGACATAAAACCTTCATGGTGTGAGATTTTCGAGTGAAACTTTTTTCACATGATACCTATGAGGTTCTTGTTTTAAAAAATGTGCAACATTCGATTTTTGACTTTCAATTGTTTTTTTTATTCAGCTTAGACAGGAAAGATGGATACTTCGAAAATCCGAGTAATCTTTGAATACGAGTTCCGACGCGGTACTAACGCGGCAGAAACGGCTCGCAATATCAATGCTGCGTTTGGAGAGGAGACTGCTAATGAACTAACCGTGCGTTTTTGGTTTAAACGCTTTCGTAATGGAAACTTCGACTTGAAGAACGAACCACGTGGAAGACCGCCCACACAGGTGAATAACGCTGAATTGAAGGGGATGGTGGAAGCCTATCCGAGTCAAACTACTCATGAATTAGCGGCATGGTTTAACGTTACCTTACCTACAATATTGGGAATGCAATGGCTGACCCCAGGTCAAACGCCGCAACAGTGCGCTAAGGCAAAGCTTACCAATAAAAAGGTAATGGTAACTGTTTGGTGGTCTATTCATGGTGTTATTCACTATAGCTTTCTCAGGTCTGGTCAAGCAATAACAGCAGATGTTTACTGTGCCGAACTTCGAACAATGATGGCGAAACTAGCAGTGAAACAGCCCCGACTCGTGAATCGATCTTCACCATTATTGCTCCATGATAACGCAAGACCTCACACTGCACGAGAAACCGTTGTAACTCTACAGGAGCTGCAGTTAGAAACCAGGCGTCATCCTCCGTACTCGCCAGACCTTGCTCCAACGGACTACCATTTTTTTCGTGATTTGGACAATTTTCTACGTGGTAAAAAATTTTCTTCCCAAGAGGCAGTACAAAATGCTTTCACACAGTTTGTCGAATGTACATCCCCAGAGTTCTATCGCAAAGACATAAATGAACTTCCGAATTAGATGGCAACAATGTATAGATAATGAGGGTAAATATTTTGATGAAATAAATATGTTACATTTTAGAAAAAAACGAGTTTTTCATACATTTTTACAGGCAATTTCATACTTTAACCTCTAATATATACGGGTCAACTAATTAAAGCAACAGTTGCATTCGAGAGCATTTCAATCGATTTTAAGGAACCGTTACCCACTGACGCGGCCCAAGTAACCGTTACATGCTCACAATAATTGACGAATACCCCAGGTTCCCCTTCGCTTATGTATGTCCAGTTGTCAGTACAAATACTGTAAAAACGAAATTGACCGACTTGTTTTCAATGTTTGCAATACCGACATATTTACACTCCGATCGAGGTACCTCATTCTTGTCGAATGACTTAAAGCACTTCATGATAAGGGCATCGCCACTAGCTATACTACGTCTTACAATGCTCCAGGAAATGGTCTCACAGAATGATACAATGGAATTATATAGCGATCAATACAGCTAGCTTTGAGGACATATGACCTTTCAGTTACGAAATGGGAAACAGTATTAACCCAAGCACTTCATTCGATACGATCCTTTTGTACTGCTACTGACTGCACATCTCACGAAAGAATGTTTCAGCATCAAACTGGGCAGTTTCAGACCTACGATGATATGTGAACTATGCCCACGTGGCTTGCTACGCCTGGAAAAGTCTTAATAAGTAACATTTCCAGACACAGTGATTATGATCCGTTAGAAGAAGTGGAAATGCTAAAGGCCAACCTATACCACTGTCTAGTACGATTTGGAAACGGCAGAGAAGCAGTGGTCTCCAATATACATCTAGCTCCAGCCGGTGTTACAAATACCCAAAACTAAGAAACTGGAGACGAAGCCACTGGAGACAAGGTGGTTCCTACGGTGGAGAGTTACCTTTGGAGACAAGGTCAATAAATAGTGGTCCAGACAAAGACTGAATCGACTTCAGAACATTCAGGAACTCCAAGACCGCGTCGTTTGGATAGAGTTCGCCGTCCTTCACCGTATTTAAAGGACTATGTTTAAAAAGAAGGATGGGAGAATGTGATATCTAAGTCCTTCACAGTACTAACCTATTTGGTGTCTATTATTAGTACCTAATTTAGAATGAAAGCAATGTACAGTTTTTGTTTAGTAGGTAAAGCCAAATATTTATTATAATGGGTTTTCTTACAAATATCACAATATTATTACCAGTAGGAATAGGCATTGGACTGTATTTTTCTTAGTTTAACTACCAGTAAGATGGGATTACAAAAAGTACCTAATTGAAAGAAAATATTATATGGTATTCATGTAGAACTGAATTATTACTAGTGATTAAACTAGGAAAAACATCCCAATTCTTATTGGAAGTAGGTACCTACTTAATATTTACTAGCAGTTAAACTAGAAAAAAAACCCTAATATTCTTAATGTAGAAACGATTTATTCCCAGTATATTTACTGGTAGTAAAACTTGGAAAAAGTTCCAATGCAAATGTTCTTACTTGTATTAATAATTGGTGGTAATTCTGGGAATAGTTCATTGTTGCCGCTCATGGACATTCACGATACATGTCAAGATTAGCCCAGAACGATAAACGTTGACGTAAAAATAGTATAAAAATACGAGTAGTATCTACATACAGTGTTGGTCATTCGAGCGTCCGAATATATACCAACTCCTTTACCAACTTTTTAATAGGTAGGTGACAATGTGGCGCCAACGGCAAATACAACTTATTTAGGGCTAGTGTGAATTAAGCTCGCCGAATCCTTTTATTCCCACTAGTTCACTTGTCTAGTTCAGTCAACTGAACTGGTGGGGTCCCCCCCCGCACTAGTTCAGTTGACTGAAAGTCGACAGACAAATAGAAGCAATGTACTATTACATTTATTTTTTATTTTGTCGTGATCCTCTATTGAATATTATGGACTGTTTATACTCTTTAATTTACTACTTATCTCGAATACTGTCCACTTTACTTTATTTAGGATCACAAAACTGCGGTATAACAATGGCAATGACAGTTTTCAGCTATTCCTATAATTATTTTATTTTGTTCCATGTTTCTTGAAAATAATATATTAATTATTATATGATGGATAATAGCGACTTTTGTAGAATAAGGCGGGGCCAAGGGCGAGCACTAATATGTGGGGCCTATAACCCTGTTTATAGGTTATAGGTTACGATTACCGAGTTTGCGTATATCGTAATAGCCAAATTTTATGGCGATGCAACATTAATGTTCCCAAGTATCTGAAAAGCTTCGCTTCAGTTAAGTTTCCCATTCGCAATTTTTGCCTTCCCTAATTATGAGTTTTCTATTGATCAAAGTATAAATATATATACCTATCTATATAGTCGGTCCATAAAACTAAACATTGTAATAATATTAAAATGGAGTGGGGTGATAACGAACACCGTATTGCTGAAATGTAATTGCATTACACAAAGTAAGCATGGAGCCAAATGCAAGTTTTTAAACTCCATCAGCTTGTTATAAGTCGAAAATTTGTGTACCGGGCTATTGGTAGGTACATTGAAACGTCCTATGTTTGTGAGAGATAAAGGTCTGGCCGTTCACGCACTATTCGCATTAAACTGACGATTAAAGCTGTGAAGGAGATAATCCGAAGAAATCCATCCGGAAGCAAAAGATTTTAGCCAGAGAGATGAATATAGCACACAGAACAATGTCACGTATTTTAAAAGACTATTTAGGAGAGCTGCTTACAAAAGACGTATTGGTCATTTCTTAACTGATAAATTAAAGAAAAATAAAGTTGACAAATCAAAAAACTTCTTCGGCGATACGTAAATGGAGCTCACAGACAAATCTTATTTAGGGACGAGAAAATGTTCACTGATCTAGTTTATGCTGATAACTCTAGAGAAGCTGCTCAATTATAGGTCAATAGGGTGCAACGTGGCCATTATCCGGCTTCAGGGATGGTTTGGTCGATCATGTTTTATGGTCTGTTTTAGAGAGCATGACATGCTCTAAATGTAATGGTAATATTCAATCCTTAAAACTTTCCATAAGGGTGGCAGTTGTCTATTTTCCCATGGAAAGGGTGCGTGTTTCAATCGAAAACTGGCTACAACGTTTGAAAGATTGTATAAAAGCCAGTGGTGACCATTTCGAATGAACGCTGTATTTTTAATACTTATTTATTTTTAAAATAATATAAATTCTTCTAATAAAATGATTATGTAAAAAAATATTAATGTTTTCCTTGTAACAATATTTATGGCTAGATTAGGTATATATAGTAAACCCCCAGTAATCCGACAAACGTTTCACAGGACAGTAGTAGATTAATCGAATTTTCCGGACCAAGCCTTTCATGTTGACCTCCGCTTCGTCATGATTGTCGTGTTGGATTACTAGTTGTATCTCCGGATTAGACAGGGCCGGATTACCGGGGGTCTATTATATATTTATTACGACTATAAGGGTCGGCGTAAACCGAACGGAAATTATTCGCACATCCTCTTGGTCGCAAGGCACATAGGGACCAAAAATGCACGTCGAGACGCATGGCTTCGCAAGGATACTCGAAACCGCACGCGGTCTGCGCGCGACTGCTTGACCCTTCGCGGGCATACCGACTCGTTATCAGTTTGACGCGGTACGTACGGTACGACACATTGTATAAATAAACCTAAGTAGAAAAACCTTAGTAGGCAAGACTTTTTCGAAATCGTACTAAAATGTAGTTTTGTTGGCGTTATTGGCTGCCGTGACGCCGTGTGCCCGACTCCTTAGTGCTTAATTAATTAATTAATAGTAGTGCTTTGATATAACCCTAATCTAGCTTAGAGAAAAAGTACAACAATCTCGAAGATTGTCACTAATAAACAAAGGAAACTTTAGTTCTAGTTTAGAACTGTTGGTACCACTCCGTGCTCAATATATTTACAGATTATTTAAAGCTACCTACCAGATACCTACCAGAACCTACCAGATTAGAAACTGTATATTGTTTGTACCTACATAATAGGCACAAGAAACAATCGGCAAAGTGCACTTATGAGTTTGCGCGTAAGTTACAATGTTATCGCCACTTGTTGGGCGCCACTAAGCTCGCGTTCAGTAAGCGCGGGGCGAGCCGCGCGTTCGGCCCTACATCCCGCGTCGCCACGTTTCTATTAACTCGATACTTTCCGAAAAACTTTCTCACTACCACGTAAGTACTTGAAACTGCTAAAGTTAGTGGTAAAGTGAATATAATATCCTCCATGTGAACTTGGACAGGCACCGTTAGGTTTGTTTTGTTACTGTGTTTAGGATGTCTCGAAGAAAACAGGCGAAACCGAGATCCCTTAAACGTAAGTAAATCATTTATTTAATACCGCCTAACATAAAGTTAGGACGATAAAAATTGATTCAGCGCACGGAGCATTTGGACTAAGGACATGCAGAAGTTCGCCGGTAGTGGTTGGATGAAAAGAGTCGAGGATGGTAAGTGACAAGCCATGGGGGAGGCCAATATACAGCACTGGATAGACTGAATGATGATCATAAGGAGCCTTTTGTATTTGCTTCGTGAGGAAGCGCCTGTAGGCATCTATTTAGAGATTGCTTGACATATTTCGACATATTTATTTCGACCCGTCACATGACGTATATCAGATCTACTACAGTCATTAGATATCAACACATCTACTTAGTTCAACACAGACCCATAATAATTTCAGGAAAGGTTTATAGGAAACTAGCTTTTATCCACGAATTAGTTTGTTCGCGTGGTCTACATTATCCGTGTTAATCCGGATTACAATCTACCGATTTGCCAAGTTTCAACGAAATTTAAACACAAACATCCAAACTTTGACATTTATAATATTAGTGAGATGTTAGAAAATGGTTAAAATGCATATCGGATATTTATTAATTTAGATTTACGAAAGCATCTTCGAAACCTTGACCAATGCAAATAACCACAAATTATGATTAACTACACAATATGAAGTAAAATTTAATAAACTTACATAAAAATGCTACAGACGACATGGTTGAAAACAAACTAAGAACTTAAAATTATCCTATTATTACCCTTTCTCTAAATCAATTCCTATATCTTAAAAGGTAAGCAGATCCGGGGGCGTGTCAGAGTTTGTCATTCTAAACAACTCTGGAGATGTTGGCAGGTATCGTGGATGTCCACGGGCGACATTATCCACTTACCACCAGGTGGACTGTATGCTCGTCTGCCGCTTTGTTACTAGAAAAACTATATGAATCATATGTTTAACAGAACAGAATCTTGATAATATATTTATATCTCAGACGCGAGTCTCAAATATCAGATCACCCCGCAATAACGTTAATTAAGGTGGCCATGTTTGTAGTTCCGAGCCTAGTTGTTATACAAGTAGAATTTATTACGTACAAGTTTCGAACCCTGAATTTTATTTTATTTTACTTAGTAACTATGATTAGGAAGGTAGATCCTATCCCATCCCATTCCATTCCATCGCAATCCAATATCCCACCTCACCCCATTCTGTCCTATTCCATTCAATCTCATCCCAAAGTCCTATCCCAGTATTGAGTAATGAAAAGTAAGTGAAATGGAATGAAGGAGGTTCTTTTCTTCCAATTATTCCGTGAGATATTCCATATTCCTCATGACATCACTCGCGTGAACATTATAGTGATTGCAGGAGAAAGTAATTGTGTAGGATTAAAGTGTCCTCCTATGCATATAGGAAGTGCACTAGCATCAGTACAGTCTGCCCACATTTAGCACATTCAGTTCAGTAGTATGTATAGCCCACGACTTCGCTTACGTGGATTTAATTTCGTTTCATTGTCGTTTGGTAATAACAGCACGAATTACCTTAGAATTGTCTGCTCAAACATCGTTAATAAAGGTTAATAAACTGTCGTCACATTATTGAGATGTCAATTAGATTTAACATATTTGTACATACTATATTAAATGGTGCTTTGATATGTTGATATCTTGCTTTGTGATGCAAAAATAAACAAAATAAAATAAAAATACTCAAATGGCTGAAAAAACAACAACAATCATATTTAAGTGTTTCCATAGATAATTTGAAGAATAAGAGGTAGATAGCCTAGGGGATATTTATACTCGACTCCCATTCGTGAGGTCGTGAGTTCAAATCCTCGGCCCGCACCACTGAGTTTTTACCTAAGTACCATTTTTTTGAAAGAAATGTCACTAACTCACATGTTCTAGAATTACAAAAAACTGGATCATTCGCACTGGGCCCACGTGGTGGATAGTGGCCCGAAACCGCCTAGCGATTTACTGGGAGAGGTCTGTGCATCGCAGTGGGATGTAAAAGCCTGAGAAAAGAAAAATAGAAAACATAGAACAATTCTGAAAAATGGTAAAATTGCATGATGATTCTATAGGAAACTTTGTAACGGATTTAGATCAAACGTATCATAGATGTTAATCGAGGACACAAACTGAAACTAAGGGAAGTTTTATTAAAATCATTTGAGTACTTTTTGTGTGATACATGTTTAGACTTAGACAGACATGGAAACACAAACACAAAAAAAATCTTGTTTTGCGCTTCAGTTTATTGATTAGTATACACTAATCAATAAACTAGTATTCGTATATTCTTTTCTTATTATAGTATTAGTTTACTCTCTGCTGTCGCTGCTGCGATGTCGGCCAGCTTTAGCACCATCTCATCTCTTCCTGTAGATGTCGTAAAAGGTGATTAAGCGATAACAAAGTCGCTACCGCAAGTCCTATGGACACCACCTCTAAGAGTGAACGCGTCAACCCACTTGGCCAGGCTAACGTTTTAAGGCCACAGGTACATTACTCATGCACAAGACAATATGCATGAGGTGGTCCATGTCCAAAAGTGGACGAAAAAAAGCGCTGGTTAGTTAGTATACTCTTTTCAAAAAAATATTTCATACATAGATACGACTTCGTTTCGATTTTATTACCAACATATATAGATCACAGGAGAAATAGGCATGATGACGGATTTTGAAATCCGCTTCTGTAATGTAGATTCACGTCTACTGTTTCCGAAAATAACATTATTTCAGCAATAAAATAAGTTTTAACGCAAATTATGCATTTTTTTTCTATTTACTTTGAATTATGCGCGAAAACACTCGCAGGTGTCATGGCGTCGCTTGTGACGTTACACCTAGGTAAACGTAGGTAGGTAAATCAATCGAAGTTCAAGCGACACGGTGATGTTCACTGAGGCGTGACGTCATTCGCTCTGATTGGCGTTTTAGTTAACATGGCCGAATGCAGTATTTTATACTTTTATTTTATTGAAAATATTATTAATCTCAATGTTTACATTAAAACTGGTTAATTTATTAGAATTCTTTCAACATATTTTTTTCTCTAAAATCATTTATTCTTTAATTCTTTGATACTGTCATCATGCCTATTTTGCGGTATATAAAATTTTGAAGTTCTTTAGAAAACTTGTAGTTTCAAGTTCCTCTTTGTAGTACCTACGGTTAGTGGTACGGTTGGTCCGGCACGTTTTCATTCTGTTAGTCTTTCTTCTTACCGAAAAGGCCTAAAAGCTTTTTAAGTAGATACCTTTCAGATCACAAGTATATTTAAGTAGGTACCTAATTATATTCAGAATTTACCAGCTCGGAGGTCAATCCGAGGACTATATTATCTAACCTGATGATACGAGTAAAGCTTTATCACTTTTTCTTGCCTTCAGGTTTTTATCTATTACTGTTGCTTGGAAGATTGGCTTGAACCTCAACTTTTTTCCATTTTATCGCGACTGTACAGATGACAGAGTTATTTAAACTGTGTAAAATTTCAAACCTACAAGCGATAGACGGTAGCAGCTTAATAGTACAGTACCTATACTTCACTTAAGTAGGAAAGTATAATACAGACTAGAAATTAATTGTATCACGTCAATGATAGGGGCCACACAGGCGAGTGATGGACGCGCTGCGACGCGCGCTGCGGCCGCGGCGCCCTAATATGACCGTTTTATCAGTGACTGGTCGCGGTCGCCGGCCTCCGCGGTTCAGACCACACATGAGTTTAGTTCCGCTTACCTATGCCCGAATAATCCTCACTATTTTAGTTAGCGCGAAGAGCTACATGGAAGCGAGACGAAAAGCGATGTGACTTTCATAAAGGGAATTCGCGTTTAGAATCCGTTAGTAATCAGGAAAATTCTACATCTTTTCACTCTATCGTTTTAACTGAGCCCAACGATAAACCAATATCTAATGAGATGCTTTATAGTAGAACCTTTGGAAATTCTTTGAAGCAAAAAAGTAGTAACCTGGCGTGGCAAGTGAGGGAAAACTTCTTATTGTTAATAAACAACTGCTCGAAGACGCTGCTAAGCTCTATGCAGGGCCGTCTTAAGTCTATTCTGCGCCGGGGTGCGGGAGTGTATCCTAAGACAGTCAAACATCCTATTGTGTATCCTATGACAGTCAAATATCCTATTGTGTATCCTATGACAGTCAAATATCCTATTGTGTATCCTATGACAGTCAAATATCCTATTGTGTAATTGTTTACTATAGCGTTATATTTTTTCATTACCTTTAAAAGGTGAGCGCCCGGGGTGTACCGCACCCCTTGCACCCCCTGGTAAAGACGGCCCTGGCTCTATGTTAAGTATAGTCTGGCGAGTAATGCAGAGCTTTTGTACTTTTTTTTTTTTATGGACGACGGTGGTAGACGAGCATACAGTCCACCTGATGGTAAGTGGATACTGTAGCCCATAGACATCCGTGATACATGCCAACATTAGTCCAAAATGACAAACGTTGGCACGCCCCCGGATGCGCTGCCTACCTTTGGACATAGAAATGCATTTGGAGAAAGGGTTGGGGAAATGGGGAGGGATAGGATGGGAATGGACTCTGGCACATCTCACTCACTACCGAAACACGTACGTACATTAGGGAAATAAGATGAAGTGGGAAATGCAGTATATTTCAAGGTAGTCTTCTGTGAGAGAGGGGTAACGTGGCCGGTCGAGTGCGTCCAGCGGCTGTTGGATTGCAGCCTGCACTCTCCCCCTCATTGAATTGTACTTTGAGAATGAGCGGCTTTGGTGATCTCGTTGTGATCTTGCATCTAGCGATTGCTAAGCTTACCACGATGAATTTGATTTCGACCACAGAAATACAATTTGAAGGTTTTAGGTTCACCCCTTATTTAGATTATATTTTAGCCCAGGAGGTACTTTACTCCTATCCTAAGTAGTAACAGTGAATATTGTTGTTTGTGGCTGAACGGCTGTGTAATGTTGTTAACTTTAGGTATCGATCTAGTGGCGTCTAGTACTTTCGTAATGCGTCCCGCGGGGAGCGCGAGGATGCTGCGACTCTCCGCCCGGCTCAAGGGATACCTAATGCAATACTGGCAACAGTTTATATACTAACTTATATACAGATGTTGTTTTCGTTGTTATACTGAGTTACTTTAACAGTGTTTATTTTAAACCATGATTTATTTTTATTTACTTAACAAACATTTATCAGAATGTCTTTCTTCTCGTAGGTACCTAACATAGAGCTTTGTTCTTTTGATTGACATATTTAATGACTTAATTTTACTACCAGGACAGTTATTGGTGCAATTTTGACCCTGCAAAAAGTATTTATATTCCATTTACGTAATTCTATTTAAAATTTTCAAGTACAGGGGTACTAGGAATTCTCTGTCTATAGGTACCTAAGTATTTGATATTTTTATTAAATAAAATTTTCCGTTTAAGAGAAATTACTCAGAAAACAATCATGTAAAACATGAAATTAATATTTCAATATCAACATTGATATCTTGAATAATGTAAGCAGTCGTTTTAGTACTCTCAAAACTACTGCTTACGTTATCTTCGATTCAGACAGTTTATGGTATATCACGTTACCGGGCCTAGTTACCATCATGTTATCACTAAAACTTTATTTATTGTCATTGTTTATTATCTTTATTTATTGTCAAACGAAACCACGAGATAATTATTTTTAAAGGCACGTAACGATGCGTGTATTTTATTTTAATTCTGTTTTCCTTTGATTTGGTCCGTTTGTCGTGTAGGTATCTGAGGGCAGGGCGACACTCGCTGGGGTCCAATAACACGTCAATTTTACCCCGTCGGCCCTCATGCGAAGGAATTAAAATTTTACATCCAGTGAAAATGTTAATCCTTCCCTGTCCCAGGCAGACAATAAAAAAAGGATTGCCGTATCTTAAATTGTTTATTCTAACGACCTTTTTTACTTGATAGCTTAGTGTTCTAGTGGTAGATTCTTACAGTAGATTTTTGTCATAAGTATACTTACCTACGAGAAAACTTCCTTTAGGAAGTTAGGCATTGACCTACTGAGTTTTTAATTATTCATATAATTTTCTATTGAAATCGTCTTTTGCTGTATTTTATTTTTCAATAGTATTTATAAAAATAAATATTTATTTCTACGTTAAGAAAGTACGCTAGGTCGTCGCGTAAGCACAAATGCCTGTACAATAGTCGAAATTATAAAACAACGTTTTTTTGAAAATCGAGCTTGTGATCATAGCATATTTTCATTTATGTTGTAGTTTTCGGTACACGGTGTTAGATTTATGTTAAATCGTTTGAAAGTGTTCACACAGGGTTGCAGGTCGTGGTGACTCCATGTGCCTGACGCCTTTGTAATTTCCCCTACAAGGATCTTTTTCTAGAAAGATAAAACATTGTAGGTTAGGTATAACTCACCAGTCTATAGATCAGATAGGTATATTAATATTAACAAGTAATATTAACATTTGTTTTGCCCATTTTCAATATGAATTATGCTTTTGTTACTACTTAATTACTTAAACACCTATGTATGTAATCTAAGGTACAGGCGTTTATTTTATCTTGTAGTGTACTAGCTAGTATAAATGTATTACAGTAAGCGAGGGTGAGGTGTAAAGATCACAATAAAACGTATGAATGTTTAATGCGAGGTAAAAGCTTCGGATGGACGTATTTGTAAGCCTTTTGAAGAGGGTTAAGTCAATTTAGCTTTGTGCGTCAACTTTTTTATCTTGTTACTTGGCACGCTCAGCTGGGCTTTACTGTTGGTTCTCAGTTTAATTAGTTATATAGTGAAGTAATAAAGGTTTTTATCATTGTTATAAGATTTTATGACTGCTTTCACATACCTAATAGTTGCGATTTAAGCGATTAGCTAGGAGGATTATGTAAATCTAATACACGATTTCTTTAAAGCGACTTATTTTTCAACGTATAGAAAGTATGTATAAGGTAAAGGTACCCATTTTTGACAGAGTCCCGGTAATCGTCATTCCGCTTATACACGTTAATAAAATTAACAAAACATATTTACTACTGCTTTCGGTCACAATCTCTCGGTTGTAGGTACTTAGAAACTATTTTAACCGTTTAAATAACTCCAAATACCAATTAAATTGATATTTTTTTTAAAGTTGTGGCTCCCAAAGCTCGAGAATTTTGTTTAGTTTAGTACTTGCCTACTCCTGATAGAGATTTTTCTCGATAATCGAGCATGTGTTCACTTGTTGTTAAAAGACTTTACTGTCAATGAAACTTTAATAAATTACTAATCTTTTTTATAATACATTTATGGGATTTACATATTTATTACTTTACAGTAATTAACGTGAGAATTATTGATTCGTTCGAACAGCTTAGTGTCGCAATGATCGATAGATTCTACGATCAAGTGACAAATACTACAGCAACGAACACCAGTTACACGAGTATTCGTATATTCTCAAATTGCAGCTGATTTCTGTAGCATAAGTACATATTAATTGTTGCAATCAATATATTTAATCATCATTAATATACACGATATAAATCTAAAACTTTCAGTTATAAACAGTTACAAATCTATAACTATATTACGTGTGCGAAAACTAAGTACGTCGATCGCTAGGTTAAATAAAAAGGACGACTATTGATACAGTTGTAAAAAAGTTACGTAGTCAACATCATTCAATTATAGCCCTTATCACAAATTGTTTTAAGGTGCATGTGGATATGAGTTGACTTTTTGCCAACCGCACGATGATCACCGTGGTACAAGTATTTAAGTAATGTTTTATGTTAATATTTACTTACAGTAAATTAAAAATAATTTATTTTGATGTGATTTTATTAAAGACGATATAGGTTGTATTAAACAATTCTATAATAAATGACACATGTATGTGTTGTGTTAACTGCTGTAAACTGTCGTTTTATCATATACCTTAATTCTTAAAGTCATATTAAACTTCCACAGAAGTTATTTTAAGTGTTAAGAATTTGTAAATCAGTGGAAACTTTAACATAACAGTTTTGTTATTTTGTTTTATTATACATATAGGATTAAATTTTAGATTAAATGTTATGTTTTACGAATTAAAATTCTGCTTTTTGCTTTAATTCGAAGATCATTACGACATACTCTTATAGTTCGATATACCGCATCATAAGTACTTTATGGTTTACCTAAGTACATTTTTTTTAAATATTAGGAATATTATTTTTATTTATTCGTACTTTATACTAGTATTTATAAGGCAAAGTAAGTAGAATATAATCCACATGTTTATATTTATTTTTCAAATCAATCAGCCCTTTCCATATCTACTCCTGGACATGGGCCTCCTCATGCACATTGTCTTATGAATGAGGGATGTAAAGCCCTAAAACACCACGCTGGCAAATCTGGTTGGCGTGGAATATGGAATAGGGAGTATAACGGAACGAGAAGCTTTTCTTATCTCATTACACTCTCCATTCTTCCTCGTAGGGGATGATAGAAGAGGAGTAGAGAGTAAAACGGGATAAGGGATTTCTTTTATCCAATTATACTCTCTACTCGATGTCGCGATAGAATGAAATGGGATAACATACAATAGGACGAAAGGTTACCCTCGTCCTATTATAATTAATAGGTACCTAGTCGATGGTATTGGGTAGGAAGGAGCATAGGGGGGTCATACGAGTGTGAGCTACATATTTTAAGTGTTACATAGGTAAAGCATGTGCAAGTCGCTCATTCAACTAATACCTACTACGTAGATCGTAGTGACGTTCACTGGGACCGGCATCGTTTGATCATTGGGCTAAGCCCTGTCAATAGTGGCGTTTTTCAAAAAGGGGGTGTTCTTTAAAAGAACCCCATACTCATATTTTAAACCTACAAATATCATTTTGAATTAATTTTAAACTAAACTTTATTAAATTCCTCCATCATGTAGTGCCCAAACTATGTAATTACACTTTATAATACTCACATGTACACCAAGAATACCTACTCATGAAATTGAATATCAAATTGTCAAAAAACTGACGAGGATCGATACGTTTACCTTACATGCACAATGTACATCTTCAAACTGAGTGTACAAAAGATCCAATAAAAAAAGTGTAATAGATCGAACAGATACGGATTTTGCTAGCACCACTGTGTATCATTAATGTCTGTATTGCGAGTGGATGTTAAAGTTGTAACGATAAGAAGTTGATGGGCGTGCGGGGGTGTTGGGGCGGCGTGCGGGCGCAGGGGGGGTTGCGCGTCCATAAAACTTGTAGAGGCCCCGCAGAGAGCGACCGGGAAATTTCCCCAGGGCGGCGCGCACCTCCGACCGGAGCGCCTCTGGGAAATACGCTAAAGCCATATTATAACAGTTTTATGTTGATGTTGACCTCTCATCCACGAGTTATCAGTGAACCACTAGTTTTAATTATACTACACTAGTAATTAATGTACGCCAATTTATGATTAGTGGGATAGACTTATATGATAGTGTTCGAGGTTTCAGCAAATACAATATAGTATGTATACCACTACTCGTATAGTTGGTTTCAGTCACATGTGACACTGGAATTAGTAGGTATGTGAATACTTTCTGTTTTTATCTACAAACGCTTAAAAAAACCCACGCAAAGACAGCGTCACTATTAGGTTACATTTATTAACAACTCTATGGACACATTTGTATTTCTGAATCCGTTTATTGACCCTGTACTGCCACGGTTTATTTATTATTGTAGTTTTATCTTTATTTTCATTCGTCCATGAATATTAAGTACGAAAATTGTGAACATACTCGCACACAGTATTGTACCTACCTGTGAGTACACATATTACAAGAATAACGTCAGAATGTTTTACAAGAACAAGAAGCAGAAAATAATTAAATACTGAATATCACATATAACGCTTTCGGATTACTGTTGTGAGTCCGGAGATAAATGAAGTCGAACACAAACTATCCAAACCTCCTCGAACAAACGTTTGTCTCATTCGTTCGACTGGAATTCGAACACAATCTAAGTGTTGCAAGCGTTGGCAATATTAGTAGTATAATTAGATTTTATAGACATCATAAAACAGAATAAGACAACAAGAGTTTCCTTAAGGCTCTGATTGACATTTCAAGGATAACTATGATATCTGTTCTTTACCAAAGAATATGAGGAAGGTTAAAGCGGGTACTTACAATCAACCCTACACTAGTTACTAACATGTAGAGTGATCGTAGCGATGGAGCTGATAATATTTACTATTTAATATATTACTTTACTTTTGAAAATTCTCTGTTGCGGAAATAGTTTGTGACTAATTTGTGATATCTGATCTGTTCAATGTTTCGTCGAATGGAAGGCAAAATCTTATCCTGTTCAGTGACTGTATTAGAATCATAAATTAAACACAAATAATAACAGAATATAATTTCTTTCTTTCATTTATTTCACAATGAGCGTTTACTTTGTTTACACTCTCAATATGTCGTTAACAATATGTATAAACGTTGAAAACTAAACATTCATTTGGGACAGAGAAAATTTTGGGATCATTTGGGGCTTCACCGCTGTATTAGGTACACTATATTCTCTTCCTCACTGTAGGTATTATAATACTTTTTTTGTTGTAATATGACTGTGACACTTAGATAAAATTCTTTTTTTTATTTATTGTCGGTTTTAGTTACCCAAATAGTTTTATTTCTTTTCTAGTACGAAGATCGATTAGCACAGTCGGTAATGACCTTGTCTGTTGTCAAAGATCCCAGGTTCGATTCCCGATCGGATATCCATTTGTGTAAAGACAAATGTGTTTTCGGATCTGGGGGTGTTTCAAGACATATGTCTCCGGACTCACGATATAGGGATTCCTAATTGAGTGTGACGTGAAA
Source organism: Sesia apiformis (assembly GCA_914767545.1). Lineage (NCBI taxonomy): Eukaryota > Metazoa > Arthropoda > Insecta > Lepidoptera > Sesiidae > Sesia > Sesia apiformis. The sequence continues at coordinate 12,809,031 of OU611948.1, read as the reverse complement.
TAGGTACCTATAATATAAAATAAAGATATTGCGACTTAATTTAAAAGAAAATCTTTAAAAAAAATAAGAATTTTTATATTGCTTTATCTCAAAAATCAGATGTTTAAAATAATTTTTAAAACCAAATTTTAAAATAAAAATAGCCATTAGTTCATAACACTAATAAAATTAATTACGTTACGTTTAGTATTAATCCTGTCTACTTAAGGATATAATAAGTTATGATACTTTCTAATAATTATTAGAAATAAGTCGTTTTAGCGTAGGTACAAATGGCGAGAAACTAGCTGCAGACTAGTTTTGATGGGTGTAAGTGGATTTACGTCGTGATGATTGTGTACTTCTGACGGGGTCGATTTTATTATTTCATAATATGTATAATTATGGCGGAAGGAAATGGCGGGAAGATTTGGATACACATTAAGCTAAGCTGCCAAAGTTCACTTTGGATAGAGGTTCTTGGACGGGAGGGGAGGCCTTTGTTCAACAGTGGGACACATTTTTAGACTATTATATAGAATCATTTTATATTGTTACAAAGAACACGATTGAATTGACACAGGTCTACTAGCCTACTACAACAGGTTACTAAAACTAGGTAGAGTTCACACAATTTTCTTGTTTATTGAACTACAAGCAAAACAGTCAAAATAAAAACTGTTAAAGCTCCTACTAATAGTATTACCATATCTGGAGTACTCACGATTACAAATCGTTTGTTTTTTATCCCATATCAGGAATCAGTTTTTAGAAACAAAGGCACAAGTACCTACATTTTGATAAAAGATTAAAAAAAATTGTTAAAGATTTTCATTTTATTAAAACCACACTACAAACTTGGACTTTTGAATAAAACAGAAAGAATAACCTTTGTTTATTCTGTTTGTTTATGTTTAATCTCGAATATAATGTTACTTATGCATTTGTTAAAAATATTATTAATACCTTTTCTTCTTAGGAAGAAGTAGGTATTTGTTTCTTTTGCACATGCCAGAATATTCTCGATTTTTAATGATATTAAACCACTTACCAATTTTTAAATAAGCATTCAAGAGTCAAAAAATATCGTTGAAAAATATCACGGTTCTCGACCTTGCTTGGTGGGGTCTAGGTAGGTAGTGGGGGCAAGGTCCCTGTGGATGTGAAGTTCTCGCCCGCCGCCCACGCCGCGTCCCGCGGGACCTGGCCCAAGCAGCCGCGCGCCGCCTGCTCCCGCGGGACCCTCGTCCTCGCTCCATCCGCGCCCCGCACTCCGCACACCCGCACATCTCCCCCGACCTTACCACTGTCTCCCAACAGAAAAATATACCCATTTGTCGTTTAATTGATAAATATCTCAGTTAATCTTTGATGAAAACTTATCATTTGATGTAACTTACCTCCTAAAATGGTAACTCCTCAGATGGAACACTTTTATGATACTCAGGATACTGAAGTATACAAAACATATTTCAGAGAAAGAATAGAAAAGATTTTAATATGGCAGATATTTCTTACTTTCTTGTTTCATGTTGATACGAGTAAATTTGCTCGGATTAGGTGTTTGTCTTACTGTTTACTGCCGACGAGTAGCGAAAAGCGAATTACCGATCAACAGCAATGAGTTGATGATTGTCTAGGGCCGATAGTGTGGTATAAGAATTTTTCTAACATTCGCAATGGGTAAATTAGTTTCATTAGCATGTCAATATTGGTTATCATCAAATCACTATATACAAAAAATTTAGTTATACTCACATAGACGGAACCGAATGCTTTAAGACTCAACTACACTTGGTCAAATGATCAATACGATCAACCAAGAATTCAAAACGAATTTGGGTGGGTGATTTTCCAGAAGTATGTATAAATCCATGACTTGAGTTATAGTTCTAGCTAGAAAATAGCTTTTAACGAAGAGAATTTTAATTAATTTTTAGACAAATTTGTTAGGTAATGTCAATACATTACCTAACAAATTACAATGTAATAGCGCTTGTTAATTCTAAAAATGTTTTGAATTTAGTTTAAATAACAACAGAAATCCTGAAACTGATGATGGCAACTATTAAATAATTGCTATAATGACGTTGATTACCGTGACCTTCTCTCGTCAATATCTTGTCAGTACTTGACATTGTTATTATTATCATCTATTTCACATAGGAGTTATGGAACTCAATAATATTATTATTAATCTTTAATATAAACTTTTATTTATTGAGGGAAAAGGAAATACAGACTTTACAAGGAAAAGAAAATACTTAAACCTGAAAACTAATCTAAACATAAATAATATAAAAAAAACGTTTTTTAAAACGAGCTTTTATGCAAGCCATGTACTAAAACGAATAAAATAAGTTTATATTGAATTACTTGTTCTCAAAAAGCTTGTCGTGAAATATTCATAAAAGTAGGTACCATTTACAATTCGCGCGACAAGCTCGTTTTTAAAAAACGTATTTTTTATATTATTTTTTTCCACCTTTTTAGTTAGAAATATTTCTAAATCTATTCATTTCAAGTAACACATCATTATGGTAGAAAGTCATGTTTTGTTTTGCAAAGTTTCATGTGCATGTTACTAACCGTTGAGGAGTGCCCTCATGAGGAGACAATCCTGACTGCAACATCAGTTCATGGTGTAAATAATGTTTAGTTATCAAAATTAAACCTACATGCAAAGTTACGTATCTCTGCTACTAATCGTTGAGGAGTGCCCTCATGAGGAGATTATCTTGGCTGCAGCATCAGTTCATGCTGAAGATCATGTTTAGCTAGCAAAATTAAACGTATACGCAAAGTTTCGTGTCCGTGCTACTAACCGTTGAGGAGTGTCCTCGTGAGGAGACAATCCTGGCTGTAGCAGCAGGTTATTTCTATCATTTTAGTGTATTGTCATCAGAACTGAACAAGCATGCAAAATTTCAAAGTCGTAAGTTTAGAGAAAGTGGTTCAAAATTGGCTTGCAAGATTTGTCCCAAACATATTAACTAACAGGTGAAGTTAAATAAAAGCTTGTAAAAAACAACTATTACTTGTTGTACATCGTGTTTAATACACACACAAATTTGGTCCCTGTGGCAAGGTACCCAGTATGCTGGTGGCAGTACCTCACTGGAGTGCTAGGCTAATGCGTTGTGCGGGGTAGGGCATAGGGCTAGGGTTGGCGCTTTGAGAGGTCCTTAAAGAATAAGTGCGCACTAGAACCCCATGGGCCGAGGGTCTTGACACCAAATGGAATAAAAATATATTCTGGGCCGATATCCCTGTATTTAAGTCTTACAACTCTTCGCCGCTGCACCAGTCTTCTCGCAGGTTCCGTGGAGGTGGGATGGAGCTAGAGTATCAACGTAAGTCGCATTCCACACTGCGGACCTTCCCATTTTCCATATTGCCATAGTCCCATACGATTCCGTGCGGCTCTAATATAGCCGGTGCGTTGACTGTATCGCAAGAGAACGATGTAAGATGTCATTAATTATGGCATGGCGTGGAGGCAGGACAGGCCATGGTGTCCTAGTTGGTCGACATCCTTACCACAGGAACATCTGTGTTGGACACATACCTCGGCACAAGAGCCGAGATACACTTCGCCAGGCGAAGAGTATTGGGATCCATGTAAGTCCCCAAGTTTACTGAAGGAATTACTTGGAGCTTTCAGTTTACGAAGCGTTGCTCCAGAGCTATTTTTTTAGGAGATTGTCGAATATTTTTTTGCATATCATGTCGTCCTAGCTACTTTGAAGTTTAAAACTCCTTTGAAGGTGAGTCAGTTCGCTCGGAAAAGCCATTTTCCAGACTTTTTCAACCTCAACCAAGCACGCAACCTCGCAGTTTGCGGAAGATTTTATAAATTGTGAGGCTGAAAGAGTATGGATGGATAATAGGAATGCCGGTAATGAAACACGGGAATTTTTCAGATTCTCTAACCCACGGTAGCGTATGGGAAGGGATGGAAGGGATCCAAGACTGTGCGCTACGTTGAATTTGGAACGTTTTTTTTTTTTTTATAGAGAAGAGGGTGGACGAGCAAGCGGTCTCACGTGATGGTAAGTGTTACCGCCGCCCATGGACACCTGCAACACCAGGGGGTATGCGGACGCGCCGCCGACCTTGCAAAATCCTATTCACAGCTTTCTTGAAGAACTCCATGTCGTAGTTTAATGGGAAGACCTCTTGAGGCAGTTCGTACCACAGCCTACGGGTTCGCGATATAAAATAATTTTTGGACCCAACAGTACGCGACACCTCCGTATCTAGGAAATGCGGATGGACCGCACTTCTGTGACGGGAGGTGCGGTTGTAGAAACCCGAGGTGGGAATTATATTAAACAATTCTTTAGAGCATTCCCCATTGTACAGGCGGTAGAACATACAGAGAGATGCAACGTCTCTCCGAACGCTGAGGGGTTCTAAACTGCCCGTGAGAGTGGGATCGTTCACAATACGAACAGCACGTCGTTGGATCGAGTCAAATGGGTCCAATTGGTATTTCGGTGCGCCGGCCCAGAGATGTGAGCAATACTCCATATGGGGCCTCACCTGAGCTTTGTAAAGCATTAGGAGTTGCCCAGGGGTGAAGTACCGCTTTGGTCTGTTCAGCACACCGAGCTTTTTGGAGGCCATTTTGGCCTTACTTTCCAGATGACTCCTAAATTCGACTTTGCTGGAGATGTCGACACCAAGGATCCCAATACTCTCCGAGATCTTAAGAGGTATGCTCTGAAAGCGAGGTGCTACGACAAAAGGGTTTTTTTTAGCAGTGAATGCACAGACTTGCGTCTTACTGGGGTTGAAAACCCCAAATCGAGACTAGATTTAGGGAGTCTTCGATTCCAGACACAAGCCTGGCGCGACTCTCTTCCACTCCGACTCGAGGGATGTTGGCGCGGCCCCTGTACAAGGCGTCTCCAGTGCTGTCATCCGCATAGCAACGTATGTCACTAATTTGTAACAGGTCGTTGATATGCAGAAGGAACAGAGTTGGAGACAGAGGACATGGTGTCGGAGCAGCTACCATCGATAACGACTCTGATGCTCCGTCCAGTCAGGAAACTGGCAACCCATTCGCATAGTCCCTCGGGTATCCCGAAAGATTACAGGCCCGAGATGTATCCCGAGGCTTACAGCCAGAGCCTCGCCTCTACTCTCAATGGCGTCAGCCCAGCGATATGTAAAATACGCTAAAAGATCACCAGCCGAGCGATTATGGCGAAATCCATATTGACGATCGCTAATCAGCTGGTGATCCTCTAGGTACCCAAGGAGCTGTGTGTTTATAACACGCTCCATCACTTTGGAGAGGAGGGAGGTGATCGCTATTGGCCTGTAGTTGGCCGGGTCGGTGCGGTCACCCTTTTTAGGCAAAGGGTGAACATGAGCTACCTTCCATGCTGACGGGAAGTTTTTAGTGGAATATGAGAGCCTAAAGAGTCGCGTAAGCACCGGAGACAACTCGGGAGCGCAAAATTTGAGCACCACCGCAGGAATACCATCTGGCCCACTCGACTTTCGGATATCAAGAGATGCTAGAGCTTGCCGGACTTCACGCTGGGTGAAGCAGATTTCTGGCATGGAGCTTGTGCACCTCGAGGTGGACGGTGGTGAGGCACCTCTATCGTCCAGAGTCGAGTTTGAGGCGAAGAGACTGCCCAGGAGATCGGCTTCCTCCTTCGCCTCATGGGCCAGTGAGCCATCGAGTTTCCGCAGTGGTGGAAGTGACGACTGACAGAAGTTACCCTCGGCAGCCTTAGCGAGCGACCAGAAAGCCCGACTTCCAGAAGGATAGCTTGCTAGTCGGTCGCCAATTCTGCGGATATGCTCATTCCTTGCCCCGACAGTGATACTCTTACTGCACCTCGAGGCGGCGTTAAATTTCTTCCTCAAGTCGGTGGTATTCGGATCTTCAGACACCTGCGCTTTGGCCCAGGCCCTGTATGCAGCCCGCTTATTACGGCGGGCCTCTCTACAGGACTGATTAAACCAAGGTTGGCTCCGTCCGCCTACGGGTATCACGGAACAAGGAATATAACATTACATGCCCTGCAACACCACGTCGGCAATGGAGTCTGCACAGGTATCCGGATCACCCGATGAGAACAGAACTGCCCCCAGGAATAAGAAGCGTAAAATTCGCGCAACCCATCCCAATCTGCAGACTTGTAGTGCCAGACGTTGCGCGTTCCCTGAGAATAGGTCGGCGCAGATTGTTTAGCTGGCACAGCAGTTCGAACGATACAATGGTCTGATGATCCTAACGGTGCATCAACAACAACATTGTAGTCATTCGGCCGCGTAGTCAGCAGGAGGTCCAATAAGGAGGGAGTATGGCTCTCGGGAGGCCTATGTCCAGCAGTGGACGTCCAAGGGCTGAGATGATGATGATGGCTCTCGATATCAGGTATCCTCGTGGGTGAGGACACCAACTGCGAGAAACCATAGGCCCGGGCAAAGTTGTAGGCTGCTCTCCCTGCGCGGTCGATAGTTCGGGATCCCAACCACTCTTCGTGGTGAGCGTTGAAATCACCGAGGATCACCACTTCCGCGCGAGGGAACTGCTCGAGCACGCTGTCTGTCGTCTCTTGTAGACGCTCAAAAAACCGAGTCGTCTCCGTATCACCGCTGTGGGACCTGTGAAGGCAAGCGTAGACTTTAGTGGAACATCCGTAGTCAATACGCGCCCAGAGGATCGACAGGTCCCCGTCTTCAAAATGGCTGAGGCGGCGGCAACAAACATCCTCCCGGACGTACATGCATACCCCAGCACGTCGCACAAAACAGTGCTCCAGTTTGAAACCGGGGTAATGCAGATATGATGTATCGGCCGGGCAGGATATCTGTGTCTCCGTCAAGAAAAGCAAGGCCGGCTTTGCCGTCTCAAGGTGGTAGTGGACGGCGTCGATGTTGCTATGTATCCCTCTGATATTGCAAAAGTCCACTTGTAGTGTGGAACTTATGGGATGGGAAGCTGAGTAAACCTTGTGCATTTTCTTTTTCTTGGCCATCATAGTGTGTGTGAATAGGGAAAAGAAGAAGAAGAAAAAAAAGGGGGGACGGAGAGAGAGATGGTTGCATGTGGATCAAAGGACAAAGCACGGAGCAGAGAAAAAACCAGGTCACAAAGGTTGTGTGACTTGCTGGCACGGGGTACGGAAGGCCCCCCGGGGGCAGCAGTCGGGTTCCACTCCGGTCTCCTCCGGCACAACTGCTACCCCAAGGGATTTTCCGCGTGCGGCGGGGCAGCCTCCTGGGGTGGAGATTAAAGTAAGATCCCCGGGCTCGGGCCCCCAACAACCCGCGGGCGGTCAGCGGACAACCGTTTCACCGGGACTCCCTGATCCCCGCGCCACCATGTCACGCCCATGCGCGTCTGTAATTCCCCGCAACCGCTGGTCCTCCTTTCCACACATAACAATCTCTCTCTCGGGACGGCTTCTTCCGCTCACCGCCGGAACACGATGCGGGCCTCGCGGCTAATAAGGCACCATTATGGCGGCGGACTCCGACGGAAGGGTGGTAGCTATGCCGACGGAGTAACCCTCCCACCGCAAAAAGGGAACGCCATTGCCTCGTTAGTTAACAGCAGGGTGCACCACTAGCAGGTGAGGTTGGCTTAGGCTCCAAAGATGGTAGGTGAGCCTCTTACACCCCAAAACTTACACACCACTTAAATTTTAAATAACAGGATTAATTGGCAAGCTGAAAATAGCTGGTCTGAGAGGGTTGGCAACCGGTGGCAGATGATATTATACATCAAGATGGATGAATTTTCGTGAAATTGTTACAAGTATTGTAAAAATGGTCAGGGTGTTAATGTTAGCTTCATTCAGGAGCGATTCCCTATTTATCAAATTAAAAGAGTTTTTTAAATCTAATTTTAGCAGCACCACACATTCAAGATTTTTTTTTCTTATTGATTTTAAAGTGGTAGCAGACGTGCATACAATCCACCTGATGGTAAGTGGATACTGTCATCCATAGACATCCGCGATACATGCCAACATCAGTCCGGAATGAGAAACGTTGGCACGCCCCTGGATGCGCTGCCTACCTATGCAGATTAAGGAATGGATTGGGAGAGAGGGTTGGGAAAATGGGCTCTGGCACTCACTCGCTACCGAAACACGTACGTATATTGGGGAAATACGATAAACCGGGAAATGCGGTACATTTCAAGGTAGTCTTCTGTGAGAGGGGGGTAATGAGGCCAGTCGAGTGCGCCCAACAGCTGTGGGAATGCAGCGTGCACTCTCCCCCTACAAAATAATTTTGTAATGATGTTAAGGGGAAAATAATAAAATATAGTATATATTGGAACGCTCCATTCTGAACGTTCACTATATAGAATCATTATTATTATCGCGGACACTTTCTATCAAATGGCCAAGACTTCATAGCTCATTCTTTTCTTTTATAATATGTGATTTATAACTTCTTTATACAGTCGTGTCCAGCAATATTGCAGCAATATTGCTGACTCCTTTAACCAATAACACTTTTACTTCCGCCGTCTTAGAGCGGGTTCCCATTATGTCAGACCAACATATTTATCGTTATCCGGTTGTCGGAGAATCCTATTCACACCATCATGCTGCGCGATAAAATTCGTTCTTATCAATATCTGACTGAACTGTGACCCACGGCGCTTAACATCGACCTGAACATTGCTCTGCGTTGAGGTCCATTGCATTGCGCAACGCAATGAAGTACGAGGAACATAACTACGAGTAAGCTCACTGATTACTCCCCACGCCGTTTAACGTGTTACCTACTTACGAGTACCTACTCGTATGTATTTACGAGTATATGGTCAATAGTGATGCATACACCATACAGAGTTTGTATATGTACTTATACAGATTTTTATCTATAGTCGATGATCATCGAATTCTATAGATCAAACACGCAATGGTTATAATTATCGGTATTGATATTTAAACTCACATCACTACCGAAACTTAATCGAAGTTTCATTCTAAGATTTCATTCTCGCAGAGCAGAAAGAGAGATGGTTGACAAAGAAAACAGTGCTTACTGGTAATTGCATAGAATAAGTAGTACCTACCAATAAATTGTCAACTATAAGTATAAAGTGATATTATTTATGGATTTATACATATCAATTGGATTATTGTATCTTTTAAAGGTCAAATGTTAAATAAACTTAAAAAAAATATATGTATCTGTCTCAAGTAATTTGTATTTATTAAGAAAATTATTATTCCCCTGTCGAATGTAGCCGGCATTGCGACAAGAACCTTACCGCAGTTATTGTCCAGCATACATAGTTAATATAGTTAATTATGGAAAGGCAGCACAACGGGAGTGCAGGGTGAGTCCCGGCGGTAGGTCCTCGGACTACCAACCACCACTGGGACCGGCGCTCCTCCATTACTCCCTTACGGCTTCATTCTAACGGCTCTAAACACATTAAAATTACAGTTTCCAAGGATATAGAACTGAGCGAAACTGCGATGTAGGCGGCGATGGGATCGTGTTATTATTCCTTTGTGCTTCCATCGGCATCCTGGTCCTTAATCAAAGTTATTGTCTACACAGCGTTTAGTGCCGCCTGCGGAATAAGTCATTTGTCTTAACCCCTATAACGTTTACTATTGCTTTGCTATACGTATATGTAAGGCGTCATGATCTGGAATTTGATTTGTGCTTTTCGGGCGTTCCACGAGAGTCACGTCGCGACACCTTGTGACGTTCATTAAATAAAGTCGTCCCCCTCGTGACGTGTGACTCCACTCTCAACAGTTACTACACTATTTTCTGCGTTAACTATAAGTGACAATAATACACGAACCCAAAGCTAACCATTTATTTTTTATGAACTCCCCTTAACTAGGTACCTTCTGAACAGAATACACATTTTATTAGAGTGATATGTATGTCCTTTAGTGTTATATTCCTCACCACTGAATTTTACGCAGTCTTGAGTTTGTTGAAAGTCAACAATGCAAGCGTTACTCTAAAGCTGTACCATAAACTGTTTAACTGCTGAAAGTTTCGTTGGACGGGAGGTAATAAGCAATACCAATATGTTGAGTAAGAAAATTGAATTGCCGGTTGTATGATAGTGTTGCAGCTTTGGTGCCGAATGCGTCCCGCGCGACACATTGTGTGCGGGAGTTATGATGGGCTATCGCTACAGGATGGTGCTGTGATGGCTCTCTGTTGCACACATTGTCCGCTGGCATTTATTTCCTGGTAGCTGTTTTAAACAGAAATAAACGCATCTGGAAAGGGTAAAAAATATTATATGGGTAATTATTTCAACTTGTTCCGAGGTCTATCATTGGTTATTTATTACTCTGACACACGAGCGGTGGAGTACACGATGGTGTTGTTGTCACCGCCGCCATGGCCACTAGTTTATATAATTTAATGCTATTTAGTACTTATTATATTTACGGACATTTATGGCTAAGTTCTAAGAGTCCTAATAGACATATAAGCTATTCCGTAAGAAGCATGTTTCACAGGACTCCTGCCCCCTAGGACGATAAAAACGTATGCTTATATGACAGATGGTTAGATGGTTCTGCCTCCCTCTCGATTATTGTGTCTAAACATGCTACGATTTATGTTCTACTGTTAGCACAAACATGATTCTTGGCCTCCAGGAGTAGGACTGTGATTAGGAGTAACGAAATGAAGAGTTTTGGAGAAAATAAAATTAGATGTGCGATGCATGAAAACAAACTAGTACCTAAGGCCACAATTTACTTTCACCATTTAGTGCTTACTAACATAGATCATTGAACACGTTTATGTTGGTCTGTTTTATTGGCAACGATATAATTATTATTTAGTATTATTTCAAATCGGGACCAGAGAGAGTCGAGCGAGTAACACTATAAGTTGTAGACGAATATGTGTTTCATGGACAGGCAGTTCACCTAGTTAATTTCAATTTCAGTCGAGAGGCCGATGAGCATATCTAGGAAAATATGTCCTGTCATCTGTTGTCGCCGAATGCATCTTTCATCTATGTTTAAAGACGAAGAAAGTCTCTGATCAGCGCGTTCTACTCGTTACAACGTGCACCCGTCATAAGGTCGACGCAAACAGTGGGTCTAATCCATAAGTTCAAAATCGCTCAGCGAGCGATGAAAAGACTTGTACTTCAGAGCTTCTTTGTCAATATAATTAGTTTATTAAATGAATAAATGAGTAAAAGAACCAAAGTCTTCATAATTGCATTGTCTTCGTACATTTATGTTACTTAAGTATAGATACGTTACGAAAACATTGGCTATCGACTAATCCGGGAAACACCCGAACGCGTCATCCACGTCTATGAATTATATTATATTGTAAATTATATAATTTACCTCTAATTGCATATTTTATTACGAGATAAATACAAAGCTTTATGAACATGTCATGTATTAGTGCAGAGAAATATATGGAGCTGTTATTTTCTCTTGAAAAACTAATGGCATAATATATTTTTACAAAGTCACTTGCTTATTACATTTTTATATTATATAAATCGTTATAAATTTATACAAATTTATATACATTTTATATAAATCGTATTACATTTTTTCTATTTAGGTCTTATTTATTTATTTATGTATATTTGCACACTAGATAATTAATTATAATAAGTATCTACATTGTGTAATGTATGTAGATATACCTTTATATTGCTTTTATTAGCCTTACCTATTCACATAATATCGTAAAAAAATAACACCTATATATCAATCATCAGTCAAACGTTATAGAACATTTAGAAGATTTTGGTTAACCCTCAGGTGGTTTCTTCCATATCATAATCAGAATAATAATAGTCTTCATCGTAATTTTCAGAATCATCAGAACTTTCAAAAGTATTAATGATTATCGTATCCACAAAATCCATTTGATTGCGTGATCACAAACTGTCTTTCCATTCATCTGGACCAATCATATATTTTTTTTTCCAATAGCAACCTTCCTACTGTGGTCATATTCATATCAACATTTCTTTGAGCTACCCAATTATCCCTTATCCCTTAAGCCTTTCCCTTAATTATCCCTTAAGCTGCGACCATATGTTTTCAATCGGATTAAATCTCAATACAGTGACACACTGTACACCCCTATTGAGCTAAAATTTTGTCAATAGAATATTCCAAAAATCTTTTCTTAGGATGAAGAATAACTTGGTAAATTTATAGATTCGTCCAAGTTGGACCGACGTTAATGTCATGTTTTACTAACTAGTTTATCGCATCTTGTTTCAATGTATTTAAATTCGGAGACTTTTCCACATATTTATTATGATATGCAGTATTACAAACAACCAATTTTTAGGTAAGTTAGCAATTAATTGATTACGTAGCCATTTTTCATAATTGTCGCTGTTCATTTTATTGTGATAGCTGTATAAAGCCACGTGAATAAATCCATTTTTACTGCCTGCGTGTACTAAGATGTTGTCCCGTAGAAATGGCTTGTTTTATACATTTTCCTATAAAATCAGTCCAACTTTTACCTGTGATATGTGACATTAGTTTCATCACAATTTCTCTACCTTCAGATCGAAATATTTTAATCAAATCTAAGAATTTTATTCCTTTCAATCTTACATCATCCTTGTCCATCAAAACTTTTCTGTTCTTGTCAGTTTTAGTGAACCGAAAACCGATCTGACGAAGGATTTTTCCTTTGTAATCAATGGGTTCTATTAGTTTTAGTTTTAAAGACTTGAGTGTTGGCACTTGCTTAAACCTTAAATGAAAATTATGCACCATTCTCTTACAACAGAATAATCAAAATCGTGAAGATTCAATAAGATTTTTTTTTCGGTCTACCTTGTTTTTGAGTGTCTGATGAATTCGAGCTGTCGTCATGAGTTCTTCCAATTTTACGGATACTTGTACGGGAAAGACCAGTTGTATCACGAACTCTTTGTTGTATCTTGAAATAGTTTTTCTCGGACGTATTTATAAATTTTGGCGTATCAGTTAAAAAATAAAGATATATCTTAAAAGTAATTTCACCGGCTTGTTTATTTGTTGGTTTTCCCTGTCTTCGTTGGCATCTGTATGGAAGCGACTTTTATAATTAACTGTAGTGGATAATAATGTGGCTTTTTAAGGCGTTAGTGAAGGATTTTAATAACCATTACAACATCATTACATTGACAGGTTCCCATTTTGAAAATTGACATTGGTTGACGGTTGACGAAAACAAATACATATATACATATGAAATTTGTTATTTATTGAAAAAAATATTTTGGGGCTATTAGTAGCTCTATATATTTATGAATTCGATGTTTGCCGAAGATACCCGAATATTCCTCATGGCCAATGTTTTTGTGCAAGATCTTTACATACATACCTAGTCTAGCCATAAATATTGTTACAAAGAAAATATTGGTAGGTGGGTACTTTTATTTTTAGATTATCATTTTATTATAAGAATTTGTGTTATTTTAGAAATATGCAAATAGGTGTAAGCATTTTGAAAATATAACGTTTATTCGAAATGGTCATCATTTGCTTTTATACAATCTTTCAAACATTGTGGCCACTTTTCGATTGAAACACGCACCCTTTTCATGGGAAAATTGGCAACTGCCACCCTTATGGAATGTTTTAGGGATTCAATATTATCATGGCGTTTAGAACAAGCCATCTCTCTAGTCTCTAGAGCTGAAGACCGTGTGTGGTGGCGGTCCTTCGGAGAAGCCTATATTCAGCTGTGGATAGACATAGGCTGATGGTATGGTATGGTATGCTCTCTGAAACAGACCGTAGATCATAATCGAGCGGACTAACATCCTCACTAGATGACGGTCAATTTTGTAATGTAACTGTAATGAAGTTGGGAATATTCCTTTCTAGGCACGCCTGTGTTGACCGAGCCTTATGGCATGGTGTTGAGTTTTGCTGAAAGGACCATTCTTGGTTATGGAACGGGCTGTTGTTGAGAGGCTTTAAGACTTTCTTAAGGATCGTATATTGATATACTCGAGCCGACATTTTAATATATTTTTCACAAAAATATGATCCAGTCACTCTTTGGTAGTTAACACCCCACCAAACCATCACTGAAGCCGTATAATGGCCACGATAGAGTTATGAGCATAAAATCGATCATTCTGCTTGTTAAAATGTTCCTCAGTGATGAAGATTTTCTCGTTCCTAAATAAGATTTGTTTGTGAGTTCCGTTTGGGTACCGCCGAAGAAGTTGTTTTGATTTGTCAGAAATATATTCTTTAAATTATCAGTTAAGAAATGAGCAGTACGTATTTTGTAATCAGCAAGTGCTAAATCATCTTTTAAAATACGTGACATGGTTCTGGGTCCTACATTCATCTCTGGATAAAGTCTTTCGCTTCCGGACGGGATTTCTTCGGATTCTCTCCTGCATAGCTTTAATCGTTTGTTTAGTACGAATAGTGCGTGGACGGCCAGATCATTTTCTGTTCCAAACAGAGGACGTTTCAATGTACCTACCTATTGGTACCGGTAATTGGTATAGGCCCGGGACACAAACTTTCGGCTAATACCAAGCCGATGGAGAGTTTTAAAAATTGCAAGAAATAAGAATTAAATAAGACAAAACATTTACTATTCACGTGAAAATGACAAATTCCAAATTCAAATGTATTTTTCTTTCTCTATTGTGACAGTATTTATGGTCAGACTAGGTATATATTTCAGAAAGTTACCAAGTTCAGAAGTTAAACCGTCAACTACCATCTATTATCTTATACGCTAGAACACCCGTGTGCGTGCCCAAGTATTTAAAGAAATCTGGAGCATGTGGCATGTGGGCATGTGTGAGGACCATTAATCTGAAGTGGACTTGTATAGTGGATTATACATTTATAACCTAAAATCCCCTTGTGATTTTGTAATAGCTTCGTTCGCGGTAAGGATTCAGAACTGATTCGGAACTATACGCATGCGCAGTTCAAATAATGCCGTTCGCGGAACACACAATTCAGAATTTCTAGTTACAGTTCTGTGTTCGCGGAACCGTCGAACTCAATTCAGGATCGGTTCAGAATGAGTTCTATTAGTTCTATAACTTTGGCAAGAATCGTAGTTCCAGACATGCGCAGTTTTTACCTAACGACATTTGACATACATGCTGCGGCTATATTCAGTTGGTTAGAAACTAATAAACTGGTTATATAGTCAAATAAAATATAAATTTTATTAATTTATTAAGGGTTAAATAAAATATGGTTAGTTTTGTTTGTTGTTTATATACCTAAATAAGTTTATATAATACTCTAATAAGAGTATTATATAAACTTAAATCCACTATTAATTAAGTATTTAAGTGGGTCCACTTAAATACTTGCCAACTTAGGGGTTTTCCCCCCAAATTTAGGGGGTAAATAAGTGGGATGGGTTTTTTTAGGGGTTTTATATTTTTAGGGATTTTTTGACTCTTCATATATTTTTTTGAATATCTATATATTTTTCATATATTATGTGAAAGTATAGGCCCTGGGACAATCCAAACTATAATAGCTAATCATATTTATTTGTTGACCTAGCGACTTAACGACATCTAGTACAAATACATATATTACAACTACTCTGTGGTGACTGGTGGTTATTGTGCCTATGCTTACTGGAAATACATATGTACGTTGATTATTGTTTACTTGTTTAATTCGATTTTGTTGTTGTACTGCTGTGCCGACAAGCAATTTGTTAATGATGCCTAAAGAAACTAAAAATAAAAAAATGTACAGTCAGAAGTACACGTAGATTTGGGAAACAGATCCAGATTTAAAAGGTAAAGAAATTTCATTGCATTTTTGTAATTTATA
Source organism: Sesia apiformis (assembly GCA_914767545.1). Lineage (NCBI taxonomy): Eukaryota > Metazoa > Arthropoda > Insecta > Lepidoptera > Sesiidae > Sesia > Sesia apiformis. Next base: position 12,793,249 of record OU611948.1, on the reverse strand, counting down.
TTTTTTCTTTTATTATATATTTTTTTAGGGGGATTTCTAAGTAATTGGGGCGATTTTGGGGGTTTTTGACTTAAGCTTTAGGGATAAATATTTTTGAGTGTTGGTAACACTGCCGATGACAGTAGATCGTACGCAGTTTGGTTCCGAAATCGTTCGCGGAAATAAAAATCACGAATCCGTTTATAACCGAGCATGCGCTCTACTACGATTCCAAATTAGTTCAGTACTAGTTCCGAATTAGTTCTGAATCCTTACCGCGAACAAAGCTAATCACATAGCGGGAACATTTTAAGCGCGGTGGAACGATATAGGCCGATGTCGACTTATTCTATGTATGTATAGAGCTATGTTGATTCCGTCTATAGCTCAGGGGACATTGTATTTCTAGGATTTAGCCCACGGCCTGCTCTTGATAATGAATCGATGGCCAGTCTCCTGGGTCGTCATGTGCTAGGTAGGCCGGACTAACTCCCTGAGGCAGCAGGCGTGAGTCTAGTTGTGTATTATTAGTTACTGTACATTATTTGAAATATACATTGCGTCATACATTTTGCTAAGAAGTATCACTTATGAGTTATTTGGTAGTAGTATAAAAAATGTATAGAGCTACCTATGTATATTGCGATACAAGTACATATTCGTCAAGATCCATCCATGGCATCGGTAGAGCAGATTATACCGTTTTTATTAACATGTCAACCATTTCTCAGCACTAGTAAGTATTCTAGCTACAGTACTGGAGAACATTAAAAAGCCATTGTGCATCATCGTCTACTTTCGTTTCTCTAGTCGCTTTTTCGCAATTACACGAATCATAATTAACGTAGAGTCAATGTAATAGGCCACTTTTGACAAGTGTCAAACTGCTGTAATAGCAATTATCGATTAAAGACAAAAATCGATATATAAGTCATATATTAGTGAATCGATTTTAGTGTTCATAAAAAAATAATTCTCCAATAATATTTTTAGAGTATACACAGCATTAGAAACCTTTTACATACGCCACATGACCTCAAAATTAAGCGTAATTAAGGGAAATATAATGAAACCAGTTTATATGTATATGTAATAAATTATTATTTATTAGTTGGAACAATCAGATTCGTTGAAACTGCTATCGTTGCTATTACTATCAATTCTTAAATCACGTTAAAAATCTTCGAGTATATTTTTTAATTTTTTCCACCACTTTCTTCCAATCCTCTTTGGAAACATTTGTACACGCAGTTTTTATTAAAGATGATATTCCACCAATAAGCCTGATTCTTTTAATGAACATAAATGTTTTTTTCTAGATGGATACTCTTTTCTCATATAAATGTGGTTGCGAATTGCATCGGCATTAAACCTATCGACATCTCGACAACTGGCTTACTTCTTTTCCTTTTCTTTGCCGTATATAAATAAAATAGGCCCGATAGGTTAAGACCTATCTGGCCTAATTTTCTGTTCTTTTTCTGTTTAAATTTCAGATATAGTTTTAATATATTAATGCCTATATTAAATGAGGTATAGATATATTAATTTAATTACGGATATCTTTTTAACGTATTTACTAATTAATAATTGTATTTATTTAAATGATGTCAAATATTTAATAATTTTATTGTTCTCTTAATTTGTTTATTTATCGTAGATCAGAGAGTATCTTCTAAATGATACTCTCTGATCCCATGTGATTGACAAAGGCTGATGTAAATAAAGCACCCATAACTTACATTTGACTAACACATTCTAGTGTTTAGTTCAACAATCATAGAGTTTGTATGTGCGGGGCGCGGTCGCGTACGGAGCGCAATCACGCCACCCACGCCCAGCGCGCTCTAATTATGTCACCAAACCAAACCGCCGACATCACATGTGGACATTACCGCTGTGATTATCATTGTCAAATATAAAGTTTAAATACAAAAATACAATTCTTTAGTATAATACAATATTTTATATTTTGTGGTACAACAGCGTTTAATTACAGTGTTTGTGGACGCGGGAAAAGAGCGATTGCGGAGTTCAGTTACGCCATTTAGTTTTCAAGTACATACGTTATCCATAGTAATTATGAGTACGTTAGTAATACTCTGTCGATATGAAAAAACATATTACCATTTTAATTTTATGACATTGGCACTACTGCTATGATTGCATTTTATCATAAAAAATAAGAATATCATAATTTTTTTTCCTTAATATATATAGGTAAATTTCCATTTTTGCTTCGATGCATTTTGCAGTTTCCTAATGCAAATGCTCTAGGAAACTACGAAATTTTGGTTTCGCAACGAATTTTTATTTATCGACAAAATTGTGTTGATGGGTTTCCAATTGACCTCACCCTTAAAAAGGCAAGAGTACAATAAATAGGTACACAAGTAATTTGCCAAGCGAGTGTCCCCATATTTCGTGCGCGCGACGCGATGGCGGGAACGAGCCAGTGATTTCTGATCCCCATGGGCGTGCACCTAACTCGCGCCTTACATGTCTGCGGCATAGCCTGCATTATCCTAATTAGCTTTCACTCCGCTTGTATTCATTAACGTGATGTACTGCTTGTTTACTAAATATATCGCGCACTGATTACATTGAGTTTATAGAAAAACCATACTTTTGCTGAGTTCTGTGCAACTCTATTAGATACATATGGCCTTAAAGTTTCGCATTCCTGGTCAGTCATAAAAGTTTTAATTTCAAATGTTACGTTTTGAAAAAATATAGGACTTCAGTTTTTAGATCGTTTTTGGAAGGAAATTATTTGTCAATTATTTTTTACGACTAAGCGACACTCGTCTGTCACACTGAAAACGAAATTAACACGAAAATATTTTAGTGAGGATTTTTTATGATTTCACAAGAGTATCGCCCCAAGAGTGCAGTTCTTGACTTCAAAATACTTTTGGATATGAAGCACCATATTTGAACACTGTGAGGTGAGCACTGTTGGTATGCTGAATTTAGTCGTGGTCGCGTTTCTCTCAATGACGAGTTCGAGAATGTCGTTCTTCAACTGTGGTCACTGAGGAAAATGTGGCTGTTGTCAGGCGACTCATTGAAGAAAATCGGCGAATCACATATGACCGATCCCAGTGTGAGCCGAGCTCAAAAGATTTATCACAAACATTTAAAACATGGGAAGCTTTGTTGCCGTTGGATTTCTTATGAACTTAATCGGACCAGAATTGTGACTAGATAATTATTAGCACAATTACAAGTAGGTACAATTGTGACTAGATAGAACTTTAAAATATCTGAATACCCATTCCCATGAACCTGTCACCTGCTCCAGAACAAATATTAAAAATATTAAATCAAATACTGCAGATGCAAATCTAGCTGCGGAGAAAATTGTTGATGTCAATAAACTGGGCTCTTCTGCACGCAAGTTTGCACGGAATAAAATGTTGATACTGCACTAATTGCCAGTCAGAAATTAATTTTAAATGGTAATGAAATAGAAGAGGAAGAGACGGCAAAAGTCACTTAAATAATATTTTTATTAAACTTGATTTAAAAAATTAATTGATGTAATTGCTGTTTTTATAATTTAACTAATTTCGTTGAATTTTTTTAACCGTGAATTCCACGATCTCTATTTTGTGCTATTGTTTTAAATATAATACGTGTGTATAAACTATTAATTATAACTCTTTAAAAAATATATTATTTTATTTTTTACTTTTTTCCCCCAAAAGTATTACAAAAATAATTATTTTGGTTCTTCGAGTTTCCTCTAATTGCCTGATCAGAACGCCAATTTTTAACCAGTATATAACAGTTATAATAGTTTAAATTAGCGAAATTAAAAAAAGAACATCAAAATTGGAGTAGTTTTGACAGGTTCCGAGATGATATCCTTTTTTTGTCTAGAGCTCCTCCACTAAACTCAGCTTGCTTTATTTGAAGTAGGTAGTAAGTAAGGAGTATTCTATAGACCAATCTGCACTGTGCCTGCATGGCGGATTATGGTTATCATGGTTATCATTATCATGGATTATCATTGTTGTTGTACCTACATAATAGTTTTAACTATCGATTGTAATAAAAAAACTAAAAACTAAAAATGCGTCCTTATTTTTATAAAATATAATTTATATCACTTATAAAACCACAATCACAAAAATTAAATACAAAAAGAAAATGAAAAACTTATATAGAAGAAGAGAAAAAAATATATAAGAAATTAGGTATGGGATGTCCAGGCTTGCAGAATTTTACTTTTAAACATTCTAATGTTTTCATAAAAAATATCGATACCACTGGCTGTTGCGCGCATGTAGTTGTAGCTGTTGAGCATTCGAGGTATCGCAGAATCGGAGACAGGTTGGTGCGACTTGAGGGTACAATGAAGATATATCATCAATATAAACCAACAACCAACTATACTTGGGTTATTTTTTGGTACTTTTGCCCCTATAACCGTTTACTGAAATTGGACCTGCAATGAGATTACCAGAATTGTATCTTATAATGTAAAGGGGATTTGGTTGTTTTCAAGCGTCCACTTGATGTCTGTTATTGTGCAATGCGATATCGTTACAAATTTGAAAATAAACCCTTTTATAGTTCACCTTGTAATGCTGTGGTAGAATTGGGTAAGACAATGAACGTAAAATACAGTATAACAGGTATGAGGCACCTAGGTTATGTATAACTGTATTTTAGAATTACTTTAGATTTGTTCATAATGCTTACATGTTACATATGTTACTTTATGTATTGATTATTAAAGAAACTTATACAACGGCTGCAAATACGTAGAACACTATATTATCCTAGCACACCATTAGTCTATGTCGCTCCAATCCTGGATATAGCTTCTCCCACGCTCGCCATCACACAGGATCTTCTCATCTTTTTTTAATAGAAAAAGGCGGCAGACGAGCATACAATCCACCTGATGGTAAGTGGATACTGTCGTCCATAAACGTCCGCGATACATGCCAACATCAGTCCAGAATGACAAATGTTGGCACGCCCACGGATGCGCTGCCTACCTTTACAGATTAAGTAATGGATTGGGAGAAGGGGTTGGGAAAATAGAGAGGGATAGGATAGGATGGGGTGGGAATGGGCTCTGGCATATCTCACTCTCTACCGAAACACGTACGTACATTGGGGAAATACGAAAAAGTTTGAAATGCAGTACATTTCAAGGTAGTTTTCTGTGAGAGAGGTGGCCAGTCGATTGCGCTCAACGGCTGTGGGAATGCAGCATACACTCTCCCCCTACCAAACCCGTGCTAACCACAACCGAAGAATTTCTTCATTATTTTTACAAAAAAGTAAATCTATGTCATGAAAATCCGATTAAAATTATAATATCATTCATTGATCTCGAAAACTAATATCTCAGTATTTATCAGTTATGAATAATAAATACTCGTATAAAAACGATAGGATATAGACGCTGTATATATTTTATTTAATATAGTAAATTTATTTCTTTTAATAGCGGAAGAGGAAGAATGGAATGAAGAGGGTTCTGGTAGAGATGCTGAAGCGGTTGTTGGTGTAGCCAATGAACACGTGATGCCTGATAAAGGCGGGTCACAGGAGAACGCGGACAAAATGGATGAAGTAGACGAGTGTAATACCGATGGAAACATAGAAGGTAGGTTAAACTGTAAAAGGTTTTCAATTTAATGGTAGGTACGTACCGCAGATGGAACGTCTTCGATAGGAATAACCCCCCCCCCCACCCCCGTTGCCGTCATGGTCGTCCTCGGCACATCTTGGACGTCCCCGACGACCCAATCACTGCTGCCAATGCGCTTCTTAAACTATACTCACAGACTACATATATACACCGTTTCCGCCGGCGGAGACGAGGACGTCACCCTCGCTACACCGTGAACACACATCGGACTTCAGGAACACTTTTACTAGGTATCGGCACGTGACTGGGCGCTTCTCACCGACTCGTGATTCCGCGGTACCCTCCCAAAGCAACGCCCTAAGTCGAGGTCCGTTCCATCCGCCGGTTTACGCCTTAGGCTTGTTGCTGCACACACTTTTTGCTCCTCGCTGAGCGCCTTCTGCGCTCGCCCTAAACTAATATATATATGTCCGGTGACTCTTGAAAGGCCTTGGGGCCACAAGAATTTAGCAATTCCGAAAAAAAAAGATAAAGATGGAACGTTAACTTATAAGCAGGAATTGGGTTTTTGAAAAAAAAATTTTTTTATCATTAATGGAAAGATCTTATACACATTTTATAACAAAACTATTTTTAGTTTTTTTTTTCGCTTTAATTAAAAAGTTATATTTAATTACAAATAAATTTTTGAATTCAGTACCGAAAACACGCGGACAGTTCCCGAACAAACCCGAGCGCGTGTGACGTCACAATGTTAATTTCTACTCATTGTAGCACACAGCTGATACAGTATTTTGACTATTAATCGATTAAATCTTGTTATTATCGTCAATATATTAATAAATATATCGAAAATGTCTAACCTTAAAAGTTATCGTGCTTGCTTCGTACCATTATGTACGAATACTACAAAAACAACTCCTGAAAAAATGTTTTTAAATGTTCCACAAAATGTTAAACGTCGAAATAAATTGTTCCAAGCAGTGCGACGACCTAATTCCAAAACAACATCAAATTATATTTAATGACGAATAAATCATTTAATATTTTAATTTACAATATTATTTTTTTATAAACTTACCTTGATGCTTTAGCACCTCGAACTTCAGCTGAATTAAACCGAATATCATTTTTAAGAAAATCTGTTATCATAAATATATCCACATCAGGTATATTATCGGAATTAGCCTTTATAAATCCTTTATCACACATAACTAAATAAAAGTAGTTAATATAAATATTTTTTTAAACTAAATGCCGGATATTTGTCGTCAATTTACATGTAGAAGCCTGTGGTACTGTACTATCGAGAAATCCTTTTAACATTATGACGTCACAAACATGGCGACCAATCGTAGCCCGTTTGTAGTCACGTGATTCTTTTTAAAATTTTATGAATTTTAAATTGTTTATAATAAATTAAATAAACATTTTTTAAGAGTATTTCGCATCGATTATTAATATAATTTATGATAAAGTTTTAAAATACTTAAAAAGATTGATATTTTTTTTTTCAAAAACCCAATTAAGCTCGCAGCGAGAATGTAGATAGAAATGGGCCTTTTTTATATAGAAAGTCGGCACACTATCTTTGGAAATTTCGGAATGAATTTGGAGGGATAGGATAGAATGGGCTCTGGCAAATCTCACTCACTACCGAAACACGTATGTATATAGAGGGTATTCCCTCGTGTGGAATAAAATCCTCCCGATAAAGTGGGAAATGCATTAATTTGACAGTAGTTTTCTGTGGGAGAGGGGTAACGTAGTCACTAGAGTGCGCCGTGCAGCTGTGAGGTTGCACCATGCATCCTCTTCCTACAAATATAAATATATTTAAAACATAATTTAGGAAAACAGGATAAGTGCGTATCAAATCAAAGTTCGGAATCCTTATGCAACGCGTGTACGTCACGCACTTGATTAGTATTTTAATACAGCCTGAGAAATGTATAAATAAAGATAGATAATTAAGTATGATGGGCGATAGCTGATGCATCCAAAACTATTTCATTTTATACCTTATTCTAATTCATTTAGGTGGCCATGACTATAGTTTTATCTATAGTCGATTGTAAAAACTTATTAAGTTATAGTTGTATAATGTTGTATAATGTATAATACAGTTGTATACGAGTAATGTATAGTTACATAATGTTCGAAGATGACATTGTCTTTGCTATCCTTGTGGAATCCATTGCAGAGAACATTTGCTGTTTGGCGTTGCTGTAAAACACTTTTTGTCTATTACTGTCACCAACATATTACCTATATAAAGCTGGCTAATGATCTCTCAAACACGAGTGTGGACATTTGCATATTCGGTGGTCGGTCTGCGGTATCGTCAGGGCGTGTGGGTGGCGTGACACTGACACACGACCACCGATAACGCATGACGTACGAGCGAACTGGGCCGCTCTCTGCAATGGGTGCAATGCGACGTCAATGTGCACATGACAGATAGTCGCTTCCGATGTCTATTAATGACGCTTGCATTGCCATTGGCGAGGGAAGATGATTTATCATCTAGGGTTATCATTAGGGATTAGGATTAGTTCAAGTGTAACGGACGTGTGCTACATATAATCACTCAGGCATTATTTATTCTCTTCTATCGAATATAGGATCTAGAAAAAATACGACTACTACCTAAGTTTTACCTGAGCGCAAAAATTGTAAAACCCATATTGTGTTCAGAAAATGTTACAGAATGAATGTAATTTTACAAATGTTATTGAGTAGAATAATTGTAATTTCGTTCGATATCCGAATGTAAGGGGAGTTCGAAATGTGGCTGTACAGACGTCCAGCATACGTCAGTTGAACGTAGAAGGTCACGAATGAGGAAGTCCTTCTACGGGTAGATCGGTAACGCGAATTCTTGCAGACAGTCAATTGCAGAAAAAATGCCTATCTGGGTTACGTGTTAAGGAATGAAAGATACGAACTCTTGCAATTGATTATGATGATTATGATAAAGATGCGTGTTGGTCGCAGGTAAAGGTCATGGGCTACGTAACATACGACAGTGTACAGGCATCGCAAGTGCCGCCAAACTGTTTCACCTTGCGAAATACAGGACAAAATAATCGGAGCTGATTGCCAACCTTTTTTGTTTATGGACGAAAGTGGCTGACGAGCATACAGTCCACCTGATGGTAAGTGAACACTGTCACCCATAGACAACCGCGATACATGCCAACATTTGTTCAAAATAACAAACGTTGGCATGACTGCGGTTGAGCTGCCTACCGTTGGAGATATAAGAATGGATTTGCACAAAGGGTTGGGAAAATGGAGAGGGATATAATGGGAATGGGCTCTGGCACATCTCACACACTACCGAAAAACGTACGTACATTAAGGAAATAAGATAAAGTGGGAAATGCAATACAGTACAAGAAACAAAGTAGTCTTCTGTGAGAGAGGGGTAACGTGGCCAATCGAGCGCGCCCAGCGGCTGTTGGATTCCAGCGTGCACTCTCTCCCTCCCGACGAAATTACCTTCCGAAATGGCCTTAACCATAACTAGCCTTTTTATCGTCCACTGCTAGACATCGACCTCCTGATGCACATTGTCTTGTGTATGAGGGATGTATGACCTTAAAACGCCACACTGACCAAGCGGGTTGGTGAGTCCAATTTTTTAGACGTGACGTAGTGCGTCCGTTCTTGCGGTAGCAGCTTCGTTAACTCTTATTCACAGTTTTACAACACCCACGGAAGAGACGGGGTGGTCGTATTCTTACACCACATTAATTGTATCAGCCTATAACGTCCCACTGCAAGGCACAGGCCTCCCCTAGTACATCACTGGGCCGTAATCCACCACGCGGGTTGGTGAATCACATACTCTAGATTTTTTTTATTTCTGGAGTATGTGGGTTTTCTCACGATGTTTTCTCTCATCGCCTAACTAGGTGACAATTTTAAAAAATCCATACCTACTTAAGTAGAAGCTGGTACGGGCCGAGGATGTGAACTCAGGATCATATGAATGTGAGCCAATATCCTTAGGCTATCACCGCTTACCACACACCACATACGAAATGACATGTTTAAAAATTTCCTCAAGATATCCTGATTTTTATTATTATTTTTATTAAGCAACAAAAGTTAGACTCATAATTCGATAACGGGCAATGTCAAAGCAAACCACTCGTCATAATATATGTCGCTAGCTATTGTAGTAATTTGACTCAATGGAAACTGATTTAATCGCAGTAGAACCCGCTGCGTCCGCACCCAGCACTTTATCAACTGTCAGCTACATTCGCGAGTGCACACAATTCACTGACCGCGCCGTTCGGCGTCATCTATTGCTAGATTAGCCTGTTACGTGTTAAATAGTCACGATTTTCAAACGCTGTAATCTGTGATCCAACAATGAATAATGTCATATATCGTCATCGGGATATTTGTCCAAATATGGCGAAATCGCAGGTTAGGAACGCTATTTTATTATTATAGACGGAATGTCATTGGTATGTATCCATAGTTTTTTTATAGAAATCAGATTGCAGTTGTCTGCTTGCTGGGTTGCAAACTCGGTTGCTTCTGTTTATGCCGACATTTGGCGGTAAGTGGACATTGTCGGCCTGCGACGTTCGCGATACATGCCAAGTTCAGTACAGAATGACAAACGTTGGCACGCTCCGTTATCTTTATATAAGGATTTTCCTTGGATCCTTATCCTGTCTAAAGCCTGTCTTTGGAGATATAGAAATGAATAGGGAAAAAGTGATGAGAAAATGGGAAATAGGAAATATAGTGAGATGAGGAGTTTTCCTCATCCCAATCCTCCTTGGGTGGATGGAGAGTCAAGATTATAATGGAATAAGGAGTTTATTTTATTCCACTCTTGTCTCCTTTCAATGAGATAGAAGGGATAGGGAGGAATGGGATGAAACATGGACTCCAGCATATTTCACTCACTACCGAAACACTTAATTGGAAGGAATAGGATTGGGATGGAAAATGTAGTATATTTACGGTAGTCTTCTGTGAGAGAGAAGTAACTTGGCCAGTCGGGCACGCCTAGCGACCGCGAATGTGTTCCTCCTTTCTATGCCTAGTTTGGCCTATCACCACATTGGATTTTCTGCTCAACGTGGTGTCTTTAATAATGCTAAGGCTTATGGTGCAAGCCAGTTGGTTCCCTAATGCATACAAGTAGATAAACTCTATGTACACGTGAACATATTCTTTTGATTTACCTACATATTAAAAAGGTCCATTTATGCCGAGCTTCCTGTCATACGCATGAAGAGACATCCATTCTCAAGTGAATTGTCTTACGAAGGGGAGCAAAAACTGGGTTTGAAGCTTTACATTATCATCTTGCTTTTCCTTTGTCTTCACACGCGCTCCCTAGGGAAGCAGACGCAGCTTCCACACTGGCTTGGTTAGAGTAAATAATAATTGTTATGATTTTAATAAAGGCGAGATGGGATACACATTAACGCATTTTCTACCGACTAATAAAACTATGTGTTTTGTGATGGACATCGGTATAGGATTATATTCTCTGTGGTAGATATGTTACCTATCGTTTTCATTTGTGGTGTATTTTTTGACATTTATAACGTGATTGAGTCACTGAACAGAATGGATAATTAATACACAAACGTACTTATTGAAAATATTTGTGAGGTACCGACTACTGCAGGGGAAGAGTGCACGCTGCATTCCCACAGCCGCTGGGCACACTCGAGTGGCCTCGTTACCCCCCTCTCACAGAAGACTACCTTGAAATGTACTGCATTTCCCACTTTATCGTATTTCCCCAATGTACGTACGTGTTTCGGTAGTGAGTGAGATATGCCAGAGCCCATTCCCATCCGATCCTATCCCTACCCATTTTCCCAACTCTTTCTCCCAATCCATTCCTTAATCTGCATAGGTAGGCAGCGCATCCGGGGGCGTGCCAACGTTTGTCATTCCCGACTGATGTTGGCATGTATCGCGGATGTCTATGGACGACAGTATCCGCTTATCATCAGGTGGACTGTATGCTCGTCCACCGCCTTTTTTCTATAAGAAGAAAAACCGTAAAGTGTACCTGACCATAAAAATTAAGTTATCTTTATAGTGAGTGGGTGCAATTGTGCGGCGGGACCGCAGATACGAATTCTTTCTTAAGAGCTCTGCTAGCAAATATGTAAATAGCAACCATTGATTTACGTAGTAAAATATAATAATATGTCAATGGTAGCAACTCATTCACTCTGATACGACTAGTCGTGTGATACGGACACAACGACTGCGTTTGGTAGATCCATGACGCTACAAAATATCGTTTCCGATAAAATTAATAATCGAAAAGTTAATTCACTACTCTATTATTAAAGTAATACTGATTACAAAAACTTACTAACTTGACAATATAATTACCCAATTATACTACTATAAAAGCAACTGGAATCCGGTAGGATTCCAGTTGATACCCAATGTTTGCTTTTTTCATCTGAAAAAGTAAAATAAATGGTATATCTCAAATGAAATCAAATAAAATCCGTTTATCTCTTAACGTATTATTTCTGTCGTAAGGCGTACAAACCTATCACATAATTATGATGTTACAATGTTTAAGTACAATCATTAAAATACAACTTCACAATTTGATCCTAATTTAATTAAATTAATAATATAATCAATTAAATCATTTATCCATCAAATGAATACATTATAAAGTCAAATATACATTCACATAAATTAATATATTACAAAAGAGTGTCATTAAATACAATAATATCTATGCTTTCAGAGAAAATTACATATTTCCATACCATTATTCAGAGTGTGTATATTCAGTTTGCCAGCATATTCCCGTTAAGTATGGCGGGAATATGCTTAGCTTATACAGTGCTTATGTGACTATCCTACTGTCGTCTTGACGCCATTACGTCATGCCACTAATATAATACATTCAATTTAAAACCAAAGGAAAAAGAAAATCGTAGGTATAAAAATTCCATGGAAACCGCTATATGATAGTTTCGTGTTATAATAGTCGAACAGATGAAACTTACAATGCTAAATCGTAATATAATAGCAACCATTCTTGCTTTAACTCAACAATTACTTGCATAAATAGTCACATACACATTCTATAAAAGTGACTACAGACAATTTTTATAAACACTCTAAGTAAACGTTTACGTGAGGTAAACATTTACTTCTATGTTTTGTTTTGTTTCATTACATCACGTATAGGATGAGTAACTAAAATGTTGAGTAAGATGCTTCTAAATGGCATGTTGCTGTAATGTTCGCCATTTATTTATTTATTTATTTATTTATTTAATTTAATTTAATTAAAACGGCCGAAGCCATTACACGACTTTTACTCGATCTTAAACTGTATAAACTACATCTTATATGACTAGTTTGCTAGCTGGGATCCCGGAGCACAAAGCGTTGTTACAAAAAGCTGCCAAACATTTCATTTTTAATACTTACGTCATTGAATGTGAAATCATTGCATCGACATTTCACTTCCATAATCACCTATGTGACACGGAATCTGCTCGATGGCTAACCATCTATCCCATCTGATATTCAAACCAATACTTTTTAGTTTGAGTTCTAAAACTGCTGAAAATCACTCTTTCACCATCTAATTACGATGTATGCTTTTCTATCTCTGTAATACAAAAAAGACGCAGAACAAATTGAATTACCAAAGAGCTACTATCGCCTGAAAATATAAGCCGGAGAGACTTTTGTCGTCGACAGTACATTCAGCGTCATTGCGGTGCTCGACGCGTGCACAGTGCTCGATTGTGTGTTAAATGTGTCTTGTGTGTTCCTGTGTGCCCGCGTAAATGGAGCGGAGTGACGCGAAACGCGACGGATCTGTAGGTATTGTTAATGAAGTGATGTATTAGCTCGGGGAACACATATCCACCCACATCTTATACGTATCGCCAATTTATGCACGGTATTTTAAGATTTTCTCGGAATTGAATCTTTCGTTTAATTAAGAATTTCTTTTGCAGATGGGGACGTTAACGATACAGAAACAACTGAGAAAAAGTCGAGTCCGTATGAAGAAGAAGACATGGCTGGTAAATAACATTTATAAAAAATAACATAGTATCAATTAAATAAAATAATGATAACTGTAGTGATCTTTGAGGTAGAGGTAGGTAAATCTAAAAACAACGAATAATCCAACAGAAGGCTAACAGTCTTTGATTGTAACGTCGATTTATATAAAACGTCTCATACAGTCATCTGAATAAAAAGAATTATACTCGTATAATAATAATAATAATAATAAATAACGCCACACGCAATGGCCCAGACTAGGATTCCTTGTGTCGTGGGTCCAGATACAAAGACAAAGACGAACATACACTCAGGCCAGAACACACATTTTTTTTAAACAAATGTAAGTCCGACCGGAAATCGAACCTGGGACCTTCTGCACAGCAAGCAGAGTGGATCACTACCAACTGCGCCAATCGGTCGGAGAATATACTATAATTATCTGAATAGATAGACAAATACTCTGTACAAAACCAATAGCAGAAAGTTTTAATCACGATTTTAGTTATCTACCAAAAAGATCTTTAAATAAATTATGAGGTCGGCGATAAATATTGTCAGAAGCAGAACGAGTCTCATTTTAAGGCCATCTTCATTGAAATTCATAAGGAAGCCACTAAAGCAGGAGCAGCGGAGTGGTGGCGCTTACGCGGCACGCTCGCGATGCGCTTTTACTGCGATTTAATGCTCCTTTTACAACTTCGCCAAAGGGTGTGCTGAGGAGTCAGTGGCGGCGGCCGCCCGGTGCTTTACGACCCTGTCCTCGCTTATCTCATGCCGTTCACGATAAATCTCCGCCGGGCTCCTTGGACCTCAAATATTTACATGCTAATTCGTAGCCAATTCTGCACCCGAGATTATAAATAAATTGGCCGCCGTGGCCCATCATCCAGCGACGCTACCTCCACTTTATCTTTCATGACTTTAGGAGTTTTTAAAACAGTACTATTCCGCGGAGTTGACATTGTAATTTTATGCTACCCAGATAATTTAGTTTTTATGGGCGTTGTAACAGGGGTATCTTGCTAAGCGTAACTGAACTCAACAAAATGTTGCGATATAATTTTACTGAAAGCGTGAACAAAAAACGTTTTGCCCAATCGTTTAAACATGCCACATATTGACAAATACGAGTAGAACCTGTGTACGCGGTGCGCCAATATTTAGTGCCACTTCTCTGTCACAACATATTCAGGTAAAACAATCGGATAGTATAGAAGAAATATAACTAACAGACAATGCCTCTTTCCCCTAAGGCACCCTCAGAATTATAAGTGAATTACTTATTGTTCGTATTTTATAGTAAATTTTGTATTGTTTACTGACGACCGACAGCTTCAGAGTTTCCGCAGCCAAAGTAGTCATATGAATAAATTGCGAGAACAAGAATGCTTTGTTTCTCGACAAAAGTCTTTAGGTACCTACCTTATCTTTAGTATCTTGTGTTAGTATTGGAAAATGAGTAATTTTTCCCAGTGAGTGGTTCCCGTTGTCGCAGAGTCGTTGTTAGGACAGCACGAGTGTTGCGCAAATGTATTCTCTCCGGGGGTGAGGGGTGGTGTGCGCAGGGGGGCGCCGCCGCCGCTGAGCCCGAAGTTGGGCGCACGGGCTCATTCCCGCGGGACTTCACCACAGGGACCGCACTCGCACTCCTAACATTTTTTAACTTTATTATGTGTCTAAGTAAATACATGCTTACTTTAACGACAAATTAAACATTAAAATATGCCAGTCACGCTTCTGAAGACCAATGAAAACTTCAAATACCCTCAGGAATATCTATATTGGACAATGTTAAACATTCGTTAAAGCTATTTTGACAAGTTACCGGGATAGCAATGCAAGCAATGTTGGTCTGGCCGAGGATCGGCTCTCTCCAGGCACGTGGCTAATTAAATGCCGATGTTCGATCGATGGCTGGGGGTGCATTCGGAATTCGTGTCGGCGCCGCGGCGTGCGCCCGCCGACACCGCGCCAAATGCCTCATAAGCGTACCTTCCATCGATATCCGTTTGGCGCGCAGTGTCGTCGAATAGTTTGCAGACTTGGCCAAATTCGCGACAACAATAATTGTCTTGTAAACATACTTGAAATAATGTACTTTGTACTTTCCTTTATGTCGCTTCGTATTGTGAGATATTTTTAGTACAGTTATAATTTAGAGAAATTTTAATAGGTACGTATACCTATTAGACATTTTGATAAAGTCAAAGAGATACTTTTTGTAAAAAAGATTTAATAACATTCTTTCAACTGTAGACTACGTCCCTGGCAGATCCCAGGTGGCGCGGCCGCAGCGTTTGGAATTATCACATAGTGGAGAGGCGCGCGGGAGGCGCGCGCTGGGGGGCGGTGGGCCCGATACATTCGTCACAGGCCCAGCAGCCATTAGGCATTTAGATATTATCAGCCGCCACAGGGGGATGACCCGCGACCTGAGCCCGTCGCGTTGTGTCAATGCTTAATTACTGAAAGTGTTTGTTTTTTCCACAAGGGATCCTAGTATCGAACACCGTAACGAGGTTTTTGGTGATCATATCTAAGTTTAGGCCAACAAGTATGTACGCTTACATCTGTTACTTGTCTAACTCTGCCCCCCTCTCCCCGTCTCCCCCGTGGTCCCAGGTGGCAGTGGTACGGCCACACTTCCTCTCTTCCCGTGGGAATATTCGACCCGCACACGAACACATCCACACAACACTGTGTTGTTCGCAATATCCACTGTACTCGTATAATAAACTTGCTGGAAAATGGGGAAACAGATTCCGCTAACATTTCTGAACTTAATTTCGTTGATTATGTATGTGTTCGTGAATTTGTTAGTAATTATTTTTAACCGACTTAAAAACGGAGATTCTCACATGAAATACTATTAATTTATATATGTTTAAACGTACGAGAATTCTATGGACCTACAACTCGACTTATATCACTTTTCGTTTTTAAGTGCATCATATTTAGAAAGAAATTAGGATTCTGTCTGTGTAATCCACGTTGCGATACGAGCTCTACGATCGTGGGATACGGTTTGTGCTAAAGGATACAACTAATCGAAATACGCACTTTTTGTATCTTGTGTGTAAAATGCTACAATTATACTAATCCCAAAAAAATATCATATATTTTCAAAATATTTTCACGTGTAAAAATACTTCTAATGTAATATTGTTTTACAAATGAAAATATTTTATAAAATATTGTGCTTTTTGATATATAATACAAATAGAAAAAAATGTTATAGAATTTCACCCTGTCCTAAACTACGCTTATCATTTTAAAACAATAATCGAATAATCAAGGTAATGAGCATAGAATGTTTTATACATTTCAATATACAATATACCCAATATACAAAGCCCCGTGTGTCATGCACATTAAGTAATAATAATTAATTAATAATAACACATTAATTTACCAAATATTATATAAATATTACCTATATTACCAAATATTACCTATACATATAATAAAATAGAAAAAGGGTTCAGTCTGTACATAGACGTAATTAAAAAAGATTGGGGATTTTCTTTAGAAGCTACAGAATCCTAAACAGCAGTTTTAAAAATTTTGTCTCGATATATAATATCTATAATAAATTAATCAAGCTGTATGGCAAGAGATAAGCGAGACTGCAGCGTTACATCTAAAAGCTTTGCACAAGAAACTCGTTCTCGAAAATCACACATAGATGTTTTCATATTACGAGTTTTATTTGACGTTCATTTATTGTAAACTCCTTTAGTGCAGATGTTAGGAGTGAATGATCGAAGCATGTACTGCGAATGTTAACTCACACCATTGAATGTTGACAATGTCTAATGGCTCGTTTACACAAGGAGAGTTTCTCAAACGGTTCGGGCGAGAATATATGCGATTCTCTTATGTGACCAAACTACATAGTATAATTCTCGCCTACAACTGTTCACATGATGATAAAATCTCGATGATAACAGGGACAGCAGTGATCAGATGATGATAACAGTTGTTTATACTAGCTGTTGACTGACGTTCAAGAAATTTGCGATCGAGAAACTCTCCTTGTGTAAATGAGTCATAAGTGTGATGGTGGATGAGCGAAGTTGTTTTAGTTTATGCAGATTTCGGTCACAAACCATTGACATGATGACACTATTAATAACGTTTTTAAACATGTGTAAAACTTGATGTATCAAGTGAATCTGCATTCAATAGGGCCACTAATATAAATAAAATATTAAAATTGAAGGGTAAAGGACCGGCCAATAGTGCCTTCCACTATCGCCACGGCTCTACGGCAGGACGTCGACTGGATGCCCACGGTGAAATATCTGGGGGTGAGCATCGACCGCCCCCTCAGCATGAAGCACCACGTGAAGAACACGGTCGCCTCGTTGAGAGTCGCGCGATTCATTTAGGCCCAGTGCTCTCCTACCGACTGCCTTTGCGTGTGAAGCTCGGGGTCTACAAGACCTACCTGAGACTCTGCCTCACGTACGCTGCACCGGCATTGTACTCCCTGGTGGAGGAAACCAACACACAAGCTCTGCGAGCACAGCAGTTCCTAGCCCTGCGTAACATCGTCGGTGCCCCACGTTACGTGAGGAACACCACGATCCAGAGGGACCTACACATGGAGAGCCTGGAAGAGTTCATCGGCCGCCTCGCCACAACCATGTTCGCGGGGACTGATGCGTCGCGCCTCACTCACATTAGAGGGCTGGCGCCCCTGCACGCGGGTCCATCCGATGGCAAGGCCTTTCCGCGCGACCTGAGTGCGTCAACAGTCGGGGCTTCTTAAGTCAACGCTGCCTACGCTGGTCGCTTACGTCGCTCACTGGGTTTCTTCTCCCGGTGAGCTAGTACCGCTAAGACGGCATGAAGTATACTAAGGCGGAACCACGACCTAATAGAGTCATCCCAAGTACCTGTCTGTTATGACGGACAGAGGTGCCGTCTGTTTACTCTGTTTCCTCCGCCCCTCGTAAGGGGGAACGCGAGATGGCCACGAGCCCAAGGGTAAAAGGTCATATAGCTTGATAAGTATAGGAACAATTGCAATTCATATGTGCGCTCAATTTTTTAGAACGAAGTTCCTTTACGCGGCTTGCGGTAGGTGTAATTCGAGAGAAAATGTAACGTCACGTAAGATTTTTACCCTCTCCATACGCCTTTCTCTTACTCTGTGTGTATGTGCATGCCAGTGTCGAGAGCGAGACTCAAGCAGAATAACAGACGTACAGACTAGTGCGTGGTCGGTTGTATAACCTAAATTTTAGATTTTTGATTTGATTCCTTATTTTAAATTATTTGCATTAAAAATATGATACAAAATAAATAAAAAATACATGAACTATACAGATTTTATTTCGAATTACATTTGGAGTTTTAAAAAAAATGCGTGAGGATCTTCGTTCCTGACGGGGGTCCCCTGACCGCACACGTTTTTTTTTGTGTAATTGGCAATATTTTTTTCGATATAAATCATGTGCCTAATAGATAATATGCAGTGTAGCATTGCGACATTGGTAACGTTTATTAGTTCTACGACTTAAAGGCCAAATACTTCTCTACTATTTTCACTGACGACATCTTGTAAAGTTGGATTTTTAAAGCGTTACTGTGTGATAAGACTGATAAGATAATAATTATTTTTGTTATTGTATCATAATACCGGAAGTGCATTAATGTGGTTATCGCAATTTCGAAAATATTAAGAAACTTAAGTTTATAGAATTTGTAAAACTGAAAAAATAATGTATCAAGCATGCTCCTAACATTCTTAGATAGATCTCTATGGCTTCGGATGATTGAGAATAGCATAGGCGACTTTAAACCACTTAATATTTGGGCTAATATGTCATCTGTTTCTTTGCTACTCTATAAAATTAAAGGATTTTTAAGACTAAATAAATAAATATAGATAGATAAAACTCTTTATAGTACAATTGTTATATTACGACAACAAAAATAAGGAACCATGTTATAAGAGAAAAAACAACCAGGCCATCTAATTGCTTTATTGCAATTTCTTCCAGACGACCTTGAGAAAGGGAGTTGTGACTGAAGTAATAACGCGGGTAGTGTAGTGAACATACGAGTATTCGTGTTAAATAACGATAATAAATAAATACTACGAATGTACACAGCAATATGCATACGTCAAAGAAATATTACAAACTGGCGACCCGCCCTCGCTTCGCTTCAGTTTATAAGTTTTTTTTTCAAAATTTCAAAATTAAATATAGCCTATATTAGACACGGATAATGTAGCTTCCTATTTGTGAAAGAATTTTTGAAATCTGTTCAGTAGTCCCAGAGATTACCTCCAACATACCCGCAAACACACAATTTTATCTCTTTATATATTAGTATAGATATGTCACAGAGATATGAATAGGAAATTAAATGTTCATCGCGATCGGTCAAATGATTGTAATATACAAACATCGTACATTTAGATTTTAGAGGATTGAGTAGGCACTTGCTATAGATACAAGTCGGTAGAAGTCATATCAAGAGAGTTGCCGGTAGTGACTAGATTAGAAGAGCTAAATTTTATTATAGACTTTAGGAAGGCTCATATTCAGCAACAATTGAAAGACGCAGGCTGGTGATATGATATAAATGGTACTAACTGACTTAAATGGCTATTCATCAACATATTTTCAGTCCCCTCGCTCCAGAGACTTGAAATTTTGTCCGGACGTTCTTCCTAAGCCCTAGGGATACAGGGATAAGATAGGATTTTGTGAATTCCCGTCCATCGGGGAATTCCACACATACGAAGCAACGGTTAATAACTTGTTATGTAAATACGATGTTAAATTTATGAAGTTAACGGTCTTGTCTGTACACTATTTTTTTTGTTGTTTTATGTTTTATAGGAGCTATAAATTAACTAGGTACTGTTGAATTTAATTGATATATGTATTTCTAAATTACTCAACTTATTCATAAAAGTTATTCAGATTTATTTCTCTAAGCTCACTTATTTAATTTATTCATACATGTAGTAGGAATTATTATCCTAATTGAGAGGTAGTCACGACTATTCAGAAATACAAAACTATTATCAATGCGGTTGGAATTCAAACTAGGTACTTAGTCGTACTATGCGGCATATAGATATATAGATGGCAATTATATTTTAATTTATTCTAGAAAATCATATCATGTTACGATGTACACAGTCAGTGAACGATGGCCATGAACTCGTGAACAAGGTAGTTGTAGGGTATGAATTAACATTTTAATGACCTTTGTTTTGTAACAAACAGTTTATTGTTTGTGTTACCAAGCTTCTGATAATAAATATTTTACTTCAAGCTGGTTCATCTTAAATTGGGTATTTTTATTGAGCTTCGCCTGCAAGAACCGTTTTGACAAACATACAAAAACAGAATAAATGTCTACTATATACAATGGTGATTAATTCGTGAGATCGAAAACGAAAGCACAGATAAACTGCGCTTTATAGAAGATTACTTATCAGGTATGTTATGAAACAGTTTTCTATTATAACTAAGTAATCTACGACAATTCATACAAGTATGTTTTGGTGCATAATACCTAGAACTGATACACTTAGTTAAATTAGAACAGACATGTCTCATATATTAGCTTTGACAAGAACTTAGCAAGAATGTTTTAGTACAGGTTTCACGGTCAAGTAACCATGCCCTATCATCACGTTTGCATACATCTCCCCTTATCAAGTAACGTAGTCACGGAGCGTGTTGTTATTTTTATTCCGTACTACGTGAAAAAGTTTCCTCAGGAGAGGCATAGCGGCATCAGTCCGCGGCGTTACCGGAATAACACCTTCAGTTTGAATGGCTGTGCGAAAGGTAGCGCGCCCCCGGGGGGCACTATGCTCAAGGCGGCAGAAAATTAACGGGCTCCCTTGGGAAATCTAGCGGCAGCCTTAGAGCCGTTATACGGCGCCGCCCGCTCGCGCCCGCTCCGCCGGGATGTATTTAATATCCTCCGCCGGTGACGAGAGCGCACCTGGACTCCCGCCAGCCAATAGTCATTAGTAACTATAATACAGGCAATCATGACACATATTATCCGAAAGAAAAGTTAGTTGGTTTGCTTCGGGAAGAATTAGCTTTAAAGTAAAGTAAAAAGAAAAATATTATTAATATAATTTATTTCAAAGAAAATACAAATGTATTTATAATCATCTTATAACAAGGTAATTAAGTGTCTGAAAAAATGATATTTTTCTTTAGAATAAGTTTCTAAAGTGCTATGAATTGCTACGAAAAAAACATTAGCTACGAAAGTTTGTTGCGAAAGAGCTGTGACAAAATATACTGTTTTCAAACTTACGAACTTTCAAACACCTTACGAATTTGTACTGTGCAAAGTAGGTACTAACGATCGAAAATTATAACGTTTATGAATATATTGCATATCGTGAAAGAAACAAGTATAGATTACTGATTTTGCTGTACTACGAAATGTTCTAAAAATATTATGCCTGGAAAACAAGTTCATTAATATTATTTGAATATTTTGAATCTAATGTTACTTCCGTATTAGAAGATTTACATACTAAAAGTATGCTCCTATACTAAAAGTATTGTCTTTGCCTAGCAAACATTCGTAGATCGTAGAGTCGCTCCTTGCCGCCCGGGCGGGTTACTAATTCAGAACTATTCAGAAGATCCAATCGCGCCAATGAGCGGCGCCTACGGTCATTAATGTTGCACGCGCGCCTGCCTTCTGTTTCCCCCTTCTATTTAGCTGCTATCATTGTTCTACCCTAGTAATTTAATTTAAAAGGAATCTTTAAACAATAGGAATATTCTATTTAAATTATTTACTGTCAATCTAATAAAATGCTTTCTGTTTTTCGTAGTCGAAAAGACTAATCATTTAGAAGTTAATCAGTTTGTTATTTTCGGAAAAATTGCCGGAAAAGCAGGCTTTATAAAGACGTATTTGAAAGCCCATACCTCATTTGGAATGGAAAAAGTTAATGGAATCTCTATAAACATTAAATAAGTGTTCGGAAGTGTCCCCACTTCCTTGCTGCCCGATTAACTAAAAAACTACTTAAACCTTAAAACTAAGATTTTATGCACACCTTTTATTCAATACTGATATAAGATAAATTAACGTAAATTCAGTTTATAGATCATGTGTGCAAGGTAAGAAAGTAAGGAGTATCACTGTGAAAGCAAGTGCGGCTCTCGACATCGGTAACTAAGTCCCCCGGGGCGAGAGACTGGGGACGTAGATATTTTTCGACGTACCGAGACTGTCGGAGACATGACAATCCCAAGCAAATTATGTCAGTAGAGTCTGTCTTGAGCGGTTATTTTATGGATAGATAAGTTATAATAAGGTGTGTACATACTTAGACAAAGTGCATAATTTATTTAAGTAGTTATTTTATTAGTTATCATTCCTCCTAACTTATAACTGGAGTATGTACGAGTACCTAATTACCTGCATACAATTTGTATAGTAATTTTTAATTAGATAGTTAAATAAAATCAATTAAAAAATATATAAGTAAGTAATCTAATAATTGTTTAGTGAACTAAACGGTAACCGTAACCAGCCATTTTACGAGTTGCATCCACTGCTGGACAGTGAGCTTCCTCATGCACACTGTCCTGTGTATGAGGGGATTGGCCAGTCCACTCAGAAGTGGTGTGGTTCCTCAGCGGTTGTGGTAGCGGCTTTCTTATCCTTTCGTTGCCTTTTACGACACCCACAGGAAGAAATGGGGTTTTGCTATTTATTCTAAGCCGGCCCATTATAGAACCATAATAATAAATGCTCTTTATTGCTTATAAATGGGTATTAATCTGCACACATCATAAATTACTGTATAGGATAGGCGATTTCTTTCAGGCAACCTTAGGACAGAGAAAAATAAAAATGCAAAACGATTGATATTTACAAATGGAATTATGTTCAACACCATTAGTACGTACTTATAATATTTTATATCTGAGATATTAATATTATAAAGAGAAACTGTGTTTTTTTGTTTATATGTAAGCGATAACCTTAAAATACTAAAACTCTTGAAAATTCTTTCACTCTTGGCTAAACTAATGCAGTTAAACGTTTGCGTTGCCACTTGAGCGAAGCCAGTGCGAGTTGCTATTATTTATTATAAGAATATATTTAAGTAATAATAGTTCTATAGATAAATGTCGCGCCAAATCGAAAGGATCGTCAAACTAGTAAATGGAATTAAAAGTTTAAACTGGATCACCTATCCGTAAATTTAAAACAAGTGGAAAAGTGTGTGCTACGGACTGTTCACAAGTGGATTAGAGCGCCCGACCGCAGGGGCGACCGCGCCTCGGGCTCTGCTGTACCTACCTACCAAATACAACATTATAAGTACTTTTTGGTAGAAAACGCGCTGGTCAGGCACTGGCGTCCAACTTTTGCGACTACCACCCTCAAACTACAAGAAAATGACGCAAAAGTTTGAAATCAGTTTAAAATACCAGTTTAGTAGGTAATTATTACCCTATTCACATAGAATAGATATTTCATATCTCTGTACTAGAATAAAGTCGCAGTACATAATAGGTACTGAATCACCATTTCACCTCGTGAACTACCAACGCCCTTATTTATGCTCACTAGTGGAGGTCTGTGCCCTGCAGTGCATGGGACGTTATAGATTGATATTGACTCCATACAAGTGAAAACCACGACATTGATTATTCACTTTGAGAAACTAGTTTATGTTTACAATGTATACTTTTTATTGTTTCAGAAATGGCAGACATTAAATCTGAGAGCATGGACAGCTTCGAATCAGGTAAGTAATCCCAATCAGTCAAGTTTTGTTTACATAAATTTGATTTGAATAACGACGGAAACCCCTTTCCGTACCCCCCCCCCCCTCCCCCCTTTCGTTACGGAACCCCTTCAACGTTACTCATAATAAACGTGCCGTGAAAACGCGATAAAAATAAAATAAAACTTAAATGACAACGTCGTAAAAGTAACTCTGATATTAATATTTGAATAGTGGATTGTAAAAAGTCGGAGGTGGGAGGTGGTACTGGCCGCAGCGTTAACGGAGCCCTGGAGGGCCTTTGGCGAAGTCCCCGTTTCGCAATACAGTCGAAAAGATAAAATGAACATAAAGTTGAGGAGTAGATACTCTCGCTCAGAGGAATCGTAGTTTCCCTCCTGGCGGCACTAAACCGGCTACGACTCTACGAGTGGAAACACGCAGTTTGCGGTAGTGAGTTGCCTACCAGTTGAGGCTGCCCGTCACCGGGGACCGCGGAACGCAACTTAACTACATTAATTTAATTACGCCCCTGCTTTACTTTACACTTGTTATGACGCAATTAACAGTGAACGTAGCACACTGTCAATTTAGGCGTTTTATTTGTGGGCATGCCAGGTACACACCAATTTCTTTGTGTCATAGCATTTGCGTAATTATTTACTTCACTCACTTTACAAATTATCATATTACATAACTTTTGAAAGAATAAAGGCGTTGGTACATTTATTATCAAATGAAATCAAATACCCTTCAGTAATGTTTTATATAAATAATATAAAAAAATATTTCGAGGAATCAAAAGTCAATGGACAATGAGGCTACTGTAGACTAACCGAATTTGATATGAGTTCTAATAGATAAACGCCTAATAATTCTTGTGCTATAATAGTAGCGAAAATCTTATTTAAAAGAACGGCTGTGGACCAGTCGGAGAATGTGAAGCTAAAATTACATTGTGGACAGTTGAGAATTCGGAACTTACAATTAAAACGGACGCCTGAAATTGTGTACACCGTTCGTCACTTAGTACGCGACGCGCGATCGCCGCGCACCGGACGGCATCGGAATCGCGCGATGCTTTTAACTTGTTCTTAATTTGGGGACCCATTTGTTTACAACGCCTATCTGAGTTTTATGATAATTTTCAAATAGTTAACAAAGGTGTAAATACGGTGTAATAAAACATTGGTACTTCCATTTGTTTCGAATTTGTCAGAAAATGAATACAGAGCTAGAAACTGTAATCACTTACACACTTCATGATACTTATTTACTTTAAAAGCTATCGTATTTATTTTAAAGTCAGAAGTTATAACTGGTGTTTTCTGCTTACTATCTAACAATGTGTGCTTACAGTTTATTAACTATTATTATATATTATACTGTTTATTATGTATATTATATTGTTCTAATATGCAATAGGAACGTCTTATAAAATCTTATGATAACAGATTAAGTTTGAAAAGTGTTAAGATGCCATCGGCCGCGTTACTTGCGAACTTGGTCTAGTGTATTGTCGTGCACCTATATAAAACTAGATGCAACTGAATTATTTTCACTTATATATTTCTTCACAGTTCAAAAGGCTGTAATTCAATATATAATACTATAATAGACTTTTGAATCTGATCAAAATAGAAAATGATGGTTTGGAATGTATTCAGGCCATTTATAACCGGTAATGTAATAAAGTCAATTGTCGATTAAAATAACGCGACAGCACGACTTTTAGCCGGGATAGTAACACGACTCTGCAATCAGGTGCAGTTTAAAATGTGCATTTGCGATGTGGCGTGGTGCACCGGGCGCGGGGCGCGGACAGAAATGCATTTTCAATAATTGAGGGTCAGACAGGGTGGTGGGGGCGCATTAAAATGTTCCAAGCTAAACTTTCCAATCGTCACAGCGACGCGTCACTCGGCCACCGTACTGGATTCGGCCGTAAATCACCGGAGGACTATTCTGAGGCTCGAGTTTAAATTTTTGAAATTATTGAAAGATTTTAAATCGAGACTTTTAGACCATATTTATATTAGATTTGAGATTTTCGCGTTTTTCACACATATTGATACTTTATTGGTAAATAAAAAAAAATACTTTTGGGGCATTTTTTTTGTTAGGTAAATATGCCACTTGAGCAGCAGCTAACATCTAACATTTCAATATCAGATTAAATATCTATTAAAGTTTGTGACTTCAAAAAGTCTTTGGTACATATTAGGAGTAGTACTCGCCTTAATTATACAAGTTTTTATATCTAAGAGTAAAATAAAAAGCACTTAAACATTTGAATTGTGGCTTAATTTATTTGGGCGTATCAGTCGGGACTTCTACTCGTATCTACCCTGTTTCCAACTGATGGCACCAGTGTGACATGTAACTAAGGAACGACTAAATTAGTAATTAAGATATCACGAGTTTGTTGGTGAATACGATTGCATTGTAAGGTATCTTGGTTGATATTTACAAGTTGGTATGTTCCAGGGTGTGAAATCAACTAATTAATGTAGATATCTCGATTAACAAATTCAAAGAAGTTCTTATTATTCTTACAAAATTGAAGTACGAGTAAAGATTAGTCTATTGTAAGTAATCGTGATCTTGTAGTCATCTTGTACTATTAACATCGAATAAGGTAAAAGGTTCACAATAAAGATTTGTTATTATAACGGAAATATTTGAACAGCAAATACAAGATGTTAGCACGTCATATATTTCACTTTACATAAGAAAAGAAACAAAACAAAGAGAAGTTTACCTCGGTTATTTTCTCGGGGAGATCACGTAGGCGCGCACCTCATCTGCGGCGCTCCCGTTGCGACGATAAAATTTAAAATTCAAGGCCGCGTTAACGAACGGGCCTCGCGAAGAAATAGATATTCAAATGTGAGAAGATCCCATATTAACATTTATGGCAAGTTTGCGGGGACGAGACAATAGCGGGCGGCCGGGGACTGCCGTGCGACACCGACGACAAAACAATGTCGCCCGACACACGGCTTGCGCCGTTCCGTTACGCTTGTACACTCTACTTGTGCATATTAATGCAATCAGTTCTTACGGGACATTCATATCCAGTATTCTTGCAACATAAAAAATAAATAATTAATTATTAAGTAAAAACAATAATAAAATTTGAGGACTGGGACAGCAGTCCTGAGTTCCATTCCCAGTCGGACGCTCATTTGTTTAAACACAAATATTTGTTCGTCTTTGGGTGGATTGTGCCCGTCCATGTGTGTGTCTCTGAACCCACGACACACCCAATCTTACTGTAGGGCGTTGAGTATGGCGTTATTCTTCTGAAATAAAAATATAATCCCACAAAACTTCATCTAAGCTGAAAGCTAAAAGTAGGTGGCCCAAGTACATTAATTTTTCCGTCTTCCTGATTTCACCAGCAAAAACAAGATATTAATTTCTTATCAAAGACAAAAGGAGCGAAGAACCATTGTGTTCTGTATAGCCCCATTCAATCGAAAGACAAATAAAAGTTTTGAAGAAAACAAATCAAAATCCCAATTTTGCTGACTGCATTATTTATGTGATATTACTTGGTGACTTCCGACGTTCCCCTTTTCTTCTCTATGAACTTGCTGCGGTCGTGTAATTCGCGCTTTCTTAACTTTTGCTATCAATATTTAAAAATGAGTTATGCCTATTGTCTTTTCTCCTCTTTATTTTGTAGAGGCTCAAGTCACGGCTTGACGGTTTTTGTGGGTTTCTGTTTTGAAAGTTCAGATTTAATAATAATTACAAGTACGAAATGGATAAATGTCGTTGAGTACTCATTTAATTGTATCTCTGCCTGTAGTTTTGTTTAGGGAAATTCTGGGAATCGTTTTCCTCGGCAAAGCGTGTAGTCGGCACACGCGTTTCTTATTAATATCGGGCGGTTGGAATGGCCGAAGACGTCCCCAGCGCCCGCTCGCTCCCAAATAAAATTGCCGCTATCTAAACAAAGAGCCCTAATTATTCGGCCGTGGCGGGCGGGGTCGCTCTCTTATGGGTGTTCTGGGGCCCATTTCGCTTCTCGTATAGGGCCCCTGGGACCAACGGGCGCCGCCTAGCCAATCGCTGGATGGAGAAGCGAGCGATCCACAACCTTTTTATATGCGATATCGGCGTCGGCGCCGGACCCTCCCTCACCCCCCGCACCCCTACTACGGGGAATTAAAAGTTGGAAGGCGCACATCTGATTACCCGAAACACACATTACTCCGGATCGCCAATCTCGATAAGCCACCCACAATTTATTAGCGGCCGCTGACGAGTTGTTTTCGCCTTTTATCTCCTTAATTGTGTAGAACGCATACACAAATTTGTTTGTGCACAAAATTGTAATAACAATGTTGTATACTGACATTATTATCAAAAAAATACAGAAGATATTTTTGTTACTTTAGTTTTAAATTGTTAGGCGTCGAATATATGTATGCTGACGCGACCGGTGACGTAGCCAATCGTGTGATGTAGCCGCTGTACGCTAGTTTGCTCAGGCGACTATATTCTAGACACAGACCATTTGCAACTTTTACAATCTGAGTTATTAATGGGAGACAAAAATATAACCATGATATTTTATTGGCATATATTATTTTATCAAATGTATGTAGCAAGGTGTTTAATAAATTTATTACCATTTTTTATTTCTTTTCAGTTATTTCTTTTCTTTTTACTGAAGGACGACGCGACACTACTGGTCAAATACCAGAAATGTAGTCTGTCGCCTCGACGACATGAAGGTATGATGCCGAAGATGACGACAGCTACACTGTTGACACCGAGAAGTCGCCGGTTACTTCGCCGACACGTAGTTCTATGGAGAGTTGTGCGACATTTGTACATTCGTGCACTATCTCATATAAATCTATAGGAGCAATGGAGTCGCCGTACATCGGTTACAGGTGTCGCTGTCGTCGGTCGGTATCGCCTATAGCTGTCACAACTAGTATATATATCAATTATACAAATCAATAGAACTAGTAGTGTCACCGTGCGTCGGCGACAGGTATTATTGTCGTCTGTCGATGAAATCAGTTTCTGTCGCCGCCTTCGTAATTATACTTTAAGAAACGAGACAACAACAAACTACCGCAACCGATCGATATAACTATGGAATATTCAGTCGTACTGTCCATATATCATACATCAATATTTAAAAAAATCCTTCTCTGTGTGTAGAGACGAGATCATCTAGACCTGGCTGCCAAGTTAACAAGTCGCGCGATAACGCAACACTGTGTGAACACTTAAAAACGACCCCATACAATTATTTTCAAGTTACTGGTCTCAACGACCGCGGGTCGTCGCGACCAGCGACACCAATTGCCCTACGCATTAGGTACTGCTGGATGTTATGACAGGAGGAATACCATATATGTCATGCATGAATATGTCAGTCATATTTATCCCTGTCTAATTCTGAAGATCCTTTGTTCAGAAATATGGCGCACCTTGACCCAACAGTGCCACTAATACAGGGAGAATACGCTAAAATGCAGTTAGAGGCGTTTAACATTTACCGCTGGAAATAGATTTATTGATATATTTTTCAATAAACCATGTATTGGAAACCACGGTTTACTGAAAAATAAACATTATAGATACAAACCGAAAAGTATCTGGTAGATTACAAGTGATGTACCGGCAGCTTGATATACTCGTATCAATGATTGGTTTCTGCTAATATACCAATGTGCCTCTAATAGATGCTCTGCTATTGCCTATTTGTGTGGGTTATTATTTTTCACGGCGATTAAGTGTTCCTTTACAAGGCTTTCTATGGCTCGTTTGGTTTGCCCAATGTAAGAGCTACTACAGCTACAGTTCATTTCGTAGACTCCAATCCACTGATAGAGCAAGTTATCTTTAGGAGAACGCAGGCAACTTGCTACTTTTTGACAAAGAGAAAATACAGTTTTTATATCGTATTTACTCCTTGAAAGCTTAACCGATAAGATTCGGTTACTCCTTCTATATAAGGAAGATATGCCGACTGTCTATCAACCGTATCAGTTCATTTCCCTTCCTTAGCTCTTCGCCGTGGTATTTTGAACGCCTTTGTGTGACCACTCTTTTGTAACACTCCATCTACATGTTATAAACTCACCTGACAGATGTTTCTCTTCATACAGATCGTAAGCGCGATTGGTAAGTGAAGTGACAAGTGTATTGGGTGGTGGTGGAAGTTCCGTGTAAGTATTTATCAGTATATACTGAGTGACCCAATGCCAATAAATAATAAATCGTGAGTAACATAACAATTATTATTTTCAACCACGATAACAAAAGTTTAAAATCTTAGGTAGGTTAATGTTTATTAAATCCTTCAACATCTGCTTAAGTTAAATGAAGTCTATTACTTATTTGTCTTGTTTATGTTTCTACTTATGCTTAGCTTCCATTCAATCATTCAAACCACACTCAAACATAATAGGCAAAAACGTTAAAAGAGCCTCCGCCATACTGGCCCTACTCTTCAGTAGGTTTCTACATTATTTTAATTTGCACCCGATTTTATTTTGAGACTATAAATACGTATAAATAAAGGGTTTCCGAGCGGTTTACCTCCGGGCGCATTGTCTTCACCCTACGCCTTTGCAGCGTTTTCATTGTGTTGAAAATTATGAAAATAAAAGGCGATATCGAGTGTCGACGGCACGGCGAGAACGGCTCGCGGCACGGCGTGGGCGACGCGCGGCCGACATACGACACCCGAACGGGCTGCGGCTGCTCTCCATTGTCCTTGCAGCCGCACCATTCACCCGCCACCACACTCATATTCGATTGCAATGTTTTAAGCATTCGATTGCCCTCGCCATTACTAAAGGGTTCCCAAGAAGTTCGTATAATATAAGACTTTTTTTTCGCGTTTTTTAGTTTTTCACCCGGGCGCTGCGAAGGGTACGCTCATTGTTTCTATGGTGAATTGCGGCGGATGAACGGGTACCATTCGTGCATTCATGCGCTCACTTGGAGATTGTAGGAAGATAATACAGAATAGGCGGGCTCGGGAGGTGCGCGCGCGCCGAGGTGACAACAACAAACCTCCTACTGAACGCGGCGCAAATTGAAATTTATTATTAGTATTTGATAATTAATTTATTAAATAGCTATAGAATTAGACACCTAAGTTAGGTCTAGTATTTCTGTAGTTCGTTTTATTGATTACTTTTTTCAATGTAGTCCATCAGGTGGACAGTCCACATGCTCGTCTGTCGCCCTCTTATTATAAAAAGAACTAACATACCTATTAAGCAAAGTGACTGTTATATTATATGTCAGTAGGTAATATTATTAGCTAGCTATGATTCCAAACCTGACGATAAGTAAAGCAGCGTGCAGCGTGCAGCGTGCAGCGTCAGTTGGTATAAAGTTTCCTCCGAAACAAGAATGTTTAGTAAAATCCTAATTTGTATAAAATAAGCAAGTCGATATATAAAGTCGGGGAAAAAGTTTCTTCGTATTTTATATACAAATTCAAGACATTTTTTTTAAAAGTTTAATTACATTTAATTATAATATATATGTGCCGTTTTGTTCTATAACTTGTTGCCATCTTGTAGGTAGTGACATGATCCCGTTGCTGTAGAAATTTTGGGATTTTTGGTCAAAAAATTGCGACAAGTAGTTTTAACAGTCCTCTCTTGATGTTAACCTTACTCTACCTAAAGAATTCTGAAGAGACCGAAACAAGTGGAAATCTGAGGGCGCAAGGTCAGGGCTATATGGTGGGTGCATCAACACTTCCCAACCAAGCTCTCTCAATTTTTGCTGAGTGGCCAAAGATGTGTGTGGTCTGGCGTTATCATGATGAAAGACTACACCCTTTCTGTTGATCAATTCCGGGCGTTTTTTCTCAATTTCATGCTTTAGTCACATCAGCTGTTGGCAGTAGAGATCCGAATCGATGGTTTTGCCCGGCGGTAAAAGCTCATAATGAACGATGCTCTTCCAATCCCACCACACACGCAACATTACCTTATTGCGCGTTAATCCGGGTTTCGCCACAGCCTGTGGAGCTTGGCCACACTTAGACCATGATCTTTTCCACACGTTCTTGTCGTAAGTGATCCACTTCTCATCACCAGTGATCAATCTTTTCAAAAATGGTTCGGTTTCATTGCGATTTATTAGAGAATGGCAAACGAGTACACGGTTCATTAGGTTTCTTTCAGTGAGCTCGTGTGGTACCCAAATATCGAACATTTTTGGAAATCCAGACTTTTTCAAATGAGCCAAAACTATTTTGTGGTCAATGCCCAGTTCAATGTCGTAACTACTTATATACCGATCTTGCTGCACCTTTTCACAAATGGCATCAACTTTATCGGTAACAGGGCGACCGGAGCGAACTGCCTCTTTAACATTAAGATTTCTTGACTGAAAACGCTTAAACCAACTTTGTGCTACTCTTACTGACATTGCATGAGGTCCATAAACGGCATAATTTTTTTTCGCGGCTTGTGTCGCTTTTTTCCCTTTTTTGTAATAAAACTTTAAAATGTATCGAATTTCTTCGTTAAATTCACTCATTTTCTTCGACAAAAAAACAATTGAAAAATGGCGGGAAATAGTTTTTTTTTCTTTTTTTAAAATGTTACCTTTTTAATGGTATCATAAGCAGCCAGGTACAAACAGTTCAATCAAAGATATTGGATCACAACTTCATACATACAAAATACGAAAAGACTTTCTCCCCGACCTATTATTATGTATTTTAGTTTAAGCTATAATTTTATTATTTTGTACGGTGTTGTGCGGTATGATATATACCCACAGGTTTAATTTATAATGAATAACTTTATAGCTTTGTCGAGAAAAAGGAAATGTTTACAAATCTTGATATTAGGACAAGTTGGTGAAACCTTGGAAAAAATATGAAAAAAAAAATTCAACGTCACAATATCCTCGAAAGAATAGCTAGA
This sequence comes from Sesia apiformis, assembly GCA_914767545.1. Lineage (NCBI taxonomy): Eukaryota > Metazoa > Arthropoda > Insecta > Lepidoptera > Sesiidae > Sesia > Sesia apiformis. The sequence goes on along the minus strand of OU611948.1, from coordinate 12,759,912 downwards.
AGTGTCCTCCAAATATATATTCAAATCAAGAAACTGAATAATCACAAGATTTCATATATTCCGTATAGCTTTTAATATTGCAGATAGAAGTTGTCACAGTCGCGAAACCAGTAATATCTCAAGACTCTCGGCGCACCCAGGGGAGGGTATACAGGCACGACGCAGGAGTCTCTTTACTATGCATGAATACTACGGTGTGATGCTGCAAACCACATTTAATAGACCAGCGCGATTCCCCGAACAATCCGAACATAGCAGAAATACAACCGAACATGTCCGAACAGCTTGAAGTGGCTGCCGACAATAGCTAAGAAGTTAAATCAACAATCTCCGTCCCCGAGGGGAACTCCTATATTGTGTCGACACTTGACACAGATGCACTTAAATATGCATGGACAGAGATACTGAGCTCAGAAACCCCAAAGCTTCCTAAAGCTTGCTGATATACACAATTTTGAAATGGAATGAATTAGCAGAACGCATGTGAGGGCTGGTATTCAATCAAGAATTTTTAATTCACACAATCCACAATTTTCTTGTCTACTCGGTATCCGAGAGAGTCGTTGATTATAATCACTTTTACAAACCTTTTATATTCATAACCATACCTTTTATATTCTTTTATCTATTACAAAACTTTTATATTCATAACCAATTAAGACCTCTATAAGTATTAAGTGAAGTACTCGTAGAGGTATGATAAAGTAGCCGATTCGCGGTAAAATATTGTTCTTAAATACAAGTTAAAAATACGGATTTCTTTTATAGTTATGTTTAATTATTTATTTGTATAACGGTATTACAATTTAACCAAGAATCAGTCACTTCGAAATAGCAGTGAAAACGACATCAAATCCGTGAAATCACGACGGTCATTGATTTTCACCTTGAACGGTTGCCAGTTTGCGTGTTAGGTATCTCCGATGTTAAATCAAACAATCGCGATTGCTATCTTTTTGATTGTGGTTGAATGGTCACAGCAGTGCGCCACTGGTGGTGATTATGGCTCAGGTTGTTTCGGCAGTGGACTAACGGGCGTCTACAATGACGTCGCGTCGCCGCGGATTCGCCGGCGTGGGAACCGCGAGGTCGAGACAGTCGTAATCGGCGCCCGAAACATCTAAAATTGTCCAGTATCTCTTAATTGCTTGAAGTTTTGAGAAATGAGTTGATTTTTACATTCTAATATACTTCTAGGTAGGTAGTCTGCTAGATATCTGCTCAGTGCTGCTAGTTGTATTAACTACGTTAGGGTAAACGTTTCCTCTACCTTAGCTTATGTATGAGTCTATATAGCATAGGCACTTACAGCCATGTGTAGGTACAAAATTGAATATTCACGGTCGTTTAGAAGGACAGGGCCGAAGCAAGATTTGCGCATATAGATGAAATGAAAGTGCGTGTCTAGTTTATCTGCGATTAGATGCAAGGCGCGTGGCGGCGAGGTGTCGCAAAGCCTCGCCGATCGTATCGAGACGCTCCTTCATCTCGCCGACCACCGCCGCCTGCCCCTCACTACCTGAAGCTACTTGATCATAATCGCTTCATTTAATTGTATTGTTTTATCTTTATTGCTTCTTATAACTACGTGCAGCCGATACATCTCCGTTTCAAGGTTCTACAAATATACAATGAGATAATTTTGTTAAAGTTGAAAAATCTGAAGGAACTTGTACGTCAGATCATCAATCTGCTTCGCTTTTTTACCATATGTTGCTAATTTTTGAAGTATGGAAGCAAATTTTTTACAATTGTTCATCTATAACTTTGTTTTAGCATGAAGAATGCTTATAGTAACGTCATATAGCGCACTCTATCGTCGAGTGAAGAAAAATATGGGGTGAGGATAGGTTCACATAGGGGTGAAGTTTTCCTCAAACATTAACGTTGTTACTGACATCTAACGTTAAAGTGAAGAATTAACTTATAAAAGAGCTTTCCTGTCTTGTTTTTTTTGCGGAAATCCGTATGGTTCAATCAGAGCATAGAGTAAATTGAGACAACGCTCGTTCGATATCTGTGAGATAAGCTGAAGTTAGTTAGTACTCGTGTTTCTACACGATAATTATGTGCTTATTGTAAATACAGAATAGTTTTCCTCATCTTATAAGAGGAATACTGTGAATGTTAAAACTTTAAAAACTAAAACATTTAAGTTTTAATTCCAACATTCTGTAATGTCCCACTGCAATATACCTTATTTTATACCTAATAAGGTATAAGGGGATTACGTTAACATGAGTAGGTAAATAACAATAGATCATCATATTATTGTTTATTGCTTATTTCCAAATAGCATGAAATTAAATGCTATCGTGAATATCTAATCCATACTTTTTGGAAATAAGCGATAAAAGTAGAATATTCCAAAATTCGTGCCACATAACTTATATATGACTTTGTATTTGTCAAAGGAAGGTGCCAAAGTGAAGTGAAACTTTACATGAAATATCTGTACTTAAATATTGAAAGCGATGGTACAAGAGAAAGTAAATTAGGGGAGAGTGGGGGAATCACGGACGGCGGGTAATGGCGGAGACGTCAATTTAGCTATCTTAGAAAAGGATGGTGGATATTTTGAATGACGCAATCGCGAGTCGAGCCTGAATGTAGTGCCGAACAGTGAGTGGTAAAGTGAGGCCGCGCACGCTGTACAAGGTAAGTTAACTTAATTGTTTTACAACAATTTCATCTTATTCTTGAGTTAAATAGATTAAGTGTACAATATTTACGACAAAACCATAAAAGTCCGGTATTTTTTTGTGAAGTAACGTCTAATTAAACAATGTTTTCAAGTATTCGTCACGTGCATGACGCGATTCTAACCTTAAATAAAAATATAGTTTTGCTTTTTTGTGTGTGTCGGGTAACGGCGAACGATTTAAGTAGGGTAATCCCGAACGTCTGTAATTACCCCTAAACAATGGAATTATAATCTTTTTTATAATTTATGGTCAGCAGTCGGCTGCGATGGCTATCCTTACTAATTTATAAATAAAACATGCTATTCTCCAATATATTTCAGATGCCGCGAAATTACCAAAGAAAGACGGAGACCAAATACAAATTAGAAGACTTAGAAAGAGCCGTTCAGGATGTCAAGAACAAAATACTTTCAATAGGAAAAGCAGCTATTACTTATTCTGTCCCAAAAAGCACTATACACGACCATCTCAAGAAAGAAATTATAAAGACCCCAAAAACTGGAAGAAAGCCTATATTTTCTGAAGAACAAGAAAAAGAATTAGAATCATTTTAATATGTAGTAAACTATTTTATGGTTTAACTATAGAGATGGTGCGTAAAATAGCTTTCAAATTTGCTGAAGTAAATAAATTAAAGAACAATTTTGATAAAATATCCCAAATGGCGGGAAAAGACTGGTTCTACGGATTTAAAAAAAGGCATCCTAACATTTCGTTACGTAAACCTGAGTCCACTTCTGTTAATAGAATTACAGCTTTTAATGAAATGGAAGTGAAAATGTTCTTCAAAAACTTGGAAGCCTTACAAACAAAACATCAGTTTGATGCTAATCGCATTTACAATATTGACGAGACCGGCATTTCTAATGTCCAGAGAAATTCTAGGATTCTAGCTCCAAAAGGCCAGAAACAAGTCGGCGTGGCAATAAGTGGTGAAAGAGGCACTACAACAACAGTTGTTTGCGCATTCAGTGCTTCCGGAAAGTATATTCCTCCCTTTTTTATTTTCAAGAGGAAACGAATGAACGCTCATCTATTGCGTGGAGGCAATCCTGATATGATAGCAGCAGTTAGTGATTCGGTTTGGATAAACGAGAACCTATTCGTAGATTGGTTACATCATTTTATCTCCTATGCTAAATCAACTGTTGAAGAACCTATTCTACTTATTTTAGACAATCACGAAAATCATGTTAGCCTTGCTTGCTATCTGCTTTGTCGCCAGAATGGAATAATACTGTTATCCCTTCCACCGCATACCTCACATCGTATGCAACCATTGGACTTAACTTATTTTGGACCACTTAAGACTGCATATAACAGAGAATGCGAATTATACATGGCTTCAAATGTAGGCCGAAGAATTACCCAGTATGAAGTTGTCGAATTTTTTACTAAAGCTTTCAATCGTATCAGTAATATAGAGAAAGCAGCAAATGGCTTCCGGGCAGCTGGTATTTGGCCGTTAGATACAACTAAATTTGACGAACAGTTCTTAGGTACGGCATCGCCTAATACACAGATAGTATTGGCGTCAAATGTACAAAGATCAGCGATACCTGATGTGCAGATAGCGTCGACATCAAATGTGCAAAGAGCAACTACACCTGATGCTCAGATAGCACCAACATCAAAAGTGCACCAGAGATCAGTAACCCCGGTACCTGTGTTTGACAAATCAATTCCACTTCAAGATGTTGTTAATGTTCCTCAAGTGCCACAACCCAAGAACAAGTAAAGTTCCAGAAAGAAACATTCAGTTATAATAACCAGTAGCCCTATGAAAGATGTATTAGAACAGTGGTTCTCAAACTTTTTAAATGACGGAACCCTTTTGGGAAGCAAAATACTTGATGGAACCCTACAATAAAACAATTATTTTTATAAGTGTATTCTATATTAATCAGCATAATAAAAGTACAATGTATCAGTTACTAATTATTATTTACTTCACCACTTGGTAAGGACAATAATAGAAAACATTAAAAAAGAAAAAATCTAACTAGTGGGAGGTATGAAACTGTTTTTTATTTTTCATCAATTGCTTGATATCAGGTTTGATGGAAGAAAGTTGGAGTCTCATATCAGCTTCGGCGTCCAGTCTATTGCGATATTTTGTTTTCGTGGCTGCGTAGGTAGAGAATCCTGTTTCGCACAAATATGTAGTTGGGAACGGGAGAAGAATATCCAGAGCCATTTGGCCAAGCATTGCATATTCATCTTGGATTCTGCACCAAAAATCATTAAGAGGCGTCGTTTTGAACAATGACTCCATACTTGTGTCTGATGACATTTCTAAAAGAGATTCATATATCTCATTTGACATGTTTTCAGGCTTTTCCAAGTTGGGTAAAAAAGGATTATGAATCCAGGAGTTCACTTTAATTTTTGTATTGTGTTCTTCGGGAAAATACTTTTCAAAAGATGCGCGCATCGAACTGAGATATTGGACCAATTCTTCAAACACATTATCTTCAAACATTTCTGAGTCGTTTTCGCTAACAAACTCACTGAGTAACGTAAAACTTTCTATTTCTTTCTTACCAATGCAAATGATCCAAAAATCTAATTTTCTTTTAAAAGCAGTTATTTTATTATAGGCCTGAAACACTGTTGTCTGTTTACCTTGCAACGATAAATTTAATTCGTTAAGTTTTTGAAAGATATCCGCCATAAAAGACAATCGGAACAACCAAGTTTTATCATACAAACGGTCCTTCAAATTAAAAGAAGTATCTGCTGAAAGAAACATTTGTAACTCGGCTCTAAGTTCAAATAGCCTTGTTAAAGTTTTTCCCCGAGACAGCCATCGCACTTCTGTATGGAGCAGCAGTGTTTTATGTTTGCTGCCATAATCTTCACACAATAATGAGAACAATCGGGATTGTAGTGGTCGTGATTTGATAAAATTAATTATTTTTACCGCTTCATCCATAACTAATTTTAGATTAGACGGCATTTGCTTCATCGCAAGTGCTTGTCTATGCAGAATACAATGACTGGAACTACAATTAGGCGCTTTATTTTTCATTCGTGACACTGCTCCTGCTGTTTTACCTGTCATCGCCTTGGCCCCATCTGTACAAATGTCAATGCAATTGTTCCAACTGAGATTATGTTCTTCAAAAAATATATTTATTTTATTAAAAATTTCTTCCCCGGTAGTGTTTGTAAGCAGCGATGAACACATAAGCATGTCTTCTTCAAAAGAACTTTTATATGGATATCTCACAATAACCAGCAGGATAGCCAAACCAGCGACATCAGTCGACTCGTCCATTTGCAAAGCGAATCGTGTATTTTGTAGACGTGTAACTAGTTCTTGTTTGACGTAGCTTGCCAGATCATGGATTCGTCGTGAAACAGTATCGTTTGATAGCGGAACAGTAGAAAGATGCTTTGCAGATTTTTCATCAAGCATACATTTTGTTATGTCTAATACACATGGTTTTATTAATTTCTCAGCGATAGTGTGCGCTTCACCTGCTTGTGCAATGCGATAGCTAACTAAGTATGATGCCTCCGTGGCCTTTTCGTTGGTAGTTTGTGTTACATGCATCATATTTTTTTGACTTTCTAATAACTGATCTTTTTTGCGAACAAAAAATTCTTTATTCTTGTCTTTAGTCTCGGGGTGTACGGTTTCTAAATGTCGACGCAATTTGGCAGGTGCCATGGAACTATTAGGAAGCAGTTTACTACAGAGCATGCAGAGAGGTGAGCCGTTGGAATCAACAAATCCGAAACTGATATAAGATTCATCATACTTCCTTTTTTTCGTCTTTGAAACCGTCGAGCTTGACGTCGTGGCACTCGTGGCATCATCTTCTGGATCGGTGATTGCTAAATTCTCCGCGCGCATTGCTTTTGAACATTCAGCGTCATTAGAAGATGTTGTTGGAACACGTTTAACACCTTTAAGCCAACGTTCCATTCTTCTTTATTTATAATGTTACAAGTCAGGATAGTGGGGTTTAAATAATGCACAATCGTTACTGCGTATAAGAGACTAAATTTAGAACCTACAGGGAAGAAATGTATAAAACTGAGACAACAGAATACAGCAGGCAGTAAAACAATGAACACTAGTTTCTCGCTAGCGAGCTTGTAAGTAGGTAGTAACTTATCGCTCCGAACGCTAATCATCAACTGACGACGCCAACGCGCGATCGCCGCTTTTATACTTAGTCCTAGACTCGATCTCAAATATTCTCGAAAATACTCGAGTCGGCACCTTTGATAAACAAAAAGCAAAAATAAAAACAGAAATTTAAAAATAGCGTTGTAAACAATATCGACTTTATCCTTTGAAGTTAGAGACGAAAGTCGCTAGTTGACAACTATAGCGTCTAATTCAGAGGCGGCTTTTATCAAAGAGACTGAGCGCTTACAAGTATACTACCCGCTCGTTTTAAGTTTGCCGCTGGCGATAGGTATGAGTGTATGACGTTCGAAATTTTTTATTTAATTGTAACAATAAAAATTGTGTACGTTAGATATTTGGGTAAAACTATGACACATTATAAGTTTTGTTGTCACGTGGGGGAGGGTACGCGCATTCCACAGACCGGCAAACTTAGAGCGAACGCGTTGTACAAGTATAAAATTGTTGAGACCAAACTTATGAGATATTGTACCAGCTAATGTAACACAAGCTTATACAAATACAAATAAATAAATAAATAACATTCATAGCGTTTTGTCTCCGCGCGGCCGCGGAGTCCGCACAGCCGCGGAGCGACCAGAGAGAGGTGTTTTGATTTTTTTATTTCTAAATTCTTGCGGAACCCCGACAGAGGTATCACGGAACCCTAGGGTTCCGCGGAACACACTTAGAGTATAGCTGTATTAGAAGACAAAGAAAAATAAAAGAAAAAAAAAGAGGAGATAAAAGAAAATGACAAGACTGTAAGTACCACTAAAAGAAAGAAATGTGTGAAGAATCTTAAAGCATTTGCAGATGATGTGAAGGAAGACATGCACATACCACACAAGAAAAACAAAGTCGATAAAGGTGCTAAGAAGGATGATGAGGAATATTATTATCTGATTTGTAATGAAAAGTATGTAGATCCAATCACTGAAGATTGGATAATATGCTACAAATGTGAATTATGGGCCCACGAAAAAAGCACGAATGGTGAAAGCACATCAAGGGGATTTATCTGCGACTTCTGTGTCAATTAGACTATGTCCGTGATTACCCCCTGCACCATCCGTAATTACCCCACAAGTTGTGGTGTAATCCCGGACACCAACGTTTTTGTTTTTTTATTAGAATTTGATTTTATTTTGATAATTTATCTATCTTGACTATGAGAACATAAGATTGATTAGTTTAAGTAACTTTTAAGCAATAAATAGCTTTTGTAACTTAATTTGGTTTTGTTTTATTTCTGTTCTCCCTTAAGTATTCGCAATTACCCCACTCTCCCCTATTTTACTTACTTAGTTACTTAATTATTTCTTATTTAATTTGAAATAAGTATCTCAGTTGATAGATTGACTAATTAGTAATGAAAAAAATTGGTTAAGTAATTTTCGGATCAAATAAAATGTATACCTAACAAAATTATTTAAATTTAATTAATTATCATTAAAATCAGTAACACTCCACTATTACCTACCTATCTACTTGAAGCATGGTAAATAAAAAGGTTTATCAGTTTCTTGGATTTTTGGGTTATTAAATTAGAAGATGTCCGACTGATTTTTATTTTATGTTGACAATCAAAAAGTAATAATACAGCTTACAATATAGGTACAGTTAGAAAAACAAAAAAAATATCAAAAACAATAGATGTGCGATGCGGCTAGTGCCGAACAAGTGCAATTTCTTAGCCGTTTAGAGTTATTTAGTAGTACGTAATTGGTGTTGAAGTTTTTTATATATATTTACATATAAGTATTTGTGGGGTGAGTGCACGCTGCAATCCGACGGCCTCTGGGCGTACTCGAATGGCCTCGTTAACCCTCTGTCACAGAAGACTACCTTGAAATGTATTGCATTTCCCACTTTATCAAATTCCTCAATTTACATACGTGTTTCGGTAGTGAGTGAGATATGCTAGAACCTATTCCAACCCCATCCTATCCTATCCCTTACTGTTTTCCCAACCCTTTCTCCAAATCCATTCTTACATAAATAAAGGTAAGCAGCGCATATGGGGGCGTGCCAAAGTTTGTCGTTCTGGATTTAAGTTGTCATGTACCACGGGTGTCCACGAGCGACAGTATCCACTTTCCACCAGGTGGATTGTATACTCGTTTGGCACCTACTTTCTATTAAAAAAAAATCTTTTCCTAAAACTATTACGTATCCTAATTACACCAAATCTTAGGTGAGTACTTACTACAAACCATATTTATGAGCCATATTATAGAGGAAAGAGTACACACTGTAAACAGCCCTTTTGACTTAAAATAACGTGACTGACTTAAGCTAAGTTGACTTAAGCTAACGTGTTTTAAGTATGTTATTGGAGTAAGACGTGATTACAAATTGAATTACCAAAATTAAACAACGTGTTCAAAAGTTCAAAAGTTTTATGAAATTTTATGGTACCTACTTACCTTCCTATTTATCCAACGGTTTTCCACTCGAAGATGTATATAGTGACCCAGCTCAGAAGGTTCTAAAGCTCAGAGGGCCACGTGTGCCAACTTTCAAATTCCTACCCAGCAGCTAGGGTATCTATGTATACCTATTTATTCATAATTATACTTAATACAGTAATCCCCCCTATAACACGGTACTCTTATAACGCATTTTCATATTACGCAATTTCAATCCCCCGTATAACACGGGCATTCCGCCATATAACGCGGGGATTTCCCACATTATATTTCTGTATGTACTGTGAAATTTATAATGATAGTGTAATTTATTTGAAATTAACTGTTTTTTTTAGTTCATATGCATAAGTTTTTTATTTAAAATGTTCTTAGTTTAGTTTGATTTTAATAAAACGTACATATTTCGTTCATAATATAGTTTTTTCTTAATATTCGATTTAAACCCCCTTTAGCGAGAAAAGTTAAACGTGAATAATTTATACGTAACGCGTTATACGGGGTCGTAAAAACGCGTTATACGGGAATACTCCTACAACACGTTTTCCTATAACGCGGAACCAATCTACCGTGTTATAGGGGGGATTACTGTACATGTATTGTCTAAGAAAATGGTCATATTATCTAAGAAAGTATAGTCGAAAGTTTTCTTGGATATTTAGACTTAATTAGTCTTAATTTAAAAAAAATGGTGTACAAGTATGAAATGCGGATTTGAGACAACAGAGGGCGCACCAATGCAATGTGAAGTATAACGATTTGACGTATATGCCACTTTGTTGTGTCATCAACAAGTGTCAAACGCGCATAAGTGATAAATTGAAAAAGTGTTCGCATAGTATTGTTTTGCTGTGTTCAATATGTCGAAATTTGTGCCAAATAAAGAGCATTCGCGGTCAGCATTAGTTTTTTGTTTTCATTTGAAGAAAACTGCTGCTGAATCATACCGATTACTTCGAGAAGCTTATAGTGAACATGCTCCATCACAAGAAACGTGTGAACGATGGTTTCGGCGGTTCAAAAGTGGTGATTTCGATATTGCAGACAAGGAACACGGAAAACCTAAAAAAAGGTACGAAGATGTAGAATTGCAAGCGTTATTGGACGAAGACGATTCACAAACACAAAAACAACTCGCAGAGCAATTGAACGTTAGTCAACAAGCTGTTTCCAATCGCCTTCGAGAGATGGGAAAGATTCAGAAGGTCGGCAGATGGGTACCACATGAGTTGAACGAGAGGCAAATGGAGAGGCGCAAAAACACATGTGAAATTTTGCTCGAACGATACAAAAGAAAGTCGTTCTTGCATCGTATCGTTACTGGGGATGAAAAGTGGATATATTTTGAGAATCCCAAGCGCAAAAAATCATGGGTAGACCCAGGCGCACCATCCACATCGACCGCAAGACCGAATCGCTTTGGCAGGAAGACGGTGCTCTGTGTTTGGTGGGACCAGAAGAATGTGATTTATTATGAGTTATTAAAGCCTGGTGAAACGGTTAATACCAAACGCTACCAACAACAATTGATTGATTTGAACCGTTCGCTACTCGAAAAACGACCAGAATAGCGAAAAAGGCAACACAAGGTCATTTTTCTCCATGACAATGCTCCATCACATACGGCAAAACTCGTTCGCGGCACGTTGGAAACACTCAGCTGGGAAGTGCTACCCCATGCGGCTTACTCACCAGACTTGGCGCCTTCCGACTACCACTTGTTTGCATCGATGGGTCACGCATTTGCTGAGCAGCGCTTTGGTTCGTACGAAGATGTGAAAAAATGGCTCGATGAATGGTTCGCGGCAAAAGGGGAAGATTTTTACTGGCGTGGTATCCACAAATTACCCGAAAGATGGGAAAAATGTGTAACTAGCAATGGAACATACTTTGAATACACCACTTTTTATCATTCTTCCGAATTTTCAACTAGAATTTGGAAAAAAAATCCGCATTTCATACTTGTACACCTATATTGTTTAGAACAAGTTTCTATTTAGACATAACCTTGAAACAATGAAATTTTAAATTAGAAAAACTTAAGCAAAGTTAATAAAGTCCATATCGACAATAATATCACAATCACCGACAATATATCAATATATCGACAATATATTGACAATCACTTTATAGTAACATATTATATCTGACATATAATGATAACGTCGCATATCTATGCTACTTATAGAAGATAATGCATGAAACTTGGGTAGGTACGTACCTACTATTAAATGCTATTATCATCAAGCACAAGGGTAGCTAGGGGCTAGTAGGTAGTAACTGGGCTAAGTAGGATTATGCAATGAGTTTTAATATTTTTGATCAGATTTTACACTAGGTAAATGTCATTCTTTTAACTGGCCGTGTTAGGTATATATAGTCACAGTTACGCCGGACAGTTCTGTAAGTAACTATGCGTATGCGCTCCTTTTTAGCCAGGTAAGTAATAAAAAATACATCGTCCGTAAATTTTGATTTAAAGTATATTAAACGATATTTTTTTAAATTTTGTTTACATATTTAGTTCATCTATTCAATAAGTTTCAAGACACTAATCTTATTTTTTATCATTTTTTTCTATAAATTTTCATACGATGGGGTAAAGTCGTAACAAAATCTCGGGGGCACGTTGTAACATGTTACAACCTGCCCCATGTGTTTTGATTCGTGTTGCTAGTCTTATGTGCTGAAGGATATTAACATGGAAATTATTTCATCTAGGTAGTTATTTTCGTTTAGAATGAGGATCTATAAAAGACTTTCTCTTATACAATGTACGTACAACTGAAGTACGTATAAGCGAATTACGTTGTAGGTGCGTACAAATGAAATCTTAGAAAAGGGCACAAATAATCGAGAAGTAGCTAAATCATTGAATCAAGCCAGAAAAAGATGCATTACAAAAATAACGTGAAGAGAAAATTAATAACAGAAAAAACACGAAAGGTACAGTAGATAAAGGAAGAGGAAATAGTAGGGGTAAAAAGGTCTGAAGGTATAAGAAAGGTGAAGAAGATAATTTTAACCTGCGACACAGATTGCGTAGCTGAGGAGTGGCTTTGCTTAGCTTGCGGAAATGCGTATATCTACTCTGATAAAGAAGGTTGGATGGAATGCTTACTTTGTAAAATGTGAGCACATGTTGAATGTGTGAGAATGGACACCGTATCATTCGTTTCTATTAACAGTGATTTTGATTAGAACTAAATTTTTATTTGAACTGTTAGTATATTATTATTGTAAACCGCGGGATATTATTGATTGTTTATTAGATATCAATGATTAAAGGTTGCCTACATAATATAAAACGTGACATGTTCATTGAGATACTACGCTAATTGAAATATGTTAATATCAGGCATACTCAAACTATTTTCATTGTTAAGTACTCTAGAGTCTAGGTGGTGAATTTCTAAGAAAATACTGACATAACTGATTCATAAATAAGTCGTAAAAACATATTATGTGTAGATTTTAAATAATAAAACAATGGAAACGATATATAGCTTTGATAATGACTTTTTAATGTTACTACTCACCCCACACCTGTTACAACTTGCCCCTAGTACGAGGCACATTGTACCACTTGTCGACTTGTTTTTTTTTTTAAATCTTTTACTAATAGTTACGCTATACGAAAATGTACAATTGTACAAGTACAAGCAATTTATATACCTGTATAAATTTAAAAATTGTTATAACCAGCCTACGTACAATCCATATATTATAATAAAATCGTAACAAAGGCGTGTCTGTACATTTAATATTATTTGAAAAATGTCGTTGCAGTGTAAAGAGCGAATGATATAGAGCCCAAAACAATGTTTTTTTTTCTGTTTGTCCGTCTGTTTGACTGTCTGCGTGTCTGAACGCGCCTCAATTAAAAACGGCTGAACGGATTCTAATGAAATTTGGCATAGTTCTAACTTGTGTACCGGGTTAGGGTCTGTTGTTTACTTTTATCTCGATCAATAATTATAAACTTTCCAGGGGAATCAAGCTACGCTACTTAATGTCCACGCGTACGAAGTCGCGGACATTGCTAGTTAACTAATAAATTCTCTTTGGTAAACGTATTGACAGATTAAATCATAAAATAAATAACAACGTATATCAAATCAAATAAATAAAATTTAAATAAATAATATGTCACTATAACCAGTCAGCTGTGTCTATTGGGCGTGTCGAGGTGGGCGTCGCGCTGGGCGGGCCGCGGCCCCGCCCGCTGCACCCACGTGTGCACCCAACCTCGCCCACCCGCCGCTTACTTTTAACTTAAGACCGGTTAGTACATAAGTTACGCAACTTACGTGAAGTAACTATAGGTAATATTTTTGCAAACAGTATACTATCCATACAAAAACATTTCTGTAAAACGTGGTGAGATTTAAAAGTCGCCAAGACTTGTTTCATGGAATTTTACTTCTTGTGGTTTGACCATTTGCCTTCGTGCATCTCTACCTTTGACAACCGTTAGGATCCGTTATGTGAAATAACCAAGCAACAAGAAGTGAAATTCCATTAAGCAAGTCTTGGCGACTTTTAGATCTCACCACTTTTATCGCCCAAACTGTCACAAGGATTGGCAACATATTTACAGAAATGTTTTGGTTGGGATTTCACATCTTTTTGTAGATGAAGTTAACTAATACTACAATAACCAGAAGCTTATTAATTTGTAGATTTTCACTATACCTATAAGTGTGGAGCCAGCTTTAGCGTTACGATAGTGACCTATTGGATGTCATAACAGATTTAATTGATATGGAGATATATTAATTGTGGTAAGAGAAGAGTGTTTTTATTACTTTCACACTATTGCTGGTTGGTTCAAATACAAGCGGTATGAACTCGCAAATAAGTGTCGCGCCTTCGAGTCTCTCCTCAATAGCATTTTTGTTTTACTTTTCTCCTTTTTCATTTTTTTCTTATCTTGTTTGTTTTGTCGATTGAATGACAATACATACACGATCAAATATGTTCCGAAATTACCATAATTCATCGATTTTTACATGAGAGCAACTTCTCTTGCACCCTGGAGGTGGCCAGAGTGAAAAACTTCCATTTTAAAATTATTCCCTTAGGATTTATTTCAACCTCCTAGCAAATTTCAGCTTCCTACCACCTCTGAAAGTACTTTAGATTTTTGATGATCAGCGAGTGAGTGAGTGACAAAATGGTGGTATTTCGTGTTCTTCAAATTTGTCGTAGAAACTTGAAATTTGGAAATTTAATTTTCATTTAAGTTAATTTAATTAACCATTTAATTTAAATTTAAGTACCCCCTGATTTTTATTAGCTTACTTTTAACGTAAACAGTACCATTCAAAAATGATTTAATGGTGTAACCAAATAACCATTCCATAGAGTCTCACTACAAAGTAAATACTTCTAGTAATCACGAGCCAGTCAACGTAGTCTTCATTATGCAATGTGAACTGGTGGATAAGGTGCCAAAAAAGTGTCACGTTTAAAAGTAAACTTAGATTATTTTTACCGCATAATCTGGATTTTATGACAAGCTAGCAAATGATGATTTACTGAGCATAGAACATAAGACTAATCAAAACAACTTTATGGTACTATAAAGAACGTTAATTAGGTATGAGAAATAATAATTAAATGAGCAGCAAAAACACAGTGAATGGGCAGCAAAATCAACGGCAGCAAATTTAAAGGTTGTTTCGGTTCCCTGGATATAGCGAGTCTCGCCTCCGTTGACTCTTGGTGACATTTTTAGTAATTAAAAATTAATTATTTAAGTTATTCAAAAAAAGTTAGTTTTTTTATCACTATTTGCTGTTCATTTGTTTTTTTTCTGCACCTTTAAACACGAGCTATTAGGTATTGTGTTGTATCTACAATCTACATAAACAGGTACCTGGAACAAAAATGATCGGGCTTAAATATCAAGCGTGCCAATTTTAGTTGAAAGAGAACATTTAGGGTAAAAGCCGGATAGTTGCCCCACTTTTCAAAAAAGCTCTATTATTAAAAAATATGTACTTACTAAGAATAATGCAACATGTATATCAAAACATAGATCTTTGATCTTTAATAGTAGCCTATTTTTGTAAACATAATTAATATTGGTTTTGAGTAAATCCTGTTTTATTTGACCTCTTAAAAAAGGGATAGTTGCCTACTGCAGCGGATAGTAGCCTAACGTTAAAAATGCTTCGGGGGATACTTGCCTCGTGCGGGGATAGACGCGTCACTATGATTTTTTTAGGTACCTATAAACAAATTTATATCAATTTAAGTAATCAGTTTTGATTATTTACTGAAATCCTTTATTAAGTACGAATCAAAATATTATTCAACATTATAAAATAGTATCAAGTTTTAATGTTTTAAACTATGAAAATACAACAAAAATAGCATCCAAACATTAAGTTAGGTAAGTTATTAGTAAAATATTATTATTTATCTTAAAGATAGAACAATATGGCAATCAACTTTGGCATTAGCATTAATTATTACCAGAAGCTAGGGTTTTAACTTTCCACATCTCATGCAATGGTTTTGAAATGTTGTGCAACTTTCATGCAACCACATTCGACATATCTCACATTGGATCCAATCTGATTTCGATTTAGTCAAATTGTAATTCTCAAAACATTCTGTGCAATAATCATCAACTGAAACCCTTTTTTTAGTATTTTCTATTTTTGAATTAGCGTTTTTCACTTTTAATATCTTTTCAGTGTCTTTTATCGATTTTTCGTCCTTTTTTCTTTTGATTGGTAGTTTTTCGTTGGCGTTTCCTTTGGATGTTTTTGAACTGATAACATATTCTTCATTTTCACTGTCAGAACTGGAAATTTGTATTCTTCTCTTCCTTGAAGTTCTTCCTGTGTTCAGTTCAATAAAATCTGTGTTATCGGATTCAGTTTCACTGCTGGTAATATCGATATATTTTTTGGTCTTTTTTTTTTGCGGTTGCCCTCTTTTCTTCACAACTACCAGCTTTTTTTTTTTGCTACCAGCTGGTTTGTTCTTCACTGTGTTAACATCTTTTTTTTTTGCTGTCTAAATTTTAGTTTCCGTTATTTTGTTTGTTTTCTTCATTTTTTCTTCTTTATTCTTCTTCTGGACAATTTTTTGGTTCGAGTTTAAAATTTCTGCAGATTGTTTAGTCCTTTTAGACACGCTCAGCGGTATTTTTGGTATAGGAGTTGATTGATGTAAAAATTTAGATGGAGTTTCTTTTTTAAGATTTTGGTTCTGTGATTCACTTAAAGATATCAGTGATGGCAATGATAGTTCAGTACCATCAAAGATGTAATTTTCAATGTCGCTATCTCCTAGGGTTAAACAGTCTTGAGAAAGATTTAAAAGGCTTGAAGACGGCCTAGGTGGCGTGCGATTTTGGTTCACGCTATTCTGCTCAATCTCATTTAAGACAGTTTCTAGTTTGTTTTTATCAGCATCGCTTGGGACTTGATAGCCTAGTGGAGGCACTTCGTTCCGCTGATTTAGTGCAAGACCTCGATCAAACTCAGATTCCTGTACGCGCTCACGTAATGCAGATTCTACAGAAAGGCCTGGTACTTGGTTGCTCAGGGAAGGCACGTGGTCCCTCTCATTTGGTACAAGACTTTGCTCAGGATCTTGTGAACGCTCTCCTAACGCAAGCTCTCCAGAAACACCTGGTACTTGATCATTTAGAGGATCAGACTCTCGTTCTTGCGCAAGTTCCCCCAATGCAATATCTGATATAGCAAATTCAGAGTCAGACAGAGCATTTGAATTGACTGGGTAGATTCCGCTGCCACGAAAACCACTTATTGCATTGGCAGGAGTCGCTGCTCGAATCCACGCTTTGGATATTAGCTGACCTGAATTGTATCGGTTCAGTTTTTTCTGTGGATTGGTGCGCATGAAATTGTTCGTCTCAGCATAATAATATTTTTTAAACGGTCCGAATACTGATATGTCTAATGGTTGCAAAGCAGAGGTAGTGTGACTAGGTAAATAAAGTAATACCACATCATTATCCCGAGCAGTTTCTAGCATATTGACAGCACTTGAGTGCGATGAATGACCATCTAAAATCAGCAATACTTTTCCTGACGGCTTGCGTGGAATAAAATGTTCAGTCAACCATTTATAAAAAAGGTCTGAGGAAATGTATGCTGATTTTTTTTGCATGTAAACTTCGGAACAAGGCGGAAGTCCCTCTTCAAATTCCGGTTTTTTATTTACTCCCTTGATAATCAGAACTGGTGGGAGAAAATTGCCAATAGCGTTGCAACAAGCAACAACAGTAATTGTTTCTCCTTTTTCACCGGAAGTGACTGATTTAACTGCTCTAGCACCTTTCTTGGCTAATACTTTGCCAGGTTTATTATTGAGTTGGACACCGGTTTCATCCATGTTAAATATCCTATCTGGTTTATCCAGCAAATCATTCTCAGTTAAAACCGTTGTGAGCAGATCAAAAAATTTTGCAACTTCTGCTCTGTTCAGACCCTTCGCTCTTGCCATTGATAAACCCTCAGCTTGTCTCACAACTATTTCGCGATTTCTTTCAAGAAAGCTTTTTAACCATTGCGGTCCAGCCATTTTGGTTTCATTGTTAAAGTTGTGCTTCAACCCCATTTTTTCGGCAAACTGGTAAGCTAATTGGCGAATTACACTTCTTTCAGGAGGAAATCCCGCGTCTCCGAGCTTCAATATATATTGAAGCTACCAGTCTTTTTTCATTCTCAAAACCAAGGACAGGGTATTTTCCTAGAAGTGACAAAAAATACAATTAGGCCAGATAAGTAGGTATGTAGATAATTTTTTTTATTTATACCTACTGCTAAGTATACAACTTTAAAGCGGAGACATACTTTGAGTTAGCAATTGCTGGTTTTTCTTTTCGTAGCGTCTCCTTAAGGTTCGAGAAGATATTCCGTAAATTCGAGATACTTCGTTGATTCCTTTTTGTTTTTTATCCAGTTCTTCGAACGCAAGTGTTAAACTATCTTGTGTCCAGCTGATGTGGCGCGGTACCACGCCTGGTTTACGTTTGTACTTGCGACGCATTTTGCTCACCTAAAATGAATGCATGAAACAGTTAAATACTTATTTTGTTCAAAACATGTGAAAAAACATCAAAAGAAAAAAATCTGTCTTTGCTCATTAAAGAATTTATAGTTGCGGATAGTTGCCCCAAGGCGACTATCCGCAAAAGTGAATAGGGCGACTATCCTTTTTGATACGGATACTTGCCTTTTTTATTTATAAAATAAATAGAAACTATTCAACCATAAAACGTAATCAACAGTGTAATTTAAACCTTAATGCATGTAAAAAACAAAAAAGTTGACTGAAACCACAATCTGTAATAAAAATATTCAATAGAAATTACTTACCAATATAATTTCGACGCCCGTCAAAGTTTCGCCGCGGAAGATTTTTGCACACACGGACAAAACGCGTGCGCCCACTCCGATGGCTTACATGGCACTAATGCCTGCGGGCGGGGCACTTTTAATTATATAAAGCGCTAGCGCCACCAATATCCCTAACATAGTGAATTCAAAATCGGGGCAAGTATCCCACTGAGGCAACTATCCGGCTTTTACCCTATTATAAAGATGAACTCTAAACAAACTACGAATGCACCTCATTAGCCTAAAATATATTTGGATTTCCGCCAGTAAGTCCAGATAGGTACATAACATACTTAATGTGTAGATGGATACAATAAGATGTAACTATTTACATCATACTTTTAATAGTTTTTGTTCTATTCAAAGAATCATTCTCCTCAAACTGATTAAGCTATTTTCTCTAATTAGTCGACATAAAAACACCCGATGTGTCCAATGACTAATAGCAATCCAAATCACTGTTACTGCTGTTTAATTTTGTTTATTCAGCTAAGGATGAGCTCGGAGGTGGGCTAT
The DNA here is from genome assembly GCA_914767545.1 of Sesia apiformis. NCBI lineage: Eukaryota > Metazoa > Arthropoda > Insecta > Lepidoptera > Sesiidae > Sesia > Sesia apiformis. Next base: position 12,740,732 of record OU611948.1, on the reverse strand, counting down.
TCCGTCGTTAATATGAGATAAAACGCGTGAAATGAACTACCGAATCGACCACCCAAAAATAGGATGTCCATCCGCTGTGAACCGGTGATGCGTCAGGGAAACAATTTTTGTGTGATCTGATTGTTGGTAACCTATCAAGTAAATACAATAGAACAAAGTTGTTTTTAGGGTTTAAGTTTCGAAGTTTAAAAACAGACAGGACAGACAAGCAAACGGACAAATAGACAGACAGTTTAATATAGCGGTTTTAGTTTTTTAAGTCTTAGGTTGGCAGCATGTTCAACCCTTCATAATCGTAACCCATTTGACGTTTCACAGCCCGTAAAAATCGTAATTCAGGTTGCCTCTGACATCCATATATTTGTTTATCGATTGCTATTTTTTGTATTTCACAATCTACCATTTTCTAAAAACGATTATATTTAAAATGATGTATATAGCGTGCACAAAATTTCGTTAATTACCCATTAACTGCAAAGAGTTTGCCTAAAACAAAAGGGGATTCCCCTATGTAATCGCTTATATTTTTTGTGTATCTAGTAAGATTGGAAAACAAACTTGTTTATCATTTTCTCGATGACAACTGTTGAACACATTTGAACACATGGCAATGTAGACGACACTGTCGTATGTTCAAAAACATGTTACAGTATAATAACACCATTTGTGGCCACCACCAATACTTCGGTCACGTTTACCGCTCACTGGTGGAAAATCAGCGCATTCATGTCTTTATTGCTCATCGCCATTCTCATTGTGGCTATGATTACGAAGATGATTACATTTGAGAAATACAAATTTGGATTAAGTCATTTATTTTATTTCGTAGCGGAACGTATTCATTACCCGATGTTTATTTGGGTGTGATGAGAATATTCACGCCTTTCAATGCTTTGGTGTGAACTTCTCAGATATTGTTGTTTTGATAACATTTTTTAGCTAAGTACCTCGCCCTCTTTATCGAAAAAAAAAAAAGTACTTAGGTAGTGGAGGTCACTGATGACTTCACGGAAGAGGACGGAATTATAAAAGTCAGAGATCTATTTCTTGATGTTTCATTTATTACTGGACTGTTGTGTGACGCAATGATTTCGAGCCTTTTCTAATATAAATAGTTACTTTATGAAATATGATATTACAATGTATTTCCACGGCTGTCCCGTTGGTAATATCTGTCTTACCTTGTCTTTTAATTGTCTTATTTAAACAGAGAAATACCGGAGGTCACTGGAAAAAGGCAGTGGATAATTATTATTTCTGTCCCATTTGAAAAACGTATGACTACGCCACATTTAAATAATTTTCCTCTGAAGAAAGTGACGATTGTTTGAACCTTTCACGGTGTCATGTTGTAGTATTCGAACTTAAATGTCTTGTTCCAAAAAACCCACTTGTTTAGGATGTTTAAAACTTAAGTATACAACAATGACATATTTAAAGACAAAAAAGGATTAATATTTCAGAAAGCCAACATGAATATGAGAGATAATTTAATGAGCAGCAGAAAATACTGAATGGGCAGCAAATCTATGGCAGCAATTAATTTAAAGGTGCGTTAGGTTTATACTCTCTGGTGACAATAAAGAAATGAAGCGGAATTCCGTCGACTTTGTGATGACAGTTTAAGTAATTTATAATTATTTATTTAAGTTATTCAAAAACAGTTTATTTTGTTGGCAATTATTTGCTGCTTTTTTAATTTTTTGTTGTTATTCGTTTAAATACAATCCCATGAATATATACATTGTGTACAATAGAATCAAAAGAATTGTACTAATACTAATTGTAAATGTTTAAATGCGGAAAAAATAATGTAATCGTTTACTCTACTTGATTGATTGTAATCGATTGAGTAGTCAGACCAGAAATCGTCTCTATTAAGGTACCAAAAATTACAAGTTATTACACGCCTAAAATACTCCTTAACCGCGTAGAAGCCAGGTGGAAGCGGTGCGGCCGGCGGCAGCCGGCAGGTGATGACTTGGTGACGTCCTCGACGCGTGCGCAACTAATCTCTTTTTACCCTTTCATTACACCAACTTTGGAACAATTTGATTGTACGGTCCGACAAACTTACTTGTGCGTAAGTAATAATAATTGTATTAATAGTGCTCTGATTGCAGATACAATCGATCGTAACTAACTGTGACAGCCGGGCGGCGTTTCTTGCCAAATAAATTGTACATAAAAAATTAATACCTACATTCATTAAACTAATGTGAATTCTATTTAGTAGCTCAATCAAATGTGAGTTAATGGCAGCTATTTTCAAACCCTGCTGCATGCAGTGATAATTTTGTCAGAATGTAACCACTGCCTATTACACACTCTATGTGGTAATCATTGCTGCTTCCGTAGTTTTTGATTCCCTTTAATGACCTATAAATGGATGGTGTTAAATTGAGTATTTTGTGTCGGCGGTTTGTTTTATTGAGTTAATTATTTCCATTTGGTTTTAATGAATGATTTTATATATCGTACGAAATTATTAGCTTATTTCTGTATTGTTACCGAAATACGAGTACATAATTAATACAGGTTTTCGTTCGTCTGTTTGTTATAATTGATAGTCGGACTAGTTCGCGGTCTTTTTAAACGTATGACTTTAGCGTGAAATACAAAGTGATATACCGTTTGACAGCGCACTTTTTTGTAATGGTGGAAAATTGAAATTACAAACTAAAATTTTTATCTTTTCGTATTTTTAACAATATTAATGGGGACGTTAATAAGGAGAAAATTAGATATGTTTTACAATTTTTTTTCGACAAGGGTACGAATGCTTCTAGTGCTTGAAAAGATATTTGTGGTGTTTACGAAGAAGATGCTTTATCTAAGACTACTGCAAAAAATGGTTCAGTTGATGAGATTCAGATTAATTTTAATGTGAATGATGTTCCTCGCTTTGGTCGTCCTATTAAGGTAATTGTTGATGTTATCATTGACAAAATTTAAGCAGATCGACACATAAGCAGTCATCAAATTGCGGAAGATTGCGGAGTATGCAGACACCCTATCTTCACATTAAGTGCCTATTTTACTGTAGAACACGAGAATTTACTTGAGTTAAGCTATTAAGGTAAGTAAGGTAAAAGTTATTATTGAAAAAAATGAACCAAATCGACACGTAAGCATTCATCAAATTGCGGAACAGCTTAGCATTCACTGTTCAACAGTTTTGGATCACCTGCATAAACTGAATTTTGTAAAAAAGCTAGATGTTTGGGTGCCGCTTGATTTAAATGACAGAAACTTGGTGAATAGAATTTCCATATTAGAGATGTTGCTAAAACGAAATGAAATCGATCGATTTCTGAAGGGATTGGTAACGGGCGATGAGAAGTGGATGACTTACGATACCAATGTTCGAAAACGAACTTGGTCTAAGCGAGGTGAGCCATCACAAATAGTCGCAAAGCCAGACCTCACTACGAACAAAGTCATATTATGTGTATGATGGGTCTGGAAGGCATTGTGTACCTACTACAAGCTTTTGCCACGATTAATTCTGAGGTCTACAGTCAGCAATTAGTAAAATTGAAACTAGCACTTACACGCCGAATTACAGAACGAATAATTTATTATAGTAAGCAGTTTGAGATTTTAAAGCTAACATAGTTCCATAAAGGCTATAGAAGGATAATACATTAATATCAACATAGAAGTGCAATAGAATTATCAACGACTAATACGCATGCTAGAACGTATGACGTCATTACACAACACTTGCGAAACACAAACATAAGATGTTTTCAAAATGATTTCGTCTATAGGCTAGTCCTTTGTTTGCCCATTGTGCTATAGTTTGCGGCTCATCTCGGCTTCTCCGGCATTTCCTGTTTGTTTGGTCCCTGTTAGTACCTATAGTATGATTCCATTGTTGTTATTGTTTGTTTATGTTCGTTCCTTCGCCGGCTCTAGACTAGTTTATAATTTGATATTATCTTTAGGCCAAAAGCGCATATCCGATTACGCACACACACCTAGCACCCGAGTAAAATAAAGACTAGATACAACACATTCATAGAAAGCGACTTTATTTTTTACAGATAGGTTTTTTAGGTACCTATATAGACCACAGATATACAACAGCTAGCGGTCTAGATAAAAAAATAAATAGGTACAGCACTCACAGGTAAATGTAAAATACGACACTAAACTTTTCATTCATATTTCTCGTTAATTTATTTAATTTTTGTCAATTCAAGTAAATTCTATCAATTGCAATATGTAGTAAATAGAGTCACATTAGACAAAATAATACAAGACAGGGTTAATATGTTAATTGCATTGGAACAATTTGGCTCTAATGAGTTTAAAAACATTGTCAATCATCCTCATAGCACCAGAGCAATGGCGAAACAAGAATTGGATGTGCCTGGAGTTTACAATTATTATGGCAATAGAACACCAAAATATAATATATAGTACCTAAATTTCAAAATAATTAACCTTTAGACTTAAGAGTTAAAAATATATCACAAACTGTCTTCAAAAACAAATGAATAAAACATTTATTAGAAATATTGGAACTACATATCATAAATAAATATTAAAAAAAATATGCATTGAAAAATTAAAATAGTTTCATGAACTTATTCTTAGTCAAGCCGGAAACTTTTCCACCTCCCCTCGTACTACCCTTCTAGTAGAGAAGTCTATGATTTAGACAGAAGTCAAAATGTCACATTTGATAACAAGCTACTGTACTGCCACACACTAAACTAATATATGTTAAGGGTATCAAGCATAGATCGAGTCATATTAAATATATAGCTACGGAACGGTCTACGTGTAGTTCTACGCTTAGTCCAAAAACCTACGAAATCTACAGCCTACGAAAATCGTAGCGTTGCTGACCTCACATGACCACTAATAGTTAGATAATTAATTATTGTATTATGTTGATTAGTTTATTATTTTGTTATAGTCCTGTTAATTACAGCGTAGTAGTAATAAGGAGTCCAAGAAAATATTTATAACTTTAGCGAATTTTTAATCGACAAATTAGATAATATGTAAATATAAACCCTTACTGTTCAGCCCCTCGTAAAGACCTTTATAAGGGCAGTTTAAAGGCGGAAGTCCATTTCGGTCCGTCTCAAGCAAAGCGTCCGACGCTGACCGGACGTTCGGGCCACTACGAGAACGTGGGGGCGAAACTTCCTGTCCGAAGACAGGGATAATTTAAGGCGCTCTTATGCAAATATATCGTTTTCTTTTGTTGGGGGTAGTTTATTAACTAATCTTAGGGTAACTGAAGGATTTATTTAATCTTCTTACACAAGTGGGGTGAGATGTACAATAGTCAGGTTAGTATCTCAAAGTGTTCACAACCACTCATCCACCACATTATATATACAATATAGTGGAATAAAATACAACATTCAGCATTTATCTCTTTTTAAGATTCCTAAGAATAAAACCTAGTTATATGATGGCGTTCATCCATCTATAACATCTGCTATAAACCAATCAGAAGTTAAAGCTGAGTTCAACTAATGATTATTATATGAACATATTATTTTGTATTTGTAGAAGAAAAAAAAATCATTTTACTTTACCACCTGTTCGTATACTTATACGTGGAAAGAGATACCAAAGCTGTCATGTTTACTGTCGTGCCAAATAAAATAAATGACTAGAATTTGATTATTATAATTGATTGCTTACGTATATTTGATTTGCAATGTAAATTCCTTGCGTGTTACAATAATACCAATTACTTACATAAATATGTTACATAATATGTAAACTCTACGTCGGTCTAGAAATGCTCTATTGTGAATTAGGGTTACCAAACGTCAGGATTTGTCTCTTGTTACGAGTAGGATTGCGGCCGGACTTTGAAACTGTTAGAATTTTTCGATTACGCAATAAAATACAGAAAATATGATAACGTTTTTTATTTAAACAATATCGTGTCCTCTTTATAATAATCATTTTTAAAACACACTGATTAGTTTTTTCGTATTTGTAAGTTAAACAAAAATGTTACCCTCTATGGCATATAATAATCAGCAGAAATATAATAGATAATAATAAACACAATTCTTTAACAACTATAATAACAACTTAAACATTTTTTAATAAGACTTCGTATTTGCTGTATACCTATACCTTATTAAGCTTGTTATTGTCTTGTTTTCTTGTCTTGCTCGTTCTTTTGACCACTGAGCTCTCTTTTTACATTCGAGTTTTAAACAAGTATATATTGACAAATACGCAATAACTCCGATATAGTCTTGCAACACCTCTATGGTCTTGAAAATAGTTACCCATAATATATGAAGCATTACATAAAAAATGCGTCTTCCTGTTCCGATATAAAGGTGTTTGAATCTGTAATTTCGTCAAATTATTTCACGTCATTAATAAGTACTCCTTTTCTATTCAAGTAATGAATCGATGAAACAATTTAGTCAAAGTCAACCCTATCGGCCTTCTTTAACACCAACCAACGGAAAACTTTAAAAGCATTTAAAGGCTCTATCCATTTGACCAAGTACTCGATGCTAGTTTGATACATATTTTTAACGTCTTGCTTGAAAATTTCCTGGTTTTCCGAATTGCACTTAGCAAGCAAATCTGACTTTAAGAGATATAAAGTTTGATTCTGCTCGTGCACATAGGATTTTATGCGTAGAATTGGAGAATTCTCGCGATGGTAAAAACAGAGGTGCTTTCTTTTTCCATTTCTCTAATTTTCGCCTGAAAATTGACATTAGAGTGGGAGCGAGAAATAAATATACTTCGCTGAGTTCTTTTTCAAAAAGTTCTTCATAGTTACTGGTACTCCGGGTGTAGTCGTAAAGTATTGTTTCAACGGTTAATAATCATGAGTATTCTTTCAACGGCTGGGAAAAGGCTCAGCCATCAGCGGCCGATTGTTTTGCTGCTTTCAGAACTTTTTGGTTGAAATAGAGAGTTAATATTTACATTGTTCGAAATACTGAAAAGATTTTTCTTGTGTTCGTTCGTTCCGATGTGTTTTTCGATATCAGCAGCTCCTTTGAATTTAATTGAAGCATAACTGTCACACACTTCAGTAGATTCTCTACCTTCTTTTATTATAGGACATCTTGCTGGCAGAACATCCGTAAGCGTACAGTTTCGCGATCGCTTACTACTCGAAGTCAAGCGCGTGCCAATAAAAAAAAAATCTAATTCTCGCTTATATAGACAAGCGAATTGGCTCAGGAAATCCCCTAATAACGTCGCGTAGTACACAAGGGTTTTCCTCGAAAGAAATTGGGAATATAAAAGCACTGACATCATACAATCAATGTATTCCCTGAAACCCGGTTTGGAAATGTTAAAATCTGTAAAAAATCAGGAACTTTTTCTTGTACTGACTGTCATAAACCGTGAAAATATCGTTAGATTTCGCTATTTCGGTAGAACACGTTAGATTTCGGTAGGTTGCCCACACCGCGGCCTCGACCCCCGGCACTGATAACAAAATAATTGAAACAATAGAGCGTTATTACATTAAGACTTATCTTATATTGTTAAACACGCCACTTGTTGGTTTAATCAAAATCTACTCTGACCTCTGACTTTCCCGGTTTATTGGTGTGTTAGATGGTACCGAGCTGGTCTTCTTGTTAACATTCACAACTTCAATTCAGAGTTTGGTTAACTTAAATTTTTACAAGTAAGTAGATCTTCGCACATTGAAATGTTTTGTTACCAAACTATTGTTTTTCAAGAAAGGTTTCTGTCAAACATACAGTCACTCGTAGACATTCGCGATATATGACAACATTAGTCAAGAATGACGAATGTTGGCACAGATGCTTCGCCTACCTTCGATAAATTTAGAGAAAGGATAGAGAAGAAAAAGTAAGAGAGAAGAAGGAGTATTACAGAATATATAGGGATTACAAATGTATTTCATGAAAAACAAAATCCTTTTTGGAATTACCGTTCCAGCAATTTTATGATTCAAATCAACATCATGAAACACCTTCCGTAAATCGTACTAATATGTTTAAAGATATTGGTGTTCGTAAACCGTATCGCGCAGGTGCCGCACCGGCTTCGGAGCGCGACCGCAGCATCACCTGCGCAGGCAACGCCGGAACTACGTGCCGATTCGCCCGGCGCACGCGCACCGACGCGATCAATATCCACCGCAAATTGATGGCTTTTGTAACAGATAGGATTTAGTTTGAGCATAGGAGGTTTGAAGGCAAATCATCACGCTGGCCATTGCGAGTAAGCGAGCCCACTCTTTTTAAGGTTTATTTAGTCCCCATGGGTTGTGGTAGCCAAGCCATTACCCGAAAGCGCACTAGGGGACGACTCTGGCCAAGAGGACCTACAAGTAGAAGAAGTTCGAAGGTTGTGGTTGAATAAGAAGAGCCGAAGATCGTGTGTGAAGGCGAGCTTTGGGAAAGGCCTATAGTCAGCAGTGGAGAGATTACATTTGTTCCAATACTTCATCTTTTATAATCTCTGTATATCCTATTACCTACTTGAATTCGCTTATTAACCCCTATATTTCACTATTTAATCATATTTAAATATTTTCTATATATTAACCGACCATACAAGATCTCTCAAACTACTTATATTCTTACTCAAAGGCATTGCTTATCTTCTTGGTACAAATAAATAACACCGGCCGAAAACAATAGATGTTAGCTATAAAAAAAGTAAATAAAATCGACGGAATTTTGACCAGACGTCAGAGAAAAAATGTAAGGGCTGGAGAAAGTGGTTTTGGTGACCATCGAAGAGTCAAGAAGGCTCAAAATAAAGCGGCATCGTCTCGGCCTTCTGCCCTATAACACTCATGCGAGCCTCCCGTCGTTCTCCTGGCGGCGCCGCCCTTGTCGGCTGACGCCGTTTCTGCTCCACCGCTCTTAGCCGACGACGCCCTCTTTGCTGGGCCACAGTCGCTACTGGTCCTTGGCTCGCTGGGAGCCGTATCGTACACCTGGTCGTTACCGTTCTCCAACGCTTGGACCAGCAGAGAGCTTCTGTTAGACGCCGCTTGTTAAACGCCATTAAATTTTCAAAGTCATCATTTGTTTTTTATTTCTGGCGGTAACTTGAAAATTGTTTGCTGAAAAATGAATTTAACACGAGAACATTTTCGTTCAATGATTTTTTATGACTTTCGTTGCGGTGTAAACCGGAAACAAAGTTATGAAAGACTTAAGTTAGCATTAAGTGATGAAGCTCCATCCAGTGCCACTGTTTATAACTGGTTCGGTGAATTTAAACGTGGCCGCACTCACCTCAGTGACGATGTTAGAGAAGGGCGTCTTGCGACAGCGGTGACAGTAGAACACATCAAAACAGTGCGGCTCATAATTGAAGCAGACAAACGAACGACATATAAGCAGATACGGGCTTTATAGTGTATTGGTATGATATGAGTCAAGTTCAAACTATTTTACATGATCACCTACGGGTAAGGATAGATCGATGTGCTAGATGAATTCCTCACAATTACAACGAAGCTCAAAAACACTGCCGCGTGGAATGTTGTCCCAAATGCTTGAAAAATTCGAAAATGGTCAATCAAATGCTGTTTATGATATAGTAACAGGTAGTTAAAGCTCAATCTTTCCTTGCGAAGAGTTGCCGACGAAAGTGAAGAAAGGACGGAATACTGAAAAGAAGATGATTTAAGCATCAGGCCGCTTTGCTACTATAACATTAGAAAATAAAAGAACAGTACCTACGGACTTGCCTGTGAACAGCTGCTTGCCTTGTGTTTTGGAAAAAGTGAAAGAACGACGCCCACGAAGCACAATGATCCTCCATCACGACAATGTCTCAGCTCACTCCGCCAGACAAACGAAGCAATTTTGAGTACTGTAAATGTAGAGTTAATGCGTCATCCGCCATACAATTCCAGCCTTGCACCGTGTGATTTTTATTTATTTCCTAAAATTAAGGACAAACTCAGAGGATTAAGTTTTATGAATGCAGAAGTGGCAGTAACGGCTTTCCAAACGGCTGTTTTGGAGAGGTGCGTAAAGAAGGATGGGCAGAATGCTTCATACAATGGTTTCATCGCGTGAAAAATTGTATGGATTCGGAGAATACTTCCAAAAGCAATAAAGCAACTTCCATCTTTATATTAGATTTATTTAATTTTTGAGATTTTAATAACTTTCAGTGTCACCCATGTACACTGAGTTGGTGCTGTACAACACTTGATACTGCTTTTCTACGTGTTTTCTATGTTATTTTTGCTGTATATGTTTGTCAATATATTTTGCCAGTATATTTTGTCAATATAAATTGCTGTATGCAGGAACTTGCAGGTATAACTACGAGGACAGATAGCTTTTGCAAAGAATTAAGATAAATCAAACGTGCAGTTGTTGAAGAACCGAAATAATTTGTTGAGGAGTTCTTGGCTAACATATTATGTGTAACAAACATCAGCAGAATCGACAGGTAAAACGAGTGCTTGGCAAGCACATCGTAGTATGAACAGTGCCTCCAATCAGGGATAATACACAAATCACAGACACCTTCAAGCTGATTTCGAGTTTGTTACAAATATAGGTCTAGACAAATGTAACGTATATTATACCTCGGCATAGTTATAGCTTATGCCCTAGATTAACATTTAAGATAGTTTATATCTAGATCCGTTACAGTTTCCGCACAAATCACTGTGAAGTCTGCGCGGGGTACATTTTAATTAAACTTAGTACAGTGATGTCGTATGTCCTGGATTAATGTATCCCGAACCATTACAAGTTCCCACGATAACTATTAGATATAATGTTCATGTAAGCCGTGTCATGGAGAATATGATATATTGTGATAAGGTGTTGAATAAGATGGGATTAAATAATTAGATAAGATTGGGTTAGATGTGATGGGGAGAGGGTTGGGGGGGGGGGGGGGTACGTTCATATAAGTACATAATAATTACATGTACTTTAATTTCCACGCGAACGAAGTTATAGGCACAAATATGAGAGTATTATAGGTAGGTAATATTTGTATCATCAACCCCGTAATGTAAAGCAAATTTCTTTTTGTGTACGGGCGATATAAGCATATAATGTAATTATTTTGAGTCGGTGGTGACACATCTATGTCTAAACTCCATCCTTTCTTCATGGAATTCTCATTATAATCTTATAATTAGAATAGGTGTACTTCAGGACAAACTCAGATAGGTCGAATAGGTTGACAGCTAAACTGTCTGGCGTTCTGTGAAAAATGTCTTAGAGGGCGACCACAATTTAAATGCGCGGTGAAACTAAGGCATGAAGTTACCATCTATGTTCTTCATGTATATACAACACAATTTTACATGCGTATAAAAGAAATATAACTAATCTTTCTTAGGAATCCATTAACACCGATGCTTTTCGTCTAAATGGAGTAATTAATAAGAATAATGTTGTCGGAACAACAAAAAGCCGGTATCTTTTTTATCTTTTTTGTGGAAATACTAAAAAGAGATAAATACTTTTAGTAGGTAAAATAAAACGAATTATATAATGTCCTGACTTGAGCCTTATTGGGTTAATGTTTTTGCGTTTACTAGCGCCGAAATTTTTTTGGTGTGAAGCAGTCCAAAATATTCAAGCTCTTCAGGCATTATGTGAATTTGAAAAAAAAAACACAGGTGAAGGTTTCTGATAATAATAATTACTGAACATGGTGCTCTTGGTACAAGAGCAGCATGTTGTTCAGGTTTTTGATCCAAGACATCTTCAAATTTCAAATTAAGCCACAATGCCAAACGTGCGAGGCCAACAACTGTCTAGTACGAAACTCGTTTCGGTCATTAGTTTCTTCTGTGGTTGAATGACTAGGTGTGGTGTAATTGTCGTGCGGACTAAGCGGCATATCTCACCTAGAGGTGGTAAAAAGCCGCGTGACGCGTCGCAGCGTGGCAATTATAGATCACGAACGCGCCGCCACCAGGGACAACTGTATTTGTCGCAGATTCGATTCTGTTGTGACAATACAATTGAAATTTAAAAGACAATGCAATACAATGCTAAAGAGAAAGCTTTTCCATGATTTTAAAAATAAATCGTAAACTTTAAAAAGCAAAAAGTGGTAGAAGACTTAGATTTGTTACGGTGTACCTAACACTCCGTCACACCGTAACATGTATGACAGATGACACGAATTAAATGTTATAGGAATCTCCAAAGGTGCAGCAAATATTAAGGTATCCACAAAGCAATAGAAACATAATTTTTAAGATGAGTAGTCACTAGCAGTTTAACCATTTGTTACTCTTACTGAATTTTGGTTCATCTTTTATACAATACGATAAGAACAAACTAAAAGCTCTTAGAACTGGCTACTGTACAATTCGATAAAAAAAAACAAATTTGAATTTTGAAAATGGACTCTGCTTATCAAACGCCATTAAATTTTTAAAGCTGTCATTTATTTTTTTATTTCTGCAAATTGAAAATTAAGTGTTTGCGGAAAAATGAATTTACCAAGAGAAAAATCATCGTTCAATGATTTTTTATGACTTTCGTTGAGGTCTAAACCAGAAACAAAGTTATGAAAGACTTAAGTTAGCATTTATTGATGAAGTTCCATCCAGTGCCAGTGTTTATAACTGATTCAGTCAATTTAAACGGGGTCATACCCACCTCAGTGACGATGTTAGAGAAGGGCGTCCTGCGACGGCGGTGACGGAGGAAAACATCAAAACTATGCGGTCCATGATTGAAGCAGATAAACAAACGACATATCAGCTGATACGGGCATCATTAGGTAATGGTATGAGTCAAGTTTAAACACGATCATCTAAGGGCAAGGAAGCTTTGTGCGAGATGAATTCCTCACAATTTGAGCGAAGCTCAAAAACACTGCCGCGTGGAATGATGTCTTCAAATGCTTGAAAAATTCGACAATGGTTCATCAAATGCTGTTTATGATATAGTAACAGGTGATGAAAGCTGGATCTACTGCTATGAGCCTGAGGCAATCTGCACAGTGGGTCTTTCCTTTCGAAGAGTTGCCGACGAAAGTGAAGAAAGGACGGAGAAAAGAAGATGATTATCTCCTTCTTTGGCAGATCGGGCCACTTTACTATAGTAGCTACTATAAATAATAGAACAGTAATTGCGGACTGGTATGTGAACAGTTGCTTGCCTTTCTGTTTTGGAAAAAGTAAAAGAACGACTATCACGAAGCAGAATGATCTTCCATCACAAAAATGCCTCAGCTCACTCCGCCAGACAAACGAAGCAATTTTTGAGTACTGTAAATGTAGAGTTATGGGTCATCCGCCATACAGTCCCAGCTTTGGGCCCTGTGATTTTTATTTATTTCCTAAAATTAAGGACAAACTCAGAGGATTACGTTTTATGAATGCAGAAGAAGCAGTAACGGTCTTCCAAACGGTTGCTGAAGAAGTGCCTACAAAAGGGTGGGCTGAATGCTTCACACAATGGTTTCATCGCATGAAAAATCGTATTGGTTACCGCGGAGAATACTTCGAAAAGCAAGCAATACAACAACTTCCATCTTTATATCTGATTTCATTTTTGTGATTCTAAATACTTTCAGTGTCACCCACGAACGTGGTCTCTCTAGCACCAGACACTGGTGTGACCTCGGCGGAGTAGGCGCTGAGGCCGCGCAGAATTGTCACCAAGCCGGGCATGCCTCTCGGTTCGTTCCACTGCTCCCACTATATCGGCCTTAGTCATGCTGTCCAACTGAACTGTTCTAATGCACGGTTAAAAGGAAACTCGTTCCCACGGACACATTGTTCATTGACTTCATTGAAAAAAGTTGCGATTATAAATTTCGTTCCGGTTTGTCATAAAATCGAAGCATTTTGCAATATCAAGTAACTTTTTTCCGTATTTTAATATAATATTTATGTTTAACTTTGCCAATGATGTCGACGAAGCGATCTATCGAGGGGTTGTTACTGCATGCTGGAAATGATCATTGTGAAACAATCGAGCATAGACTTTTGCTTCCGGAGGGTGCATTGATGAGGCTTCACGCCCAGCACTTTCGGCACTTCAGTTTATTTTCTAAATATCTGTGGTCCAAATGTGGGGGAATAATGTCAGTACTCCACTAAGAAGAAATTGTTATAAAAATGCTTCATTGGTGTTATATGCGTGGGTGGTTAAGATAAAAAATTAACAGCTATGACAAGAGTAAAGTGTTAAACACAAATCGTGTCGCTTATAGTCGTTAATGTTACGTAAGAGTAAGGCGTGAAATATAGCGTCGCGGCGTATCACCTACGGAGATCGGGCGTTACGGTCACGTGTCGCTCCACTCCCACGTCTTAATTGACCTATTTCGTGTGTGATGTTGCGCGTACGCCGCGCGCTCTCTGGGATAGCATCGCCGCGAGACGTGACCCCAGCCAGCGCACTGCTGGAAGCTAAACTGTCACAGGTTTACACAACTATTACTGATCGTATCACGATGCGGCAGCACTTTGTATTGAAGGGTGTTTATTGCCTACATCTAGATGGCTACGGTTGTCTGACACATTTGTGGTTAAACGCATCGTTTTTAAGCAATAACATTTTACCTACTCTATTTAACCTTTTTAATATGCACGTTCTCTACGAAAATCTGTAGGAATATGTTTCTGTAAATCTGTAAAACGGAGTTTTTGAAGAATTTTATCGTTATTGGTATTATAAATAATCTATGGACTTCAACCTTTATTTTATTGACGAGTTGTAAGTGAAGTGCTGTATCATCGGACCACCCTGCTGTCACTATCTAATGGTGCGATCTCTACACAAAAACTACACCCCATCGATTTATTTGTCTTAGGTGGCCATCATTTTACACTCATCAAACTTTAAAACAGTCCATTGAGGTCATTCACATTTTATTTTGATTTTTTTTGACCTAAATAAAATAAAACTGTAATGATATTTTTACAGAATTTCTAGATAATGGTTACCATTTTTTTATACATATAGTACATCTCATAGATTTAGACAATGTCCAAGAAGGTGTATATTTCTTGTAGAAATATAGACATAGTTTAGCATTATACATATTATAATCTGTGACACAATTTAAAACTCAAGTTAAACATTCCTGTTTTGTCACATCCAAAATTTTGCTGGATATTTATCAGAATGTATCTTTTATAGTTCTTTTTTAAATAAAATAACAGGGAAACATTGGTACCTATATCTTAAGAACAGATACAATATTAACTTTTTCTTTGTAAATGTTATGCAAATATTTATTTTTCTGTTAAATTATTTTTTTATTTAGGAGCGATTTCATTTTTTTCTGTTTTCCCGATTATTGTTAAGTGATTAGATATATACTATTATAATTGTTTCTAACGTAACCTTATTCTCTTCTTTGTTTATCCTGTATGGTAGGTATTTTTGGAATATTATTACTAAAACAATAATGTTTTTTACAGATATTAGTAATTATAATGACGAACAAGTTGGGTATACAAAATAAGAGTATAAAGCGAATTTAAATATCATAGATTATTTTTTAATTCATAAATTATACTCGAAAATTTCTGCTCCTTTATGAAGTACCTCCGTATAAAGTATTCTGGAGTTAGGTACCTATTTATATCTAAGTAAATTAGACTCGTGAATTACCTATTGATGATAGAATCGCAATCAAATGTTACGTAAGTAATCACCAGCAAAAGCCCGTAAGTATAATGATTTTCTTATATTTGAATGACGGCCGGAGCTTCTCCCCTTGATTTATTGGGATGTGAAGTGACGTGTGCTCGCGTGCGTATCCCACTCTCGCGTACCCATGGGACTAATCGTGCAGGTAGGGAAGTAAAAAACATTTGGGTGTTTGTTGACAAAGCGCGTTCGTCACGCTGCCAATCTTGACTACATTCCTATTGCGGTTTTGTTCTTTTGTAATGATTGAAGACTAAGATTTTCGATAAGGAAGTAAGGGGGCGTTGAGGCGACTTGTCTGATAATGCTTGTATATTTAATGATAGTATGAGTGTTGCTATCTATTTGGTGTTGACGTATTATTGAATGAATCTCTTAATGTTATTTTTATAGGAACCTAGTCTAACCATAAATATTGTTTAAAAGAAAATATTGTTTTTAGAAATATTTAGAAATATTCAAATAGGTAAGCATTTTGAAAATATAACGTTTATTCGAAATGGTCACCATTTGCTTTTACACAAACTTTCAAACGTTGTAGGCAGTTTTCAATTGAACACGCACCCTTTCCATGGGAAAATTGGCAACTGCCACCCTTATGGAATGTTTTAGCGATTCAATATTATCATGGCGTTCGAGCACGCCATGCTCTCTAAAACAGACCATAAATCATAATCGAGCTAATTAAGATCGGGACTAGATGACGGCCAGTCTTCATCTGTAATGAAGTCGGGAATATTACTTTCTAGCCACGCCTGTGTTGAGCGAGTCTTGCTGAAAGGACCATTCTTGGTTATCGAAAAGGCTGTTGTTAAGGGACTTTACGACCTTCTCAAGAATCGTAACTTTATACACTTGAGCCCACGTTTTAATATATTTTTCACAAAAATATGGTTCAGTCATCTCGATAGCTAACACCCCACTAAACCATCATTGAAGCCGGATAATGGCCATGTTGCACCCTATTGACCAATTTAGCAGTTTCTCTAGAGTTATGAGCATAAACTCGACCATTCTGTCTGTTAAAATGTTCCTCAATGATGAACATTTTCTCGTCCGTAAATAAGATTTGTCTGTGAGCTCCCTTTGCGTACCGCCGAAGTTGTTTCGATTTGTTAACCCTATTTTTCTTTAAATTATCAGTTAAGAAATGACCAGTATTCCTAAATCATATTTGAAAATGTGTGACATGGTGAGTACCTACTATAGGTATTCATCTCTCTGGATAAAATCTTTCATTTCACTTTCAGTCTTTCACAGCTTTAATCGTCTGTTTAGTACGAATAGTGCGTGGACGGTTACACTTTTTTCTGTCACTAACAGACGACGTTTCAATGCACCTACCTACCAATAACTCGGTACACAAAGTACACGGTACGGATGGAGTTTTAAAAATTGCATTTGACTCCATGCCTACTGTGTGTAATGCAATCACAGCAATATGGTTTTCATTATCACCCCATCCATTTTAATATTAGTACATAATTTATAATGATTGGCTCCAAAATGAGAAAAAAAACATTTATTTTTCTCGTGAGAATGACAAATTCCAAATTCAAATGTAATTCATTTATTTTTCTTTATTGTAACAGTATTTATGGCCAGACTAAGAATAATGTATTAAGTATTCGTAGGTATATATGTTTTGCATTATATAAGTTAGGATAAGGGGAGGTTAGGTTATATAAATGCATTATATAAGGGGTAAGATCTATTTTTAGCTACTTTCTAAATACAAAAAGCAAAGAAAATAAGTAACAAAGTGGGGGGAAAACTATCCGTTTGCATACATAATGACAACGAGAAAACGATAGGGTTGCGATTTGCGGAGCCAATAAGGAAAGTGTCCCGAGCGGCGGTGAATAGGTAAACGCGATAAAAGTTTAATGAGACGATCGTGGATGGGTTTCACGACACCTCGTAATGTCCAAATCAAGGGAACGTCGAATATTACCGTCTTTACTTGGCGTGAGAGCGGTGGGCACGGTGTCAGTCCTGCCATCAAATATGCACACTACAACAACTTACTGATTTAACCCGTACACTTAGGATTTGATAACTGGTAGATAGTTTTAATACACCTACCTGACCGTATTGAATGTCTACTCGTACCTAATAAGTATCTACCTACCTGGGAAAGTTGATAAAGAGTGAATTACAGAAATCGGTGCTTGGATGACAAACAAATTAAGGTCTAAAATTTAAACGCGATACAGTAAAACGTTTAGGTGCTTAGGTCTTTTACTTAGGTATAGCAGAGTCGTACCTTAATCAAAGAAATTTTATCCTATTTTATAGAGACCTGCAGCTATGCCACGTTTAAAAGGCCTTACTTTACAAATAAAAAAGGTAGTACCTAATATAAATACAAGAAATATGTATAGCAATATGTACTTATATGTAAATATGTATGCATGTTCTTGACCGCAATTTCGCCCGCGTACTTAGGTACTATCTCACATTTTAGTATTGTAGCTTAATATCTCCTTTTTGTGGTTCCCAAAAAGATACAAAATGCAAAATTTCAACCCGATTCGCACTTACTTCCATTTATGCGTGAAAGCATTTTAAACAAATAAACATCGTTTTTATTTTTATATCTATATTTGTTAGGATAATAATAATATTTGTTGAAATCGGGTCATTGGTTTAGTTAGAGATTCCGCAAGGTAATAACGAAATTCGCGAACTTACATAGGGGAGAGGCGTACAAAATGAAATAGGTGGGTAAAATGACATACTTGCTTTTTTCCAAAACCACAGACAAATTAGTTCTCATAATGACCCGTAGAGGGCCGTTTAGTAACATCTTATATCCTGTGGAGGCGCCAGTCGCGTTCGGTTGAGCATGTGAAGCGGACACGTGTTTGTGTGAATTTTGCATTTACGAGTTTTGTTTGGATGGATTTTGTTTCTTCGAAAAAGTTAGTATTGTCTTACATTTATTAGTTTTTAGTGGCTTAATTTTATTGTTTTATTTGTAAATAACTCCTATTATGTGTTGAAATCTCAAAATTATTCGCGAAATTAAAGTTACTAATTTCTTATATTTAAGGTTATAAAGTGGACAAAATGGCATACCACTTGTTCGGGTAAAATAGCATAGTATGTCGTTTGACCCACCTTTTTTTCTTCTTTTAGATAATCGATAATCATGCCTCGCAACTATTCTAGAAAAACAAACCGACAGGGTTGGAAAATAAAGGTTGGAATCCTCTATAGAAAAGGCAATTGACGCTGTGAAGAAAAATGAAATGGGTTGGCTTTTAGCTTCTAAGGTGTTTAGCGTACCACAATCAACTCTTAGAAGACATGCACTGCGCAGAAATAAAGTCTTAGCTCCAACTACAAAAGGTACCTACGAGTAGCTACCAAATCAGTTTTTTTAGCTTCCGCAGTTGGTTAACATGATAAGATTGAATTTAATTACTTACCTTATTCTTTTAGGTATGGGAAGGTACGGGACTGTGTTCACTCATGAGATGGAAAGAGAGCTGGTTGCACATATAAAGTTGCTGGAAACCAGATTGTTTGGTTTCACACGGAAGGAACAATGAAAAGAAAACCGCTGGTAAAGAGTGGCTGGCTGGATTTCGTCGAAGAAACCCAGACATATATTTAAGGAAACCCGAAGCAACTTCAGCTGCGAGAGCCCAAGCCTTCAACAAGCCGCAAGTAGCCCTATTTTTCAACACTTACCAAGAAATTAGTCAGAGCAATAACATTTCTCCGCATAGACTCTATAACGTCGACGAATCAGCTTTATCGACTGTTCAAAGACCACTGGACGTAAGCAGGTTGGGGCTTTAACTAGTGCTGAAAAGGGGTCTCATGTGACTGTTGTTTGCTGCATGAGTGCAAATGGTCATTTCATTCCACCGTGCCTAATTTTTCCTAGAAAAATAATGAAACAGGAGTTAATAGACCAAGCTCCAACCAGTAGTTTGGGAATTGCACAAGAATCAGGTTGGATGATCACAGCTGTATTTTATAAATGGTTGGTGCACTTTCAGACGCAAGTGAAAGCTAGCACTGAGGACAAAGTGCTTTTGATAGTTGATGGACATATCAGTCATAAAGTTATAGAAACTTTAACATTCGCAAATGAGAATGTAATCATTATGGTGTGCTTACCGCCTCACTGTACACACCGCATGCAACCCTTGGACGTATCTTTCTATGGTCCACTGAAGACCTATTTTAATCAAGAAGTGAGCACTTGGTTAAAGAGCCATCCAGGCCGAGTTGTCACTCACTTTCAAATAGGTTCCATTCTCAACAAAGCTTATGGTAAAGCAGCAACAGTCCAGACGGCAGTGAATGGGTTTCAAAAAACAGGTCTCTGGCCTGTCGATCCAAACATATTTCCCGATTATTTATTTGAGCCTGCGGAGACGACAAATATCCCCATGCAAAGCTCTCCGGTAGAGTCCGAAGAAGGCTTATCAACAGCAGAAAACCTATGTATTTCCTCAGCAGATCGACCTCAGGTTGAAGATGGCTCTACATCACTGATAGTTGCGAGTACATCAACCATAGTCAACCCACCTACTACCTCCACATCCACAGCCCAATCTATATACAAAGCTCCTGCAATACCTATGACAACTTCAGCATCTAGATTGATACTCCGAGATACAAATATCAATGTTCCAGTAAGCGTGTTATCTCCAGTGCCGGCAGAAATATATGCGACTGGGCAAGGCAAAAGAAAACCACGAAAAAAACCAATAGTATTGTTGTTAACTTCAACCCCAAACATGGAAGAAGCTAAAGCAAAATCTGCTCCTCCACCTGTCCCAAAGAAAAAAACGAGAAAGGCAACAAAAGCTTTGAATTTCAGTTCTGATAGTGAAAACGATTTCACATCGCAATTTGACACTGAAGATGGAGATGAAGATTGTCCTTGCATTTATTGCAACGACCTCTACTCAAGGTCTAAGCCGAAGGAGGTTTGGTTACAGTGCTTGATATGTAAAAGATGGGCTCATGCATCGTACGCAGATGTTCCGAAGAAGACGAAGTCTTTCACGTGTGAACTCTGCATATAATGAACGGATTTTCATTACAAATTTGGTATGCCATTTTGTACATACCACCTATGTCATTTTACCCGCCTAGGGCGGACAAAACGGTTTTTATTCAAGTTTTTTAGATATTATCAATAATTATATTATTATTGTTTTTAAATGATTGATCTCTTTATTCCGACTAAGTAATGAATCAAAGAATATAAAGATACATTAAGTGTTGAAAAGTATGAATAAATAAAGATTTTATGACTGATTTAATAACTAGTATGTCATTTTGTACGCCTCTCCCCTACATAATAAAATTAAATATTTCTCATTCTTCACAACCGATGTAGGTACATCAAATGTAAATTATAATTAATTACTAACTAAGGAGTATGTATCTACTTACATGTAGGTACTCGTATCTCTGCTGAATTCGATGGTCGATCAGCCCAGATGGTTTCCCTACCATCCTCATTCCCTATCTGCCGTGCAAAAAGGTCCGCGTTCAATTCCCGGTCGAATATTTGTTTCTTTATTTAGAAATGTTGGTTGGCGACTGGGTGGTGACTTTGTCTTTGTATGTGTCCTTGGACCCACGACATAGGGAATCCTAGTATGGGAGCCATTGAGTGCGGTGTTATTTATGTTTATTTATTATTATATTTAAACGAGCATCGTGATCAATAATATTTTTTTTGGAGTGAAATAAATAATTTTAAACTACCAAGTCGACGCACTCCCGCTTTGTGGGACCGACTCCTATTACTTTATTGCTACCAGAGAATCTAAATCGAACCCACCTTTAAATTTGCTGGCCTCAATTTGCTGCCTATTCAGTATTTTCTGCTGTTCATTATTATTTTTCTTATTTATGATGGTGATGCGTTTGACCTGCGCCTCTGCTACAGTCGCAACCTGCTGTGCGTTCGTCATCTGATTTAAAAAGTCTCATAGGTGTCGGCGTTAAACATTTCAATTACACGAGGCTTAAGAAAACGTTTCATACCCTCGTCAGACTAACCGCCGCCGAGGCTCACGAGATAAGGAACACTTTTTCATAACATTCTGTTTTGAGCCAAGTTAATCGTGTATGTCAAAAGAAGAGGGGATGGAAGGGTGTTACTTATTAATGTTTAACCCTTTTGCATCGGGCTGGCTCCTGACAACCGTGTGTCAATCTTGTCCCGGCTTCGTGAACAACTCTTGCATTGTTAATGTCCATTAATTTGCTAGATTATTGTACCTACCTATTCCTGTAATGCACTACACCCATTTAGAACAATTATATACCTAGTCCTATACTTAACAATGACGTAATATCGTAGGAAGTGTTGCTACATGTGTAACGTGATTGAATAGGGAATGTCTACCTATTCGATATGGGGTTGCCATTTTCAACTGGGTACAAATCGGTAGTGTAAAATTTTGTGGGTAGTATGAGGTGATCAGAATCGCAAGTGCTCCAACGCATAGCAAAAGGTCTGAAAATCAAGTCATTAAAAAAATTATCATCATTAATCATTTAAATCATGTTTAGCAATTTATCTGCATGTAGTCTAAAAGCATTAAATTTATTATGTTGTCCGTCTATTTTGTATGTTTTGTAAGTAGGTAATACTTACCTATGTTTCCATAAAAGCATCTTGTTAAGAATTGATAAATATAACATTGGACGATTTGCTTTTTAAACCAATTGCTATCATAGACCACTTGCGTTTATGACCACCTCATTCTAACCCACATTTTGTTTAGCGATCGTATTCACAAGGGTGCACTTAAATGCATATACCTATTTCTGGAGTTTATCCTCAAAATTAAATTTACAGCAGTTGGTGTGGAGCGTAATTCCGGTAATATATTCACAACTAAAAGGTAAATAATAAAGCATCACCGGATTGTGCTGTTATCGGCCCCCGAGGACCAATCGCCAGGCGACGGGTGGCTGGACGTTACTTAAACTAATAAATAATACATTTAAGTCCATAGTAAAATTGCTTACGTACAAAAGAAATGTAACATAATATATGATCTTACCTATATGCTACATCTGCTACATAGGGTAAAACAATAAAAAAAGTGATTCTTTTTATAGATTTCACTAACGACTCAATCTGGAAAATTAGAACGGATAAAATAGGGTTGCTTGTCCCAGATACAACAACATTAATTTATTTACTAAAATCCGTCGAATGAAACAAATACCCGTAATACCCACTTAAAATTACTCAAAACAACATGGAAGTAAAGTGACAAAAGATATAGGTGAATCTGCACTCAGAAAATGAATACAATAATGACTCACGAAATAACCGAGAAAAAAACTGAAGACAAAAGTGTTTACGAGTAGTTGCTCTAAGAAGTTTAGTGAAGTGCGGGGGACGGGGGCGAGCGCGCGGGGAGACGGCGCCCATTGGCCGCGCCCCGTCGTGGGTGGAACGAGGAAAATCCCTCGGCAGTTTTCCGCGACGTTCCAAATTTGAAAAGCTTTTAGCGTCATCCTCATGTCATTTGGGTAAATATGCGCCACATTAGCGCGAGTTTTGTTGTATCTGATTTTAAATTTCGTCTGTCAAACGTTGGGGGATTGATTACCGGAGGGATTTTAATGTAACACATTAAAATTTCTATTATAAAATATTCGTTCTCAAAGCTGCTTAAGTAGGTAAGTAATTATAAAAATACGTAAATATCGTTCTCTAAAATACAGGTTATTAAATGAACCATTGTTGATCATAAGAGTGTTCTTCAATACGCTTACGCTGCGCTTTTAAATAAAAAACAAAGGTATATAGTCTCCAGTGAGCAGTTTTTAATATTTAAATACCTAGATATTTTTTTCATAAATGCAAAATATCTTTAAATAGATTCCATTGCATCGACACCAAAGGCGAACAAGTACAACGAACAAATAACTGAAGTAGGCAGACGTGCAGAACTTAAGCCGTCATTCCAAGTCCCCGTTGCAATTTCTAAGGGTTAGAAGAACTGTGATTGTAGTGTTGGAAGGTTGTATTCAAAAGGTTGTATGGGGGAGTGGGTGCCAGTAGGGGGAAGTCAAGTCGTGTGGGCGGGGCGGGCAGGCGGGGCGCAGGGTGCCCGAGGTGCCAGCCCGGGCGCCGCGGCTCGCCCACCGGACCTCGCAGTCGTGCACCACTCGTCGTCGTTGTTGCGCGTGCCGCTGCATCACTGCACTTACATCGACACGTCCAAACAAACCCGCTAACATGACCGGTGGTCAAAATAATTACCAGCTGTAATCGCGAAACAAAGGCGCGTGCCTTAAATGTTTGACGTTAATTAAAGCCATCGACTGCAGCCACCCAAATAATTGCCGTGAAGGAAGCTCACGAAGCGCAGCCCGCGTCGGGCGCCCCTTCAATTAGTAGCACCTGTCGGACACGCGCTGTGCATTAATTCGCACTCGTGATAAACGCCGGCGAAAAAATTCCGAAATAAACTGGAACCGATGCACCTGCGGCAATCAGCGGGAGAACCGCGAGGAAGTTGACGGACATTCCATTTGCATAGCACACATTGACGCCCCGAGGAGCCGATATGATCATGCTATTCAAGGGTAACAGCAGCAGGCTAGAACACCTCATCGAGAAGATACAAGCCAACAAGGAGAACCACGACGTCACTAGTGACGACTTAAAAGGTAAGCTAAAAGTTTTAATTAACGATTAAAATAAAAATACCAATAAGTGTTTAAATTGAAAATAGAGCTACAAAAACTAATTCAAATAGGTATCAGGAGTTAGAATGAGAATAGCTGATCCGCTGCAATTTAGGTACCCGTCCGACCATTTAACATTTCTTGTCTTTAATATTTTATTCTACAGCCATTTTTGTTTTAATTTGTTGCAAGTTTTGATGTATTTTAAATTAGAATCTACATAAAATCTTAAGTTTTAACTTTGGGACCATTAATATGTAGTCTATGTAGATGATTGGCATTTTTGTATCGATCTTATAAGATTAATGAATGAAATCGGTTCTTATTGCAACTTCTGACGCTTTGTCCCAGATTTCACATAAAGAATAAATGTAATTTATTATACATATATCTCCAGTTCGAAAATTCTAAATCATTCCAAAATCTCTTGGTTAGATTTATCTCTAGCGATTTGTAATCCATCATTAATGTGCATTCCATCTTGTGTTCAATGTGTCAATGTGTTCTTGTTGCAAAAAACGCACAGCCTTTAATAATATTTTTTTTCACTAAAGTTTAACAAAATATAATTATCTTGATAACTAATAACATTGCGGCCATTCTTCCTTAGCTATACAAAAAAACGCATAGATTTACATAGGTAATAGTTACCGTAGATATACAAATATCACATTGACAATACAACAAGCGTCCAAGATAAAAAACGTGACCCATCATATTAATTAATAGGCACATCGATTCATATTCTCTGTAATATTTATCACATAATGTGTGGTGTAAACAGCAAAATAAAATTTAGGAAAATACAAACTACGAGTACCTATACATATCTGATCTAATTAGAATGCAAACACTGCCATCATTTTATACCGGAAAGTTCACAATTTACACATACTCAATATCAAATTTAATTATTGATTTACTGTCCGTATCACACACCATTCATTTCATCTAGGTATAAAACAAAAATATTGAAATCTCCGAAACTGTGCACTCTTGCATATTGGTGGTTGGCGCTGGGTCAGACCAGTAAAAACTACATTAAATACTTGATTACTCATGATTATATCCATAACATAACATACGAGTGCCTAAGAACGACCTGGTTTGCATTCATTAATTCATTCTTCTAGTCATCACAAGACAAATTTTACACAACATATTTCTTACCCTTCTTCGTACGCATGCCATTTTAAGACAAAATGTCAAATTTTGTCATTCTCGAGATTTATTTGATCGAGTTTAGGAAACGATTCAATTTCTGGATTTTTTTGAGCACAAGTTATTAAAAACTATTGAATATTACTATTATACAAGCTAGCCTCTGTGAGTTACGCTAATAAAGGATTTACTGCAAACGTAAACTATTAGTAAATGTATTTCATTCATTTAGTGATCCTATAATATTTAGTAAATTTATTTTTAAAGTCATTTAATTAATAATGTTATCGAATTTATGCGGTTCCTTAGGTTGTAAAGTTACATACAAAATTTTTAATCTCTGTGTCGAAGAACCGAATTAGGTATGTATTTATCTTTACCTAAATATTGAGTTCCGTCATTGCATGCCAGGTTTCACAAATTCAAAAAATACAGACGATACGATGTAATAATAGTTCAAGTAACTAGATTAGCGTCCAAGAACATTAATGTCTTGAAATCTGTTTTATAATGTGTTCTGCGTGAGTAAGGGTTAACAAAATTATGTACCCACAGTGTCCTACAGACAGAATAAGGAACTAGTTATAGAGTTACTTATTCCATAAATTGTTTAATTCGAGCGTAAAATAAAAGAAAAAAAATGTGTTTTTTACACATAAGTGATATCAGTTGATATTCCTCCAGAAGAAACTTTCATCAATCACACAAAATCTGTACGATAAGTCAAACTAAAAGTTCTTAGAACTGGCTACTGTACAATACGATATAATTTTGTAAAACTCTTGCTTGTCAAACGCCATTACATTTTCAAAGCTATCATTTGTTTTTTATTTCTGGCGACAATTTAAAAATTAAGTGTTTGCGAAAAAATTAATTTAACGCCCAAACATTTTCATTCAATGATTTTTTATGACTTTCGTTGCAGTCTAAAATCAGAAGCAAAGTTATGAAAGACTTAATTTACCATTTAGGGATGAAGCCCCATCCAGTGCCACTGTTTATAACTGGTTTAGTGAATTTAAACGTGGTCGTAGCCACCTCAGTGACGATGTTACGGAAGGGCGTCCTGCGACGGCGGTGACGCAGGTAAACATCAAAACTGTACGATTCATTATTGAAGCAGACAAACGAACGACATATCAGAAGATACGGGCATCATTAGGTATTGGTATGAGTCACATTCAAACTATTTTACACGATTACCTACGGGTAAGGATAGATAGATGTGCTAGATGGATTCCTCACAATTTGAGCGAAGCTCAAAAACACTGCTGCGTGGAACAGTGTCTCTAAATGCTTGAAAAATTCAATAATAGTCAATCAAATGCTGGTTTTGATACCTATAGTAACAGGTGATGAAAGCTGGAACTACTGCTATGATCCTGAAACTAAGGGGAAATCTTAGTTTCCGTGCGCAGTGGCTCTTTCCTTTCGAAGAGTTGCCGACGAAAGTGAAGAAAGGACGGAGTGCTGAAAAGAAGATTGCCTCCTTCTTTGGCAGATCGGGCCAACTTGCTACTATAATTTTAGAAAGTAAAAGAACAGTAATTGCGGACTGGTATATGAAAGCTGTCTGTTTGGAAGAGTTTTTGTCTGTTTGTTTGTCTGTTTTGGAAGAGTAAAAGAACGACACCCACGAAGCAGAATGATTTTCTATCACGACAATGCAGCATCTCACTCCGCCAGACAAACGAAGCAATTTTTGAGTACTATAAACATAGAGTTAATGTCCCGACCTTGATTCTTGTGATTTTTATTTAGTCCCTAAAATTAAGGACAAACTCAGAGGATTACGTTTTATGAACGCAGAAGAGGCAGTAACGGCCTTCCAAACGACTGTTGAAGACGTGCCTAAGAAAGGGTGGGCTGAATGCTTCACGCAATGATTTCATCCCATGAAAAACTGTATCGATTGTCGCGGAGAATACTTCGAAAAGCAATAAAATATCTTTCATATTTATATCTGACTTCATTTCATTTCATGAAAATCTAAAATTTTTCAGTGTCATCTACAAGAATATTTTGAATTTTTGACGTAATGTTCTGTTCCGACCAAAGTCTCCATTTCACGGGTCTGCTGGAAGAGATTTCCACACGAGATAACCTTGTCTTTTGTACTACTTTAATCACGTATTGTTTTGTGTGTACAATAAAATATATAAAAACAATAAAAATTCACATACGATGCAAAAACGCAAATAAAATTATGTAACGAAATCAGGAAATATGGAGAAAGTAACACAGATTTGTCTGCTATAGTACCTACCAATAAATTGTTGAAACACAGCAATCATCAATTATTTATAGGTGAAGAAACAGTGTGAGTAAAAAATATTAAAAACTTACTGTTAGTTTAACAGTTAAACAGTTTTAATATAATACAACATATCTAAATAACATTTTGACAATGATTGCAAGTCCACAAGGCTGAACAATTAGATATGTCTGTTCTTAATTCTTACGTAATTAAGGTCTTCCCGGAAAGTTTGCCTAATTTATTGATGGCCATAAACATGCCCTTGAATTATCTCGCGTGATAATTAAAAGTTAATTATTTGGTCAGTATGGAGCGACGCGGCGGCTAATCGGCCTGAAAATTAAATGCAAATAAAATTTGTAATCAATTACAAGGCAGATGTTTTTGTTCAAGTCCTGCATACGTCAGACAAGGATTTATGTCACGCACGAAGGCAACTAACTACCTTGTTATTTAAATAGTCTTAATAATAATCAAGGATCAGCGATACCTAAATAAACAATGAACAATGATGTTAAATAATAACAGGGAGAAATTTTTAATCGAAACGTCAATATCGGTAATCACATAACTGCGATAAAGAAGACAAACTTCAAAATTGTTGTTTTTCTTATAATTTGTAAGAACTTTTGAGATCCTAGAACAAAAAATCCTAGTTTAGAAACCTGTGCCGACTTTGTTTTTAATATAAATATTAAAGGAGGCAAACGGGCATGCGGGGTCCACATGACTATATATTGGACATCGCTCAAATATAGCCATGTGGATTCGTTAAGGTTGCTAACAAAGAACAAAAAAAATGGTCCAATAGTTTTTGATTTTATTTCTTATATTAACTAACGGTTCTAACGGTCAATATCAGAAAAATCTTGAGTTTTGTTTATTTAATTATATATTAAGGCCTTAATTATGAAATGAAATGAAGTGGATATGGAAAAAATCGAATACTTTTTTTGTATGAAAATTATAGATATATTTGATTAATCGAAGTATTGTCCATTATTATCAATGCACTTTTGTCATTTTAATAGAAGTTGATTGATGCCTCTGCTATAGAACCCCTGGGGACGTAGGTCTGGCGAGTACGGTGGGTAAGGGAGAGTTTCCCGTCGAAGCATCTATAACTTTGAGACTGTCTGTCGTGCAGTGTGTGCCTGTGTGGGCGAGCGTTATCGTAGAAACGTTTGGGACATTGTTTTTCTGTGTCTCCTGAGTTCAACCATTGTAACGATAGTTTACGATTATTGGACCGTTTTAAAGCCGAATTGTTGGAGAAATGGCCAAATATACGGCGTAAAAAAGTGTTCTTTCATCAAGACAATGCGCCAGTGCACACGTCAAAAATGGCAATGGCTAAAATTCATGAGTTGGGCTTCGCGCTGGTTCCACATACTTTCGTATTCACCGGACTTAGCCCCGTGTGACTATTTCCTTTACCCAAACTTGAAATGATGGCTTGGAGGGTAACAATTTTTCACGAATGAGGATGCATCGCCGGCGTGAACGGCTATTTTGCAGACCTAGAGAAATCGTATTTTGTGGAGGGGATGAAAAACTTGGAAACTATGTAGCTGGAATAATCGCTGGAGAATGGTGGCCCTCAAAGGAGACTATGTTGAGAAATAAATTTGAATTATATTAAAAAAAATTTTTTTACTAACTTTGTAAAAGTACTTATCAAACAGCCCTCGTAATTGTTTTTCTATGAAAAACATCAATCTAACCGTGATAAATATAGTCCTTTATCTTGTGACTTGTGGAGGGAGGCTCGGGCGGATATATATGAGGGATTGTTACCTAGGTTTAAAAAAGAATTACAGAGATTACATACTCGATAATGTTAAAACAGCTGAAAAGGAGTAGTATCGAAAACAGGATACCCTTGTTATTGAGTATATATGGTCAGTTGTTTTCGGCTATTGGTTGGACTTGGATTATTTTTAATAACCAACTGTGATGCAGTCCACCTGTTCTTATAAAACACTTTTTGTATGCTGGGTTTTTCTGTAAGGGACCTGCTATGCCTGCTATATATGTAAATGTATAAGTAATTTATATTTATAATGTTTATGTATGTTAGCTTGTTGGAGAACACAATGAATAAATAAATATATTTTGATAACTTTATTCCAGTAGTAAAGCCACTGTATCATCTGCAAGAAGCAAGTATATGATCCGGTTATTTTTCATATGAGTGATTGGCGTTGATTACTAAGGCGCCGGTTAGGTGTCTCAGATAGCGCAATTAGGAAGTGAGCTTCCGCCGCCCACCGCGTCCCGGCGCCACCGTCACCCGTAAGGAATTGCCTGCAATCGCGGCTAATTACGCTCAGCTACCGCTGTTTGGTACCAGTATATAGATACGACAAGTAACTAACTTCATATGCGAGTAAACGTGTGAAACAGGCATCACAAACAACGAGACTTGATCTCACGGATGTCGCGACAAGGGTTGTCAACTTTTTGTGAAGAAATATAGTACCTTAAATGAAAATACAGTATTTATAAAAAATAAAAAGCATCATTAAAATTTCAATTTATGTCTTATTTTTAATAAAAGTCCACTTTTTGTCCTTTTTGCAGCTTTAATTTTTTTTTAAATTTATTACCAAATTTACAAATAAAAAGTATAAAACTACCATAATTGTATCTAATAAACCATACAGGTTGGTCTAAGATACAAGTAACTTAACAATTAACTTATTAGTCTTGATTGCACTGAAAATTTTAATTAACAATAAAATTATTTTTCTATGTGAGTGACTGGCTGTTTATTCTCACCATTTCAAGTTAACACAATTTAGTTTTCGAAAAGTCAATCATAGGTAGAGCTCTGACAGCTGACATAAATCTTTACGTAAGTAAAAAACGTTTTACAACTTTATAATCCTTTAAGAATATTTTTTTTCTATTTTTGTGTTATTTTATGACTTAAAAAGAAACGGTATTCACATAAAATGAATTAAATACTGAACTGTCAGCGCTGTTCCTATGATAACCGGACCATAATATTTTTTACTTACTATATATATGTCTTCAACAATATATAGTAAATCAGACCAAAGTATAGTGTATTATATAGTATAGTTGGCAACCCTACATGAGTTGCGTACCTCAGTTGAGACCGTCCTGTGGATCGTCAGGAGTGTTGACCGAATCGGACAGGACAGAGGGTAGTGTGTGCGTGCTTTGCTCAATTGTTTGAACTTTACTTACTGTTTTCCGTGCTACTATTGTCTCGAATTGTACACCTACCACTTACAGCTACTTGTCCGACACGAGAACCAGCACACGTGTAGTCGGGTCACTTTGCAATTTTACCTAGATTACGTTATTTGCCGTTCAACGTTACACATTGCGAATAGTGATATAGTATAGTGATTGTACGAGATATAGCGATGACTTTAGTTCTTTGACGAATCTCTTCGTTTGGGATCTTTTCCCGCAAACAAACTCCTAGCGTAGCTGTCTCCATAGCTTCCTTAGCGACTTTTAAGATATGGATCAGGCTTACCGTTAGAGGCTACGTTTCAGCATAGTATGTCATTTTCAAGCATTGTGATATAGGCGATGAGAATAGCCGACACATTTTCCTAAATGCTGCCCAGCCGTGCTGAAGACTTCTTGCTGAAGATGGTTTGCTCAAGATAGACATAATGATCAACAATTTCCAGTATCACATCAGTTGTAACACGCACCTTAACACGGTTTGAGGTTGTGTACGACGAAAATTGGGCTTCATAGAAACAGTGTAAAGTTGATATATAAAGTGCTACGTAAAAGTCGATGATTGCTTCCGGTTTCATACCTGTTGATCACTTGTCTGCAATGATGATGTCCATTTCGTTCAGTTTCCTACCGTCTGGGCATTCCTGGTTCACTTCCTGTACGGCTGCTTTTTGAAAAATGATTTCATCAGAAACAGCCCTCTGCATGTCGAGAACGTTGTCCAGCGTTTCCCCACGGGTGGTTCCTTTCTCCAAATCCATGAGACCTTACTTTTAAATCACATATCAAACAAATGTCATATCTGTATAGACAGCGCTGATGGTGTACCGTGCGTATGTATTGTCCCCCACTCGTTACAGTACAGTTGTATGGGGTAACCCGCTTATCACTTTTTATATTCTAAAGAGCATTTGATTGGGAATATTGCTGTATAATATAGGTTCCATTGCGATATACAATTTCAGAGCGCTGAGTAGTAGTAATTGAATTTTCTTGCAAAAATAGAGATTTAAAAACTGTATAGGACGGAGTTCGGCTCTATTATGGAACCGATTTCAACCAATACGTTGAATTGATCTTGATCTCACGGAGTTGTATAATAGCATTAATGGCTATATGAAAATGTCCAAACTCGCGTCCCTAAATGGAGAATAATTAACGTTATAATGAACATTATATGTACTTAACGATTAACAATCGCTTTACGAAGAAATATGAATAATAGGAAAAGAATAGAAACGAATAATCAAAACGTGTCAATGACTTTTAATTCACACTAAATTATAAATTGAAAAACCAGAACACAAATGCTGAAGTCTAAATTCTATTCCACGGTGAAAGGATAAAGTAGCAAATAAAGTAGATCTGTATACCATCACGAAATCAACTGCGATGACACCAACAGTTTCTCAACTCAGAGCATGTCGAGGGCTGCTGTTCATTCATTGATTATTAATTTTTTATATTATTCCTAAAATTACTTACTGAACAATAGTTTGAAATATGTAATTCAACGTACTTATATTATAACCTACCTATTCTTAATTGTCGTATAAATAAGTTCATTATTAATTACCATAAGAAACGGCTAACGAAGTAGTCCATCCAAGATGTGCATTTGATGATGTCCACCAATCAGTGGTACCTCTGCCTTCTATCTAAAAGGTCTCGGGTTAGATTCCCAGTCAGACACTTATTTATTTATAATATTTCTTCTGGTCTGGGTTGTGTGTTCTTCTTTGTATTTCTCTGCACCCACGACAGGGAATCCTAGAGTGGGTAATGGAATGTTCCTTTATTTTTTATTATTAAATAATAAAAATCACAATATAAATATACATTGTAAATATACAATGTAATAACTTTAACATACTCATCCTCTCCCGCCCAAAGGTTGCCTGGAAGAGGTCGCTTAAGCGATAAGTCCCATCTTAAGAGATGGGACAAGTATACCTACCTATTTTTTAAACTTTTGTGTCAGTTTCGCTGTATTTATAAAGCGTATTTACTTACTTACTAAATAAAAAATAGATGTCGATATTTTTACAATTCAACATGACACGCAAAACAATCGAGCACCAGCTTATTTTAAATTGGCACCCCGACTGTCTATACGAATACAATCGCGGTTCGCATAACGTGGTTTTTTCACAGCCTAATTCAATTCTCATTTTTTCGACCATTAGCGGCTCGTCCGGGGCGTGGAGGGAGCCAGATTAATACAAATAGTTCCGCCTATTAGGTGGAAGAGAAACAAAGGAGGGAAATGCGGCGCGGCGGCGAAATGAACAAGAAATAACTGCTATAAATCAGTTACCTACTGCGCCTCTAATGTCTTAAAATTATCTTATGTGCATCCGGCATTTTATTTTTATATTGCAATCCTTAGCATGTCAAGGGAAAATTATACATCCTCTGTAACTTCTACGAAGTTTAGCATAGTTATAGCTGGTGGGTTAACATTGGGTTATCCCTTCTCAAAATACTCGTAGCTGTGGGGATTCATTTTCGGTTCAAGCCGCACACTTATAGAATACTCCCCCTTATAGGACACGAGATAGTTCTGCTTTTACTATTTTTAAAAACCGGTTAAAAGAGCACTATTTGTCAATTTCCTAAATAGTCCATATTATATATAATATGTATTAAATATATATATATATATTAATATGTATAATATTTATTATTTAGGTATATGTGTTTATATGTCTTGTATATGTATATAAATATATATTTATGTACCTATTTTGTTAACATTATTGTATTATTATTATACATACAATATACATACATACATGATTATACATACAAATTTTCCGTACGCACTACGCCTGCCCTTCTGTCTTGACCTGTATTTCACTTTCCCAGGTCTGCTGGAAGAAATCTCCGCAGGAGATAAGCTTGCCTTTTGTATATCTTTTCTTTTTCTTCCTGTTTATTTGTTCCACGTTATGTGTGTACAATAACTTGTTAAATTAAATAAATAAATAAGATGTTACTTTTTATCCAGATCCATCTTCAAGTTCCCGCGGGTTAAGATTGATGATGATTTAAGATCTTAAATCATCATCAAGGCTGAGGCGTCAAATAAAAACCACTGAATGTTTTTTTTATGATTTCTAGTACACAATGACAATTTATATCCTAGATCCTAATCCTTATCCTAAATCGTAATAAGTTCCCGTGGTAAAGTTGTTATGGGAAATATTAAATAAAATGAGGTGTAAATAAAAATAATAAAATCTCATCCTATTATATACTGTATTAGATGGGATTGGGTTATGAGATGGGACGGTATGGAATAATGGGACAGAAAGGGATGGAACTGAATGTTGTGCGATTAAATCAGGTTTGATGGTATATAGGTGCCGCGTGGTGTCGGCACCACCGCATCTCATTCCGTGGGTGTCGTAAAAGGCGACTAAGGGATAATAAAGCGGCTAGCACAAGCCCCGAAGAACTGTACCACCTCTAAAAGAATGAACTCGCCAACCCACTTGACCAGCGTGGCGTTTTAAGGCCTTAAACCCCTCATGTACATGAGGAGGCCCGTGTCTAGCAGTGGATCCTGAAAGGGTTGGTTGCGTTGCATTGCATTTCAGAACAAGGGAGGGGACAATATCGAATGAAATGGGATGGGCGATATGAAATTGGTCGGGATGAGATGAGATGGGATAGGATGAGATGGGATGGGATGCCCTACCTTCCGTAAACTAATCAAATCACACAAAGTTTAAAATCCACATGAAACGTGGCGTCGTAGGCATTAGATATACTTGTTAATAATAATACCCAGCTAGTAATAGTCGATGTAGTTACGTGTAACAGTTTATGACAGTTAATTACTCTAATTATAACAATGCTTAGTTACTTTATTAAATATATTTTTCTTGACCTTAACCTCCGTCAGTCGGTATCATCGGAAACTGGAGGTATTTAAGGGTTCTGAAATCTCTTTCATAACCTCTCTGAAAAGACTTTCTTAATGGTTTTCTTAACCTGTCCCAAAAACCCTTGAGTTCTGAAACCCTTCCTGAATCCTAAAACCGAAAGGAAGGAAATTTCTAAACCAATGCACGCCACTGGATATACCTAGCAATGTGCAGTCAAACATCCCCAAGAACGTGTAGAAAAAGGTTCGCAAAATATCTATGTATGATGCCGTAATATACTTTTTATGTATGATGTATCTTGGGCGGAAGCTTGTCAGAGTTTTCCGGTAGAATAAATAGATATTTTTAAACACAAATTTAGAAAAAAATATAATCTCTATTAGCTTGCAACTAGGTAACGAAATGGATCGACTATTTTTGCAATATTTTAATGCGTTGTAGTTCGCAAACTATTGCATCTTACAAAATTGACGCCGATGACAGAAATTTCAAAGAACTCAGCGTTCTAAATGTCTGCTATTTAAGTAAAACTTTAACCAAACGTTTACAGTTTACGAAATAATGTGCAGTCTGCTTTTTGCGAATTTTTACGCACTAGGACTCGTGAACGATTAGTTACCGATAATGACCCTATAAAAATGGTACAGACATTTATGTTCTATTATCGTTTTTGTCGCAAAATTGACGGTTCATCAAATATTTAGTCTCGACGTTTACGCAAATAAATGGAAATTAGCTAAATGGACCTGAATACACCAGTCAACAAAACAAAACAATAGAGTAACAGCTCCCGCGCACTGGCAACTTTTAATTGCGGCGATTAAATAGTTTAGTCATTAGCTGCTAGTTGACGGACAGTTCGGTACCCCGCGGACTGGCTATGGACTCGCTTTGACAATTAATATCGTGGAACTGCCTGTGTTTATGCCTTGACTTTAAGAAGGCGGAACCAGAAGCTCAGAAGGTATTGGGTCCATTCGTTAATAAGTAATAAGTAAAGCACTTGTTGATGGACAGTTTTATAAGTTGTTTAACAACTTGAGAAAACATTCAAAGATTTTTTTATTATTTTCGAATGGGCATTGGAAGTTTTGATATTCTGTCCGTGTTACTAGGACCTCGTAATTCATACCAAAACACAAGCTGCGACTGCAAGCAATATTAATCACCAGTTCGCAAGTCCTGTCTGAACATGCATAGTCTGTTTTCACCGAATGGTTTCTATTTCCAATCGAACCGTTTGGAATTGTTTAATTACCTCAACTACAAAATTGCCAATGCACGGATTGACACAAGAAATAGTGTGTTCTACGGTATTCCCATGATTAAAAAGTTGCTTAAAAAGAGTGGGCAGTGCGTAACCTCTCTTACGCTTACAATGCATTCCGTAACGTTATATCGTTAGTTACGATAGAACAATTGTGATGAAACCCTACAGTCGCGGTGAGGCAGGTTAGGGCGCTTGCTTAGGCAAGTGCCCTAACCTGCCTCACCTGCATAGGGAACAATAACTAACAGATTTTCTACATAACATTACCTCTATTAAGATTATAAGAAAATTGTTTGCTTTGCCTCAACCTGTATATCCTGACTACGCCCTTGATCTTCAAATATGTAATTAATGATATTATAATTAATGTTTATAGGTATATTATACCTGCAAATATCTTTTTAACCAATTTCAATATACTTATTTCAACACTGAATTTAAATATGGACTACATTTTTGAATTCCTCTCGCGACGGCAACAGTCGTATGTCGAAAGGCGCGAGGCGACCCGCTCTCTGGCTTCCATCATTACTCATCATTTGCGGTGATGCCGCTCGTCATTGCGGTCCATTCAATTTGTTTATATTTCACGCCACTCCGAGGTGCTCCGGGAGATATATAGCCCTTAACACCGAAATATGGGGCTTTACCTATATTTATGATGGCTTTACCTGAGCGTATAGCTACGCTGTCGGCCCTAATGTACTTTACAGTGCTTGTAACACCACTCAATTGTCATTACCTCCTTGTTACGTGACAGCCAATGATTTTCTGTTTGGGTAATAACGTGTAATGCGTCTAAAGATTTATACGGTAAACAAATTATTATGATAAGTCCATGTTTACATAAAATAACAAACGTATTAAAATTGATAGTGATTTAGTGACTTCACTGTTTCTATATAAGGGGTTACTCGTACTTCTTATGTAGTCCTTTGTTCAATCAATATATTTAGAATTTAGGAAGTAAAATGAATTGTCGTAATATTAAGTATAAATGTACACAGGTATACACAGGTGGAGCTAATTTTGTTGTTATCATTAGGAACTCGCAGAAGCGCTTTTGCCAAGTATAGTAGATTGCCAAGTGTAGTGGTAGTTGATATTTTGCATAATCTTCTTTCAACCTTAATCTTTTCATCAAAATCAAAATACTCACAAGATTTTGTGACAAGATTGGCGTTTCGACAGGGGGGAAGGACACCCATTTTTCTATTTATTACCAAATTATAACATTTTCGTGTTTTTCACACATATTTATCTATTTAAACAGGGTCTTAACGGTCTTATCGTGACCATGGTTGATGCAATCAAACCGAAACGTTGAGTAAAATAAATAAGGTAAACATTCGCGGGAAGACCCCGTTAAATAGATAAATATATTAACAAAAAGCATAAAATTACCATAATTGTATCTAATAAACCATAAACGTTTGTCTAAGATACAAGTTCTGCAGTATCACTATCCAAGACATTATTACCTACCTGTGAACAGTGGGTAAATTATAATTTAGACAAGAAATATCTCTTTAATTTATATTTTAATTATACGGTAACAACAAGGGAAATTAAAAAGTAATTCTTCACGCACGCAGGCTTGCTTGCGTCTGCTTTCTGTTGTTGTTGCTACTATTAGCTACTGATGTATACCCGCTATTCCAATGATACTATTCAGACGGCTGCCGTAAAATGTACCCAGTACATTTTCTGTATTGTGTAAATTTTGACAGAGTCCATTTGCCGTCCAATAAAAATTGTAATAAAAAGTTGGATGGAATAAGATAAGTCTCTTGTCCCACTATATATTCTACTCCCCGTCCCATTCTTTTCAATCCCATCGAGTAGAGAGAGAGAGAGTATTATATTCTATACTGTTTAAGTTGCCCATTATACTCTTTGTTACCCATTCCATCCCACCGTCAGGGAACAATTGGAAATGTAATGGGATTAGGGGAACTCTTCAAGAGGTTATGTGCCCTATTCACCATTCTTCTCAATTATTTTTCCTAATCCACCCCTATATGTCTAAATGTGGGCGGCATGCCTAGGTTTGTCATTCTTTACTGATATTGGTATATATCACGGATGTCCAATTGTCTATGGGCGAAACTAATCATTTACAACTAGATGGATTGACAGTTCGTTTGAAATTTTCTTTCCATAAAAATAAGAATTTATGAGATAACAGTACCTACTGATTGGTATGTTCTTTGTACAGAGGCACTGGGCAGCGTGGGCAGCACGGCGGGCAGCTCGTGGCCGTCGTCGACGCCGGAGCCCTCTCCGTCACCCGCCTCCACACCCACCTCGGCCGACGCCGCCGACGCCGACGCCGAGCCACCCTTCACCCTCGGTGCCACAGAACACACACCATACCAGTGCCAGTTCTGCGATAAGGCCTTCCCCAGGCTCTCGTATCTCAAGAAACATGAACAGGTTTGTCCATTTATTATACCACTACACACAACAAAAGCTGTTACGTAGGTAGATGATAAACATCTCCAGAGCCCTAGAGTAGCACAAGTTTATATTAGCAAACTGCCTTCCGCGATAATGCTTTTACATGCCTTCGTTGCCATAAAGCAACTCGGTTAACAGCCCAGACAATAAGACTATTACGATCGTCATATCTGTGAATTCTCAGTCCAGTTTCACCATACAGCCCTGCGCTTCATTAGCAAGCAGATACCCAAAACGGGCCATTTACATAGCCGGTGCGTAGATAGTATCACAGGCTCGCACGGTGCCGAGTACTGAGGCTGTGACGCGGCCATTACGCCGGTCGTACATCTCAGGTCCTTTGTGCCGCGCCGCCCGCCCGTGATCTCGTCGCGTTACGATTACGACACATGCCGCGACAGATCTAACTGAGATAGGATAAATAGAAACGTCACTTTATACTGCCGCCGCCGCTTGCGAACCTCCTACACAAGGATATGGATCAACACGTTCACATAAAGTGACAAAAATGTCACCTTCTCAAAAATTTGTGTAAATCTAAGAGTAGAAAACCTGTTGTGCCTCCGTATACCAGACGGGTTCAGCTTAAAAGGATTTTATTAGATTATCGATATGCAATTGCACAGTCGTCGTTGCGTCTGTACAGATATCGATCAGCGCAAGCGCGGACGCCGGTTATTCGTGGTGACGCCGACAAAATGTATCGGGCGATGATCGCGCCGCGACACCATTGACGGCCGGAAATAGGCTCGCGATAACAACTCCCTAGTCAGCCGCACACCTTTATCATCGCAAACGCTTGGGAAAGGCGATCATTAAGCGTAAATCAAGTGCCAAGTCTACGCATAGCTATTCATCTTAAAGAGTCGCTGCACTCCAAGTAAACCGTAAAATAGAATTTGTTTGGAATATATTTAGTTTAACTGTAATACAGTCAATACCGGAGAACGGTTCTCAGCTGTCTAAGGCAATTAAACCGTCCGATATGTATTGTAGTGATGGAGACAGCACAGCGCATTCTCAGTGTCGTAAAATAGTCCTCGGTGCTGTAGCGGCCTCGAGCTAGCAGCTGCGCCATCACACCCACTCGCAGCGCTCTTGTCTTATTACGATCTTATTTCCAATTAACTTTATCAGGAACGCTATATGCTACTTTATTGACGTTGCAATTGACGAATGGTGATGAAGTGTTGAATTTCTAATTTCTAAAAGGATTTTCCAACAAGAAGCCTCTTGCAACGTAAACTCGTCTACATTGAATTAAGAGTCTAATTGAATCTAAAGCGTTTGTCTACCCTTCTCCGCTTCTAAAGATTCAAATCTTTATTAAGTATGGTTTCTCGTAGGGTTACTCACATCAAGTTCATCGTACTACTTCGTAGAATTTTCAGTCAGTACGGTAGAATTTATTCAATTTATTTCCCAGTATGCAATTTATTTGGGCAGTGACGGGTGTTTCAAATATTTTCATTATTTGATATAACTAATCTTCAAGGGGAAATGTGTGTGTGTATGTGTTTTTTCTTTAATCGTTAAATTATGTCTCGCCCTAATAAGAAGACTACACTGGAAGACATCAAGCTACACATTAAAAACAGACTTTAGGTTCGGATTCACTGATAGTGTGGCTGTAGCAGACAGAGAACAATTAACTTTAAGATGCCGGGTTGCTGCAGTACATCAGAAGTTTTATGTGAGAGGGGTAGTGTTCCGGCATCTTAGGGAAAGGAATAATAAAGGCATTTTAGAGAAACAATAATAAAGTCTCACATTAGTAATAAGTACTTAAATTTATGCATGTAAATAAGGTCGGGGAAAAAGTTTCTTCGTATTTTATATACAAATTCAAGATAATTTTCTTAAAAGTTTAATTACATTTAATTATAATATATATGTGCCGTTTTGTTCTATAACTTGTTGCCATCTTGTAGGTAGTGACATGATCCCGTTGCTGTAGAAATTTTGGGATTTTTGGTCAAAAAATTGCGACAAGTAGTTTTGACAATCCTCTCTTGATGTTAACCTTACACCTAAAGAATTCTGAACAGACCGAAACAAGTGGAAATCTGAGGGCGCAATGTCAGGGCTATATGGTGGGTGCATCAACACTTCCCAACCAAGCTCTCTCAATTTTTGGCCAAAGTGGCCAAAGATGTGTGTGGTCTGGCGTTATCATGATGAAAGACTACACCCTTTCTGTTGATCAATTCCGGGCGTTTTTTCTCAATTTCTTGCTTTAGTCCATCAGCTGTTGGCAGTAGAGATCCGAATCGATGGTTTTGCCCGGCGGTAAAAGCTCATAATGAACGATGTTCTTCCAATCCCACCATACACACAACATCACCTTATTGCGCGTTAATCCGGGTTTCGCCACAGTCTGTGGAGCTTGGCCGCACTTAGACTATGATCTTTTCCGCACGTTCTTGTCGTAAGTGATCCACTTCTCATCACCAGTGATCAATCTTTTCAAAAATGGTTCGGTTTCATTGCGTTTTAATAGAGAATCGCAAACGAGTTCACGGTTCATTAGGTTTTTTTCAGTGAGCTCGTCTGGTACCCAAATATCGAGCTTTTTTGTGAATCCACACTTTTTCAAATGAGTCGTAACTACTTATATGCCGATCTTGCTGCACCTTTTCACAAATGACATCAACTTTATCGGTAACAGGGCGACCGAAGCGAACTGCATCTTTAACATTAAGATTTCCTGACTGGAAACGCTTAAACTAACTTTGTGCTACTCTTACTGACACTGCATTAGGTCCATAAACGGCACAATTTTTTTTCGCGGCTTGTGTCGTACTTTTCCCTTTTTTGTAATAAAACTTTAAAATGTATCGAATTTCTTCGTTAGATTCACTCATTTTCTTGGACAGAAAAACAATTGAAAAATGGAGGGAAACAGTGTTTTATTTCTTTTATTTCTTTTTTTAAATGTTACCTTTTTTAATGATATCATAACCAGCCAGGTACAAATAGTTCAATCAAAGATATTGGATCACAACTTCATACATACAAAATACGAAAAGACTTTCTCCCCGACCTATTATTATGTATTTTAGTTTAAGCTATAATCGCCTCAGAAAGTAGTTACCAGAAAGTATGATCTCCTATGTAGGTATACTTGCATTCTTTTCCAAATTATTTAGCTGCCTAATTTTAAAATATATAGCCTAGCTATGATCTCAAGATTAAGCACACCAGATACGAGTAGGCAAGTCCTTTGCGAATGTTTTGTACTTTTAGCAAGTAAAGCAGACATTCAGTACTTACTTACCTAATTTAACTTCCTCACATTATGAACAAAACTAAATGGGAAAACTTCTGCCATGCTCACTTGTTGTGAGCATCATCTCAAGCGTGAGTGATCATCTCAAGCTTACTCGACATCATCTTTGTATAAAAGTTGTGTATAATGTTTATGTAAACAGAATGTACAGCATGAACTCAAAACAAAGTAAGAGTCTAATAACAAGTGTCATAATCGTGAACGGGTGCCGGTGGCACGGTGGTACTGCAG
Source organism: Sesia apiformis (assembly GCA_914767545.1). Taxonomy (NCBI): domain Eukaryota; kingdom Metazoa; phylum Arthropoda; class Insecta; order Lepidoptera; family Sesiidae; genus Sesia; species Sesia apiformis. Next base: position 12,698,629 of record OU611948.1, on the reverse strand, counting down.
TTGACCGGTGACCCCCGGGCCGGCACCGGCACCTGGCTGTGTGAACCGCGCGCCGTCGCATTGCCATTACAACATGGGAAAGTCACTCGGTAGCCGCCCGCTGCCCATTTCCGAGCTTTTATTGGCTATCACGTTTGCCTCAAACTAGTTTGAAATGTTTCTTGGTGAGCTTTACGCGGAAAAGTTAAAGATATCACGCTCTCTCTCACGGTATTTAAATAAAGTTGTGTTATTTGCGTGTCTTTTCACTATAAAGAGAAGTGCACCGTCTCGACGGGAGCAGCACGAGGCGAGCAGCAGGGCTCCGCGCACCCAGGGGCCGGCGCTGGAGCCCCCGGGGCGTGGAGACCGTTTCGCTTATTGAATTCTCGCACGAAGCGCAATGACGATGGTTAATATTTTGCGATACGACCGCAACCATCATGCGACAATAAGGGAAGTCGTTAATCTATGTTTGCTCTCCCAGTGGGAAACTGCGGACTTGTTAGGACGGAAATGTTCAGGTGTCAATAAATAAGGTACAAAAACAGCGTTTATATTAAATATTATTCGGAAATGTTTTATTAGATATATCGCAGATCATTAGATCAGTGATCACTACTGATTACCCATGACACTTGGACTGATAGTTATTAAAGTAGGTGCTTATTCGAATTATAAGTAGAGACCAAATTATTAAGTTCTATGTAGGGATAGAAGAAATTATACAGTGAGCGGATGAAGTGGTGATTGGTAAATTCAAAGAAAAATTAGATAATTAACTTATTGTTTCCAAAGCTGATAATAAATGCCGTAACGTAAAAGCATTGCGTGGGCATGGGCGCTGGACGAGCGATTTATCGCTTACGGACGATCGGATTTATTAATTCTGTCAGGGGCCGATTGCTCCAATTAAGCGAACGGAGTAAACATGCCGCGGTGTTGTTTATGCGATGCGCCCGCGGCTGCGCCCGCGCGCTGCGAGCTCGGAGCCGGTAACACGCGTGTCACCGCTAATCACAACATGTGATTTAGATATCAATCACGATAATCGAACCTGTCCACAGAAAGACTACCGAGTTATGAATCTTGTTGGGAATTATTTAATTACTAGCGGTCGGCATCAGCTCCATTCGCTGCCAATTGAGGTTTTTAAGTTGTCTCTAATTTTATTTTTTCAATTTCATCTTTCTAATTCATCTTTCGTCAATTAATTGAGGTGGTAGGTACTTTTTTATAGTTATATCTACAGATGATAGAACTTTGCTTGGAGTCTGGTATTGAGAGATATTATACATTTTAATTTAATTATAAGACGTAGAGAAGAAGAAACAATATCCGCGCGGGCGAAAGGCGCCGCCAGAAGCCGGCAAGTAAAGAGAAAATTAGAAAATAAGGGATGGTCGAAAGCTTATCACTAAGGATATGACTGATTTGCCAAAGGATGTTCTAGATTTGTTAAAAAGTAAGAAACATAAAATGAATATAGTAAAACAAAATTAGATTTCGCTAAAGTTTAAAAAAGCTTTGGATCCTTCAGAAGGAAAGCTTTATACATGTAGTCAATACGTATTTAAAGTGGGATAGCAAGTATTTGTTGATTTCTTTTTATTCGAACACAGCGAACCCAACAGGGAAGCGCTATAATATCGACATTATGATCCAAGGATGTCGCCGGAGCAAATCGCAAAACGGAAGTCGTGACTAGAACAATTAAACCGGAATTGAGTTGGCAGTTATTGTTGTTACAAGTAATACTTAATCGCCGTATCTGCACTAAGCTGCGTCTTCATATCAACTCTTTATGAGCCTTTATTTAACGTCCTACTGTAAGGCGTATGCCTCCCCCACTAAATCATAGGGCCGTGGCGCGGACCACGAGGACCCAGTGCGGATTGGTGGATACACATGATTCCGATTTTTTTTTATTCTGTAATATGCGTAATATGCGTGTAATATGCTGTAATGATAATTAATATATATATATATATATATCATTCGAATATCCACTAGAAATAAAATAAAATTGTAAAAAGTGCGTGCTAAACACGTTTAAATAGCGTTCTAAAGTTAGTTTTGGACTTTTACGCAAATAATCAATAAATAAATAAGAATTAAAACAAAAATATACTATAAAATGTAATTCAGCATTATATGCAATTATTACTTTCTATTAATTATCGGCCATCTCTCTATCTCTTTTTCCGGTGTAGTGCACAGTGGCTCAATCTAATGAAGTTTTAGCTCTAATTGGACAGACTTGATGCACATAAATTAGTTGGGATTTAGATCGCAGACTATTTATATCAGATAGCGATTGAGGAAATTCAAATGGAAAGAAAACAATATTGCAATTTATGGGTGAAAAGTAATTATAAATACATAAGTATCAGACAAATTTAGTATGTCAACAGAAGAAAGCGTGAGAGTAAGCGCGGTTACTTACCGCAATTACACTACTTAGCCAATCGTTACTGCAACAGGCAATAAGCCCCTTCTTTGCACACTACAAGAGGTTTAATTATACTTACCTACTTACAAATCACTCCCTCGTATGACAGATCCTCCTTTAAATTTCAAACCCTTGACTCATAATGACAAGTAGGTATAGGTAATCCTACTCATTAAAAATACTTCATTTAGTTATTTTAACATTTGTTGGTTTTGAGGATTTGAGGATACCAGATTATTATGAGACCTATATATAGGTTACCTGTTATCTGTAAGTATATCTGTAAGCTGTAAATGTCTGATGCTAACATTACCGTAGAAATAACTTCTTTTAAACAATAATAACCAAAAGCAAACAGAAATAAATTATTAAATACAACATACCGGTTACGAGTGTTTTAACAAGCCAATCGTTATTACAGTTGTCATAAGTAATAAGCAAGGTGCTTGTTTTTTCAAGTTACCGAGTAGGGAGGTACAGTGGACTGCATGTCAAACTATTAGAAATTTGCCAAAGTGCGTTAGTATTTAATTTATTATTTATTTATTTATTATTTTATTGATTTTATTTTATGTTTACATGGAAAACCAAGCATCAACAAAACAATATGCAAACATAGAGTTGAGATGGACAGACAATTAAAGCCATTATTGGCTTTTCCACATTGTTTCCACAGATTTGAATCTGAAGCCAATCTGAAGTTGCAGACAACAGTAATGAAAATATAATCACACAAAAAACGAGCGTGATTTTTGAAGAACAAAATGCTAGCAAAGTGGAGGTCCGAAAAACCGAGTTGAATGTAAATTTCTCACTTAGTATGGCACTTAGCTGGCTTAGTATGAAACAAATCAAAGTCTAGAGATTGCTTACAAAGCGAATTGTATTCTGACGTTGCTCTGCAAAAGAATGTACTTTTCCGATAGTTCCGATGCACTACTAGATGAGACGTGCAAAAAATATGACATCTGAATAATCATTTAAACACATTTACGAAGATATTACCCAAGAGTGAAGGAAGACGAGTCAATAGACCCGTTTGCTATATTCATAAGGTAGGTAATATCAGCAATTCAATTCTTCGCGTTTTCAATGGTAGAATGTGATGCTATCTACACCGCGAGACGTAGTCCACATCATGATGTCCAGTTTTGTTTTGAAGATTTTTTCTGTTAGGATTCCACTCGTGAATAATAGACATACCTAGAATTCCACATCTGTATGGTATATTCGAGGACACTGCGTCTGTAACTACAATATAGTACTTTAATAATTTTGATATTGGAGAACTTATTATAAAACTCAATATTTACTCAATGTTCTATTTGCCTCTCACATATTCTCTACCTGTCTATGTTTTTAAAAATGATTCTCTCTCTCATTGACAATCTTTCTACTTTTAACCTAAGAAACGTGAAAGACATTTTAATACAATTTTAAATACGCCAATGAGGGATTTCCTGTTTTTAATGAACAGCTATGTCAAAAAGAGCAGTAATGACTCCGGTGAAAGAAGACGAAGTAAAAGCGATTTCCACGCGCGAGAACCACGGACAAAATTAGAAATAAATATAGAAGCGTTACATTGAAATAGTGCTGTATTCTGATATCTTGTGAAGTGTACCCCACTTAGCCCTGGCGCTAACAAATTGAGATGGGGCGCTAATGGCCACGGCAGCGCCTGGCATGGTAATTGGGGGCGCACGAGACCTCTGTACACCCTTTACCAATACAAACAACTTTATTGACTTGGATATCGATAAATAATACAAAAATATTAAAGGAAATTTCTTGAGAAATTCCTGTTGAATCTTAATTTAGTACCTATTGTAGAAGAACTGATTTTATTTTACAAAATTGCTTTTATTTTTTATAGATGATTCCGATCATGGCTATTTGTACTTTAGAATCTGCACGGAATTGTGCCAGATTAAAAAAAAATGAAACTAGGCGCCAGACGAGGACACAGTTTATCTGGTGGTAAGTGGATACTGTTATCCATGGACATCCACGATACATGCCAACATCAGTCCAGAATGATAAACGTTGGCAGGCCCCCGGCTGCCTATCTTTGGAGATTTAGGTATGGATTTTGAGAAAGGGTTGGAAAATTGGGGAGGGATAAAGATATGATGGGAAATGAAGCACATTTTACGATAGTTGCGATACCAAGAGCATTTTACAAACGTTGTTGCCATACCACACACTGGTGTGAGTTATTTAACCAGAATGTTCTTCGCCTTCAGGGCCTCCTCCTGCCTTGTACCTATAATGCGTTGGAGGAGCTCATTTTTGTTGTTTCTCATCGCCGGAGATAGTGTTACCACAAATACCGGTACTTTGTTTGAAAGTGCTTAAAATTTTCTAACTTATTAGGACTTTATTATGGAAAAATCAGAATATTTTTTTATTCATGAAAATCATACTCGTATCAATGGAAGTATTGTCCGCATTTTTGCCCATTTTAATGGAAGTGGGTTGGTGCCTCTGCTATAGAACTCTTGGGGACGGGAATCGATGAATTCTCTGAGGGTTATCATGGAGACGTTTGGGATATTGTTTGGCTGTGTATCCTGAGTTCAACCATTGTTACCAATGTTTACGATTATCATATAGGATCCACTTCTCATCACAAGTGACAATACGATTCAAATTCCTTCATTTGTGGCGGTTTAGCAAAGTAAGGCAAGTTTCGACGCGTGTTTGCAGCTGACTTTCATTAAGCTCATACTGTACCCATTTTCCGAACTTCTTTACTTTCCTGATTTGACGCAAATGAAACAATATGGTTTTGTAGCAGCGCTGAAGGCTGCTACTAACATTGCTATCAATTCGTCCTTATCGACTTTAGTCCCTGGTCGTCCACGGGACATGTTCTTGCGGTCGAAATTTTCAGAACGGAAACGATTAAATCAAAAACGCACTATGCGTTCGTTTGCAGTGTTTGGTCTGTACACATCATTGATGTGTATGTATATATCACGCCTTAGGTATGCCGTGTACAGAATACCTGTACAGTGTACAGAGAGTAATGTGTACAGAGTGTACGTGTACCGTGAACACAGAGAGCACGTGTACAGTACACGTGCTCTCTGTGTTGCGTTGCTGCTACGACGGAACTCATATTCTAAAATAACTTTTAACTTTTCCATGGTCGAACACATAACAGTATCTAAGCAAAAAGTCGTTTGACAGAAAAACAAATGAAGGGGTAACTTATTTTGAAAAAGAATATCACAGATTTAAATTGCAATTAATTTGAATTTGGAATTCCAAACAAAACGCAAGATAATTTAGTTCACTATGGACCAGTGGGGCCACTATGAATAAACGCCAATTTCATAGGTAAGACTCTAATATTTTCAATGAAAGCACCAAGAAAAAGTAAATATTAAACCCTTCCTTGCACACTAAATAAATTACACTAAATAATTATGCATTCTGCATTGCATGTTGAAGTGGAAACCTGTCATAAAAAAAAGTGTAACATATGTACATGTTGCCTAAGTGCTTTAAAGGTGGAGTCAAGTTAATTTGTAACGTTTATTTACTATTGTGTTGAATTAGTGCCGTCGAGGTGGCCAATTAGTAAGAGCGTGAACGTGTCAGTTTGGGTACCTATTGTGGTGCGACAGTTTGTCTCGTACAGTCGTTTGGAGCTATACAAGAACGTTGTATTGAAGGTGTAGGTACATGTACGCTGACGCGTGGTCCAACGTACCCTTGTCTTCTTCCCGCGGTGCAGAGAAGGCCAACCGCTCCCATTATCTCGTCCGCGATTCATGTGTGTTACATTAGCATCCTTATTATTGTAACCTTATGAATAATTCTTTAAACGTTTTTTAAATGAACTAAATGCTGGTGCTCGAACGCGGTTTAAAGATTTTTAATTTTTATTTTTGTTTAAATTGTAAGATTAATAGCACCTTTTAACAGTGTTATACTTCTATTTCTTTAGTTTGAATGAATAACACTTTATTTGACTTACACACGAATACAGCATTCAAACATTTACGCAGAGTATTTACCATTCTTTTCCATTCTATACGATCCAAGTAGTCCAGAGTATTTGAAATGTAAATTTCAGTTTCTGGGTGACATCCATGACCATCATCTTCGTTCCACTACCAACTCCTTACTCCAAATCTTTTCTTGCCGCACTGGCTTCATGACCAAATCTTTCACTGCGCAGGCAGCTAGACTCTGGAACACCATCCATCCCCACTGACATCCGGAAAGCACCTAACAAAATCACTTTTAAAAAGATGCTTCGGAAACATCATCTCTCCGTTTCTCGTCGTTAGTGTCGCCAAGGGCTTGGCCAGTTCCTTTTAAGATGGTTCGGGAACATCACCTCTCCGTTTCTCGTCGTTAGTGTCGCCAAGGGCTTGGCCAGCTCCTTTTAAGATGCTTCGGAAACATCACCTCTCCGTTTCTCAGCGCTGATGTCGCCAGGGGCTCAGCCACCTCCTTTTGCTTTATCTTTCCTTTAATTTGTATTTTACTTTTGTCAGCAACATGTTTTTTTTGGTTTCTCTTAATATAACTTATGTATCTATATATTTAATTATTATATAATGTATTTATTGATTATGTATACCTTGCATATATTATATTTATTCTTATGCAGATATATATGTATGTGTGTAAGTTTGTATGTACGCATATGTAATAATAATGTATTATATTCATTTTACCACACCATCTTAATTGTATCTTTCGTGCACCTCCTAATTGAACTTGTCTGATCAACCCAAAGGTTGGCTGGTAGAGAACATTAAGCTCGCCTTTTGTACGATATTGTGCAATGAAGTGTAAATAAATAAAAATTCTACTTATATTTATTTTTGTGCATTTGTTATAGATATTTATCAAACATACGATAAACCGCTTTTATAATTGTCTTTTTGACCTAAAGGACAGAGTTATAATAACTTTAGGTCAAAAATAATGAGAATACTAATATAGAAATTACTAAAAGATTCAGTCTCATTTCTGCACGCCATTTATATGCGATCATACGTCACTGAAAAAGTGAAGTAAATCGTTTAGCTACTTCATTTTCATCTAAAGTTTAGTAATTAATAGGTTAGATTTATCTACAAATACTAAAGTGGCTTAGCTTCGTATAGCTCACTGATTTTAGTTATAAAATTTGAATAAATAAATAAATCACGACATCACGTAGGTACCCTTTAAATACCTATAGTCTTCCCAGAAAGTTAATACAGAAATTATTGTAAACGTAGCCCTCACGACTGTTGCGGTGAGTGAGCAATGAAGCATTCACAGTGAAGCCTCACGCTTTGAGGCAATTAAAATCTCGTTAAGAAACCACCGACTTAGTACTTGTTTAACTATTATAATAAAATTGTCACCTTCATCAAGTGGCTGTCAGAATGCAGATGAGCTATGTGTGCACACTCGTGCGAACATTTCGTACCCAGTACTTCAACAGGGCTAATGTTTCAATTATAGTATGTTAATATGCACTATGACGTATCACAGTTAATAACGTTGTACACAGAAGATAGTCAAATGCTAATAGATAAAATTTGTCATACCATTTTTGGTAAAAAAAAAAAAATGTAACACTCAATAGGATAACACGCGTGATTGTATGGCACCACTGTGTTAGTGACGTTATCAGCACATTAGTACAGCATAGTAGCGCGGTTCTTTTCCAACTTGTGACTTCTAACTAAACACTATCTGTAAATCAGTATTTTTCACGATTTTTAATTTTATTTATTCTTTTTTAGTATCTTAATTTAGAAGGTGACTAATTAGCCCAGATGGTACGACATTCGTTTGTTTTTCGAAGAAAGACAAATATTTCTTCGGATTTGAGTGATGTGTTCGTTTTTGTGTGTCTCTGAACCCACGATACAGGGTATCCTAGTGTGGGCCAGTGAATATTGCGTTATTTATTTAATCGGGTCTAAACGCATCAAATTAAAGGCTTTTGTTTACCTTTTATTTCTACTCGACGTTTCCGCACCGGCACGGGTTACACCAGCTGTAGTCCCAAGTGGACTAAAGAGCGGGTAGTCGCCTCTTTAGTCAACTTTTGATTAGTTGCTTATTGCGACATTCATGGGAGATGGAGTGGTACTTATTGTACTTATGGGGTGGTGTTATAGAGGCTGACACCACATGTCACTTTAATACTACCATTTAATAGCACCTTTAAAGAGTCAAATCATCCTTTCTAAAGTTGACGTTTATTCTGTAGGCAGCTTATTTTACCATGAAGTGGTACCGAGACACTGGGTTTGTGGCTATAAACAACTGAGCAATCGAACGCGGATAAATATATTTACTCTCTAAGAGCATGTCAAAAGTTTGATGCATCCGGTAGGTACCTACATTAGCCACAATACTACATTACCAGTGCCATCAGACAACGATTCATTACATTTTGCACAATGCTCCTAAGCATGAATGTTATTAGTTATCTATCAATTCGTTACGCACAATGACGTGTATTATCTTCTAGACCTAATACTAACAAATGGACGAGTATAACGTAATTACAACTACACAAAAAATGAAAATAATCACTCCCGATTTCTTTAATTCGGCCGCGCTCGACATTTACAAAGTTGCAAGTTAAAAAGACAATTAAGTTATCTGCAGTAATCGATCTATCGATGAGCCGCGGCTCCCAGTACGTAATTGATATCTCATTGGAACATCACGATCAGCGTACTGTTCCTCTGTTTTTTTTATCTCGCCTATTGCCGGCAGTGGGTGAACAACTCCATCTCACACCGAGCCGGCGGCATCCACCATTGTTAGCGGACAGTTCTCACGATAGCTTTTGTGATCAAAGCACCCGGAGTTATTTCGTCCCGATCGCTGTATGACTTACACATTTTAATCATTATCTTATCGGTACTCATATTCCGATGTTGTAATAACTCAAGATGCTATTCTTCGGAATGAATAAGTAAATTGAAATGTTTTTGATTCCTAATTCATTTACTTGCTTGAAGTTGGATGATTCGTTGTCCAAATTATTTTTTAAATTTCGAAAGCCTTTCACCAGCAGCTTTCTTTTGAAGAATTTAATAATATGAATATATTAATGGAATGGAATTAAATAAAAAAAAGGAATTAACGTTACCTCTTAGATATATCTAAACATCTGAGAGGTATATTATATGACTTAAGTTACTTTTTAAATTGTAATTTAAGTCATATTCTTTTTCCTTGCACGTATTCGTACTCATAGACGATATCGTTATTTTCCTATTTATTATTATTGTTCTTGTATTTTGGCATATTTGTACTTATTCCACTCTGGTCCGTGTTTGCTTACATAAAGGCAACGGATAAATGAAAAGTACCTACTTCATAAACTTTACGAAAGAGAAGGAGTACTGAATAACGACTTGCAGGTAATTCTAGGCAGAAGCACGTTTGTTTAGTTGCATTTCAAACTGAAATTAATGTTGTTATATCTATTTAATTGTATCAGTTTTATATACATAAGATATCTGTTTCACCATATTTCTTATTTTATATACACAGCGCACATGAGACTCAACAAAAGAGGCTTAATTATTTATCCAATTTTTTTTTTTTTTTGTTCTTTACGAAATACACTGCTTCGCTGCGTGAATAAGTTGGAGGGAGTACATTAGTGTAAGGCACCTTTGAAGATTTAGCTGATTTTGTTACTATATACTCGTTACTTGTTGACTTGTTACTATAAGTGCTTCTCCTTCAAGCATTTTATGTTCTGCAGTATTTTTATTCGCTTATCTTCACATACCTTTTTGAAACACGACTAAGTTGGAGGGTGTACTCTTATGTTAGTGTAAGTGTATGGTGACCTGTGTAATAAGAGATTATGGACATAGTAGTTAAGTACCTCTCCTTAACGCCTTATATTCTGTAATATTTTTGTTTGTCAGACTCATTCGGATCAAATGCCGTTCCGGTGCGAGTTCTGCTCGCGACTATTCAAGCACAAGCGTTCGCGCGACCGACATGTCAAGCTGCACACGGGCGATCGCAAGTATCGTTGCGCACACTGCGAAGCCGCATTCTCCAGGAGGTAACAAACCTTTATTATAATACTTCAGCAAGTTAAGATAATTCCCTAACTGTCCCTAACAATTAAGATCATTGTCTGTCGTGAAGTCTAAGTAAACATTTTTTTCAATGCAAACTAGTATACTTCCTTTTCATAATGATAGCGAAAGATTCTCGTTGAGCTGTTCGTAATGTTAATAAGCCGACAGAAATAATCATTAGAGCTTAGTATCTAAAGGTCTCGTAATCCGTGGCCACTTCGTGGATATGGTGAAGAGGTGCATGCGCGACAATGGCCTCACATTAAGATTGATCACCGTAAGTCAGCGCACAAAGCTCGCGCGCGGCTCGCGGCGACAACGACACGTCACCTTTTTCGTCACCTCGCCGCGGTCAGGTGACTAATTCCACGCAATTTGTCCGCCCAACGAGTGAAAAGAGATGATGCGCTGACAAATGGTGTCGAGGGTCTTACAAAAATGATATAATGGCCCGTACCTAAACGGGCACGGCGAACGCGGCCATTAGCGGAGGTGTTTGGGCGAACGCCTCTATTCTGGAGTTCGCGTGAAAAGCCTCTTTGTTAGTTATGTTTGGTCCGTGCTTTATGTGGGCACTTACGTCTCATATTATGACAAATTGTCCTCTCTGGTCACAATAGTTAAGACGTTTATTTTTAAATTCTTATTCATATTTTTCGAGCTAAGTTTTTGTGGACCTAATCTATAAATGTTAACCTTAGGATCTCGATACTTTCACAAGTGTGATAAAGCTGCTATCAAAAAGTTAACAAGTTAATAAGGTAACGGGTAACATAAACAGGTAATAAGTACGTAATATGATTACATTTAAGTATTAACATAAATTAACGAATATTTCAGCGACCACCTAAAGATTCACATGAAGACCCACGACAACCAGAAGCCGTTCCAATGTACTGTGTGCAATCGTGGGTATAACACTGCTGCGGCACTGACGTCACACATGCAGGGCCACAAACGTGACCGCGACCGCGATCCTCGTGATCCTCGTGACCTCGATCGCCGCCGATCGCTGCGTTGTTTGCGGTGTGGAGATGCGTTTCGACGACCCGATTTATTACAAGTAAGTAAATTTTCATTTTGCGCTAAACCTTCATCAATTTGTGAAAAAGATATCAATTTATTTTTTATTTATTTGTATTTCAGGCTCACATGGCGAACGCACACGGCGTGGACGCAGCAGCCACGACTCCGCCTCGCCGGATGGCATCTCAACCGCCGCCCACTCTCCTTGCATGCATATACTGCACCAGAGACACTTTCACTAGCATGGAACAGCTACAATTACACGTCCGGGCGGCACATTCAGCCTTGTTAAATGGTGAAACACCGGAAATTGTAGATCAACCTGCACCAACGGATCTGAGTCGTCGCGGTCCCGAGGAAACTCCGCCAATCAAACGCAGTCGCTCTGGCTCTGAAACTCCTCAAAGTGCACTCTCCCCCAGCACGCTTCTTTGCAATCAATGTGATGCAGCATTGCCGGATTTTGAAGCTTTTCGAGCTCACCTCAAAGGTCATTTGGAAGAAGGGGGGGAGTTGGGAAGAGGCAGTCCTACTCCGTGTCCACATTGTGGTGCTACGTTCACTGACGCAATTGCATCGGAGAGGCACCTTGCGGCTCACTATCTCGCGGTGTCATGTGAATACACTTGCCATAGTTGCGCTCGTTCCTTTTCTGCACCGGATGATCTACAGAAACATTTGCTAGATTTGCACGCTCATCATCTGTATCGTTGTGCTTTGTGTAAGGAAATCTTCGATTCGAAAGTTGCTATTCAGGTAAATTTTCATAAACCTCTAAGTATACGTGGGACACTCAGAAAATTTTGTTACTTAGTTGAATAAAAATGTTCTGTGGGGTTAAAGTTTTACTATTACAACTTTTAAAAGTAATCTATACAAATTCTCACCCGTCCGAGTTCTGGAAGTCGTCCAGTCGTTTCCAGTCGTCATAGGCATCTCTTGTACTGTTTCTTCACACGAGCGTCTTCCGATTACTAAAAATCAAATCTGTAAGTTGATTTTTAATTTTGGGGAACAGAAAATGTACACAGGACTAATTCGTGACTGTACCCTACAGTGATGACTGTAGGGATGACCTAAAACTTTGATAGGAGTGTTGTCTGTACTCTCAAATGCAGAATTTCGCGAGCGAGTTGTCATGCACCACGACAATTTTGCAAAACTTCATGGAGCTCCATGCTTGGCCGTTTGTCGCTTATTGCAAACAAAACCCGAGACAACCAGGTTTTCACATACCATTCTGTATTATTACTCATTTGATTTTATAACGGCACAAGCAGAAGATAACAAGTGAACGACGTATTGACTTGATAACAAGTTGCGAGTGAGTTGAATAAACCGAAATGAGTTAGGAGCGGTGGAATACCCCCGCTCCTAACTCATTTCGGTTTATTCACTTTGAAACAGTTCAATTGACATTTAGTTTCCGGATCGTATTGGTCATCACCTGTAACGATGTTTAAGACGTCCAAGAATCTGTTGCAATCTCGGTTTGATTAAGCGGCACCCAACCCGAAACTATTCTCTAAAATTGTTCGTTCCTGGAGTATTTGCTGAATCTTCTCATACGAGTATATACTCGTAATTCGTCTATTTTCGTCAATTAAATAGCTCGCTGTCACTTTCTTTCGTAAATGTTAAATGGCGACTGCTCCTTTCTTTGTCAGCCAGGCGATTGAATTCATTTAACCAATGGCACACAATTGCTTTAAATGGATAGTTCCTTGTCTAAAATGCCAATTGTAGTTTTCGTATTAAAACATTTTTCAAATTTAAATTATATTTGATATAATATAATAATCATGGCACGAAAATATTCCCGTCAAAAATCTCTTTTCAAATGGTATCATTTAAATGGCACGCAAGAAACGATTGTGGAAAATTTTAATTTGAAATGTTACCTATATTGTAGCTTACGGTGAGTTCATAACATTTAATGCTATTAAAAATAGTCAGTGTTCCACAACCAAAAACTCGCAAGAACTTGCAAGAAACTTTCTGAGTGGCCTGGTATTTAGTCATTGAAAGAAATCTAAGGCAATCTGGAGAAAAATATGCCGACTGATATGTATGTTGTTGCTGCAGGTGCATTTCGCAGTAGCTCATAGCGGCGAAAGCAAGGTATGGATATGTCGATCGTGCGGTGCGGGCGCGGGCGCGCTACGCACCGAGGCAGAGGGCACGACACACGTGCGCGCTCGGCACGCGGCAGCGCGCTGCGCGTGCGGTGCCGTGTTGCCGGGAGCCCGTGCTCTCCGTGCGCACGCCGCTGCGCATCACGCCTACCGTTGTCCCGTCCCAAACTGCACGGATACCTTCGCCGTGCAGTATCTACTGGAGCGGCACATGCAGGCACACCACGCTCATCAGGTAATACATGATACATTATTGGCGGAATATGTAACTTACTATGATATAAGTCCATTACTCTCTATTTCTTTAAAATGACTTAATTTTGGAGACTGTAGAATTTTATTTTATACTTTAGGGATTGAACGGCGAAGCACAACGAGTAAAGAGAGCCGAAAACAACAATACTGCTGACGGTCCAGAAAGTGCTTGCTCCCCTTGTGGTACCACAGGGGACGGAAGCGTTACAGGAGTGCCACCACCTGCCGGGGAAGAGAGACGAAGAAAAAATGGCGCTGTGGCATTGCAGTGTGCGTATTGCGGAGAGCGCACACGCAGCCGTGTGGAGCTCGAAGCTCATACGCGTGCTCATTCAGGTGCCGCCGCTGCAAGACACAAGTGCCTCATCTGTGATGAAGTGCTACCCTCTGCTGCCGTACTTGCTGAACATAAACTTACTCATTGTAAGGTAATCACTTTGTTATTGTTCTTTAACTGAGTGTACCTTTTTCGAAAAGTTGGCTATTACTATGACTACCACTAATTCAAATTGTGTCTCAAAGAATCTCTCTCCAGTCTAGGTTTATAGCCTTCACCGAATCATTTTAGAACCTATTAAATATTTTAAGACAGTTTATTTGACATTTAATAAATTTGGTATTAATTCTAGGTGATAGCTGGGGATACATGTGCGCGATGTCGTGCCCGGCTGCCGTCCGAGGAGTCGTTCCTGTCCCATATGGCGCGGCACCACCCCGCTCTGCCCGCGCCCTGTGTTGTATGCCGGCAAACACTCGCCTCCGAGGCCGAGGCACGTTTACACGCTCGCTTCCATCTGCGGCCCACTGGAGACGAGCAGCGGTGTGCGATATGTCTCCGAGCCTTGACTGAAGGTGAAGCTGGAGAGGGGGCACGTGCATGCTCTGCATGCTACGCACGACATGCGGCTCCCCGTCCTCCTCCTCCTGCTGATCACGACTGCCGACTGTGTCGTCGCGCCCTCGGCTCCCCCACTCGCTTGCAAGCACACCTCATTGAACACACTTTCGCAGGCATCAACGCATTCACTTGTTATTTATGTTCGGCGGTATTCACAAGCGCAGCCGGACTCCAACGCCATCTGCCTGAGCACGCCGCTGCTCCGAGGCCGTACGACTGCGGTCGCTGCGGATTGAAATTCTTCTTCCGCGCGGAGCTTGACAACCATGCGTTCGTCCATCTTGAGGAAGCAGAAATAGCTCAGAGAGCATTTTATGAGGCATATGCTAGAGGTGCAGCCTCGGCGTGGGCCGCCCTTGCGCCGCCTGAACCTTCGCAGCCGTCGGTCTCGACCCCGGCATCCGTTAGTATACCCGAAGTGCCGATAAAGCAAGAGCCCCAGATAAAGGAAGAGCGGAACACGGACGAGTACATCGAGGTGTCGTCCCCTCCCCCGCCCCCGCCCCCTCCGCCAGCGCACGCGTCCTCGCCGCCGCCCATAGTGAAGCAGGAGAAACCTGACGAAGACTGAAAAGTGGCGTGGTAATGTTATCGTCCTAGAAGCGGGTGCCCTTCCGCTGCAATACTAGATTACGTCCCAGTGTTAAGTAGGTAGTTATATGTTAAAAGTTATCGTTGAAGTTATGCGTTTAGAACGCTGCCTGTATTTATACACCTAAGTATCTATAGACGATATCGTTTATGTTGATTAGGAAATCGTATGTTTTATAATGTTTACATGGCTATTTGTATAAACTGTTAACTTAATAAATTATTATGTTAAGCTTCAGTTACTCTTTTATTGTAAATTTATTTTCCATAAAAGTTGTATTATTACTTATGGTATGAACAAAATAGATCTATAATTCGCATTCAAATATTTACATTGAATACAATCTTTATTTTACACAATATCATCTGGTATAAAGAAAGTAATAATTTAGACATTGCGGGGCACATGTCATTATAAGCAACAAGCCTAAACATATCAAGCAGTAGCGACCTGTTGCTGTATCCAAGGCAGCAGCGCTGCGATGTTGACGTAGGCGGCAGGCACGTTCGGGCTCGCGCACCCGAGTCCCCATGACACCAGCCCCACGACCACCCACTGCCCGTTCACCAGGCACACCAGTCCGGACCCACCGTCACCCTGAAAATAGACACATGTAGGATAGGTAGGCTTTTCTACAACCTGTATTTGCCAGGGAAAGTCAATAATTGCAATAATAATATCAATAATTTACATTTTTGAAGCATACATACCTATTCGTTTAAGTAAATAGAAAGAAACGTGTATTCTTAAGGCCCAACATAGACCAACTATTTATACATAGTGGTTAAATCCCTAAAATTCCACATTGTATATCAATTGTTTATATATATGTATATTATATAATATACATACATGTATTGTTTATATAAATGTATATCACATTGTATCAAAAGAATAATCTGTACAAAGAAGGTAAGAAAACTTACAAAGAACATTCAATACGCTACAGTTCAAAATTGGCAATATCATTTTGGAGTATTTAATTGTACATAAATAAATCAAGTTCACAACACAGCATTCAGCATGCCCTACCTACCTTACCTTTATTCTCACATATGTACTTGTAGATGGATAGGATTTTTAATACAAAATAAAAAGAAAGGTTTCTGACAACTGGAGTAAGAAACACTGACTTACAGTAAGTAATAAGAAGTAAAAGATATAAAGCACAAAAGCCTTATTCATGCCTTATGCTTTACTTCCATGCACAAGGCTTTTGTACTAGACATTTAATAATAAGAAATTATCCCCATTATTAGAAAAAGAGAAAATATATTTATTCGTTATTATAACACCACAATTACGTATGTACAGTGATACATTAAATAAAGATATAAAGTATCTAAGTGCGAGTATATTGTGAGTCGTGATAACAAAATGGAACTGGCTCAGCAAACGCTGCAGATACTCCACAGCACTGATATCCCGCCAGCCATACATATATATGCTCACGGACTGTCAAAGAAGTAACCAACCTTACCTCAAAATAAAAATATACTCAATTAAAGTTAGGCCGTCACGTTAGGCTCATTACCGATTTGACATATGTCAGATTAATGTAATTAGTGATGTGACTATAGACAATAGTAGCAGTAGCATTAAATACTTTTATTAACAGATAATGATAATACTTTCGTTGATGTGATAGAATAGGGGATACGGAAATAAAAAAATGACATTATGGTTAAAATATATTTTATTGAGTATTTTACACTATTCTGAATCAGAATCACGTGAACTACTGCTATCATCGTCATTGTCAGTTGATAATAACTATGCAGTAATACTTCAAGTAATACTTGAATAATTATTTCATTGTCAATTATGGAGTCAATCCTAATATCGAGGTAATAGTCACCGAAAATTATTATTTTTTTGTTTTTTCAAGTAATTACTTCCGCCCAGTCGTCTTTTGCGACGTTGCCACGAGTTTCTTTTAGCAGGATCAACATTTTATTAGTGCTGAACGGCGGAGCCGTATTGTGGCGAGCTGCGTAAAATGAAATATGTATATTAAAAAATATATATTTATCTGGTGCCTAACTTTTTAGTCTTTGTGTAGGATAACTCCGTGTAATAGCATCAAATACATATAACCGACTGCTTTGTATATTGAATAAAATAGAACAAAAATCCTTTTTTTTACATCAACACACAAATATACCAATTTTTTTATTATATAGCACTCTGTTTAAAATGATAAAGAAAGTCAAATTGAACATTTAAGTACCTTTAATTTGGGCCCATATTAACTCTATGGCATTGTACTGACAATAGTTTTCAAGCCAGGCAATCAGTTTTGCTTTCTTACTGCATTTACTCTGGCTTTATCCAGCTGTATGGAATGGTATGAAGCATTGTCCATTAAAATAACTGAAGGTTCCGGCAGGCTGGGAAATAATTGATGTTTAAACCACTGTCTATAAGTGTCAGCATTCATTTCCTCATGTGAGTCAGAAGTGCTCTTTGTCTCGAAAGCCAGCAACGCGTTCCTCACGAAGTCGTATCCAGCAGAACCGATGTGGCAGTTTAGATGTGGAAGCTTTCGTGACGTCCGTCCACGAGCGTGAAACCGTGTGATTCGCATTTAACCACTTCTCGTCGATAAACACCACGATTTCCAAATTTGTAATTTTCTTCACTTCTCTTAAAAATTGGTTTCGTTTGAGTATTATATCAAATCCTTCCATAACAATTTTTCTCTTGTCGTTTTCTTGTACTCACGGCCAATCTTTTTTAATATTTGTGACAATGCCGTTTTTCTTCCACTTAATAAGATAATATTAAAAAAATTCAGTGATTTAATGATCGTTATACAATTTTTAAAAATCGTAATTAAGTATATTCTTCGTAAATTACTATACTGGTTCCATCACAGCTTAATATTACACTTAAACAAATCACACAAAAGTAATCGAATTAGTAAATTCATACATTCTAACATTTTACTCAGACTACGTTACAAATATCCGGCATCGGTATTCACTTGAACTACACCTCTATCTTTAAAAAACAAAAAGTGACACACGACGCAACATTGTAACAGCGCGTCACGGATTGAAAAAATCATAGTTTTCTTAGTTATTAAAGAATATCTAGGGCTCCAAACAATTAAGTTTAGTGTAAAATTGTCTAACTCTGTCATTTTCGAGTGAAAACTGTTTTGAGAGCGGGTATTAACAATGAAAATATATTCGTAGTTATTTGTACGCCACCTCAAAGTTTTCTCAATCAACCGTTCATGAACTGTCAAATCGGTAATCTGTCGACGACCTGACTATAGTGATATTAAAAATAAAAGTGGTTGAAATACAGAACAAATAAAAGAGATTGCTATCCTTATAATGTATAATAACAAACATGTTAGAGCTGCATAAATATTTGGTTATTGACAAATCATTATTAAATATATATGTATTCATCATTCCATAAAATAAGTGTAATTTGATAAATAAATAAACAAGGCATTTAAAAAAAATCTGAATACCTCATATGAATGCATTCCTTCTCTTACTTTTCTAACAAATAACAAACATAGTAACAAACGTCAAAAATTACTTACGGTGCAAGAGTCTTTATTCGCTTCACCTCCAGCACAGATAAAAGACGTGGTGTCTAAAACAAAGCTAGCACCTAGTCGAGCGGTTTGCATCTGAGACTGACAAGTGGCGGGAGCGACTATGGGCACGTCCACTTCTTTTAGAATCTGTTGATATTGACCTTGGATGCCGAACATATTCTTACCCCAACCTGACACCCAACATCTAAAAAACATAGTTACAGATTATGGTTACATGTTTTATTAAAGCTTTAGACAAGTATATTAGCAAATGGCAGTAAGTCAGTAAATACATATGAATATTTCACCAGACCTTTGTCCCGTATATGTGGAAGAAGATGAAGGTGGTAGACAGGCTCTGTTTATGGTGGTAGCGGCACCAATTGCCGGGGATAACGGTACGGGTGCGGACAATCGCAGTACGGTGATATCGTACTGCAGTGTGTTAGGATTATACGACGGATGGGTAAACACCTTCAGCACTGTGTATTCCTGGTATGGAACTGGTTCGTATGTTCCTGCTGCGTCCCATTCACCAAGGCGGACCTTTACATTGGGAGCAGTGCCTGAAACACTAAAGCCGACAAAAGAAAGATATAAACAGCCCATAACAAGTATAATTAAAAGGATAGCAAAGTTTAATCTGCACTTACATGTATGAGAGTAACCTGTGAGTAACGGTCAAAACATTTAATTGATCTATCAGAACTCCACCAGCAATGTAATTATTTTGCTTTGTCAATATTAAAGCCTGTAAAAATTACCATGACTTTATGAAATAAACGTATGTATCTAGTAATTATGTATCTAGATATATCTAGTAATAACGTCAACAAAACTTAAGTATTTGTCTTACCTGCCAAGGATATTCACCAAAATTAGCTTGACCAACAGCGGGAGTGATACTAGTTGCTGGTACAGATTGCAAAGTACCGCAAGCTATCTGAGTGCCTCCAGTACTACCGCCGCAGCAATACTCTTGTCCAGTAGGACATTGTCCTGCACCCTATAATTTAACAAAAACACACAGAGCAACGTCTGACGCTATAAATACTTTCTGTATTAAAATTACTGTTACAAATTAATGTTTAGATAACTTACCGGAGTAACAATTCTGAAGTCTATCATACCAGCACCAGAATTAGATCCACTGGTAGCGCAAGTGCCAGTAGGTACGCAAGTGCAACTCTGCCTTTTGCGAATATGATGTTTTTCATTTTCTAAATTTTGGAAGTCTTTCAGAAAATCTTTAACGCTAATCTTAGTATCCACGTTTCTCCGTTGTCTTGGAAATTTAACTGCAGTGTCGAATGAGGGTACTTGAGCACTGTAGCCAATAATTGGCGGCAGCTGTAGAGCTGCGGAAGCCGCTGGAGTGGTGCCGAGCCTAGGGTCAATCGGCAGCGGGCCTGTGGCAGTTTCATCAGGATTAGAAATACACACTACATCGGGATTGTTACAAAGGATGACGGGTAAAAGCATCCGACCTGTTGAAGAATTCGGCGGCGGCGGTGGCGGGCTGCCAGTGCTGTTGCCCATTGGCGGACGGCCTGTCATGTTGCCGGCTGGTGGCGGAGCGTAAGTAGTTGTGGTGGTGGTTGTTGTGGTTGTGGGCTGAAGGATCGCTGTGGGCACTCCAACAACTATTACTGTAGGTGACGGATTTGTCGGCAGAAGCCCCAAACAAGCAGTCAAAAGCCACAGACACATATTAAGCTGATTGCTCTTTCGTCCGTTAACTAACGTCCACTGCGGATAAATGAGCTTCGGTCGGTGTTATGGTTATGAAATCAGAGGTGATGATGAGCGAGTATTAAATATGCCCTCAGTATTGCAATTGATGGTATTCCCCTAACAATTGTAGCCTTCATGGTGTAATGCACGTGATCATGTAGCGACAAATTGTTGCAATCAACAAAATGTGGATAACAGATGCATTATTAATGTTGTAATCCTCGTCACCATTTCAAATAGTTAATTTACTCTTACCATAAATAGGGCGTAATTACACGCTGGTGCTATTTTATCATGTGACAATAGTCATTTACACATAGTGCAACTAAATCTATTAAGAGTATAGTTCAAGAATCTTCATAACTCATTCATTCATTCATTCATTCATTTCATTCCGTATATTAATGTAAACAAATTAGGTATTTCCAAGTACTGAGCAAAATAAGGCTTGTGAGCAAGGGCCATTATTTATGCAAAACATACCTATTTACTCATATTATTTGACTTGATGTCCTTGGTAGGTACATCTAAATATACTTTAGCAAGTCAATGTTAGCATTATTATCCACATGAGTTTAAATCGTGGGACTATATCGTGTCAGTGTAGTCATGACATGAGTCACTGATAATAACCAGTGGCGTAGCTATCATATGACAAAGTGGTGCAATGCACCAGGACCTCAAAGCTTAGGGGGCGTTGGTCAATCTTGAAGCTCTTCCCATGCAAAATTGTATTTGAAGCGTATAATTTTAAAGAAAATGTAGTAAATATTGATTAATTAGTTAAGGTTTTCAAGCGTTCAGTACAGAACGATTCAGTAACATATGTGAAATACTGGATACTTAAAACACTTAAAATTAACATGTTTTAATGCCAAGTTCAACCATATAGATTATGGATAGATTATAGATCTTATCAATATGTAATTATTACTGATCAAAACTCGTTTAAAACGCTGATTAGTTAAATCATACCCTATTATAAGTGAATATTACCTACTTCGTGTTTTTATTGTTTATGATCGTTTTCCTTTTTAAATTTAGACATGATGTATACTCGTGGTATATACAAATTAGGTATGTCTTACATCTACATCAGCCTATACCATCCCACTGCAACGCACAAGCCTCGCCTTGCCATCATACGGGGTTTTGGGGCACCACCACGAGGACTTACTGCGGATAATATATATTTATTTTCCTAGATCATTACGGTTGTCCGTCTCTCTTCATTTCTTCCAATTTTATTAGTTTTAGCTAATCCTTTTACATTATAATCTCCACGCTCATATTCGTGAGATCAAACTTCGGAGTTCAGACCGTACAGTCCAGTCGAGTTCGTTAATATATGAACACACTCACGCTTCAAAAATATCTAAGCATTGCAACAGTGCATAAATATATAAACAATCTATACGATCAATAAAATGTGATCGAGCTAAGAAACCATAAATATGTGAACAACATTCTACAATAATATACAAACAATCCTACTGAACACACCTATTGTACAAATATATATACACGGCAAAGACCAAAAATATCTAAACAAGCAACAGTTCATAAATATATTAACGTTTATTAAAATCAACTTAATATTAAAGTTCTAAGAATTAAATTAGAAACGCAAGAAAAAAGAATTACGTTTTTGTGATGACACGTCACGGACTATCTACTATCTTTTGTTTTCGAAATTTAATTACAAAATTTTCACAAAATGTAATACTGAATAGTTTTATATTATACACTAGCTGTGTAACCCGGCTTCGCTCGAGAATAATTTAAATAGTTCACATTATCGAAGAACAACATTTCTTGGGAAATAGATCGGTTTAGTAGTTTAGACATGAAGGTGGATTAAAATATTACCGGGCGGGGAAGCCCTTAGGCTCGTTGCAACACACATTTTGTTCCTGGCTGAGCGCCTTCTGCGCTGGCCCTAAATTAAACACGACCGACCGGTGACTCTTGAAAGGCCACAAGAATTTAGCCATTCCGAAAAAAAAGGATTAAAATATCTAGTCATGCTGAAAATATTTATTAAATTTTACGTTTATTAAAAATATTAAACATTAAAAAGTAATTTAAACTCATTTTGAACTAAAACACAAACCATTTTTCTTAAAATTTCTTAAATTGCTTATTCTCGTAATTCATCAATCATCACCAATAAAAATAAAATAAAACGAAGCGTCATAGAATAAAATAAAATTCTCGTTATGCCGAATTATTCATGATTAATATTTGGTATAACCTTCGTTCGCTTCTATGACTTTTTGTAAACGAGTTGGCATAGGTCTAATTGTATTGTAGCACAATATCAGTATTTCTTAAACTATCCCATATATCATATACATGAGCCCTCAGATTGGCGCCTGTGCGTGCTATAGTAGAATCCCAGTATTACGTCATTAATCCCCATATATTTTCGATGGGATTTAAGTCTGGGCTTCTTGGAGATAGGTAATCGAATTAGTTCTATATCTTCTTGTTCATCAATCCAAGACTGAACTCTCCTTGAGTTGTGCACGGAACAACCATCATATTCATGAATGAATGCTATGCGCAAGTTTTCGGGATACACAATTTTGGCTGTAGGTAAAAATACATACTCGATACTCGTCATACGACCTGTCAATTCAATGGGTCCGCCTAAATGAATCCATTCCCAAAACCCACAACGAAATTCGTCCACTACGTCTATTTGACCGTACGTTTTCTTCATTATATCGTGTATTGTTTGGTCGCCACAACGATACACGACTGTCAGCCGAAGAAACGAACACCTTCTCATCCATAAAAGCCACGTTCTCAAAGTTAAAATTTAAATATCTGTTTGCGAAGTTCAACCGTAGCTCCTTATGTCCGGGCGTTAGTAGCTTCGTGCAATTTTCGGCGTATAGTTAAGTTAGACACGTTAAGAACTTGAGCTAATCGAGTTGTGTTAATAAAACTATAATTGCGGACATTTTCTATTAATTGTCTATCTTATTCGCGGTTGTTTTTCCAAGGCGGCCAAAAGACACGTATTTTCCAACAGATCCCTCTTCTTGCCATCTCTTCCACTATATATATATATATACTGTATTTCTCTGTAAAATGAACTTAGTTAGTTATCAATATAATATTATTAATAATTTAGTAAAATATAAAATACTTGTTACTTGACTTACCGAGATGACGAACTCTTCCGCGATATTCCGCATATATATTATTTTATATTTAGTTTTTTCATAAATTCGGTACCTATTTTCTACATAAGTTCGGATTTTTCAATCGTCACTAGCTCGACGGTGAAGAAAAACATCGCGAATAAATCCCTTTAAAAAAATCTGTGGCACATGTAATAAAATATGACACTATTTCGCACTGAGCCTGTACGATGGATTATAGCCTTTTTGATTGCAAGGGGAGAGGCTGTAAGTAACCTTCAGTGGGTCGTTACTGGCTGCTATTAAAAAATCTCTTTAAAGTCCTCAACGGTGCCATTAGCCTAATTCCAAAAGAAACATTCTTAGTCTGTGTTACTTCAAGATATCTTGACATCACATGTTACATAGTTCCTGACATTATTGATACGACAAAATGCCATCTAGCGCTGAATCAGTAAATTACGTACAGCAATGGAAACATAGGTAACACAGGTTTTAGCAACAGAGAGGTAG
The DNA here is from genome assembly GCA_914767545.1 of Sesia apiformis. Classification (NCBI taxonomy): domain Eukaryota; kingdom Metazoa; phylum Arthropoda; class Insecta; order Lepidoptera; family Sesiidae; genus Sesia; species Sesia apiformis. The sequence goes on along the minus strand of OU611948.1, from coordinate 12,674,250 downwards.
TTAACCGACGTGTTAACTATAGCATGATGTTAAGTGTAGATGGCGCTGCGGTGAGTATAGCGTTCAACTTCGGGCCAGCTGCGAGAGGCGCCTCCAATCGAATGCGCCGCGCCTCCGCGCACGCCGACTGTACCTACGTCAATACAAACACGAGTTCACCAATGACAGCATTATGTATATGTATAGCTCATGAGGAGAGCGCCTACCAGTAGTGCTCAGTTTGCTTGCGCACACTGCTTGTAATTCGAGGCCGATGTGCATTCACAGTACCGCATAGTAAATTAGTGACGTTCCCGCGTGTTCTGATAATGAACGATTTGTGTTTTTTACCCACTATCGGATTTAAATGCATGTTCAGTTTTGTGAGTTAACACCACGAGTTGATTCATTTCATTTAGTGCTATCGAAACCATCGATTAGGTAGGAAATGTTTAAATTACATATATTTGGACACAGATAGATAGATCGTACTTGTCGATTACTGATAAAAATGTGCGGATTGTTTATAACGTTTTGTTTTTGTTTACACGAGTATCAAAATCGGTGGGTGTTACAGTCAGAGTTTATAATTTGTGACCAATTGCCTCGCAAATAAATTATTAGTGTGAATATAAAGGGTATGTACTTAATAGTGTTTAATATTTATAATTGTGCTCACTTTTTCCAAAATGCCTTCAAATAGTCAAGAAATAAACGTGGACATGAATTCTAATGGCGCTTCGCCCGATGGAAGAGATACCACCACCGAGGAGAGCAAATATTTATCTGGAGGTTCAGTTCCTAACAGCGCCCCGCCAACCTTAGGTGCGGACCAACGTCTTGCTTTCGATTTTCTCGGGACTCAGAATACAGTGATAAGTGAACCGTCTCCTTCTCCTTTGGAAACAACGCTACCATACATCGATGAGCAAGTTGAAGAAGAGAGAGTTGTTCAGTCTGATGAAGACAGGGCACATAGTCTTGACACGGAGGAGGTTCTAAATAACGCAGCATGTCGCCTCAGGAGGTGGCGTGCGGCGTCGAGAAAACTTCGGCGGCCACGGATCATTAACAACTTTTGTGGGAAAGAAGATAAGAACGTGAAGGCACTTGAAGGCGGACACACTGATCTAGCGGACCGGCTGCGCAGCCTGGCTGTAGCTGGAAGCGTGTCAACCTCCGCGGGGGAGCTGCTATCTCTGGCGCCGCCGCCTCCCGCCGCCACAGCACCTCCTTCTCCAGGATGTTTACTCTCGCCATCACTTGCAGACCAGAGCTCAGCAGAATACTTTGTAAGTTTTAAATATATATATATTTATATAACTTCTTGTCTGGCTTAAATGATATGTGAACTAAATAATTCACATTACTTTCAACATATAAAGTTTACATTAAAAGCACGTTTTTTACTCATCTCGTACCTACACTCTATGTAAGAATAACGTTGTTATTCAGGTACTTTTTTAAAAACATCTCGTGAGAACATAGCTTAGGATTATTAAACAGATTCTCTCTCCTGCATTGACGTCACAAAATAGGATATTTACGAGCATTAAGACTGCACTAAGACGAACTATCATTAACTAGGTAAACTTTCACACGCATGCACGACTTATCGAATGGTTATTTGATTCTTATTAAATAGATGTTAATTGCGATAAAATGAACGTACTACTTTATTATCAGTCGATACCTATTTCTTTTATTTATTTACCTATGCATATTAACCATGGCGTCGATGTTTACCATTGATATAACAACTCATCAACCCTATATTATCTTTATTTCGTCAACCCGGCTCAATTCACCTTTGGATATGTAAACCCTCTGTCAAGTTTAGCCACTACAGGTCGTTTTTTCTTCTATCCATTATTCTGTCACTTACGACCGTGTGGATTACATGACTGGTCATGCAATCTTGTCTAATTCTCGTCTATGAATATAACTAAAGTACATACTAATATATACATGGGCCGCGTGGTGTGGGTCCATCCATCCCATCATCCCATCTCATCCCGTGGGTGTAGTAAAAGGCGACTAAGGGATAACATAACAAAGCGGCTACTACAAGCCCTGAGGAACTACATCACGTCTAAAATAGTGGTCTTGACGACCCGTTTGGCCAACGCGACGATTTAAGGCTATATATCCCTCATACACGGGACAATGCGCATGAGCAAGTCCGAGTCCAGCAGTGGGTACTGAAAGGGCTGCTTGCATTGCAAGTACTACATGCGTATGTAAGATTACGGTCACATAAAAATATAGGTTCTAGATAAAATAAACATGTAGGTGTGAATATATTTTAAATTAATTTTAAAAATATTATTTCAAGGACATATTGTATCGCAGTGAACAACGTCACAGATAAAGTTGATAATAAGAGATAATGGGGTTATATCAACACTTTCATGATATTACAGCAAAACGGCCTGCGACTGCATTTTGCTCAGTGGTTTTGTATCTGTAAGTGTAATCGTCTCTGTCGCAAGTTTTAAATATCTCTGAAATAGATAAAATTCATCATGATCACCATCATCATCATTAACGGCGTCTTGCACCCCCCCCCCCCCTCCCCCTACTGTATTACCCCCCCTTAGTTATCCTACCTTTTAAAACTCCAAATACACCCATTTTAATTCTAATCGATGTCATGTTTCGGCAATCATGTACTGAGTTCCCGGGAAAGCTTTTATATTCTCGGACTATATTTTTTAGGATTGGGATGTTTCAAGAACGTATTTCATTTGAAAAAAATATCCTAAATAAGCACTTAGAATAAATAAAGTAGGTACCTATAATTAATCTTCATCCTAAAGTTAATTGAGACATTTCATCAATTCCATCAGTATAGTCAGTGTTACGTGCACCTACATGACTGTTTGATTCAAAATAATTTTGTAAATGAGTTTGTAAACAATCTTCATAAATGTATGATACTTACATAGTTGAAAAGCGTCAGAATATTTATCGTATTAATCAAGTAGGTACGTCACAAAAACGTCTGAGGCCGCTGGTTGAATATTTATGTGCTGCTATATATTTTATTTTAACTTGTGTTGCAATAATCGTAAAAGAGGATTATTAAAAACTTAACATAATGATTATGCTTTTACATGTTGATGCAGTACAAGTCGCTTATTTTATTTTGTAAATATATAGCTATCTAAATATATATTACATGATATTTTTGTATTTCATTGCTTATAAAATATCTTGTATTCACATATTTTTGCAATGAAGATCTATATTGCCTATTGCATTTTTTTGTCACCAGTTGCATTTTTTCATAAATCACTTATTGCATGTTTATTTACTCCTTTTTGTAAGTACGAATATGTTGTTTCTCTGGTTGTCAACGATGTTCTTTCCCATCTGATTCAAATTTTAAATCGTTTCAAATAGTGGTACAGTTTACAACTAAAGTAGTCTTAAAATATTATGAGTATTACCTACTAAAGTTACAAAGTTTAACATTAAATTATTAATTACGTATAATAAAGTAATTATACGTATTTTATTTTTAAATTGCGATTGCAACTTAAAGTGCAACTACTTAACTACTTACTTATTTTATGTATACATACCTTATTTACAAAAAAAAATCATGATTACATATATATTTATACCGTGAATATCGTGAAAATCTAAGTGTATGTGTTCTCAAGTTAATGGTTCATCATAATGATTCTTTATAGATCTTTATAGATTTATCTTTAATATTTCAGCCTATTCAGTAGTTTCTGCTGCTCATTTATTTATTTCTCTAACTTATCTACTTTAATACGAGTGAGTGAACTCATGATGTTTTCCACTTTCCACTTGAACTTTGTATATTATAATATACCTACACACACACACACACTCACACACACACACACATTGTGCTACTGTTGCTCGTAGTGGTTCTGAGGTTAAATTGTGAAAATTTATTTGTCAAATTCTTCTAAGTAGCTGTGCATTCCGTCGAGTAGTCTATCTTCCATCGATTACTGTAATAATACTACCTTTACACTATGACAAATGACTGCAGCAGCCCTATTAATGTGAAAGTCGCTATTAGTTTTTCTATTAACAAGCTTGGTAATCTTCGATTTAGGTACTTCACAGGTATTGAGTTTGTAACTGCATCCGCATGAATCGCGGGTTGAAAAGACAGATTCTCTATGAATTCCTTGTATCTTTGCTATAATACGATACCGCACAGAGTAATAGAATTCTCTTAATTCAATTTGTAGTTCGCGACATTGTCGGAACCATGTTAGTATCGCACATGTATGTTCTCATGCGTTGCCTCGTATACCTTTCGCATCTAAGGCCGCATACTCCATTAAAAATTACGTACTCGTATCAAGAATTCCTATTACAAACCATAAATGGCTGACACTATTGTTAACTCATTGTACGCCTGGCTCCCGAAAAAGTACTTAATTATTGTATACTGTATTTAACATAGAAATAAAGGTACATAGAAAATAAACGTACACAGAAAATATATCTACTTAAATCTTAAAGTGTAATTGTGGGTAAAAATCCTTCAAACATATCATAAAGACTGAGGTCAGGCTAGTATTGCTTAAAGACGTTTGTATTAAAGTAGGGAATTGATACGAGTAGTGTGCACGAGACACGCGGGCGCGTCGTGTCCACCGCGTGTCGTCTCGTGGCCACTATCCATTTGTTCAGCGATTCTCTGTAATCTTGACCATTCGTCTCGCAACCGCATATAGGTTCATACAACAATCAGTTACTTTCCAAAATAACTGAATCGTGTGATAGAAATTAGATTTTATGGAATTGCATGCAGATTTAAGTAGGTAGATATCTAGCTCCAATGGGTTACGAATAAGGCCCAGCTATTGAATAATTAGCATGATAAGTCTATTTTGATATAATGATAGAACACCTATTTCAATAAAAACAATCTGCGAGAGTTGAGTCCTTGGTTCGAATCATAGTACAAAGAGTACGGTGTTGAACCGTCACCAGCCTTTGTTACGTCACCTGCTGAATATGGCCCTCCTCACACACACTGTCTTGTGCATGAAGGATGTATGGCTTTAAAAACGGTGTAACTCCTCCGAGCTTGTGATAACGGTTTTGTTATCGCCTTTTACAATACCCACGGGAAAAGATGGGGTGCTATCCTAAAGTCGACCGACATTAGGCCGTGTAGTGTATGTAGCCCTCAAATTCAGAACATTGGGTCTGTACTGCTAAAAAAATCAAATAAGAACCGCAGAAATTCGCCTCGTTCTGATGCTGTTTGGCAAAAGTGCTTGTTTGAAAAGTAGGACAATTAGAGTGGTATTTTCAATCAAACAATCCAAGCGAAACAGTCTCTCCGGTTACCCTTCCAATTAAAATATTTTTTTTATTTTTTAGGTACCTACTTTGAATTACCGCACCAATATAGACACGAGAATATTTGTCTTCTGAGAAGGAAAATATTAACTTACGCATAGTTTCATCTGTAGTTATAAGCGAATACGCTGAGCTGCGCGGACGCATTAAACTAGAGAAGTTTGTATTTATTAGGTGTGATTTTTAGTTTGTGCGTAGAGGTTAGACGAATTAAAGCAAATGAATATTCAATTAATATCTATTTACTCATGTAGATGTCGCTGGGTTTTTCCCAACACGAGTTTTCAAATATTTAAACATAAACCCTGTACGATGTTTGATTGTATTGTCATTCAAATATGTATAGTTTAAGTGACGGGAAATCCATATTATTGATTTTTTTGTATTATTCCACGAATGTTAAGCTTTAAAATTTGCTCAAGCCATGTAAAGTCGGGGTCGACGTCACTGTTATTCACACAAACGTCACAGGTCACGAGTACACGACAGTCTGCTTTCACATAAACCTGTATTCTAGTGTACTTATTTAAATATACTTAGATAATTATTTGTAAATAGTATTCGTTGATTTTGCTGTTAACCGCAGACACTTAATCTACACTGGATCGTGTATGTAGGTATGTGGGTAATAAGATCTTACAAATATTCTGTGGTATATCTATTTCCATCTTATATAGGCTAATAACACGGTTTAGAGTACGGTGACTAACAACTTATACAAGTTGTATTACTGGGAATAATTAAATCGTAAAGCTATTTAATAAAAGTACATAAATTGAAACGATGCAGATGTCTATTTGAAGAGCTTTCTGGCATCAGAAGAAGTAGGTACGAATCGAACTGAAATCTTGCATGGATCTTCTAGGGCCTAGGAGACCATGAAAGGGACTACTATTAAAGTAAGTTTCCCGTGGTCTCAATCACTATCGAAATATGTACCTACGTACCTTGGGGAAATAGGATAAATTACCAAATGCAGTACATTTCAAGGGAGTTTTCTGTGAGGGAGGGGTAACATCGCCAGTCGAGTGCTCCTAGCGGCAGTGAGAATACAGCGTGCACTTTCCCCTCAAAAAATACATATTTTCAAATAATTAACTAGGTAGCTAACTGATTAAAAATATATATAACTTTTTCCCTTTGCACGACCAAAATTGATCTGAACTTTATTACTATTATTACTGTTTATATATTTTTAGATAATAAAAGATAATTAGGAAGGTTCCAGACTAATTATTTATTTGGAAACAAACTCGCAGTCAATTTATAAAATATTTTTCTAATAAGTATTGCATTGCTTACTTTTCTACTTTATCACCAACCATAAAACATGCAATGGTTATTGCTTTTCGCAATATACCTACGTTATGCTCAATAGTTACAGTACTCGTATCGAACAGCACAATTCCTCAATTCGTTATAAGCCGACATTCGCTGTCAAAAAATAGGTAAAGCATTTACATTTGCTGGAATGGATGATTCGGCATAATTAGGGGCATCTTTTGGATAGTGTTAGCGTGTGAAGACACAGATATCTGTGCTCGATACACTAATCGGGTCGAGTCGAGCAACGAGCGCTACCTCAGAGCGCGCCCTCGTGACCCAAATGTTCGCAATGACGTCATCGAAAAGCCACCAACCACGTGGGCCGTGCGCCACTACAGCGCGAGCCCTCGACCCGCCCCCAAATCGCACCAACATGCCTGTACTCACTCACCGCTCGTTATTACGTACAAACGATAAGATTATATTACAATACTAATAACTATCGATATGGAACAACATATATTACATATGCGTTTTTTTCCATATCCTGTATCGATGCTAACAGTACACAGACAGTAGGTATTAAAGTCTATAAACGAATCAAATGTTTTTTTTTTTAAATTTAATACAATGATGTTCAATTTTGTTAGTAAGATCTTAAAAAGCTACAAGTATGTTCGGTCTACGGTTACAGCCACTAGGTATTTAGCACCTTGATGCAGTGCTGAACAACAGGACAGCACTGCATATAGCCTTGAGAATGGTGTTGTGGCTACTGTGTATCCTGTGCACTAAAGATGCTGTTTTTTTATGCACTATAATTTTATAATATAACACTAAACTCGTCAGTGCGATCCTTGTCGGTTTATATGTATTACTTGTTATTTATAAATATTTAATTATTTACGCTTTTGTAGAAAAATAAATATTTAAGTAAATATCTAACAGAGGATCACCAATCCGCTTGGTCGGTAATACTCGTGCATCCCACATGTCCCATGACCAGCAGTGAACGATTACTGATCTGATATTTTCTTAGGTTTTCGCGATTACTATACATGCAATTAAACAACTTTGAACGGTTTAAATCGCGTATATTTGACATTATTTATATCCCGACGTTTCGAATACTTTGCAGTGGACGTGGTCACGGGGTGACTAATTGATTTTATTTGTCACTTGAGTTATTAAGAAATTATTTGGACTACCGTCTGAATTACTGATTACTGATCTGGTTATTGTTTGTTATTGTAAGTATAATAAATATTGTAACTGATATAATAAATATCGATATCAGCCGTTAACGTCCTATTCCAGGGCACAGTCTCCCCCTTGCAATCACGATGGTGTCCACCACGTAGGTCCGGGGCAGGTCCGTGGATAGTTTCCAGATTCATATCAAATCATATTCACGCGAGTTTCTTTTTGATATATTCCTCCACCGCTGAGTTACTGTTAATAGAAAAATCTCTTACCATCTAGTTGCCCACCGATTTGCCATAAAAAATATATGAAACAATCAGTGGCACACGCCGGGTTTAGAACCGCGAGCACCCGTATATGGATCGCGAAGACCCTTAGGCCCTCGTTAAATAAATATTAAATAATATTAGTAAAACATAATCTCGGTGCAAAAGTGAATTACTTATTTTTAATTACGAGTAGAGTTTCTTCTAATTTAACCTTTGTGATTGAGAGACAGCGAATAAATAAATAATAATAATAAAATTATATAGGCAAATAAAATTGGGTAAAACCCCATTCAGTATTTCTCACATGAAGGAATCTTCTGGTCCGGTCACTGGAATATTAGCTTTCAATGAACCTAAAGTAGGTCACTTTCAATTCTCATCAGGGTTTGAAATATATGCAAAACGAATTGTAAAAGGATTTAGAGTAAGTTTTTTGTCTATAAAATGGTGTTTCAAGACAGGAAGGGTAGCTTAATCGCAAAGATCATTTAAATCGGCAAGAAAATTACCACTACCGACATATATAGATAGTAATATATAGATAATATAGAACGGTATAACGATGCAACATATAACGACGATAGAACAGGAATTATATGTATAGAACGTGTAAGTCCCCACGAAACGTAATTATTTGCAAAAATTCGATACGCGATATTACTTGTGAAATCCAAAAAAATTATGAGGATACATTTACATTTTGAAGAGGTTTAGCAAGACGTTCTCCTTAGAAGGATCCATATAAATTACACAAATTACAAATTATAATTGAGAAGAGAACGAGCCAACATAGCCTTAGTAGGTATGATAAAAAAAAGAAGATCCTGAAGACATTTGAGTAAGTGTAGTGAATCTAAAATTTACGGCTTATATCGTTGACCCGAGCAGCCCAAGAAATAATTTAATCCATTGCTTGATATTTCTAAGAGTGGAAAACAACGAAACTGTTCCAGCAAATATTAGTGTCGCAGTCAAAGAAAAATACTACCAGTGAGTATAATAAGCATTTACAAAGAATGAGTGTCTCAAAAGTTCAGAATTAAGTAATTTCATTGATGAAATTCGATAATTAATGGGACGTAGTTTAATTTGAAATTATCTGTATAGAAGTCAAAAGAAGAAGAGATAGAGGAGGTAATATTATTAATAAAGACATAGAAAAGGATAGGAATTAAAGTTCCCCTAGGGAACAACTGCCGTGAGAGGATACCGATCAAATATTCCGTGGTAAACTACTTTCTGCGCAGGAAGTACTTCAAGAAATATTAGGGGTTAAAGTATGAAATTGCCGATTTGTACTGAAAAATTAAGACACGTTTTTTTCTAAAATGTAACATATTTATTTAATCAAAATATTTACCCTCATTATTTATACATTGTTGCCATCTAATCGGAAGTTCATTTATGCCTTTGCGATAGAACTCTGGGGATGTAGATTCGACAAACTGTGTGAAAGCATTTTGTACTGCCTCTTGCGAAGAAAATTTTTTACCACGTAGAAAATTGTCCAAATCACGAAAAAAATGGTAGTCCGTTGGAGCAAGGTCTGGCGAGTACGGAGGATGACGTATGGTTTCTAACTGCAGCTCCTGTCGAGTTTCAACGGTTTCTCGTGCAGTGTGAGGTTTTGCGTTATCATGGAGCAATAATGGTGAAGATCGATTCACGAGTCGGGGCTGTTTCACTGCTAGTTTCGCCATCATGGTTGGAAGTTCGGCACAGTAAACATCTGCTGTTATTGCTTGACCAGACCTGAGAAAGCTATAGTGAATAACACCATGAATAGACCACCAAACAGTTACCATTACCTTTTTATTGGTAACCTTTGCCTTAGGGCACTGTTGCGGCGTTTGACCTGCGGTCAGCCATTGCATTTTTCGCTTTCGGTTATCGTAAAGAATCCACTTTTCGTCACATGTCACCATTCGATCCAATATTCCTTCATTTCTGTACCGATTCAACAAGGCAACGCAAGTTTCAACACGCGTTTTTTCTGCAAATCAGTCAAATCATGAGGCACCCATTTTTCATATTTTTTTATCTTATTGATTTGATGCAAATGAGTCAATATTGTAGGTAAGGTAACGTTAAACCATACCGCTAATTTCTGGGTAGTTTGACTCGGATCGGCTTCCACCATCTCCTTCAATTCAGCGTTATTCACCTGTGTGGGCGGTCTTCCACGTGGTTCGTTCTTCAAGTCGAAGTTTCCATTACGAAAGCGTTTGAACCAAAAACGCACGGTACGTTCATTAGCAGTCTCCTCTCCAAACGCAGCATTGATATTGCGAGCCGTTTCTGCCACGTTAGTTCCGCGTCGGAACTCGTATTCAAAGATTACTCGGATTTTCGAAGTATCCATCTTTCCCGTCTAAGCTGCATAAAAAAAACAATTGAAAGTCGAAAATCGAATGTTGCACATTTTTTAATACAAGAACCTCATAGGTATCACGTGAAAAAAGTTTCACTCGAAAATCTCACACCATGAAGGTTTTATGTCAATTCAAAGTATCTATTACTATAAAATGGCAATTTCATACTTTAACCCCTATTACGTCAATGTGAAAGAGTTATAGACACTGCCATAGACAGTAAAACAAAGACGGTGAGTTCTTTACGCTTATGTTTAGATATTTATCCAAAGCGGGACTTTGTCCAAAGCGGGGACAGTACTATGCCCTGGACGGAATCTAGATTGATGAAGGTAGAAAAGGTTATGATTGTAAGCGCGCTATAAAGGTAACTAGCTGCTGATGAACGTAATGTTATAAAATTTTTGATAAGACAGACCGGTTAAATAAAAATCGTAATAAATAAATTTTGAAAAATAATAATTTGAAAAATAAATAATTTTGGTATTTTGAAAATAAAGGGCGGGTGTTATCATTGTTATGTATCTGGATGGTACTCGTAATATGACATCGTAGGAATTTATAGTAAGGTCATATAAATATACAACACTATACTGTGTTTTGGAAATCGGGTTCCAAGGGGGCGAAGTCGATGTCAAATGCTAGTAAATAATACTTATTTATTTCTATACAATACAAAAGTTCACGTAGTTGCAATTAAATTGTATACAAACGTAAATCAAAACTAGACATGTTGGTGTATCCGTCACCAGCCCTTTTATCGTCCACTGTTGAACATGGGCCTCCTCACGCACACTGTCCTGTGCATGAGGGATGTATGGTCTTAAAACGATACGCTGCACTAGTTGAGCGGGTTGGCGAGTCCACTGTTTTAGAGATGCTGTATTTCCTTAGGGCTTGTGGTAGCAGCTTTTTGAAAATAATATAGCAATTTTGCGAGACCAGATGACTACTATAAATATCCGAATATCTGTATGACAATTATTATATTATCATTAATTATTAACTAATTGTCAATTATAATAATTATTCTATTAAATTATCATATGCATGCAGACTTAACCGGTTCTAACCTTAAAAGTTCAAATTAATTGTATAAATAAGTTTATGATTAAAGTATGTAATGACAATAAAATAAATATTTCACTTTAATTGTTTCCAGAAATTCAATTACAATTAATTATACAATAGGTATGTAGGCTGATGGGATGGTATGTTATAACGTCATTCGATCGTATAATAATTTTGTAAGGTTCTTTAATTTACAATGGCGCTCAATTTAACTAAGTGTACACACAAAAAATAGTATAATCTTTGTGTTACAGTTGTTTCCTGCAATTTCTGTTATAAATTCTAACAAAATGTCTATTAGGAATAAATACCGGAATCATATTGAGTCAGTTCAGTATGATTGCAATGATTACATTTTGATTATGCTACTGCTATATTGTTTACCTATATACGATACATTTAAATTTTGCATGCCATTTTTATTCCATTTTTTTTTATATGTGATGTCCCATGTGATGGTAAGTGTTACCGCCGCCCATGGACACTTGCAATACCAGGGGGTATGCGGGCGCGCCGCCGACCTTGCAAAATCCTACACACAGCTTTCTTGAAGAACCCCATGTCGTAGCTTAATAGGAAGGCCTCTTGAGGCAGTTCGATCCACAGCCTACGGGTTCGCGATATAAAATATTTTTTGGAACGAACAGTACGCGACACCTCCGTATGGAGGAAATACGGATGGACTGCACTTCTGTGACGGGAGGTGCGGTTGTAGAAACCCGAGATGGGAATTATATTGAACAATTCTTCAGAGCATTCCCCATTGTACAGGCGGTAGAACACACAGAGAGATGCAACGTCTCTCCGAATGCTGAGAGGTTTTAAACCGCCCGTGAGAGTGGGATCGTCGACAATACGAACAGCACGTCGTTGGATGGAGTCAAATGGGTCTAATTTGTATTTCGGTGCGCTGGCCCAGAGATGTGAGCAATACTCCATATGGGGCCTCACTTGAGCTTTGTAAACCGTTAGGAGTTGCCCAGGGGTAAAGTACCGCTTCGCTCTGTTCAACACAGCGAGCTTTTTTGAGGCCATTTTGGCTTTATTTTCCAGATGACCCCTAAATTTGACTTTGGTGGAAATGTCGACACCAAGGATCCCAATACTCTCCGAGGTCTTAAGAGGTATGCTCTGAAAGCGAGGTGCTACGACAAAAGGGGTTTTTTGTCGTAAACATGTAGGACTTCTGTTAATTTTTTTCCTTCTTATTATTACCATGTTTTAGCAAATAAAGTACGAGTATGATCTGAGTGACCCTTCAAAAGATTGAGAGACACTTTTGAAAACGTTATAATTTCTTTTTAAAAATTGCTATTTACTTTTATTTTCACAATTTATACTAAATCCTGACACCTTTTGTTTATGATTCCCAGATATCTGTGATATCTGGCAATATGGTCCACAATCGAAATGTACAATTACCGCGCGCATAAACACCTGCAACATCAGGGGGCATGCGATGCGGGTGCACTGCTGACTTTTCGGCATCCGATTTACAGCTTGAAAAACCCCATGTCGTAACATATTCCATATTATTATAAAATAGTTTATTTGAATGTAGGTACATTGTACACACACATACTCGTACTTATACATAGGTCACACTGAAAATTTCTGGGACTGGCCACTTACATAAACAATATGTATTTAAAAAGTAATTACAATATTTGAATTCATTGGCAGTAGAATAGTTTGTTTCATCTAACAGTCATATGTTTTTTCATTGTGGCGTCATTTCATGATAGGTCACAGGCATGTGACCTACCATGAGATTCGGGCATCCTTAGGCATAGGTATGAGTCACATACAATCAATCTTACACAAACATTTGGCTGTGAGAAAGCTGTGCTCGCGGTGGATCCCACACAATTTGACTGAGCCTCAAAAAACGGAACGCGTCACTTGGTGCAATGCCGTGCTTACCAGATTCAACGAAAGGGCGTCAAATTTAGTGTGGGGCATAGTAATAGGTGACGAAATATGCATTTACAGTTACGACCGCGAAACAAAGCATCAATCGAAGATAAGCCGAACCCCACCAAAGTGGTGTGTGTGTGCAAAGTGCCGCGAACTAGATCTTTTTTTTAGAAAAAAATGGACACATGGCTACTATTGCTTTGGAGAATCATCGTACCGTGAATGCTGATTTGTACACGACCACTTGCTTGCCGGAAGTTATTGACGAACTCCGTAAAACAATCGTAACCGCCGCATAATCTTGCACCATGACAATGCCAGCTCTCACACGGTTAACGACTTTTTGAAGGCAAAAAATGTAGAACTCATGAGCCATCTTCCATACAATCCCGACTTGGCACCTTGTGACTTTTTCTTATTTCCAAAAATTAAGAACCAATTACGCGGTCAACGATTTTCATCGCCAGAAGAGACTATCGAAGAGTATGAAAAACATGCTTCCCAGGTCACCACGGAGGAGTGGAATAAATGTTATGGAAATTGGTTTATACGTATGAAAAACTGTATTGACGCTCACGGAAAATATTTTGAGAAAAAATGAATTGATTTTTAGCCATTCATTGTAATTTTTTCTTACTCATTCCGGAAAATTTCAGTGTGGCCCTCGTATAGAACCAAATGCCGTTCAATATTTCGCAAACTTTCTTCAGACATCTTTTTAGAGTACAAACCCGGCCAGTACTAGTCTGCCTAACTACCTATACATTTTTAAATTAATACTAGCTCAGCGGTGAAGGAAAACATCACGAAGAAACCTCATGTCCCAGAAATGAAAAAGAATATCTGGAGCCAATTCGGGAGGAAAAAGAAAATTCACCAACTCTCACCGAGTGCGCGTGGTGAGCCGAAACCTCGTAATTACTAGTAGAGATCTGTGCCCTACGAGTACGAAGTCAAAAACTTGAACTTTAATGCTTACAAACGTTCAATGCTCGATAGAGTGAGTCTACAAGGTTCATTAGCGCTCATTCAGCGCTCGAGCGCTTAGCATTCTACGCTCATTTTTACAACACTACGAGTAAAAATGGGACGCTATAGGCCAACCAAAGGGTCAGAAATCTCTTTTCTGTCTAGTAATCTTATCGGTCTTTCTGCCTATTTTACCTAAATACGACGAAGACAAAAACTGGTAGTGTTATTTATTAACGGTTTAGCAAATTATATTTATACAAGTAATTATGTAATCAAATACAATTTACAACATGCTTATTAACACAAAAAAGTATTTTTCTGTGCTTATTAATGTCTATTAAAAATAAATTTATCTCTGTGGAACTTCAAGTACAAGGTCGTGGATGACGTCAAATCGAGATATTTCGTTCATGCATTAACCGGCCGCGTTGATTTCCTTTTGTTTGCTTAAGTATTAAATAAAATGTTTTGCTGCCAAATATTTGGGCCGTGTGGTGTCGACTGGCTATAGAATATGACCACAGCATCTCTTCCCGTGGGTTTCGTAAAAGGCGACTAAGGGATAACAAGGCGGGGTTACCATAAGCCCTGAGGAAAAATAGACCACCTCTAAAAGAATGGACTCGCCAATCCGCTTGGCTAGCGTGGCGTTTTTAGGCCTTACATCCCTCATGCATGCACAAGATAATGTGTATGAGGAGGCCCATGACCAACAGTGGATACTGAAAGGACTGGTTGCATTGCCTTGCATTGCATTGCCGCCACTTACGTGCCTATACCTGGTCGAAATGTAAGAGAAAATATCACAGCTTTAGTACCAGATTGATAGGTTCATTTCTAGCTGACATTCCCTTATACTGATACTTCGCATCATCAAAAAGAAACAAATAATGTGTAAACTATGTGATCTATTGTTAGTTAGGTTTTACATAGAAAGTGTTTGTTATAACTTTGAGAAAGCCAAAAGTTCGTGGCGATCTTTAAAGTGAGCACATGTTATGTATTTAAAATAATAGGCATGTTGCGCACCCCCAAATGTAGCAGTACTATTTAAAAAAACACATTCAAAAGTTCGTCACACAACTTTTGCGTTTGTAAAAAAAATCCGTGCTTCGCAAGAAAATATTTTACAAATTGCGTCTTTTTAGTTTTGTAAAGAGTTATGTTATGACGGTCGGAAAAGTCCTTTTTAAAAACTTAAAATTAATGTTACAATATTAAAACACAAAAGGATTATACAATATTCTTTGTTTACTCGAGACAGATTGAAGACAATACATTGCAAATGCTATTTATTAACAATGTAAACAATGTGGAATGTTCTCGGGAATTGGAGCTGGCCGATATGTAACTGCGTTGTCAGCGGGAACGGAGGTTACCTATACCTTCGTAGAATTGGAGCTGGCCGATATGTCACTGCGTTGTCAGCGGGAACGGAGGTTACCTATACCTTCGTAGAATTGGAGCTATCCGATATGTCACTGCGTTGTCAGCGGGAACGGAGGTTACCTATGCCTTCGTAGAATTAGAGTCGGCCGATGTGTCACTGCGGTGTCAGCGGGAACGGAATTTATGCCTTCGTAACTAAAGTAAAGAAGATTTCAGATCAATGCTACATCTTGAGGGATAACTTAGACAATATCGTGTGAAAATTTCATGCGAAAATGTTGATCATTGGCTGAGATATGGCGAGTTGAAGTTAAAATTTGACAAAATTCGCGTTTTTGCGTTTGTTCATGTTACGCTCAAGTAATTTTAATCCGTGATTTTAGATTATAAGTGCTTCTCGATACATTCTTTCAGAAAAAACTGAATTACAAACGGTTCCTCGACATGGCAAAGTTATGTGCTAAACATAGGGGTGCGCCGTAGGCCTATAACTATATAACAGAAAACAAATTGTCATAAGTAGAACTAATACGGTAAATGGAATAAACGCAAACAACGTTTATTCCATTCAGCTCAACATCATATTTTGGACTAAAAAATAGTTTTTCTTGATAATTCTTCACATGAATAACAACTTAAATTCATTCTTATCTACAGGGCTCGAGTCCGGAATGCTGCGCTGACGTTACTGGTAAAGACAGCGGTGGCATCACGCCTGCACCGCCGCCCGGCCCACGGTACAAGCTCGCGAGTGAGGGCCCATTGCGCGTCTGCAGCTTCCAGCACACCAGGACGGTCGTCGACAAAATACTCGCTGCTAAGTTCTTAAGGAGATGGGAAACACACGTGCTGTGCTTACAAGAAGACCATATATTATCTAAAACTGTGAGTATGTTGCATTATAACGCTGCAGTATTGCTATATCTAACTATACTGTAGATTTTTAATTTTACAAGAAAACTTTTATTTCGATTCATGTCGATCATCGCATATATTTTAGTGAAAGCTAGAGTGTAAACAATTACGTTTATGAAGATTCGGTAGTAAGTAATCATTTCTATTTTAAAACATATGAAAATGTAAAAAATCTAAACTAATCTAATTTAAACTAATTAAGCCAATATGACTTGTGTTCCGCGGAAAATTTTGAAGCATTTTTATGATAGTGACAGACCACTTATATCAGAATTTTCGAAAAAAATAAAACAAATGGGTTTTTTCCCTTTGCGTTATGTATTTGGATCGTATGTTGTTGTAAGAGGACACGAATATTTTGTCATCGTACTAGGAAAACAATATCATTCGATTTTTAGGAACTCCTGTGTTTATAGCGTTCAATTTGTGTTTATAGCGTGAATTTCGCAAACTTTGTATTATCATTATCACACTAATGCAGTGACGTAGAAGCTTAATCATAATATTACATCGTTGTAAACACGTTACACTGCGCGGTATAATTTCATTTCCTTATTTGTCATGATCGTGACGTCTAGTGACTAACTTTTTCTTTGAAAATATACATGAGCCTCTCACTGTGTGGTACGATTTTTTACTGCTTACCCCATGGTTTACATTTTATTCTTACTTGGAAGAACATTAACGTGTGTCATTTTTACGAGGTTTAGGTACTTGCACGTATAATTTGCTAAAGCGCGTGGAACGAAATTTCTTCGGCAGTTTATTCAATGTGCTATGTTACGGGCTATTTATGACATGGATTTTGTACTAACCACGCATACATAGCGTCCTCCTCGGTGTATACCTATTCCAGGTTTACATAGGCGATGGCAGCACTTCTCATAAGGCGAGCCGCCTCTTCTATTCATGTCGTCGCATACTCGCACATGCCCCTCAGTCTATAAATATCTCGTACTTATAATAAAATTTCACTTGCAAATCAATTAAGCTTTCTGCTGAAGGACTGAAAAATACTGTAGAGATGTTATAATTGTTTATCATTTAGCAAAGAGGTAGTCTGAAATCTGGAGAAGGGCATAGTGTACCGCACCGGCTTCCTATTAGCGGACTGTATGTAACGATGTGGTTGCCGGTACGGTTCTTGCTTGCTGTATATATATGCTGGTTTTTCTTCAGGATGCCAATATTTCTTCTATTTTCTGGTTTTCTTATATCACTGTACAGCTCGGAATGGAATCTATGGACATCCGCTACATCTATGGACATCTATGGAAATGTGGGAACATTTATATTATCTCGGAAAATCTTAATAGCCACTTTTAAATAAGCTATAGCGCCATCTATCGCTAATTTTGCGAAACTAAACCTATTTGTACTTAACGGCCTATAATTATAATAAAACTATGGAATTTATATAAACAAAGACTTAAAACTATTATCGCACCGGTTGTCCCGAACACATAGGATACACTTTATCCCAGAAAACTGATTAGTTTTTCAGGAGGAGCCCATTAAAAATATAAAAATAACAAATAAAAAAATGAAAACACAAAAATCATTTAAAAAATGGTGGATTATCCAGCCATCCGCACTGATTAAAACATAAAAGTAGTAAAAAGTTAAAAAATATATGAATTTAAATTTTTTAATCAAATTAAATTAATAAATGTTTTATTTTATTTTACTAATAGTTTAGGTATTAAGAAAAACAAACACACTTCATCAAATTACATCTATAGTAAATGTAACGTGATGTAACGGTCACAATAAGAGCGGCATAAAGATTCTCGACTCTCGTAGTTCCAATCGCCGATCTGTACCACTGAGTTTATACTTATGTACGGATTTTTAAATTATCCGATGAATGAAAACACCATCAGGAAATCCGAATGCTAGAGAATTAGGTGGGCGTTATTACCCTCACCTACCTTACTTAATAAATGTATCTACTTGTATGTACACAATTTCCTTAGATGATCTGACATTCCTGTAAAAAATCTCGATCTATACAAATTACATAAAACATTATGCTTAAATATCTACATGTACCTATCTAGTCGTAAAAAATATGTTAATGATTCAAATATTATATCGCTTAATATTTGTTACTATTTTAATTTTTCCTCCTACTGAGTGGAGGGAAATACAAATGACATAAATTACACGTAAATATGGAAAAGTCGTTGTTACGGACTAATTTCTACCGAATAGAGAGATTTTTTTTTCCATATTCTTTCACGTAATAAATTTTGAAAATTTTAAATAGCATTATTTATCTCTCAACATCTGTTCAAACATACGTCAAACGATTTCATCATTACTCATCACTTAAAAGGGGTTGTGCGTAATGTTAAAGTAATGCAACTTAAGCTTTCTACTAAAATTTACTGTGAATAAAGATGGAATGACAATAAAATATATAATTAAAACCAAAATCCATCTCGTCACTCGTCTGCACTAAAGCGCATCCATCTCGCTTGCATTCTTGTAGCAACGGAATGAAAGTGATCCAGATGAGCCAATTGATATCGTTGGTTAGTAAATATGGCATATTCTATGGTAAAAAAGCTTCTAAATTTTGTAGGGAATCTACGTACAGGAAAAAGATACGCAAAATATACAGAAATACATAACGCTAATTTGGTAACTACCTATAAATTACCTACGTTCAGTTAAAAAGGAATTTCTTGAAAAAGTATCCAATAATAAACCGTCGCTTTTTCAAAAGTATCTACGTACGGGCACATAATTTAATTTATTGTGAACGATATATCTATCTATTATTCTATACCAGCTATACTCTAAGTGTGTTCCGCGGAACCCTAGGGTTCCGTGATACCTCTGTCGGGGTTCCGCAAGAATTTAGAAATAAAAAAATCAAAACACCTCTCTCTGGTCGCTCCGCGGCTGTGCGGACTCCGCGGCCGCGCGGAGACAAAACGCTATGAATGTTATTTATTTATTTATTTGTATTTGTATAAGCTTGTGTTACATTAGCTGGTACAATATCTCATAAGTTTGGTCTCAACAATTTTATACTTGTACAACGCGTTCGCTCTAAGTTTGCCGGTCTGTGGAATGCGCGTACCCTCCCCCACGTGACAACAAAACTTATAATGTGTCATAGTTTTACCCAAATATCTAACGTACACAATTTTTATTGTTACAATTAAATAAAAAATTTCGAACGTCATACACTCATACCTATCGCCAGCGGCAAACTTAAAACGAGCGGGTAGTATACTTGTAAGCGCTCAGTCTCTTTGATAAAAGCCGCCTCTGAATTAGACGCTATAGTTGTCAACTAGCGACTTTCGTCTCTAACTTCAAAGGATAAAGTCGATATTGTTTACAACGCTATTTTTAAATTTCTGTTTTTATTTTTGCTTTTTGTTTATCAAAGGTGCCGACTCGAGTATTTTCGAGAATATTTGAGATCGAGTCTAGGACTAAGTATAAAAGCGGCGATCGCGCGTTGGCGTCGTCAGTTGATGATTAGCGTTCGGAGCGATAAGTTACTACCTACTTACAAGCTCGCTAGCGAGAAACTAGTGTTCATTGTTTTACTGCCTGCTGTATTCTGTTGTCTCAGTTTTATACATTTCTTCCCTGTAGGTTCTAAATTTAGTCTCTTATACGCAGTAACGATTGTGCATTATTTAAACCCCACTATCCTGACTTGTAACATTATAAATAAAGAAGAATGGAACGTTGGCTTAAAGGTGTTAAACGTGTTCCAACAACATCTTCTAATGACGCTGAATGTTCAAAAGCAATGCGCGCGGAGAATTTAGCAATCACCGATCCAGAAGATGATGCCACGAGTGCCACGACGTCAAGCTCGACGGTTTCAAAGACGAAAAAAAGGAAGTATGATGAATCTTATATCAGTTTCGGATTTGTTGATTCCAACGGCTCACCTCTCTGCATGCTCTGTAGTAAACTGCTTCCTAATAGTTCCATGGCACCTGCCAAATTGCGTCGACATTTAGAAACCGTACACCCCGAGACTAAAGACAAGAATAAAGAATTTTTTGTTCGCAAAAAAGATCAGTTATTAGAAAGTCAAAAAAAATATGATGCATGTAACACAAACTACCAACGAAAAGGCCACGGAGGCATCATACTTAGTTAGCTATCGCATTGCACAAGCAGGTGAAGCGCACACTATCGCTGAGAAATTAATAAAACCATGTGTATTAGACATAACAAAATGTATGCTTGATGAAAAATCTGCAAAGCATCTTTCTACTGTTCCGCTATCAAACGATACTGTTTCACGACGAATCCATGATCTGGCAAGCTACGTCAAACAAGAACTAGTTACACGTCTACAAAATACACGATTCGCTTTGCAAATGGACGAGTCGACTGATGTCGCTGGTTTGGCTATCCTGCTGGTTATTGTGAGATATCCATATAAAAGTTCTTTTGAAGAAGACATGCTTATGTGTTCATCGCTGCTTACAAACACTACCGGGGAAGAAATTTTTAATAAAATAAATATATTTTTTGAAGAACATAATCTCAGTTGGAACAATTGCATTGACATTTGTACAGATGGGGCCAAGGCGATGACAGGTAAAACAGCAGGAGCAGTGTCACGAATGAAAAATAAAGCGCCTAATTGTAGTTCCAGTCATTGTATTCTGCATAGACAAGCACTTGCGATGAAGCAAATGCCGTCTAATCTAAAATTAGTTATGGATGAAGCGGTAAAAATAATTAATTTTATCAAATCACGACCACTACAATCCCGATTGTTCTCATTATTGTGTGAAGATTATGGCAGCAAACATAAAACACTGCTGCTCCATACAGAAGTGCGATGGCTGTCTCGGGGAAAAACTTTAACAAGGCTATTTGAACTTAGAGCCGAGTTACAAATGTTTCTTTCAGCAGATACTTCTTTTAATTTGAAGGACCGTTTGTATGATAAAACTTGGTTGTTCCGATTGTCTTTTATGGCGGATATCTTTCAAAAACTTAACGAATTAAATTTATCGTTGCAAGGTAAACAGACAACAGTGTTTCAGGCCTATAATAAAATAACTGCTTTTAAAAGAAAATTAGATTTTTGGATCATTTGCATTGGTAAGAAAGAAATAGAAAGTTTTACGTTACTCAGTGAGTTTGTTAGCGAAAACGACTCAGAAATGTTTGAAGATAATGTGTTTGAAGAATTGGTCCAATATCTCAGTTCGATGCGCGCATCTTTTGAAAAGTATTTTCCCGAAGAACACAATACAAAAATTAAAGTGAACTCCTGGATTCATAATCCTTTTTTACCCAACTTGGAAAAGCCTGAAAACATGTCAAATGAGATATATGAATCTCTTTTAGAAATGTCATCAGACACAAGTATGGAGTCATTGTTCAAAACGACGCCTCTTAATGATTTTTGGTGCAGAATCCAAGATGAATATGCAATGCTTGGCCAAATGGCTCTGGATATTCTTCTCCCGTTCCCAACTACATATTTGTGCGAAACAGGATTCTCTACCTACGCAGCCACGAAAACAAAATATCGCAATAGACTGGACGCCGAAGCTGATATGAGACTCCAACTTTCTTCCATCAAACCTGATATCAAGCAATTGATGAAAAATAAAAAACAGTTTCATACCTCCCACTAGTTAGATTTTTTCTTTTTTAATGTTTTCTATTATTGTCCTTACCAAGTGGTGAAGTAAATAATAATTAGTAACTGATACATTGTACTTTTATTATGCTGATTAATATAGAATACACTTATAAAAATAATTGTTTTATTGTAGGGTTCCATCAAGTATTTTGCTTCCCAAAAGGGTTCCGTCATTTAAAAAGTTTGAGAACCACTGTTCTATACTATGTATCCACAATCACTTCCAAGGAAAGAACGTAATGTAATTACATAAAGAAAGTACCTACACTGGCTTACATCATAAAAACAAACAAATAACATTAGGAAGATGCATTACATTAATAGCCTATTGTTTACATTGTACCTATCAGTGGGTATGTCGGTGAGGTATTTTAAATGTTGTATACATATAGGTGCTTTTAAATGAATATATTATAACATAAGTCTATATAACACATTATCCTCCATAATTGTTATTAAAAGAGGCTTTTAAGTTATACTAATTTAATAACTTATATCAGATATAATATATGGTACACTCGTTATCGTTGCACAACTTGCACACATTGACGAGAACGATAGCGTGCAATCGGTGCAATATTCTCATAGCGAACAGTGTTTTGATTCGATCGTATCGCATCATATTCAGTCTTTATCGTTTATATCGTAAAGTCTTTTGCATTAATTAAATTCGAAATTAACTACACCAGACACGCTGTCAGCAACAATGAATTTCAGGTGAAACTCGCGCGTGGGACGATCGTCACGTCAACATACCCACGTGGAACGTTCGTTTCAATGATCTGCGCCTCCCTTTTACCAATTTATTTAATCCTCATATCAACTTTTGTGTTACTTATTACTATTTTATTATTGCTTAAATACCTATTTGTTTCTTAAATCAATTAGTAAATGGTCATTTGATTAATATATTCATAATAGCTATACACCTAATAATAAATACTTATTTAATGAGGTGAGCTTTTATGTGAGTGCCTCGTCTCGTGAAGGACTACATGTAGTTATATAAATATATTTAAGGTTTCGAAACATAGGTGCACTTTAATCATATTATGACGTTGATATTTGAATTAGGCGATTGTAAGTTTATCGTGAACTTAGGAACGAGGTCAATTTGTTGATAAGAGAGCGTGCGTGCGTCACTGCTTTTATAACATCAGCTACACATATGTTTAAATATATATATGTATTTATATAATATAAAAAAGTAATACATACAACGCCACATAAATATATGAATTTAGGATATTTATAGCCCGTAAATATCTTTATAATTAGTGTATAATGGCTAGCTCGATGAGAGAAAACATAAATATTTACATTTACCTGCATAAACGAATTTTGTTGTTCAAAACAATTCCTCTGTGACGTCAACCGAAAACATTTGAAAACATACTGCGTCTGTACCCTGAATTGGAATATAACATAAAACATTAGTAGTTTATTGAATAAATAGGATAGTAATATTAATAGTTGTAACATTTGTTGCAATAGCTCAATTTCGTACTCTGTATTTTTACTATGTATTTTGATATCTCTATTCTAATTCAATATTTACGAAACTTTACGAGATGATAAAAATCTGAAATTCAAAAAAATGGAGAAATCCATGAATTCTGTCAAAGAAAAACAAGAGTGAAAAATCTAAGGCGCTGCACGGATAGTTTTTGTTTGGAGAGCGACCAGTGAAGATGTTTTGGAAAAAGTCACAGGCCTGTTCCGGGGAATGAGCTGTCCTGGACGTCACATCTGGGCCATTACTCTCGCCGGCCGCCGCAGTTCTGGTCCGTCGCTCGTTGGGCGCTGGTGCTCTACCTGGGCGCCGCTTCTTGCGCCTGGCCGCCATCGCCCCGTTCGACCGCTGTTTCCAGTCGGAAGCAGTGCTCGCTCTGCATCACTCTAGGCGTGCGCCCTGCTAAGCGCCGCCTCTCCTATACCGACCGTGAGTTTTTTAGTGCTCGTGAATTTGGGCCAACGTGGGGCGCCAAACTGTCGTGTTACCCTAAGAGATATAGTTAAAAGAGGGTAATCAACTTTTACTAGAGTGGAAAGAGGTAAGGTTTGTTTCAATAGCTCCTTATAATTTAAAGAAAACTTAATACAAAATTAAAGAGGAAAATTAGTACGATACTTAGAGTCTGTAAATGTCTGTTACCAAATTCACGAGCACTAAAAAACTCACGGACGGTGTAGGAGAGGCGGCGCTTAGCAGGGCGCACGCCCAGAGTGATGCAGAGCGAGCTCTGCCGCCGACTGGAAACAGCGGTCGGACGGGGCGATGGCGGCCAGACGCAAGAAACGGCGCCCAGGTAGAGCACCAGCGGCCAGAGTGACGGACCAGAGCTGCGGCGGCCGGCGAGAGTAGTGGCCCAGATGTGATGTCCACGACAGCTCAGTCCCCGGAACAGGCCTGTGACTTTTTCCAAAACGTCTTCACTAGTCGCATTTTTTTTTTATAGTTATACATTAATTACTATTTGCTTATTATTCTCACCGCCACGGAATCTTGGCCAAGCGCTTATCTCGCGATAAATAAAGTTTTAAGTATTTCTAATGAATGTTTGTTATGACGGTATGTTGAAAAAATGTTTACCTTTAGTTCAAGAGGGTAATTCATTATGTTTGAGTGTACAATGACATTTCTTTTAACTTTTAGTTGAATTTAGTAATGTGAAAAGTGTACCGTTAGATTACTGCATTTTCGTGATTTTGTAATTTAAATTCAATATTCAGAGGTACCTTAAAACCAAACAAAATGCCCATAACACCAGCTCAGGTTGCACAAGCCGTAGCATTAATCGACCAGGGCCTGATACAACGTGAAGTAGCTATCGCGCTTAATGTATCACGTTCATCAATGCAGTACGCCCTGAAACGATACCAGGAGACTGGCCACTACATCCGCAGAACAGGCAGTTGTCTGCACATAAGATGCACATCAGCCCGGGATGATCGATTTATTGCCCTGGAAATTTTGAGAAACCGCCATTTTACCGCTTTTGATATCCGCCAGCGGCTCCAAACCGCGAGATGCGTGAATGTTAGCGAGCGTACAGTGAGAAGCCGCATGGAGGAAGTGTATTTTAAATCAAGGAGACCAGCACGCGGTCCACAGCTTCTCAGACAGCAGGTTCGCACGAGACCACGTACACTGGACCCCCTAGCAATGGGCTAAAGTTCTGTTTACAGATGAGTGTAGAATCGCTTTACGTGCTCCAGATGGTCGGGAACGAGTTTGAAGAAGAAGAGGAGAACGGTTTTACCCATCACCACCACACAAACAGTGAGTTTTCATGGAGGTTCCATAATAGTTTGGGGAGGAATAATTCCGACGCTCGTACGGAGTTGGTTATCGTCGATAATCGGCTAACTGTAACTCGATACATCGAAGAGATCCTTCAGGATCATGTTATGCCTTAATCGGGGTTCACTGGACACGACCAATTCCTTTTAATGCACGCCCACACGTCGCACGTTGCGTGAATGAGTATCTTCAAGAGGTCGGCATTCAGAACATGCAGTGGTCAGCTCGTAGCCCGGACTTAAATCCAATAGAACACATCTGGGACATGCTCAAAAGAAAGATAAAGTCAAGCTCCAACCCGCCACAGACACTCAATCACCTACGACATGCAGTACTGGACGCTTGGGAAAACATACCGCAAGTTGATGTCAGAAACATCATTCAAAGCATGCCAGATCGAATGCAGGCGGTTATCAGGGCCAGAGGAGGAAACACCCGATACAAAACGTATAGACGATAAAGAAAATTAGCAAACTCTTCATTTTCTAGTGTTTTAAATTCATTTTTTGTGTAAAAGTGCGTAGTCTTAAATAAACTTTAAATTTGTGTGGTAATCTTTCAAAAAGTTATAAAAAAATAAAAGCGACACATATCGAGCCCACCTACACTTAATTTATTGAAGAAGAAAATTTGAAGCTACAGCAACAATCACACGTGGTCAACTTTCCGTGCCGTGAGTGTATATTAAGCAGCTTACATAATTAAATAATTTTTTATAAGTCTTAGGTAACTCATTGTTGCTAAACTCAATTATTAGGTCCTTGGTCCATGTTGAAATTACCGTTTTCCGACTTGGAATTCGAAATTCAGGTAATATTTATTTAATTAATAATTTATTGTACACACAAAACATGAAATAAACAAAAAGGAAAGATATACAAAAGTGGATATTTCTGGCAGCAGTCCTGGGAAATCTCTCTATTTCTTGTAAAATCTATGTAATACATATCCTATATAAAGACCATATTATTCCTTTTTAAAATAAGTTACCTGATATTTTTTCTTTGATTTTCTATTTTTGTTTAGATATGAGCATAGATATTATAAATATAGCAAGGTACATATCTCTCATGTCGATGGTACCATACTATACCATCAGCCTATGTCACTCCACTGCTGAATATAGGCCTCTCTAAAGGCTGGCCACCACACGCGATCCTTGGCTCTTCTCATCCAGCTACCACCGGCGAATTTCTATAAGTCATCGGTCCACCTGGCCGGAGGTCGTCTCACACTGAGCTTCCCGGTGCGTAACCTCCACTCAAGGACTCGTCTACCCCATCGGTTATCGGTCTTGCACCAAATATGTCGATTTTGGCAGCCTTATCGAACCCGGGGATTCTTCGCACCCCCTGCCCTACCGTTATCATAGCCGCTGCCGTAGCTAGGAATAGCAGGACCGTCGGGAACTGGGGACCGTCGTGTGGTTTGCGTTTGCATGGGAGGTTTATGCCTTAATCACCATGCTGGACAGGCGCGTTAGTGATCGCAATGCTAGGCCTCTCGCACCAGTGATGCTACTGCCCGTCACCGGTATTTTAGATCTAGCAAATGGAATGGTTAAACCGCCATTGATCGGTTGTCTGAGCTCCGTCCGTTCTTCAGCAGGGTGCGCGGCTTGCAGGCGCAGATGCCTCGTGTCCCGTGTGATGGTGATCGGAACCCCTTACATTATATTTTTATGTACCTTCGATATAGAAGTCGATATATATTTTTTTATAGACCTTCGTCCATAAAAAACAGACGATAGACGAGCATACAGTCCACCTGATGGTAAGTGGATACTGTCGCCCATAGACATCCGCGATACATGCCAACATTAGTTCAAAATGACAAACGTTGGCACGCCCCCGGATGCGCTGCCTACATTTAGAGATATAGGAATGGATTTGGATAAAGGGTTGGGAAAATTGAGAGGATAGGATGGGAATGAGCTCTAACACATCTCACTCACTACCGAAACACGTATGTATATTAGGGAAATAAGATAAAGTGGGAAATGTAGTATATTTCAAGGTAGTCTTCTGTGAGAGGGGGGGTAACGTGGCCAGTCGAGCGCGCCAAGCGCCTGTTGGATTGCAGCGTGCACCCTCCCCCTCAATAAATCATATCGACAGTATATAAAAATATTTATCAGAATTTATCTACAATGATAACTTCATTGTTCAAAAATATATTCAGTCTCTATTGCTATGCTTCATCTACGTGTCTTGTATTTAGCACAAATAGTCGTAATAAAATCTTCTCAATGAGAGTTTTAAGCTAACTGTGTTCAATTCTGGTAAATGCCAATCAAAATATGCTTGTGTCATTCTTTTACTTTCTACTAGTAGTCCAAGAAGATCAATTTCAACTTTCGAAATTCAAAAAACTTTCACTATATTTCACAGACCACCACCTGTAGACGCCTTTTTATCCGATTGAAATGATTACATTTCTTCAGAAAAAAATAGCTTAGATCTATATCTCTGTTAAGTTGGCATATTAGCCAAATCGGTTCAATAATTCCAATAATAATACAAAATATCATAAAAAATATAGCCAATATATATATATATATATATACTTGGATAGTTCTCGTAAACGTCTGTATCTTTTACCTCATCATTTTTTTAAAAAACACAAAAAATATAGTACTTCTCGTAGTTAAATCTCCTGACACCTTATCTAACTGACGTATGCCACGGTCTTTTTATGAATGTAAAAATAATCTTTTTCTAACATGCTTTTATTACTATATTTTCAAAAAATCATGACATCCACTATTTTTTCTATTTTCATATTACTAAAATAGAATACGTTATAAAACAGTGTTTTTAAATAATAACTTTGCTTCCTAATTTACGGCATAAAATCCTAATTTACAGTGTATAGTAAATTTTATTGGGTTTTAAAGTTAAATATCCTATTCTTCTTAGTACTAATAAAAAACTTAAAAAAGATGTATTTAGAACCTAATTGAAAAATCACTTTTGTTGAGTAAAATTCAATATATCTGGGGGTGGGTGTTTGGTGTTTAGACGTGTTCGCACCGTACTGTCAGGGGTCAGCCGCTGATAGACACAACATCGTGGCTTTGATTAGAAGCGATTTTATGTTTATATATAATATATTGGTATCTAAGTTTATAATTAGTCCATGAACTAGTCTATGAAGGAAATAATACTACTAATAATACTACTACATAATTAATGTCTTCGAATTGAAAATATTTTTCACATTCCTTCTAAAAATAATTTGACTTGTCGATTACTACCATATAAAAGTAAATTCGCTATTTTTTACAGACGTGATATAATTTGATTGTTAATATGTATTTTTTCTGGTTTAATCTTTGAGTAAAGATAACCCTAAAAGCAACGTGATTGATTACGTTACCTTAACTGTGATTCGGAAGACTCGGAAGTCAGATCGGATTCAATGAAATGACAATGACAATTCCGTTACAGAAGGTTTTGTCTTGCTAGCAGAGCGGAGCGACGCGTCGCGTGAAGCGTAACGGCGCGGCGCGTCGAAGACGCGTTGTTCTTCCTACATGGCAGTCGTGTACGCGCGATTCCCGTCAAAACTATTCGATTTTTAATATGATAATAACACATAAAATTTGTCGCTTATGACTAAGTGAAAACATTTACTTAAAAAATGTTATATTATATTTAGAAATGCAAGGAGCGAAATAATTCGCGAACGCGCCGCCCCGCTAGACGGTTTGCTCACGAAGGACACATGTTTGGGCAGCGAATGTTAGACATTTTCGCAACGCAATTGCTCGACGCGACAATTGCAGGATATGGGGTCATCCGTCCCGCTGATAGTCAGTCTGTTGCAGTTCTTTTTTTTAAATGGCTAAATTCTTGTGACCCTAATGGCCTTCCAAGAGTCACCGGACATGTATGGTTTAGGGCTAGCGCAGAGGGCGCTCAGCCGGGAGCAAAAAGTGTGTGGCAGCAACGAGCACAAGGGCTCCCCCGCTGGTAGAGCAGCGGAGGGAACGGATCTCGGCTTAGGGCGTCCCTCCGTACTACAGGATCGCGAGTCGATGAAAAGCGCTCAGACACGTGCCGATACCCGGTAAAAGTGTTGACTGAAGGCCGGTGTGTTCACGGTGTAGCGAGGATGACGTCCTCGTCTCCGCCGGCGGGGACGGTATATATGTGTAGCTTGTGAGTGTAGTGTAAGAACCCCATTGGCAGCAGTAATTGGGTCGTCTAGGACGTACCGAGGACGACGACGGTAAGGGGCTGCTATGGCGGTAGATCGGTCGCGGATATTCCGTCTCGTATCTTCGGCCTAATACGAGTATGTCGTTACGCTACGGTAATATAATAGCTTTGTTCGCGGTAAGGATTCAGAACTAATTCGGAACTAGTACTGAACTAATTTGGAATCGTAGTAGAGCGCATGCTCGGTTATAAACCGATTCGTGATTTTTATTTCCGCGAACGATTTCGGAACCAAACTGCGTACGATCTACTGTCATCCAGTGTTACCAACTCTCAAAAATATTTATTCCTAAAGCTTAAGTCAAAAACCCCCAAAATCGCCCCAATTACTTAGAAATCCCCCTAAAAAAATATATAACAAAAGAAAAAATATAAATTACAAAAATGCAATGAAATTTCTTTACCTTTTAAATCTGGATCTGTTTCCCAAATCTACGTGTACTTCTGACTGTACATTTTTTTATTTTTAGTTTCTTTAAGCATCATTAACAAATTGCTTGTCGGCACAGCAGTACAACAACAAAATCGAATTAAACAAGTAAACAATAATCAACGTAGATATGTATTTCCAGTAAGCATAGGCACAATAACCACCAGTCACCACAGAGTAGTTGTAATATATTTGTACTAGATGTCGTTAAGTCGCTAGGTCAACAAATAAATATGATTAGCTATTATAGTTTGGATTGTCCCAGGGCCTATACTTTCACATAATATATGAAAAATATATATTCAAAAAAATATATGAAGTGACAAAAAATCCCTAAAAATATAAAACCCCTAAAAAAACCCATCCCACTTATTTACCCCCTAAATTTGGGGGGAAAACCCCTAAGTTGGCAAGTATTTAAGTGGACCCACCAAAACACATTACTCTTATTAGAGTATTATATAAACTTATTTATATAAACAACAAACAAAACTAACCATATTTTATTTAACCCTTAATAAATTAATATAATTTATATTTTATTTAACTATTTAACCAGTTTATTAGTTTCTAACCAACTGAATATAGCCGCAGCATGTATGTCAAATGTCGTTAGGTAAAAACTGCGCATGTCTGGAACTACGATTCTTGCCAAAGTTATAGAACTGATAGAACTGATTCTGAACCGATCCTGAATCGAGTTCGACGGTTCCGCGAACACAGAACTGTAACTAGAAATTCTGAATTGTGTGTTCCGCGAACGGCATTATTTGAACTGCGCATGCGTATAGTTCCGAATCAGTTCTGAATCCTTACCGCGAACGAAGCTAATATTTTCAAAATACAGATCAAACTACTCTAATATTGAGATATTCAATTCAATCTGCTTTTTATTTAGATAATTTATAATCTACAGCGACAGCCATGAAGAATCCTACATGAAGAAAACGAATATAAGCGAATTTATTTAATGCCCATTTGCCTCTAGTGTTAATATAAAAATAAATTTTTACCTGTCTATAAAATAAACATATTATACATTATTTAGGGATGTTTATAGATTCGTGTATTACAAACGGGGAGTCACCCCCCACCCCCCCACTAGAGTCAGTGTGCGATACGTGTCCATACTGACACTGATGATAACAGTAACGCGTTTTTCACTCGCAGATTTATCGGCAAAATTTGTAACTGGTAATTCATAGTAATGTCCATACACTGAATAATGTTTTCCTGCATGCAGATATAAAGATTGCAGTTCTATTTCTGTGTGCCACAGTCGTCACACAGAAATGTAATACCGCCTCTTCTCGCTAAGGCTGATTTATCTAACTATATGCCACAGGGCCTATAGTACCGTAAGTACCTTCCACTACGCATTATGTAGGATACGGCTGATTTCTAACAATCTCATTACTCTCGTCAGCTGCGCCTTGGGAATATGTTGACGCCTACGAAGGTTTCTAGTATCACAATAACCAGGTACAAAATTTGGTACCAATTTTGTCTTTTGCACACGGGCAAGGCACAAAATTTGACTTTTTCGTTCAATTTCCATTGAAATTTTTAAGGAGACCTTAAAATCTGTTTTTTTATATTATACATTATTTTATTTTTAACCATAACATCAGCCTATGCCTCTACAGCACACATTCCAATATTAGTTTAATTTTCAATATAAATAAACTTGTAGGGTCTATAAATAACTATAAATTAACTCTGCAATCCCACAGCCGCTAGGTACACTCGACTGGCCACGTTACTTCTACTTTATCCTATTCCTTGAATGTACGGTCGTGTTTCAGTAGTGAGTGAGATATTTCAGAGCCCATTATCATCCTTTGCATAAAATAATAATAAAATAAGTAGAGCATACACCACACTGATTTTGGAACTTTAGCGTATTAATTTATAGCTTCTGGTCATCTATCTAAGCGTCTTATATAAAATATTAAGTTATATATATATATTTAAGTTCAATGTACAACATTAATTCAGAAACATTGTTAATAAAAAAAACATTTATATCAGCTACCAAGAATCATGACGATTATAAAATACCACTTATTTCACAATGTGAAACTGATAAGTTATATAAAAAAAGAAATCATTTAATAATGTTTGACGTCAAAGCAGGCACGTATATTTAAAAACTCATTTACAAACTCGTTTTTTTAATAGATTAGGCAATATAATAAAATTGTACCTAATCTAGGCGTCTAGTAATTTATGCGTTCAACAACATATTTATTATGACATTATTAGTGAAAAAAAATAACTAAAATAAAGTATAACTTTGGCCTTATTGAGGTTTTAAAAGTAAGAAATATAGGTAATCGTTTTTATGTGGCACTTGTAATATATCGCACACTGAAAAGAATACCGCCACTATCCAAAAAAATGTACTTTTTGAGTTACAGCTGTTTTAAGAAATGAGGACCTGTATCTTTTTAAGTATGATACTTAAATGAAATCTTGTTAATTTATAATGTGTAGACGCGCGCCCATTCTTAGCGTTTACATTACCTACCTACATCTACATCTCTATTACGTTGTTTTCCTGTAAGTATAGGAACATTATAAATTAGATATCAGTATATTACCGAATGTAAGCTTGATGTATACTACGTTTGAGATCATTTTGTAAATAAATAGTATTAAAATAAAATATCTGTTAATATTTAACACATTAAAAAAAAATTTTTGGTTGTCACCGTTCCTCTTATAATTCTTATATTGTTATTATTATTTAATAATGAATGATTTACAAATTATATTACCACTGAATTCATTGAAATTATTATAATACATCACCCCGCACCCGTGAAGTGGCAGTACAAACACATATCGGCTTCTTAGGGATTTGTCTTCATAATTGAAAATTATGGTACCAGTGTCAATAGTCATACTAAAAAAATACCGTTTTAAATAAAACATTGTGACGAAATGATACACAATTACACGCTTACTTAATACTCTCCTGGACATCTGAATCGAGCCATTTTTATGCCCGAATTTATTTTATTTTTATTATAAGGCCCGAAACAAAATAATGTTAAATCAAAGAAAAAATTTTTATGCAGTTTTGAAGTTGTTATATTCAGTTGATGTGCTATTGTTACTAATTTGAACCACAGAAGAAAAGCGGAATCAGTTCTTTGTTTTGAAAAAAATAAGCAAGCTAAAGTTTTAATTGGGGCAGTTTTTTTTATTTATTGGTATTGTTTTTCAATAAAGGTTTCGTTAAATTGTGTTTCCTGAGATTTGAACCAATTATCTTGATTAAAATTATGGATAATGCGCCTGAACTAGCTGCGTAAACTGTGACATTTCTTCAGTCTGGGCTTAGTCAGCGAAATGTGACTGCACAACTTCATTTAAGCTGTTCTGCTGTTCAAAAATTGTACCATCGATACCTAGAAGTTGGCGGCTTCGTTCCCCGTCCAGGAGGACCCGATTCCGAGTGACGACGGAAATACAAGATTGGTTTATCTCCACGACCAACATACGAAATCGTCACCTGACCTCATTACAGATCCAAGAACAGCTTCGAGATTTTCAAGGAGTGGCTGTTAGCGCTCGGTATATTAGAGGGCGACACGAAGAACGTGATATAAAACCACATAAGCCAGCCAATGGGCCCAAACTGACACGAGTTCACCGAGTGGCGCGCCATCAGTTGCAGTGCGCGAATATTTGCATTGGACTCAATGTCAATGGAGCCAGGTATGCTTCACTGATGAATCCAAGAGTATACTGTATGGTAATGATAGAAGGAGGAAAGTGTACCGAAAACAGGGAGAGCGTTTTGTGCAGTGCTGTATTGAAGAGATAGTGAGTAATGGCGGGGGGTCATGGACAGTCTTGGGAGGAATTTCTGACTTCAACATTCAAAATGGGAGGAAGCAAAACTGAACTTCAAGTTTTGACTGGACCGCAACTGCCACCACTAAATCGCGACCGCTGCATTCGTTAACGCCTAGAGACTCATGTGATGCGATATTTTAGGTTTGTTGGCCAAGATTTCATTTTTATGCACGATAATGCAAAAGCGCACGCCTGTAGGAATCGTCAGAGAATATCTTTATAACGTCGGTATCACAGTCATGGAATGGCCAGCAAGAAGCCAAGATTTGACCCCATACAGCATTTATGAGTTGAGCTAAATACGTGTGTTCCGCAGACCTTGCAGGAGCTCAAAACTGCCATCGAGGAAGAATTGGAGAACATTCCACAATACATCATAGTGACGTTGATTGATTCCATGCCAAACCGCATGACATGACGGCCGTCGTAAACGCTCTTGGAGGCAATACAAGTTACTGAATAAACATTTTCTTTAAAAATCCATTACAAATCTTCCCCATGAGAAAGGCGGGCACACGACTTGTTACACTTAAACTCAATTTTTTCAGTACTCTGAATTCAAATGTGGAACAATGGCATATTGAAATGATGGTTCATATGCCAGCTTCAAAACTGCATAATAGCTTTTTATCGAACAAACATTTGTGTTAAGCTAAAGGCCATTAAAACTGAAAATGCACGATGGGTCGATTCAGGTGTCTGGGTGTGTATAAAAAATATATAAATCTATAAAATTGTCGTCTAAAGTAAAAGAAATCTATACTAACATATGACTTGAAATTGAAAGTGAGAGCGCGAGAACAATTTAGCAACTTATTAATCGAAATAATGACACTAATCAAAAAGCTTCACTATTCACACCTTCTCATTCACATCGTATTCTGCATGAAGGATGACCTTAAAACGCCCCCTAGACAAACAGGTTGGCGAGTCCACTCTTTTAGAGGTGATGTAGTTCCTCGGTTCGGGCTTCGTTATCCCTTAGTCGTCTTTTACGACGGCCACAGGAAGAGTTGGGGTAGTACTGTTCTAAAACGGGCCGACAGCACACGGCCATTTATGACATTTACCACATGCAGGAGGTACTGCATGTATTTTTCAGATATGTATTAATTAAGTAGGTAGATGATGAAATTGTTTTGATGCGGTGCAGCTTGCAATTAGATTCTCATCCTGTGTTTAATTAACCACAGGATAACGGAACTTAAAAGCCATTGGCCGGCTCTTTTTAATCTCTGACGTCAGTGGAGATGATTCAACAGTGTAGGTTTAAAAAAAATCCAGGAAAACCACTAATGAACATATAAAATACATTGTGATTTCTAACTCATTTAAAAGTGACCGAACGGTTAGAAATTGTAAACGAAGATTTATGGAAAAAGCTTTGTGTGCAATACTTAATCAAGCTTATAACACACTAATGTATGTACTTATAATTTATGCCCTTGTTTAATATTACTCGTATTTTAATCATAATAATAACCACTCATCTGTGCCATGTAGTGTCGGCCGGCTACAGAACAGTATCACCCCATTTCTTCCCATGTCGTAAAAGGCGACAAAGGGATAACAAAGCCGCTACCCCAACCCCCGAGGAACTACACCACCTCTGAAAAGGACGTTCATCCCTCGTGCACACGACAATGTGCACGAGGAAGTCCATGTCCACCAGTGGCTACTGAAAAGGCTAGTTGCGTAGCAACCCACTCACACGTAATCAGGCATAAGAACAGAACTTTTTCATGTCACTACCACTAACTACTAGCAACCATTAACTACTAGTTCTCTTACACGAGTAGGAATGCCTTTATTGTACTTTATAATTAATTGTAATAAAATTGGGAAACCACTATTTCACGCCACTGTTTCAAATTACCTATTATAGGTACACGCTTTTGGTTCTTCGAGCATCTGAATGATCTTTAATTATATTTGCTGCTCATTTAGTATTTTTTGCTGTTCGTATAAATACATGCCACTATTAATTAGGTATTGTAATATCCTGTCCAAATAGACAGGAATATGGTATATTAAGAAATCAATATTTGAACTATATATAATCATGATAAAGAGTGTAACCGAACCATTCCCGAAGGATTCCGGTTTATATTTATATTGCGATCTATATTTAGCAAATTTGTATGAATAATTTGGTAATTACACAAAAAAATGATTTTTTTGCAAAAAAGTTTCGGAAAATTTTCATGTTCAATTCAGAAACATGAACGAAATACACGGTTTAATATTACGATGAACGAATCTATGTATAATTTGCAATACTAATAGCTTTGTTGTAACGTTAACGTTGATTGTTAGTATACCTACTCGTAATTTCGAGAGGGCTTGGGATGGGCGCTCGCTTACGTCACGAGGAGTGGCAGAGGCTGCGGCCCGCAGCGGCCATTGCTCCCCGACGTCATAAACACGGTATACCTATACACAAACCGTAATAGTAACAAAACACTTACCAATACCCGAAATATACAAATGTTGCACACATGCATCCGTCGACAAGCTATGAAATTCAGAAAAAGCCAAGCAGCGCTAGTAATTCTGATGAGTCTGTACGTAAATAGTATCGCGGGTATTGTTCGAAGCTTCCATCACAGCTTTCCATACTGTTCCTAATCATACCGTGTCACAACGCTGTGCGCTATACCTATTACGACCCTTTCTATACATTTTCTGCACAAGTGCACACAAAACGAACTACGCTGCGCCCCTTTCTCTCGTTGACCTGAATTTTCATTTCCTCGAAATCCGGAAGAAGTTTATTTTAGGAATATCTAACTAAGAATATCCACACGATGACAAAGTGCATAAACCATCTTTAACCAGCATAAACCAGTTACCATCTTTCGGGATACCCGAGGGATTATGCGAATGGGTTGCCAGTTTCCTGACTGGACGGAGCATCAGAGTCGTTATCGATGGTAGCTGCTCCGACACCATGTCTATTAACGCTGGCGTCCCGCAAGGCTACGTGTTGTCCCCAACTCTGTTCCTTCTGCATATCAACGACCTGTTGCAAATTGGTGACATACGTTGCTATGCAGATGACAGTACTGGAGACACCTTGTACAGGGGCCGCGCCAACATCCCTCGGGTCGAAGTGGAAGAGAGTCGCGCCAGGCTTGTGTCTGAAATCGAAGACTCTTTAGATCTAGTCTCGATTTGGGGTTCTATGAACCTAGTAGATTTCAACCCCAGTAAGACGCAAGTCTGTGCATTCACCGCTAAAAAAAACCCTTTTGTTGTAGCACCTCGCTTTCAGAGCATACCTCTTAAGATCTTGGAGAGTATCGGGATCCTTGGTATCGACATCTCCAGCAAAGTCGAATTTAGGGATCATCTGGACAATAAGGCCAAAATGACCTCCAAAAAGCTCGGTGTGCTGAACAGAGCGAAGCGGTACTTCAAACCTGGGCAACTCCTTATGCTTTACAAAGCTCAGGTGAGGCCCCATATGGAGTACTGCTCTCATCTCTGGGCCGGCGCACCGAAATACCAATTGGACCCATTTGACTCTATCCAACGACGTGCTGTTCGTATTGTCGACGATCCCACTCTCACGGGCGGTTTAGAATCCCTCAGCATTCGGAGAGACGTTGCGTCTCTCTGTGTGTTCTACCGCCTGTACAATGGGGAATGCTCTGAAGAATTGTTTAATATAATTCCCACCTCGGGTTTCTACAACCGCACCTCCCGTCACAGAAGTGCGGTCCATCCGCATTTCCTCGATACGGAGGTGTCGCGCACTGTTCGGTCCAAAAATTATTTTATACCGCGAACCCGTAGGTTGTGGAACGAACTGCCTCAAGAGGTCTTTCCATTGAGCTACGATATGGGGTTCTTCAAGAGAGCTGTGAATAGGATTTTGCAAGGTCGGCGGCGCGCCCGCATGCCCCCTGGTGTTGCAGGTGCCCATGGGCGGCGGTAACACTTACCATCACGTGGGACCGCTTGCTCGTCCGCCCCCTAGTCTATAAAAAAAAAAACCCTTGAATTATAATTCAATCAACTTCAAGGTACAATAGTACCTGAGACTTACTATTTTGCTTAAACTTTCCGGAACTTATATCTTTTAATGGGAATCCATAAATAATTAGGTCGGTGATATTACGTGTGAGTTGGCCTCCTAAAGGCGCTCAGATGCAATGACTAACAATATTGTAGATATACACTTATTTCTGATACGTGGAAAGAGACAGCTACGTAAAGTTTGATTAATATGTAGGCCCTTAAAACATAGTTTAGCTCAGAATCCCCTCGATGGTTCGTATCTGCTTTAATAATAATAATAATTACGAATTATGCCGGGCATTTCAGGCATATGCCCATATATATAAAAAATACATAAAAACAATAAAAAAATAAAAAATTAGAAACATTAAAAATAAATTCGTATAAACACTACACAACGGCACAGATATGTACCCCTGTCCAGTGCCTCAGTATAGGGCAGGGCAGTCCAACCTATCGCCTTGTACTTTTTAAACACAAATATTTCAAATGCAATTTCTCCCGAAGAAATACACCGGTGCCTAGTATCTACCTATGTGTTAAGAAGGCTTCATAGCCTATTGATAATATTGCTCCATTAGTAATAATGTCTGTCTGTTGTCCTCAGCCTTGCGGTATGTTGGAACATCCTCTGTCGTACGGATCTATGCAAGAGGTGTACCGGATCTCGCGCTGGGACACTGCCAGAAAGTATTGCCTCAGGATAGTGATGCCGCACGGATCACTGTTACTACAGGTTAGAATTACTTTTATAATATTTTTAACATACCTACTATTTATAAGAATTATTCTCCAATCTATCTCTCAACAACTGAACTGATACTGTAGCCCATAGACATCCGCGATACATGCCAACATTAGTCCAAAATGACAAACGTTGGCACGCCCCCGGATGCGCTGCCTACTTTTGGAGATATAGAAATGGATTTGGAGAAAGGGTTGGGAAAATGGGGAGGCATAGGATAGGAATGGGCTCTGGCACAAAAATTGGCACAAAATAAAGTGGGAAATTTCAAGGTAATCTTCTGTGAGAGAGGGGTAACTCGGCCAGTCGAGTGCGCCCAGCGGCTGTTGGATTTCAGTGTGCATTCTTCCCTTTATAAATCACTACACTTACTCGTGTCCCCCGATATTAATAACAAATAACGAAATGAAAATTCCGTAAATCCCAGAAAGTTTTAAATGGTCGGTAATGGCGTGAACTAAATTGTAATTTACGCACGTGACTTGAAGTACTAACCACTAAAACAAACTTGAGGTTTAATATTTCAAGAAAATCTCAAGTCTCGGGTATGACGTATTTCATCAATAGATAAAATTTATGGTTTAGGTGTGGTTTCTCAATAATCTTCTCAACTAAGATAAGCGATCAGGATAGAATGATCATAAGGGTAAATAGCAGTACCTACACTAGACATTGATAAATTAGGTAGCATTAATATAATTTAAGAAAATGGAGTATAAATAAATAAAATTATGTACATAATCTCTTTCAGGCCAACGATGCGTATACAAGGGACCAATGGTATCATTCCATTATATGGAGAGTGAGTATCAACTTGTATATATCAATAGAAAACAATAGTGAATTAACGACATGGTAATTAAAATTCTAAATTAATTTTTAATCTTTACAGCGGAATATGATTAGGTATCGCAATATCCTTACAAAGAGCGTGCGGAAGGAAGTCGTTTTGAAGGAGTTAAAAGTGAGTATAAAAGTTTTTAAAAGGTAAACACGAAACAATAAAAGAGCTAATAAATTAATAAATACGTATGTAAACGAAACTGTCAGGTGGTACAAGAGGCTTAACACCAAATATCAACTCTTCCGGTGTCGCCTGCTCTTCAATGAGTAATACTCGTATATGTAGGTATACATACCTACTTCAACAAGCATGGCACTTATTCCTTACACATGGTCCTTATTAATGGAATGGCGGAGCCAAAGGGATATGTTTTATAAAGAATGAAATAGATATTGTTAATTTCTTGTTGCGAAATCTGCTTACTTTCTGTTCTTTTATTAAATTAAAAACTGTACTCAACATAATTACTGAAAGGAATTTGAAAAATATGCTCTAAAGACTTTCGGAATAAATACGCGGAGTTAAAATTTTTATTAACTCAGCAGTGAAGAAAACACTACAAGGAAACCCACGTGCCCGAGAAGCAAAATATCTAAGGCATATGTACAAGATCCACCAATTCACACTGAGTCCGCGTAATGGATTATGAGCGGAAACGTCTTCGTGATTGCAAGGGTACGCCTATGCAATGTACTGGCACGTTATAGGCTGATAATGATAAACATAAAAGATTTCTTTCTGCAGAATATGATCGACTACGTAATGACAACCCCGTTGCAAGATGAGAGCGTGACGCGGGCGCCGCTACAAATACTCACAGATCTCCTCTCCGAGGTAAGCGACCCGAGGTAACGCATGCTCGGATACATGCGATCAGACATTAAACAGACAGATAAAACTTTCCATTCAATGTTACCTTCACTTGTGTACACGAATAGATATTCGTGATGTATACATAACGGACTAATGACGTAGTTTCATTCTATTCAGATACTAGCACAATCCTCCACTTAGAAAAGAAACATTTACCTACTACAATAATCACATGCAGGAAACGTACCATAAAATTTTATTTTTCCCATAAAACGTGTCCATAGTCCATTGTGTGTTGTAAGTAAGCCGATAAGAATGGGATTAACAATGTTTTGAAATGAATAAATCCTTCTTAAAATAAAAATGGGTTAGTAGTTTATGACACGGGTAATGGTAATGACCAGTAGGCGGACGTTACACCCGCTAACTACATATTATAAACTACAACGTCTGTATGTCTGTATGTCCATCCGTGGCCAGATTTTGATGCAACTTTCGGTAGGTATAATGGGTAATGGGTACCTATATCTGAAAATGTTTTAAGAGAAATAATTTAATAAGCAATAGGAAATTCTGAATGAGCAGCATTTCGAGGACGACAAATTTCAAAGTTTAGGTTTCTCTGGTGACAATTAAGAGTCCCGCGAACGTCGACTTTGTGATGACATTCTTAGTAATTTAAAATTATTATTTATTTCAGTTTATCAAAAATAGCTTGTTGATCACGATTTATAATAATAATAATAAATACAAGCTATATTTAAAAAAAATTAATTTAGTGGATGATTTTTGAATGAAACTCAAGTTACACTTCAAAATCCAGTTTCTGTATCGGATGGGAAACCCTACAAAAATCTGTATTTATTATTTTGCTTGGGTATATCTACTGGTTCTGAGAATAATCTGAGCGGTATTTGTCACAGTTTCCTATCTACGTATTCTGTCTAAAGGTTAACGATCAATAAAATAATGAAGTAAATGATCATAGTCCGATTTGTTGAATAAGCATAAATTTTATTACAGTCACATTAAGTAAGTACATAATTGACGTCTTGTTTGTACGTGCGTGCGACATGAAGTGATAACTTAGGAGGTAATTAATAGTATAGACACATATTCGTAAGGTCTAAGTTCGAATTCCTCGTATTCCACCGATATCGACTTAAATACGGATTTTTCAATAAGTATGATTCTGGATCTTGCGTTAGTGGAAACTACAAAGAGTCCTCAAAAATTTCACTAGCCATAATGTTACCTAAAGCTATACGAATACAAAATTTTTTGACCAAAATTAACTTCACCGCACCTAATTAAAGGGCGTATAACAAAAGGTATCAAAGCCGTTTGACTGAAATCTGTATGCATTGATGATATCTTCATTAATTTGTGTTGCAAAACGTGGAGTTTACGAGGGAGGGAACTTACAAGTGTTTCATTAAAATCAAACAATTTCGTTGAAGCAAATGTGTTGAAGCCGTCGACAAGATCACGTTTTTCTTAGTCTCGAGTTCCTAAAGAATAAGTAATCATAAATTAGATTATTCAAGCCGTCCCATCATCTGGTAGGCCGTTTTTTCGTTTGTATATTATATACTTTTATTTTTTTCAGAAAAAGGATAGCGACGAGTGGGAAGCGTGGGCAGAGAGTGCAACAAGCGTGGCAGCACCATTGCTCGCAGAGCGGTGCGCGTCGGGTGAGCTGTGTGCCTTGCTGGCACGCATGTGTCGGCGCCGGCCGAGGGCGGCGCCGCTGCCTGCGCTTGCTCCGTCTGTGCGCCGTGTCCTTACTAGGAACGTGGACTTCTCGAGAGCACCACACGCTAGACAACTTGTTAGAGATTATATCAGGTAAATCCCAGTGTATCCATGTGGAAGTTTCTTCATTTACGAAACGAGCGTGACGGTAATACTGCCCGTAGAGGGAGGAGGTGGGGGGGGGGGGGGGGGGGGGGGGCGCAAAAGTGAGTTTATATATAACGTTATACCTAATAACGCTCTAGATATAACGTTTACCTGTAACCTTATTTTACTTATTGTATACTGTCACGGAACAGTATACAATGCGTTCGTTTATGTTCAAAATGCATTTTTGTCTTCAAAAAGGCTGCGAATGGGATTCTGCACGGTCGATGTGTTAAAACAGTACCTACCTATTTCTCTAGAGGTAGTCTTAGACAGTTTGCGTATGTGAGTATGTCGTGCATGTATAATTTGTTTCGTTATGTTTTGGTGTTTATCGCAGGTTTTACCTACTCGTCTTTATCTGCTATACCTACTATAACAAATCAAAAACGTTTGCTGTGTAACTGTATTCGAAAAATATTTGATATGTAGGTAACCTTGTGTGTGGGAGTCTAATAAAGGTATTATTCAAACATATACGACATCCTAGATTGCGGGAGTAATTATCCACGGAAGTCGAGACGTAATGGATAAACATACTTATAAATACGATTTTCTAAGAAATTCAATTATTGGTATTATGAATACTTATTATTACCTGTTGTCTATAGTATAAACAGTAACAAAAATCGCATCATCAATTGTTCCAGCCGTTAGAGAGGAAAATGGTTTCAAAGGCGTAGATACAAGTACAGATACATTACGAAAACATTGGCCATCGGCTAATTCGGAAACACCCGAACGCGTCATCCCCGTCTATGAATTACCGTATCTCTAATTTCATACTTTAATATGAGATAAATACAAAACTTTATAAACGTGACGAGTAAGTGCAAAGAAATATAGGGAGCTATTATTTTCCTTTAAAAAACTAATGACATTATATCTTTACTAAACAAGTCACTATATTGCTACATAATCGTATTACATTTTTTCTATTTAGGTCTTATTTATTTACGTATATTTGCATACCAGATAATTAATTATAATAAGTATCTATGTATATTGTGTAATGTATGAAGATCTTTATATTGCTTTTATTACCATATTCACATTATATCTTAAATAGTCAACACCTATAATATATCGATCATCAGTCAAACCTTATAGATCATTTAGGAGATTTTGGTTGACCCTCTGGAGGTATTCAATATCTTCCATGTCATAATCAGAATAATAGTACCTAGTCTTCATCGTCACTTTCAGAATCATTAGAACTCTCAGAAGTATTAATTATTATGCTAAAATCATTTTATCATAAATCATAAAAATCATCAAATGGAACATAATTTTCTATATTAATTTTTTCGCATTTGATTGCCTGATCACAAAGTTTTTTCCATTCATCTGGACCAATCATACAAGGTCGGGGAAAAAGTTTCTTCGTATTTTATATTCAAATTCAAGACATTTTTTTTTAAGTTTAATTACATTTAATTGTAATATATATGTGCCGTTTTGTTCTATAACTTGTTGCCATCTTGTAGGTAGTGACATGATCCCGTTGCTGTAGAAATTTTGGGATTTTTGGTTTTGATTTTTTGGGAAAAAATTGCGACAAGTAGTTTTGATAGTCCTCTCTTGATGTTAACCTTACACTACCTAAAGAATTCTGAAGAGACCGAAACTAGTGGAAATCTGAGAGTCCAAGGTCAGGGCTATATGGTGGGTGCATCAACACTTCCCAACCAAGCTCTCTCAATTTTTGTTGAGTGGTCAAAGATGTGTGTAGTCTGGCGCTATCATGATGAAAGACTACACCCTTTCTGTTGATCAATTCCGGGCGTTTTTTCTCAATTTCTTGCTTTAGTCTCATCAGCTGTTGGCAGTAGAGATCCGAATTGATGGTTTTGCCCTGCGGTAAAAGCTCATAATGAACGATGCTCTTCCAATCCCACCATACACACAACATCACCTTATTGCGCGTTAATCTAGGTTTCGCCACAGTCTGTGGAGCTTGGCCGCACTTAGACCATGATCTTTTCCGCACGTTCTTGTCG
Organism: Sesia apiformis; assembly: GCA_914767545.1. Classification (NCBI taxonomy): domain Eukaryota; kingdom Metazoa; phylum Arthropoda; class Insecta; order Lepidoptera; family Sesiidae; genus Sesia; species Sesia apiformis. The sequence continues at coordinate 12,629,735 of OU611948.1, read as the reverse complement.
TAAGTGATCCACTTCTCATCACCAGTGATCAATCTTTTCAAAAATGGTTCGGTTTCATTACGTTTTAATAGAGAATCGCAAACGAGTTCACGGTTCATTAGGTTTCTTTCAGTGAACTCGTGTGGTACCCAAATATCGAGCTTTTTTGTGAATCCAGACTTTTTCAAATGAGTCAAAACTATTTTGTTGTCAATGCCCAGTTTATCAGCAATGTCCTAACTACTTATATGCCAATCTTGCTGCACTTTTTCACAAACTTTATCGATAACAGTGCGACCAGAGCGAACTGCATCTTTAACATTAAGATTTCCTGACTGAAAACGCTTAAACCAACTTTGTGCTACTCTTACTGACACTGCATTAGGTCCATAAACGGCACAAATTTTTTTCGCGGTTGTGTCGCATTTTTCCCCTTTTTGTAATAAAACTTTAAAATGTATCGAATTTCTTCGTTAGAGTCACTTATTTTCTTGGACAGAAAAACAATTGAAAAATGGCGGGAAACAGTTTTTACTTCTTTATTTCTTTTTTTTTAAATGTTACCCTTTTAATGGTATCATAATCAGTCAGGTACAACAAGTTCAATCAAAGATATTGGATCACAACTTCATACATACAAAATACGAAAAGACTTTCTCCTCGACCTATTATAATATTTTTTCAATATTTTTTTTTTGCTGTGGTCATATTCATATCAACTTTTGTTTGAGCTACACAACCCTTAAGCCGCGATCATATGTTTTCAATCGGATTGAAATCCGGATGATATGGTGGTAATCTCAATACAGTGGGTCCATATTTAGCTAAAATTTTGTCACTAGAATATTCCACAAATCTTTAATTCTAACGAAGAATAACTTGGTGAATTTGTGGTTTTGTCCAAGTTGGAACGACGTTAATGTCATGTTTTACCAACCAGTCTATCATATCTTACTTCAATATATTTGAATTCGGAGGCTTTTCCACATATCAATGAACAATACCGAATCTTTAGGAAAGTTAGTAATCTATTGATTACGTAGCCATTTTTTATAATTGTCGCTGTTCATCTTGTTATGATAGTCTCCTGCTGTATACGTAGATTTATACATTAATAAAAGCCCGGGAAAAATTCAAATTTTATTGCCTGCGTGTACTATAATAAGACGTCCTGTAGAAATGGCTTGTTTTATACCTTTTCCTGTAGAATCAGTCACACTTTTACCTGTGATATGTGACGTATGAACCTACATAAGTTTCATCCATATATACAATTTCTCTGCCTTCAGATCGAAACTTTTTAATCAAATCTATGAATTTTATCGGTTTTAATCTTACATCATCTTTTTCCATCGAAACTTTCTTGTTCTTATTGTTTAGTGAACAAAAAACCCAACTGACGAAAAATTTTTCGTAATGTACTCTCGCATCCTTCGAAATCAATGACTTCTAATAGTTTCGGTTTTAAAGACTTGAGTGTGGACACCTGCTTAAAACTTCAAATGAAAGTTATGCACCATTTTTCAAACAACAGAATAGTCAAGATGCAATAAGAATTTTTTTTTTGGTCTACCTTGTTTTTGAGTTTCTGATAATTTCGGGCAGTCGTCATGAGTACCTACTTACAATTTTACGGATAATTGTGCGGGAGAAACCAGTTTCATCATGAACTCTTTCTTGTTAAAATAGGATTTCACGGACGTATTTTTAAATTTTGTTCGTTCAGTTGAAAAATAAAGATATATACCTATTATTAAAAATAATTTCACCGGCTTGTTTATTTAGGTATGGGTTTTGCTTGTCTTTAATTCTTCGGCATCTTTATGAAAGCGACCCTTATAGTGTGATTATAGTGGATAATAATGTGGCTTTTTAAGGTGTTAGTGAAGGATTTTGACATGCATCACAACTAGGCTTCCCACCTCTTCAGGAATTCCGGGAGTCTCCCGGAATTGAGCCCTGAAAATTAAAATCTCCTGGCTCCCGGAAGGAATTTAAAATAAACAAAATTCTCCCGAAATTTCAAGTTACTTGAAAATACCGATGCGCGCGGGCATCTGCATTTTCTGCATTTTGATGGGTTCAAGACAGCATTGTTAAATCAAATGAAAGAGTGGATATCAGGTGGGCAAAATTTTTCTTAACAGTCGAAAATAGAGTTGGAAATATGTTGAAGAAAATAATTTCATTCGTTTTGTCTGTACCGGTATCAAACGCCACCTGCGAACGTGTTTTTAGTATAGTATTCGATATATGGACAAAGGGAGAAAACCGTTTAAATGAAGAACATGTCAAGGCAGAAATCCAGAAGTTTTGCAATTTTAAAATGGACTGTAAAGAGTTTTTTAAATTTGTCAGTTCCAGACAAGATATTTTGAAATCTGTACGTTCAAATGTAAAAAGCTTAAAATAAAATAAAAAGTTGTGGTTTTTTTTTTTCCCGGATTTAGACAGCCAAGAGGTGGCAACCCTAATCACAACATCATTACAGTGACAGGATACTTTTTTGAAAATTAAATATAAAAAGGTAGGTAATCAAAATGAGGTCGGTAACAGTTGACGGAACCAAATACCTATATGCGTATAAAATTTATTATCTATTGAAAATCATATTTTGGTGGTATTAGTAGCTCTATTAATTTCTAAATTCGATGTTTGCCGAAGATAACCAAATATTCTCGATGACCAATGTTTTCGTGCAAGATCTGTATCTACTTACATACACAAACACACATTAATCCATCCTAAACGCTAAACTTTCCGTCTTGTGTAAAATAAATATTACCTACTGTTCAAGTTCTTTTCAAGAAGTGTATATTGCTACAGGGCAGTGACATTACTAAGTGGGTAGATACATCATGTCAATATTAGTGAACCATAGGTCCAAACTCCAACCAGTAGTGTGGCCAACTACTCCACTAAACGTTAGCCTTATAGCCTCATTTGATTACAAAGAAGGTTAGACATTATTAGTAGCTTTTCATTATGAACCTACCTTGTTAATATTCAGTGACGTCAATCACCTTATTTTTATATGCTAATATTTTGTCTGTTGTCCAAATATAACTTACATGCACGACTGGTTGTTTTATTATACAACTTTCATTATAAAAGAGAATTCAACTTAACAACCGGTTTAGATACGTAACGAGTATTCGTTACGTATCTAAACAAGTAGTATACTGTGTGTATAAGTGTATCTACAAGTGTATACTTGTAGGATATATTGAAGAGAATTAGGACGCGGTGTCATTGACCAACATTAAGATGTTGATGAATGACACCTAATTAAATTTTTTTTTACCTTTAAAAAATATGAAGATCGTCATTCTGCCTGCTTTAGAAAAAAGGCACAAATGCATTTTGATGATATTTGAGAAAAAAGCAAAAATGTGTTACACGTTAAACTTTAAGTTTTAGGTGAAACAAAAATAAAACCATTGTGAATTCTCTTTATTTATTTTTAATTTCTTGTGCTTTCGTTAAAATTATTACTAATGCATTTTCTTCTGGTCATGCATTATATTATAATTTTTTTAACTTATTCGTAGCGCTCTGAGTGCTCACAACTCCGGCTCAACTCTGGTGCGTCGATTTGTGGAGGTAACCCACGGCAGCCGAGCGTCGTGCCCGCACCCCCGCGCTGCCCCCAATCTCGCCGCTGTCGCCCTCGGGGCCCTGGATGATCACTATAGAAACACACCCCTGCCGCACATTTGTAACGATGATGAAGAGGAAGTTCTGTGTTTCGCTAATATATTGGAGCATATGTAAGTACTTACAAGTCCCGCTGAGACGAACCTTTGAAGAAGGCCTTTCTTGTTCTTAATGCTTTGGGCTCAAGTTTTAATCAGTGGGCGACTAACCTAGGGGCTAGGGTGGGCTACAGCCCGGGCCCCTTTCGAGGGGGGCCCCGCCTTTTATATGTACATGAAACCTTTTTATTTTTTAAGAGTAGTTTTAAAACCCTTCAGTCCGTGTCCTGCAAGATTTTAGTCCGCCACTGGATATATCCAGAAGTTCATTTTACCTACCTAATCTTTCATATACTTAAGGTATTGTGACACTGTACGTGTGACATCAATGTAATGTTTATTCTACCTACATAGGTACAGTTTTACCACGAAAATAAGTCCTTTCGACAATCTTCGTTTACGCAGAAAAGTGCAGACCGAATTCCGACAATAGCCGAACGTGTAAACAATTTACATTGAACTTTATTTGCAAACGATAATGGCAGAATATTACTTGCCGTGCATCCCGCTCTGTCCCGTTCACACGATTCGTACACTGTCAGACAACTTAATTGGGTCTATATTAAATAAAAAAAAAAAACTAAATTTTAAACTACAAAGTTAAAAAAAACATACGTTACACTAAAAATATTATTTTTATTAGACACGAAAAATTAAATAAAAAAACAATAATTGTGAAAAAAAAGTCTAGTGGAAGTTAACCATCTATTTCACTGCTTGTATTGCTGGCATTTGAATCTATTGACGACGAAGAGGACGAGTCGTTAGTATTAATAATAAATCCATCCATGTGGTCGTCAAGTGCTTGTTCCAATGTCATGAATTCGTTTTCACATTTTATGGCGTGATCAACAACTTTGCGCCAATCTTCTGGTGTTATTGACGAAAATTTCTAAAAGTCGTCTTAATTCCGTAAGATTCATATTAACGTTAAATTTGCTGATATGACCTTTGACTTGAGACCAAATATTTTCTATTGGGTTAAAATCGGGGTGATAAGGCGGAAGTCTCAAAACCTTGTAGCCATGTGATTCCATGATAGTGTCTAATGAATACTGGACGTATTCGTGTTTGCACCGTTTAATTATTTGATACAATTCTGGTTTTAATGATTCTGGATTATAATCTATATTTTTATTAGTGAGCCATTGTTGCATCTGCCTTTTAGTAGAATTGGAGTTTGGGGCTTTTTCTATTAAGGTATTGTGGTAGCTTGCATTATCTAGGACAAAAACAGAATTTGGTTGCAAATTAGGAATGACTTTAGTGTTTATCCATTTTTCGAAATTGTCTCTATTCATTTCCTTGTGGTAGTCTCCGGTTGTCTGGGAAGATTTATAAATTAATAACGCGTTTGGTATAAATCCATTGGCTCCACCGGCATGAACAATTATCAGTCTTTGACCCTTTGATAAAGGCTTTTTTAATCCCTTGCCACTTCTGTCCGACCAGGCACGTTCCTTTGTGTGCGTTGTGTGCACATACGATTCATCTGCATATATAATCTCTCTGCCTTCTTCTCTGCATCTCTTTACTTCTCTGAGATATTTCATTCGTAGTAATCTCACATCGTCTTTTTCAGCTAATATTTTCCTATTCGTTTCCACTCTTCTAAATTTGAAACCAAGTTGCTGCAGAATTTTTCTAAGAGTTTCTCTCCCGCCACTAAAATTGATATCTTCTTGTAATTTACTCAGGAGCGATTTTACAGTAACCACTTGTTTCTCAACTAAATGAAAGTCATGTATTTTTCGTCGAATCATTTGATAATCAAAATCATCTAGTTGTAGGCGGTGAATTTTTTTTGGGCGTCCTTTTTTCGGCGTACTGAACGTAGGGCCTGTACTTGTTGAAGCACCGTGAGATGATTCGCTCTCTTTTAAAATCCTAGAAACTGTTTTTGTAGAAATGACAGTCGCTTGGCATGTCCGTTTAATAATTTGCTGAAAATAGTCTTTATTAAAAACTTGATTCTTGACTTCTTGTGCTTCTTTTTCCATAAATCGGTGAACATTTACAATAATTTCTCTCGTTTGACTCTTCAAAGGCCGCCCTCTTTTAAGAGAAGTCATAATAAATATCAGTAACCACTTTATTTGCCACTAAGTGTAATTATCGTCGAGACACGTAAATTCAGTCTGCAATCTGAGAGTCGACTGATGGACAAGATGGCGCCCGACGCACGACACGACCGGCCGCCATTTACCGCGACATCGATCGACCAATAATGGCGCAAGATTTCAGCGCGCGAAATATTCCACATTGCCATTAGTGGAATGATGTTTACCGCGCTCCTAAAATGTGTCTACTGCGCAGGTACATCGGTGAGACTTATTTTCATGGTATTATTGTACATGGGTCGTTCAATATCGATAATAAAGTGTCTTCAACTTTTCGTACTAAAAAACTAAGTTGCTGCTTTAGACCCAGTTTGGCAGTCAAGAAAAGCCACGTCGTTAAAACTTTATGTTTACTCAACCATTTGTGAAATTCCAGGAGTGAATACGAGGACTGGCTGGTGGTAGTGGGCGGTGTGTTACAGCCAGTGCCTCTGTGTGAAGGTGCCTTGAAGTGTCCCCGGGTGGCGGTTCGTGTCCGCGGTATACTGTCTGCGTTGGCAAGGGATGCTCGGTGCGCGGCGCACGCGTCCGTGGCAGCGCTCGCGCCGCGAACAGCACGCCCGCACCCGCCCTCGTGGTTGAGAACCGCTGCGCCCTCTGAACTATTGCTGGCTTTGCCAAACGATCAACTCTGCAAGCTTTGGGGTGATATGGTAATTTTTTTATTTCGATATATATGTCTGTGGCTTAATAACCAGTCGTTTTATCGTCCACTGCTGGACATAATGCATAAGACATAATCCATGCACTTTGTCTTGCGCATGAGGACTGTATGGAATTGAAAATGCCACACTGCCCAAGCGAATTGGGGAGTCCACTCTCTTAGAGATGGCGTAGATCCTCAGGGGTTGCGATGGCGGTTTTGTTATCCCTATACCTACTAGTCGATTTGTTATTCTTTCTGGATTTCTACAAAATTACCCTCAGCAATTAGATGGAAAAGAATAATCACTAATCCTCGTTGTCGTTTTCGAGCTCATTTTTTTAAAAGCCAAGCGCATATTTTGATATGTAATTTTATCTTTTCAGCTTGGAAGTTTATTGAACTGTTGCTGTAACAGGAAAAGCTTTCTCCAGGGTCTGAGCAAACAGCTTCCTGATTTTCTTCTAGTCGCTTTACATGAACATGTAAGTACCATAACCAACCCTTTTAGTATCCACTGCTAAATATGGGCCTCCTTATGCACAAATATTATCTTGGGCATGAGGGATATATCGTTATATATACATAGGGATATATACATATATATATCGTTCAGTTATCGTTATCGTTCCGTTCAGTTTTTATGAACATGCCTATGAATAGAGTATCAATATATTTATTATAAGATTTAGATGAATCACATTATACAATTTACATCATTTCTGATTTTAGCCGGCCGCACTCGAAGGTTTATGCTTAACACTAGAATGGGAGGTAGTAACCGGGGAACAAACACAATTAGAGATTATAGCCGCACTACAGGGCACAGAGCTTGGAAAGAAGTACTACAAAGATCTCTGTGAACGACAACAGAGCCTTCAGAAATTGGTAAATAATGTGGAATTACTATTTTAATATTTTTGCCTATATCAAGTGTTTATGTAGACATATGGTTCTTCAATAGCAATGTCACAAACAAGATAAAGTAGATTGATGACCGATTGACCTATTTTGGTAGTAGGTAAGTACTATGCAAAAGGTGGCGAGTTCTATTTCCGATGGGATACCCATTTGTTTGAAGACAAATGTTTGTTCAGGTCTGGGTGGTTTGTGTGCGTATTGGTAGGTATCTCTGGACCCACAATAGAAGGAGTTTTAGTGAAGGCCATAGGTGTAACGTTATTTATTTATTAAGGTGGATTACCAATGTAATCTTAATCTATCCAGTCGTAAGTGACTGTGGCGTGGGTCTAGCATTATGTGACATAAGGATAAAGTGATAATCAGCATTAAGCTTTACTTTTGTCGCCGTGAGAACTTTGCAATAAAAGTACAATGCAGTCGGATTCAAGTCCGACGATAAGAGGGGATTACGGGTACGTACAGCTGTATCGGGTCCTGAACTTTAGGGGCCCCCATGTAATACGATACATGAAATACCTCTATAATGAGTGCGTAAAAATGACTCGTTCCCCGTGGTACAACTGCTATGTCCAACTGGTTATACTATGGAGATTTTTTCCCCGTGGTACAACTGCCATGTCCAACTGGCTGTACTATGGAGATTCTTTTCCCCGTGGAACAACTGCTATGTCCAACTGGTTGTACTATGGATTTTTTCCCCGTGGTACGACTGTTATGTCCAACCGGCTGTACTATGGAGATTCTTTTCCCCGTGGTACAACTACTATGTACAACTGGTTGTTGTATTATGGAAATTTTTGCCCCCGTGGTACAACTTTCCAGTTGTAATATTGGTAAGTGCATATTTATGACCATTAGTAGAACTATTTGTTTAACAACAGCTTAGTTGAGATGTTTAGTTCGCCAAAAAGATATCAGCGTTTCAAGGAAAAGTTCAATTTCAAGTATTTTTAAGGTTATAAACATGTTTATGTTAAGTAAATAATAAATACGTAATTATGCCATTACATATTTTTTCTCAATTTTTAGATAGGTAGGTAAATAGTAGGTACTAACCTTGTATAAATTCACTTAGTTGTACCACGGGGAACATATTAAAATAATTTTTGGTTGTATTTAGTTTTTTTATGTACTACGGGGAAAAAAGTCGCCATGGTAGGTATACCTAGCAGTTATACCACGGGGGATGGGTCGCAAAAATCGCATTTGTTATAGGACTACGTATCTAATTATTAATACGGGCCCGACTGCTACAACATTTTTGTCGCCGGGCTTGATTGCAGTAAAATTTATTGGCATTGAATAATTTGCGTTTATTTGTAACGCAGCAAAAAGAGGGTGGTCCCCGTCAGCTGGCGCTGCCGGTACGCGCGACGGACGCCGACGTGGCTAAGCTGCTGGATGCGGGCGCGCTCGGCAATCTAGAGTGCCTCTCGCTCGCCTTCACCAGCGTCACCAGCGCCTGCGCGCATCACCTCATCAAGGTACGAATCTGGTCTAATAAGAAATTGACGCACTCCGAATTCTAACTTTCTATGAATTCGGCCTACTCCGTCTAAACGACACCTACTTGGTCTAATGATCACCTACACTACTTTTTGGTGAACATCTCCTTGTTAAGCACATACTTGGCCAGAAACGCTCTTCAATCTCCAATTTTCAAAAATATCAGTTTGCACAAGTTGGTTTGCTAGCCAACGCAACGCACGAAAACCACCAACGACAAATTATTGTTTTATATTGCCTTCGTTAGAACACAATTTATTTGAAAGCGGACTGAGTTTATCTAATTTTTTTAATTTTTCACACGACATACGAGTGTCCAAGACCCCACGCTAGGATTACCTACCTGTGTAGTGTGGTCTAGTCCCTCCTTTACCTTAGGATTAATGTAGGCTTAGTTTAGTTGCATAAAGTAGCTTATGCAACTCACGAGCGCGCGTCATTCTTGCTTGTTGATAAATGTCCGTCGATATAGGCGAAAGTAGGTACACTCAGCGTCAATGTATTTAACCGTATATCGTGAAGGATATGCGGTCTCTTTTTACTAACCACTACAAGCAAGACCCGACGAGCACCTTTGAAATACAAGAATTATATTGACAATGACAACTGCGCGCTCATAGATGTAGGCCGCGCCAGGCGTGCGTGGAAGGCCGCTTGCAATGGCCTTCCTCCACGCATGTCCAATCGATGATCGCAGTCGGCCGAGCGGACTTCCCAAGCTTTTGCGATCAACATTAGAATTTGTATTGACCAGGTGGTCAATACAATGTAATAAAACAGTTCTTTTATTGCATTTATATATTTCCATAAATATGTATTCATTTCGGAGGGCTTTAATATCGAAGATACGGCACTAGATTTCAACATATTATGGTCCCTGAAGCCGGAAATAAAAGTATATCCTACAATGACCTAATCAATTATTTAGCTTTCGGCTTCAGGTGATAATCTGTTCTAAATATTTCGTCTAAGTATCTTGTAACACAACGAGACATGAGATATCAAATGAGCTGTCTCTAAAGTCTACTTCTTTGCAGTTACCATCCCTACGTTACCTGAACTTGTGGGCGACGCAATTCGGCGACAGCGGCGTGCAGCTGATCGCGGAGCACCTGCCGCGGCTACAGGTCCTCAACTTGTGCGAAACGCCCGTCTCCGATAAAGGCATTGAGGCTCTTTCAGGTAACTTCAACTTTAGTGTTAAGCCCACTTTTAGAAAACACAATAAAAATACCACAATAGAATTTGCTATTCATTCAACCATCTTTCCTCGTCTTCTTATTTATGGCTCTGTTTTATATTTTCGCTTTGTACAACCATTTAGGTATAACAATTATTCTTAACAGTGTAATTGTTTTATTGCATTTGTAAATTTCCATAAAATGTATTCATTTCGGAGGGTCTTAACATCGAAGATCGAAGTGAAGCAGATGAGGGGTTCATTAAAAAGTCAAATTTGAAACTTAAGTACGACGTTCCATTTTTAAAACACATATGAATTAAAGAATTGGAAAGCTACTGAACATAGAACACTAAATTAGACTCTAACGTCCCTGCCCTAGTGTTTGTATAACATATCTAGTATGTATTCTCAAATGGATGATCCAAGCACAAAAAATGTTAAATTATGAGAAAATAATTTATTTGATGTTGAAGCATGAGCCATTATGCGACAATTAGCCATTTTTTTATTGCAAGAACAGGCAAGAAAAAATTCCTATCTGATACGAGTACGTCTGCCATACATGTAGACAATAACAGTTTTCACTTATTTCTATTAAAAGATTAATTACAAATTATATAAGTGGTTACAATGACGACCATTACGTCCAGTTGGTAGTGGCTCTGCTGTGGGAAAGTTTGGGTTCAATTCCCGGTCGAACGTTTTGTTTGGATCTCGGTGATGTATTCGTCTTTGTATGTCTCTGGAACCATGACACATCCTAATCCTTTGAGACAATTAAATGCACCCCAGCATCTCCCGGTATTGCAGTTATCCACGTTGAAATACACGTGATAAAATCCATATGAGTCAGATTATTAAAATTATTTTTTCATTTTAGGTTATCATTTAGAACCTCACTAACTTAGAGAAAACTTTCAGGTCTTTCCCATTTACGAAGATTAAACCTAAACAGCACCAAACTATCGGCCGAGGCGTTCGAGAGCCTCCGCCAGCGGCTGCCTAACCTCCAAGAGTACGACATACGATACACCGAAGCCTGGTGACAAAACAACATCACTTATCCTAAACCAGAGGATTATATGCTAGAAATTGAGATGTTGAGTGATTCAGTGTTTCCCGACCAAAGATCACAGAAATCGTCATTGACATACGTCTATACAGCGATACGGGATAAAGCTATTGCAATCATAACTTTGTGTAAACGAAAATTCATTCACGATCTCATCGGTTACGTAATAAAATCAGATAAGTAAATAACATTGTAACAAATACTTTGTGAGTGCGTGTGTATACTGTGATTGGTGATTCAGGTTATTGTCATTATGAAGATATTCGAATTTAAAATAGGTAAGTAGGGTGAATTTATGTTAAATTAATGGGAAATGTTATAAATTCTCAACACTAAATAGATATAATATAAATAAACAATATCCGTTAGGCTCTGTCCCCATAAACTCGACCACGGAGTAAAGCATTAATTATCAAGTGTATATCGAACTGATTTATTGTTTATGTGTATTTGTGTAATATTCGTCATGTTTAAGCTCTATGTAAGTATTGCTATACATGTCCGAATAGGCTTTACTGTTTGGGAAATAATAACAACCGAGTGTTCAAACGATTACAAATTTCTTTGCGTTCACAACACGAGTTATTTTAAAGACTAAACTTTATAATCATTACTCGAGTTACGAAGGCATAACCTCCGTTCACGCTGACACCGCAGTGAAACATCGGCCAGCTCCAATTCCCGACAACATTCCCTATTCTTTACACTGTTAATATACTAAATAGCATTTGCAATGTTGTCTTAAATCTTTTGCATTTAATTATCATCATTTTGTGTTTTAATATTGTAACATTAATTTGAAGTTTTTAAAAAGGACTTTTCCGACCATCATACTCATAACATAACTCTCGAAGAAGATTTTTCTAGAACATCGCAGTTGGCGCTCGCCATTGAATATGTTGATAATGGACTGCAAAGGAGTTTGTATTTGTTTGGATGCTTGATTGACCAATTTTATAGATGATAAAATAAATGTTTAGCGGGTCTAACCATAAATTGAAAGCATGCATGCCTTTGAATGCGTCCGTTATGTAATGTACCTAGGTATTATGAGGTGGCCACAGTTTTAAATTATTGAATTAGGATTAATTTTAATAAAATATATTCTATTATATGTAGTTGTAGGTAGAAAATAATGTACAATTTTGTTTTTTAAATTAAACTACGCTTAGGAATATATAGTATTGCTATGATAAGGTTAATTTAAGAATTTATTGGGCTGTGAGAAAAAGAACCAACACTCGAGAATGAAATTATACTGGAATGGTGTCTCGTCGAGAGTGTACCTATTTATACAATTAATATCTGTTCTTTAGCACAATATATACTTGAAAACATTCTATTTATGCGGGGTTCTCGAAACCAAAGGGAAAGACTTCGTTGAAATCCTGAAGTGAATAAGAGCTGCCTAACAGCAACATGTAACCCAACAGCAGGTTACAAGCAAATATGTCGTCAGAGTTCTTGTAACAAACGAGTTTTTTTAAAAACATGTAATATGGGAGACCACGCATTACACAACAACGCCCCCACTTCAGCGGTTAATAGTGAATCTTCGAATGTGATTTCGGTCAGGACAGCTAGGCAACCCGGGCTCTTACCGACGAGTACTTTGTGTATTTTAGAAAAAGTAATTATGTACCTACCTTTATTACGAAATTTAAAAAAAATAGAAAAATTTACAAAAACATTTACACTCGTATCACTAAAACCAGACATTATGTAAAAATCTGGCGAACTTTTGCTTATATAAAATGAAGCCTCTGAAGAATACATTTTTTTTTTCCTAGCAACCTGTATATTATTTAATTGTACCTGTATATTATTAATTCCTTCTTATAGTTCTTAAAGTATACAACATATTATATAATGAAACCTTAATGAAACGTAACGCCAATTAATAATAAATTTTACTTATTGATTGATTAAATATATGTATTTCTAAATTATTGTGTGAATATTGTCTAATAATAAAGTCATGTCAACTACAAGACTTGCTGAAGTATTAAACATGAACGTTATTTTATTCTCAGACAGTATAGTTTAATGTTAAATGTTGCACAACAATTGGGCCGGTGTGCTGTGTTATGGCCCGGAACTCACTCGTGACTAAATGTAGAGCTTGGGCCCATCAATGTGACGGTAAAGGGTGGTATCCGAAGTTGCACAAAAATGATAATGGAACTTAAGTATGGGAGTAGTTGATCGATACATAATCAGTACCGTAAGCTAAGGCGCGGGGTGAGGGAAAGCACGTCGCCGAAGGGCGGACAGTGCGCCGTCAAAAATACAATACTTAAAATACTAAATATTTGCGAGTATTTATCTATTAAACGGGTCTTAAACACATGTGTTCACCTTATTTTATTTTATTCGACCTTTCGGCTGGGTTACATGTATTACGTTACACCATACGTAATACAGCAGATATACTGCAGTTACGTTTTACGAGGACCACTCCAGGACTCTCCAGTCAGCTCGAGACCTCGTTAGTGCAATTCAACCGAAGCGCCGAGTAAAATAAAAAATTACAATTAAAGCCCATTTAAATATATATATTGCAGAGTATTGAGACAAACGGGTTAGTATGAGGTGGTCACAAACCAAGTGGTCTATGACAGCAATTGGTTTAAAAATCAAATTGTTTAATGTTATATTTATTAATTCTTGACAAATTTTAATTCTATGGATTAATTCTATGGAAACATACTACTTAGATAACCTACAAAATAAGCGGCAACATAACAGGCTTAGTGCTTCTTAGTCCACCTGCAATTTAGATGCATTAATAAATATAACATTAGACAATTTGCTATCATAGACCCACTTGCGCTTCTAACCATCTCCTACTAATCCAGAAAAACTGCAGTTTATAGGGGATACCAAATCAAAATCTAACCTTAAGCGTCGTGACCTTAGCTATTGTACTGTTGACACGCAATGATACAGGATTGTGTCCGAATGAGATTGCCAGAAAACAATGCACCTCATTCGAAAACAAACTCATTCATAGCGTTGTTATCGTGGTCATGAAGAGGAATAAGACTAATTAATGTATTCACCGTGTGATAAGTGTAAGTTTTTAATAAAATTAATTTGAAAATAATAAATTGTCTTTATTTACAGTATATTTCATCGGAAGATTTAATTTTCTTATCTGAAAAACAATTGTAGAAGTAGGAGGCGCGGGTCTCATCTATTATATTGCCATGTCTTAATGACCTCATGTATATGATACATTTATTATTGGAAAAATATCTTTATTATAACCATATGAAAGCAATAAATGTATTGAGTATTGAGAGGTCAGAAGTCAGGTAGAACCAAATAATAATAGACTGCATGAAAACATGTGGTGCATGTAACTATGACCTCTTCAACCATTTTGCTCGATAGAGACTTCAGTCGAAATCAAAAGAAGCTGATCATATGAGTTATAAATTAAAAAATAAATTATATTTGAATATATGTATTTATGCAATGTGTATAATACATAACAATATATCTCATTGTTTCGTACACGTTATTAAAATTCTATTTTCAATCAGTGTACCAAATGTAAAGTTTAAGATTAATAACTACAATCCAAGTATGATACAAAACTAATAAATGTAATGATTAACATAATATGAACTAACTAATAGTATATATCTCCAATGACAGATTGTAAACAATATAATAATTTAGGTACAATTATGTGAAAAGACTACAAGTAGCTTCACATTCAATTTTCATATAAACATGTATATTCATTTTTTTCATATAAATTTCATAATACAAAACTTGTTAAAATTGCAAGTGACAAATGCATATATATAAACGAAACTAAATTATACTATACATAAGATAGAACTATACATTCATGTGACGTTGACAACTGTAGAAATTTATACTTAACATATAAAACAAAATGTTTAAATGTACAGTAAACGTAATTTAAACATAAAATCGACTAATCTAATAATTAATTTTAATATATCAAATTCAATCTATAACCTTTCTAATCCTGAATGTTACTTAATACTTCATGTAACAAGGCAAGTATACCCTAAATTTATTTAAAATTGTAAACTTATAATAATCCAAAATAATATTGTAGGTATATTATATTGTATATTATATTGTAAGTGTAAACAGATTGTAAACGAAAAAATATGAAATTTACGTTTAAATAAGAAATGGATCCAACATAAAAAAACACAAGTCTTAAAAATATACAAATGTAGGATTTTGAATACTGTGAGAACAATATGCTACACAATTACGCGTAAACCACCCCAAAACCAAAAGGAAACCACGGACGGACGGTGCCGGGTTCCGGAGCAATTTTCACAAGTAAATGATTTAAAGAAGAGCTAATGATGATACACATTTAAAAGATTTGTTTCTTCTTCTTCTTCTTCTCAGCCCTTGGACGTCCACTGCTGGACATAGGCCTCCCCCATTGTCCGCCATTTAGACCTATCGGCAGCGACCTGCATCCAGCGGGTGCCCGCAACCTTTATGAGGTCGTCTGTCCATCTAGCAGATGGACGTCCTCGGCTTCGTCCGCCGGTACGTGGTCTCCATTCGAGAACCCTTCTGCCCCATCGGCCATCGGTTCTTCGAGCTATGTGCCCTGCCCACTGCCACTTCAGCTTGCTAACCCGAGAGGCTATGTCGGTGACTTTAGTTCGTCTACGGATCTCCTCATTCCTGATTCGATCACGTAGGGAAACCCCGAGCATAGCCCTCTCCATAGCTCGCTGTGCGACAGTGAGTTTATTTATGAGGCCCATAGTCAGAGACCACGTCTCGGTGCCGTAGGTCATCACCGGCAACACACACTGGTCGAAGACCTTCGTCTTCAAGCACTGAGGTATTTTGGACGAGAAGACGCTGCGTAGCTTCCCGAACGCTGCCCAGCCGAGTTGGATTCGTCGATTGACCTCTTTCTCGAAGTTGGACCTACCTAGTTGGACCGTTTGGCCTAGGTAGACGTACTCGTCAACAACTTCGAGAATCGAGCTCCCAACTGAAACTGGGGTGGGCACGACATGGACATTCGACATGATTTTCGTCTTGTCCATGTTCATTTTAAGGCCCACCTGTTGGGAAACTCGATTGAGGTCTCCGAGCATTGTGCTAAGATCCTCCAGCGATTCTGCCATGACCAGGATATCGTCGGCAAATCGAAGGTGAGTGATGTATTCGCCATCAACGTTGATGCCGAGTCCTTTCCATTCCAGGAGCTTGAAAGCGTCTTCCATCGCATTGGTGAAGAGCTTCGGAGAGATGACATCTCCTTGTCTCACACCCCTCTGCAATGGAATCGGCTCCGTGCTCCCTTCCTGTACTCGGACTGACATGGTGGCGTTGTTATACAAACACTTCAACACTTCGATATACCGATATGATACAAAGATTTGTTTACAAAACACAAATACAAATGTCCTAATTTTCTTAAGAGAACTGAAACGAATACATTAAATGCTCATAAGTAGACAACTCGAAATGTTAGACCAATGATGGAAATAAAAACCGCACACACAAGAATTGAGTAGTCCCCTCCCAAACACCACTATTTGACTTTTTTTATCGGATTAAGCTTATGCGGAAATTTTAATCATTGATAAGAAGACACTAAACTCGGTTCGCGTTAAGGATGCAGTGAGTCATCGCTTAAAATAGTAGGTGTCACATTTTTTTAACCAATAGTGAAACAGACCTAAGGCCTCCAGAATGCAATATATTTGTACAATAATGTCATTGCACAATATTATTAAACGCGCGCCTTATACACAAATGAGTTTCAATACACTCCCTACACGACCAATCATCCCTAAACTATAGAATTGCATAATATATGTACTTCATGGCATTTTATTTTATTTTTTTGGGTTAGGCAGTTTACTACTCATAGATAATTCAATACTTTTTTTTTTTTCCATTTTTCGGTAAAATGTAGGTTTTGACAAACTTGCGACTTCTGTTAGTGGACTACTCAATATTTACATTTTACAAAAAAAGAATGAACATTTAACTCGAAATGTGTTTCCCATCTTTTCATATCTTATTTATCATATTTTCTGTCAATCTTAAGTATACAAGTATATTTATACTGCGTCTCTTTTTGTTTTACCGGAAATAGAGAAAGATTCACGGTAATTAACTTATCAAAGGGTGAATTTCAGAAGTTTTGGAATTCAGCCTAGTGTGCATGATTTGTCATAATGTGTGCGAGTGACACCTACGAGTGAGTGTGTTAGCACCTACTAAATATGAGCCACTTTCTATGATAGGACAGATGGGACTAGTTTAAAACATATGTCACTTGACAGGTAGTTCTAATTCCTTTTCAGTTATGGTTAATGTGCTAAGTTTTGAAGTCTCGCTCGCAAACTCTTGATATTATCGGTTAGCAAATTACTTATAAATTTATAATATTTATGCTGTATTTCACATAAAAACTGCTATGATTTATACATCTCCACTCCATCCTGTAATAATAAGTTAATGTTTCACAAAACAACTGTAGTATTTTAAACGTGAAGCTAAAAACATGCTGATTCAATATTTGTTTTTAATTTAATTTCTTTTTCAATATTTTTTCCAAAAGATAACTTTCTTGTCACTGGGTGGAACACCTATAATACATAATATAATGAAAATTTATAACGAAAATCATATTATTGTGTAGAGCTATTCTATGTATAAAGTAAACTTCAGAATTACCAATCTAATTTTAATTATTATTTTCAGCGTTACATGTCTGTAAACTAGAATATTTGTAATCAGAGGTCAGAAAAATTACAGAAATAGGTAGGTAATATAAACATTTTACAAAATGATTGTATAAATACCCCGATTATAATTTTCAAAAACTAATGGATATTTGTATACAATGAATTAAACTTTAATACTGGCGAAATGAGTAATAATCATGGGCATAAACAATGCAAGTTCGTGAAATTAAAAGGAAACCGAGCATGTCAAGTCATGAGTAAATTTTAGTGATTAGGAACCACTCACTGATAAAACCAAACATCTGCGTTGACTTTAGCACTTCTGACAATTTTTTACAATTAATTATAGCGCAATACCGCATTTTTGTTTTGTAGCGACACGGATCGGAACAGACTGAACAAGGTACGCGACAAGTAGAGCTTAACGCCAACTTCGAGCACGCAGCGACGGGCAGCTTGGGTTATGTATGTATCCCTCTATATTTGTGGTGATAATCTTAGTAAAATATGGCTGTTTAAACATTCAATAAAAATCTCATAAAGAAGTTGATTTTATTCAAACCATGATCTCATTGAACACCATAAGAACTTTAGTCTATTGACATTTGACTAAATTAATTTGTATGAAACTGAAGTTTTTTTTCTAGTTACCAGTTGGGTGGGCCAAATTGGGCGCTATTTGGTGAACGCGGCGAATACGGCCCATATAACCTCGCACGCGTCAGGTCTCATCGCCTCCGCCTCGAAGTCGAGGTCGAGAAGCGAGCGCACGCGCCTTGTCGCCAGCTCGTAGTCTTCGTCAGAGAGCGGCGCGAATGCATTCTCGAGCACGTCCGCTGAGTGCGCGAGGATCAACAAAGCTAGCGACCTCTTATCCGCATGTGCCACGTCTGTTATGGAGCGCCGCAGAGCCGCTTCTTGCACCTACAACAACATCCGTAGTTTTTGGCGGGAACTCGAAAAATGCAGTCCAGTTTTTGTTTGATTATTATAAAAATTGTGTATTGCGGATTTTGTGGTTTAATAGTGATAGTTTATTAAACATGAAAGTGTTTTTTGTGCGTACTATGTGCATTTTTCGTGTGCTTCCGAGAAGTCCAACTCTTCTCTCCTAAGTAAACCTACTATTACTTTACTGAGTGACTCTCTAACTTAGACTGGACTAGACATTGACAAAACATGTTTTGAATTGTTTTGACTGTAAAATTGTTAATTACGAAGAAAAGTCGACACTGGCACAATGCTCTAATTGCGCTGTGGCCATATAAGAATAGAAAAAAGAACAACATCCGTAACCAGCCCTTATATCGTCCACTGCTGAACACGGGCCTCCCCATTCACATTGTCTTGTGCATAAGAGATGTATAACTTTAAAAAGCCACGCTGGTCAAGTGGGTTGGTAAGTTCACTTTTTTAGAGGTGGTGAATATGAACTCCGGTTCAGTTATAGTCGGAGAGCTAATGAACATTTTATTTATGGTATTTCAGCAAGGCTGTAAATTTGTAGTTAGATGTCTTATAATATGTTAAATATCAAACGTCAAGTCACCTGTACTCATTGATAATTCAGTGCGTGGTCATGAATAATTTAAAAAAAATGTCATTTACGGTATTTCAGCATAGCTCATTTTCTATATAATTTAAAAGATATGTTAAGTAATAAATATATATTTGAAACGTAAGGCGTCAATTCCATTCTGTCAGATGTATAAACGTATTTTACATGAGAGCAAGCAAGATAGCTGTATATAAGCGCGTGAGTGTGAGCGTATATAGTTACATGTAAAAGTGGGAACATTTATCTTTTTTTTTAATATATTTATTTTAATTTCATGAAAGTAGTAAATATTTTTATAAAGAAGCTCTGGTTAATTTATCATTATCGGAAATAATATAAATTTTTAAACATGTCATACTTGAAACTATAACAACGAAAAGAAGTTATAACAACTATAAATGATGAACTATCTTGCAGAAGCCATGAAGAAGCACATACAAAGATAGTTTATCATATTTGCAACGTCGATTGTATAGTGCTGACGTTGTTATTACATGCTCCGATACTGATGTATTAGTTATAATACTTATAATGATTGAAAACATGCATCACTTGATTTAGCATATAAAGATTTAAATATCAGGATAGATATGAATGTGAGTAATAATGAACGTTACATTTATATTACAGAGCTCAGTAATAAATTCATTGTCAAAAAGCCTACCAGGGTTGCGTGCCTTAACTGTATGTGACTGTAATCCGGCTTTATATCGAAAAGGAAAAGTAGGACCACATTAACTTCAGCAAAAAATCAGAAATATCAGGAAGCTTTTATCAATTTGGGTAATGTACATTCAAGTGACTGAAGTGATAATTTATTTACGTTATTTACAAAATTTAAGCAATTTGTATACGAAATTATAAAAGAAAAAAAATATAATAGACGTTAACAGTGCTAAATATGTAATATATACAAAGAATGTCATAGCAAAAAAATCAGGTGAACCATTCTAAAAAAAAAGGATTTGATGCAACTGTTTTTGAGAAGTAAATATATTACAATGTTATGAATAAATGCACATTTGAAAAATTTAGGACATTGAACACCACTCAATAATGGATGTATTATCTCAGAAAACAATTATGAATTTATTAATTGAATTTTCCGGGCTACTTGGCCGAGGTCTTCTGGAATCTCTTCTCTTTCTTCCAAACGTTTAGTTGCGCTCGAGAAATAACATCTCTCGAAGAGATAACATCTCTCCAAAAGTGAACGCAGTCGCCACTGAAGATGTCAACCGCAGTTGTTGACGAAACGAAAATCAAGTTCAAGATGACTATTATTATTAATTATAAAGTATTATTGATAATCAATTTTATTATTAAGTATATAGACTTATTATTATTATTATTATTATTATAAGTATTATTATTAGTATATAGTATATTATTAAGTACATAGACTTTCCGGTGCCACCATACACATTACATGACTTTATTCGGAGTGAACCTAGCTTTGGGACCATTTGTGATGGCTCATCTCGCTTATACCACGATCGTTTTCGAACATTGTTATCACTTCTCATCACCCGCTACCAATCACTTAAAAAATGGATTGATTTCGTTTCGTTTTAGCAACATCTCGCATATGGAAATTCTATTCACCAAGTTTCTGTCATTTAAATCATGTAGCAACCAAACATCTAGCTTGTTTACAAAATTCAATTTATGCAGGTGATTCAAAACTGTTGAGTGGTGAATGCTAAGCATTTTTTTCAATGATAACATCAACATTACCTTAATACGACGACCACCGCGAGTAACATCAATCACATCAAAATTATCAGCCCTGAATCAACTGAACCATTTTTTGTAGTAGTTTTAGAAAAAGCATCTCTATAAACACTATAAATCTCTTTTTGAGCAGTAAAAGCATTCATACCTTGTAGAATAAAAATTAGAAGTAAAATATATCTAATGTTCTCCTTATTAACTTCCATTTTAAAATTGTTAAAAAATATGAAAAGATAAATCTTTTAACTTGTAATTTCAATTTGCCGCCATTACAAAAAAGTTCGCTGTCAAACGGTATATCACTTTTCCGGCAGTGACCAGTGTTGCCAGAAATATAGCATGCTAAAGTCATACGTACAAAAAGGCCGCGAACTTTTCCCTATTATATTATCCGATATCTATCAACAAATTTACAGCCTTGCTGAAATACCGTAAGTAAAATGTTCACTAGCTCTTGGTCCATTAGTTTCTACTTAAGACTTTTTCAATTTTAAATTATCTCTACATATTTAAAAACAGGGGGAATGAAGATAATACAGAGCATATGACATTATTTTACACCAGGGTCTAAGTGGCGCATGGTTTTGTGATTATAAGCAAAGGCCGGCAATCTTCAATAAGACGTTAAGGGCTAATATTAATATAAAGTATTCATTTGAAGAATGATTACACTGCATTTATATATTAATTAATAAATAATACAATTCAGCTACGCCATAAATCTTCAGCTTACATGTTATGCATTCCATGATCATGTTTCAGTCTATTTAACTTGAAACCATATTATACCTACATGGATACATGATACATATTGTGTTGAAGTAAATCAAAATAAAGTTGATAGGTATGTATCAATAATGTGTATGTATATTGTATATCTAAGTTTATTTTATTTATCAACCTACAGAGATGTCTTATTGGCTAGTTATTAATTGGCTACTACTTAATCTTTTTATTCATTTGTGGTGTTGGCTACAACTGATTAGTAATGGGAAAACGGTAGGTAGTAAGTAATCCCGACATCACTAAAGTCACCAAAATGCGTAACTAATAAACAAGAAAACTGCTAAATTGATTTAGTGCAAATGAAACTGATTTCAATATTTTGTGGAATATTTACATCAGAACATTTTAGAGTACTTTAGAACATTTCACAGTATGTACAAATATTTTAAGCCCTACAGACCATATTGAAAGGCAGTATATTTTGTCAATTCAAATAATAATATTTTGTAACTTCCATTCAACAACCTACCAACATTTTCCAGGCAAACAATGACTTAAAATGTTTAAGATACATTAAAATAAAGGAAAAACAGATCTCAAGATTTACTTAATTATATTCCATCCTGTGAAGTAGTGGGTCTACTCTGATTTTACATCTCTGAAGTTTCAGTTCGATTGAAGTTTGATCAATATGTTATAATAGGCCTACTCTGACTTTCCTTTGGTTGAAACTCTATATATTGGGTGTCTAAGTATCGGAAAGCTACCTCCCTTGTTATTCTGCAATTTGACGTTTGATCCTGAAGTATCTCTCGTCAAAATCTCGTCAATTAGATCGTTGTTTCGCGCTGTCGGAGTAGAGTATCGACGCAACAACATTAAATGTCAAATGAACTTTGTTAAGACCGATATGATATATCAAGTGAATGTTTTGGTGGTAGGAATTACCCAAAGTATTGGCCGAAATTTATTGTTTTTATTTTGGAATAAATCACCAGTTCGATAGTTATTATATTATTATAAATGTGTTACCTTCTTAACTAAACGGCATTTGGCAACATTGTCTGTGAGAGGATGGGTAGTCATGTCAAATAGAAGGAAATTTTGTTTCTCAGTGGTCAGAACGCCTTTTTCAACAAGATTCTTCGCCAGCCTTTCACGCACATTCTTAAGTTGATATTTCAACTTCATTGGATTCCATGTTTCACCTGAAATAGAGCAAATAGACAAGAAATTAAGAAGTTTGTTAACTAGTTAATTAGTTAAGGTATTTAATACTGACCACTTAGATATTCTATCCAACTCTGCACTGTTTCTGGTGGGTCAGTGTCTTTCATGTGTTTTAGAGCTTCATCCAGTAACACATCACCAGTGGGAGTATCTAAAATTTTAACATTATACAGGTTGATCAGTATTCTCGACAGGGTTCACTGATATATATCAATTGATATTTTTATATTGATATAATAGGTCGGGGAGAAAGTCTTTTCGTTTTTGTATGTATGAAGGTGTAATCAAATCTCTTTGGTGGTACCATTTGTACCTGGCTGGTTGTAATACCATTAAATAAAATGGACATTCTAAAAAATAAAAATATTTACTAAAACAACTATTTTCCACCATTTATCCATTGTGTTCCAGTGTGTGTGAATGAACAAATTTCCTACATTTTGAAATTTTATTTTAATTATTTTAAATTTAAAAAGGGCAATAATGCGACACAAGCCGTAAAAAAAATGTGCTGTTTATGGATCTAATGCCGTATCAGTAAGGGTAGCACAATTTGACTCCAACATACAATATGGACTGGGTTTGGGTTCCCAATTGCAATGCGGACATAGAAGAAATAGATGAGGTTGAGGTAGAGACCAAAAGTTAACTGGACTGGGAGCCAGAAGAAATGTCCCTGTTGTAGACGTTAGCCTGAGAGCTGACTCTGAGGTTTTTAAATTGATTATACTGACATAAATAAAAATTATGATCACTGCCACTGCCAATGATCCAACACTAAAGATTATAATTTAGTTGAATGTTGATTAAGACTGATTATTAATCTCAGACTAATTTTTTGCTCTCAAATTTACTCTTATTTTTTTTTTGTTTTATAATAAATAACTCTATTAATCAAAGTCAAAGTTTAACAATTTTGACACATTAAAAACACTTACAGAATGAAATTCGCATCTTTTTTATATACATGATATATATCCAATGTATGTTGGATGTATATCAAACATCGGATATTTTGATATTTACTATAAATAACGAATTTTTAAGGAACACTGATAACGAATTTTTACGAACACTGATTCTCGAAGAGTTGTTGAGTGTTGTTTAGAATATATAGAAAATAAACAAAAACAGAATGTAAATTTTCCTTCATTTGAAGCTGCAGCACTTAAATTACTGACTAAGGCTGCCAATTTTTTTTTAAAAAAAGGGGGCATTATCTTGAAAGCCGAGCCGTGAGATACTTTTGACTAAGATTAATCTCATGAGACTTTTCACTAAGAATTAATCGCTGTCATACAATAGGCCATGAGCTGGCCTATCGATAGTTTCAAGCTTGACTACTATTTACCGGTCACCTGTATAAATTTATAGTCATGTCATGCAACATAAAAAATGCATAAAAAGTCAAAGTACATATATATTCTGCTCATTCAATACTTTATACTATAACCAGCCCTTTTATCACCCACTGCAATACATAGGCTGCCTCATGCACATTAATTTGTGTATGAGGAATATATGGCCTCAAAACTCCAAGCTGGCCAGCAGGTTGGCGAGTCCACTCTTTTTCCCTTAGTCACTTTTTAAGACACCCATGAAAAGAGAGGGGTGGTGCTTTATAAAGCCAGCCAACACCATACAACCAATTCAATAAACACTTCACCAGCCTGGATTTCCTACTAATTAAGGTGTAACAAATATATTCCCAAAGACTGAATCTGAGTTAACATGATCATTTTTTCCAGATTTGGATTTATTTTCATTGTTTTAATTTTTGGAAGCTGTTTATGTTACACCTTATATGTCTTTGTTCTAGATTGAGATGTCTTTCTAGTGTTACTGCATAGGAAATTTTAGAGTGATACCTACTTTGTATTAAAAAGCTATAAAAAATAAATAATAATAATATAGAATCTATTATAGTGGTGTCTAATTTTGTTCCTGCAACCTAAAATAACTGATAATATTGTTACATTGCATAATCATTTCCTGCTATTTAATTCACTATTGTTACAATAACTCCCACTGGAAGGGACAGGCGTCCCCTTGTAAATAATTAGAGTTTGGACCCATAATCTACCACAAGGTCCCAAATAGTTTGGTGAATACACATGGCCATTTTTTTTTTTGCAGGTGGCCAATTATTATTGCCGATTTTGCAGGTGGAAACCCGCATGCTTGTGAGGAATTACAATATTTCCTTCACAGCTAAAGTAGTAACAATTTTTAAAATTCTGTAGAAACTCAATGGATCGGACTGAGGATTTGAAGTCACAACCTCATGATTGAGAGTCAAGAATGAATACCTCTAAACAGCTATCTATAACTACTTACTGTTTTCACCATTATAAAGTGTTTTTCATTGTTTTCCCTATTATTTTTGCTTTTACATTGTTTATTATTATTACTGACAAAAACTTTATGAGAATAATGGTCATAAAGTTATTTTTGCAAGAAATAATATCTAGAATAATATGTGTTGCCTCAGGAATTCAGACTATGTACCTCCCAGTGCAATAGGAATAAATTGCATTACCTACAAGTAGCAACAATGCTTACTAAGACATTTTAGTGGAATATAATAATTATATAATAATATTTGATATCTTAAAACTTAAGAAAAGTAATGAAGTGGAGCAAGTACTAACCAGATTTTACGATAACTTTCCTAGACAGTAATCCTTTTCTCCGCATGCCAGCCCTCTCTAGTTCTATTCGACCTCTAAGCCCCAGTTCAATTAGAATACATCCTCGCAAACCACTCGATATGCAATCATTCCAAAACGATGTGTAACCCTGAAATGAATGACCATCACTCACATCACATTCAAGAATGATGACATTTGCCATGAGCAAAATCACGAAATACACAAATTGGCATGGGCGATGTAAACTTACTTCTTTGTCCTTTAATCCTAACAGTAGTACCTCTTCCAAAAGCGTTAATCGAGTTTCTTTAGAATCCCCATCGTCATAATTTTTATCGTTTTTCTTATCATCGACGTCGTGATTTTCCTTCAAAGAACCATCTGAATTGTTGTCCTTTACAACGTTTCTTCGCTGTACCAAACCCTCACTTCGATTCATTTTACATTTATTATGATATAAAGGAAATAAAATATATTTAAATTTTTAATGCTTTATGTAGCGAATACTTTTCAGAAAATCTTGTTGACGTTTACTACACAGACGACGTAATGTTAGGAAAACATGGCCGACTTCGACAGGCGGGCGACATAAGTCATTATCGTTTAGAAATTGATTCCTTTGTAACATTTATAAATTGAATGTTCACAAATATCAAAAAAGTTGATTACCATTTTTTAAGTCTGAAATAAAACATTTGAGATTTTCGCGTTTTTCACACATATTTATTTATTTAAATGGGTCATAACGCGAATGTTTACTATATTATTTCACTCGAAGTTTCGGTTGGGTTGCATCAACTATGGTCACGCGCTACGCTAACTGAAGAGGCAGGTAATCCACGTCGACAGTTGCGAGCAGTTTCATCAGTCAGAATCGTATGATAGACTGCAGCTGTGGTAGTTCCCACATAGGCCAAACAAAGCGCACCGTAGCGGAAAGGGTCAAAGAACATATTGCAGCTGTGAAGAATCGCCAGACGAATAAATCGGTGAAAGCGGACCATGTACTCAATACCGGGATCAGTCGCCGGATAGAACTCCACAGTGGAAAAATCCTCTCCACTGATCGCCACTATTTCTCCAGGATTGTGCATGAAACAATTGAAATCAAACAACATAGAAATTTCAATCGAGAAGTATCCATCTTGTCCATTCAAACTGTCCTCGACATAGAATCCAGTGATTAATAAATGTAACAAAATTAAATCTCTCGATTTTTCGTCTGACGCTACTTCTGAAAT
The DNA here is from genome assembly GCA_914767545.1 of Sesia apiformis. NCBI lineage: Eukaryota > Metazoa > Arthropoda > Insecta > Lepidoptera > Sesiidae > Sesia > Sesia apiformis. The sequence continues at coordinate 12,602,688 of OU611948.1, read as the reverse complement.
ATCAGAGTGAGTGTATCACACAACACTCACAATAGTGAGTGGTGTGTGCCGCAACTTCCCGGAATATGAAGACCAAATGCGGATAGTTGATGAAACTGCTTGCAACTCTCGACGTGGACTACCCGCCCCTACAGTTAGCTCGTCACCATGGTTGATGCAACCCAACCGAAACGTCGAGTAAAATAAATAAGGTAAACATTCGCAGGAAGACCCGTTTAAATAGATAAATGGCACTGAAATAAAATTCATAAAAAATTGTTTGAGTCAAAATATCTCGAGTAACTTCCGAAATAGGCCGAATCGGTTCGATAATTGCAAAATTACGACGATGTATAGACTATAATGTGAACATTTCAAAGATTCTCGAAAAAGAAGAACGTCTGTATTGACAATATGTTGTTGGATATGGCTTCTAAAATGTACAGAAAATACCTTTTCGAGTGGCGCAGGCCGTTGGTCTTTTATTATTAATAATAATTTAGTAATATCAAGACAACACAGACCCATACAAATGTTAGTACGTAACTTAAAAACTATATTAGTACCAACGTTATAACTAAGGTGAATTTAGTCTTTTTAATTAACTGTTCGACAACAGGACAGTTAAAGTTCTCTAAAATCATCATCGGGGTGTTGTTGGAGCTGCCCCTCGTTCTGCTTAATAGTGAGGCGGTCTTCTTCTGCAGGACGACCTCAAAGCCATCCGTACAGTTTTCAGCGAACTAAGCCTTTCAGCCTGTTAACTAATTCAGTATCATCATCGCTGGGTTATGTCATGTTCATGTGTCATGTCGCTGAATGGCTGTGGAGGAGCTTGCATTTCTGTTAAAATTAATGTGCACAAAAGCTTAATTTGGTAATACATTAGGATTGTAAGGATACAAACCTGTTGCTCTAAATCAGTTAACAATATTTTCATGAGTCATGCAACCTTAATGAAAATCACGTTGAATATTGATTTTGTCACCTATCTATCAGGGTTTTGATACAAATTGTATGTCAAAACTTCTTGATCCCAGTGATGTTCGAATGACTTGTTTATTGATTTGTCGAGTGTCTGCAGCTTACGAGTGGTGTTGCTAAAATTGAATTTCTCGAAGTTCAACCTACTTATACAAAGTTGTGTTGAAAATTAAATGTAATGAATACCGCATATTAATCTTTGATTAATTAAATTGTAAGTAGCTTTATAATAATTAAAAAAAACATTATAAAAAATCTGTGAATTTTAATATTAAATTATTTTAATATTCTAAATCGGGTCTGAACGCGTAAAATAAAGGTATTTTATTTATCTTTTATTCCTACTCGACATTTCGGCACGGGTTACACCAACTGTGGTCACGAATTGACTGTAGAGGCGTCCAGTAGTCCAGGATGGGAGCTGCGAGCAGTTTCATCAACTACCCACATTTGATCTGCACATTCGGAAAGGCTGCGACACACTACACTAACAATGTCCACGGACGTTTTCGACGGTGAATCGCAAGGTTTAAATTTGTTAATCACTGGATTCCCCGTCGACGACTAAAGTTTATATCTATCTTCCCGATTGATATTTTTATATTTCTTAATTTCAATCGCTTCACATACAATCCTGGGACAATAGTGACGTTCAGTGGAGAGGATTTTGGGAGTGCAGAGTTCTATCCAGTTGTTAATTCCAGAGTTGAGAATGTGTTCGGCTATTGCTGATTTACTAGTTTGGCGGTTTCTTACAGCTGCGATGTGTTCCTTGACCTTTTCCGCAACTTTACGCTTAGTTTGGCCTATATAGAAACTACCACAGCTGCAGTCTATCGTATGCTACCTGGCGTTTAGTAAGGTGTTACAACCTTGGGTGTGCGTAGTTTTTCCCTAATTTGAAGGACAGAGTATACTGAGTATATATACAGTCTTAATGGAGTATCTTCTCAATACTGTTCCAACTTCGTCCGACATCTTTCACGTATGGCATAAATGCTGGTTGTCTGTTAACCTCAGGATGTTTCTCCCTCCGATTGCGCCTTGGTTGCCTTTCACTCGCTTTGTACCTACCCATGCCGTTTGAGTGCCTCCTAAACATGTGATAATTCGTCATTTATATGTTCAGGGTCGCAGAGGTTATACGCTCTCTTATTGAATGTAGCAACGACGGATTGCAGGTGTCGAGGATGATGATGTGAGGAGGCATGCAGATATCTGTCAGTGTGTGTTGACTTTCTAAAAAGTGCAGTGTGGGATAAGGAACCTAACTATTATTTAGACATCTAAGAAAGCCAAAGTTCTGTCTTTTTCGATTTCATAGGTGAACCGCATTTTTGGATGAATGCAATCGAGGTGTTTAATATATTGCTCTACTTCTTGTCTACTTTCTTTGATGATGGTGAATATATCATCAACATACCTTTTCCCAAGCCTCACTATTTTCAGGCCAAGACTGAGGGCTCTTTCTTCAGTGTCCCATCCAGATATTCGCAATTACTGGTGCTACAGGACAACCCATATCGACGGCATCTATCTGGAGATAGTATTGACCTTGATATAGGAAGTAATTGCCTTCCACACAGTGTCCCAGTAAAGCAATATAATCAGTTGACAAGCTATTACAAGCCACCCCATCTTTTATGACATCTAAACACTCCTTAAGAGGAACATAGTAGGTAAGTTAGATTGGTTCACCCACATATGACCTGGCCAAATACATTTCATCAATAGTACAACTATTGGTGGGTAGAAAGAACATCGTCCTTGAGCCAAAAAAAATAGTTGAAGCACTATAGTTTTACTTACAAATTTCAAGGAGTTCTTTTATCCTCCATAGGCACCAGCATCAGACGCTGACGGTTATATGTAAAGTAGGTAGTGGTTATATGTAAATGTAAAGTCGAACAAATGCATTCATGTCGAAATTATAATCACGTTTATACGCATCGATCTTCTGTTGGCACAAGATAATAGAACCAGTCGGAGGCACCCAGTCGGCTGTGGGATACGGCATCATACTCCTTTATGTATTATAATAACTGTTCATTGAACCAAATAACCCCAAAGCCGTTCCAGTTCGGTCCGGCCGTTTCAGAGTAAAGTTGTAACAAATGCGTGCAATAACATACATCCATTCTCTTACCCCCAAAAGCCTATATCATCTGCGCTCCGTCGTGGGTAAATAATAAAACCCCGACAGTAAAAAGCTATAATTACCTTTGAAAAGTTTAAAATAAAAACATAAACCAGTCAGCAGTCTTGTTGACAATCTGCAATCGTTATCACCGTCGTCGCGCGTAACGAAGGTTTATCCAATGTAAAAGAAAAGACTTGCTGACTTGTTTATGATTTTATTTTAACCTTTTCAAAGGTAATCATAGTTTTTTCAACGTCGGGGGTTTTATATTTTTTTTTAATTTTGTCTTTTTATTTCCTTAAATGCATCCAAGTCCGACCATCATCGGTTGACACGTCTGCAGACGTGCTCTCTTCTTTTCGGAATTAGGAATAAGGATTTGGAAATAAAGGAGGGAATGGGATATCTCATGCCATCCCCTCAATCTCGATTTCCACAATTCACCGGATGAGAAAATCGAGACGGGATGGTATGAGATGGTAAAGGAAGGAACTCTAGTTTTGACAACTTTCACTCACTTCGGAACACGTTTATACATAGCGGTCTTCTGTGAGAGTGAGAAAACTCGTCCAGTCAGACACGCCCAGTCTGCTGTAACTTATAACATTGTCCTCTTCTTTGTAGAAGTTTGTTTCTTTGTAGTTGTTCTTTGTTTCTTTGTAGTTCTTATTAGAACTGTTCATCAAACTGAATACCTATCAGCAAAAAAATAGTCCAAACAAGATAGTGCTTCTGTCAAATTTCAAGAAGTTCCCTTATTCACCTTAGGATCCAGTAAATGAATGTAAAGTATACTACATCTATAACTATAACATAAATGCACATTCGAATAAATGGATTCATTTACAATCATCAATCAATTTTCTATTGGAATGAGATAGCACGACTAGTCGGACACACCCAGTCGAGTGTGGGATACGGCATCATTCTCCTCTATGTAATACTTATACCATCTTCATTCCGTCGTGGGTAAAAATATAAATTAACAAATTCGTCTTGTTATTCAAATGAGTTTGAACAGGTTCTTTTTTTAATTAGGGTTTTTTATTTTTCTTCGTATATGGCAATGGTCCAATTAGCACATTCTGCCAGTTTCAGGTTTTTTTCTTAAAGTCTAAAACGTATCCTGTCAATGTCCATTCCCGATGAAGTAAGTCAGGAATCGCTCAGTAATGCGACGGTAGGTTTACTAAGGATAGAAGAGGTCTCCTTGTAAGGACACGAAAAACGCAGTACCACGCTTTTATTTGATTATCACAAACACCACGCACGAAATACACTTTAAAGTTTAATACACATTTTTTACAATAATTAAACAAACTCAACTTCACTTTTCGAGTTCCCTCCAAAAAGTCCGTCAAATACGTTATTCTGATAAAAATGATTGTGAACAGCCTAATTTTTAAATTTGCCATTCTTATCTTGTACCACGTATTATCTGCCAGACTCTAGCAAAAAGGACAAAACTTTATCCAAGGCTATAATTAAAAAGACAACTCCATAGGTTATTAATGATTATAGAATCAGTGGCGCGGGCGGCGGTAAAAATTTATTGGAATCCATCAGATTCGGACATTCGGGACATTGAGTTATTTATAAATACTCCATAATGAATGATTTGGTTCCAGGTTTTAAGGTCAACTTATAAGAAATAGAAATCCCCATTCGCTTTAAGTCAATTAAATAAAGAGACTTCTGATTTTCATAACTCATAGGATTAACTTCGGACTTCACAGTTCAACAATATTCATTTTAATTTTTTATGAAGTTTGCCTTTTTTCGTTTCTAGGACATAAGTAATACTAAATAAAGACTTTAATATGATTTTAATTTTAATATTTGTTAATGATTTTAATATTTGTTTCACACGGAGTACTATTTCATAAGAGAAATTGATTGGGTACCTTGTCTTAGAAAACTATAGGTATAGCCAGCTCATATTTCCACGATTACCGGTTCGATTTTGATAATAATTACACAATAAGCTCCGGGAAAAAATGTTCCATACTTAGTCGAGAGCTGAAGGAAATCGATCCAGTAATTATCACGAGGTTAGTGCGAATAAACGTTAACGTTTGGGTAAGTTTTGAAGTGCTTGTCACCGATTTTATATTTATCAAGCAAGCCTTGAATAATAGAATACTATGATAAAAGTTATAAGTAGATAATATACGATCTATAAAAGCAGTAAAACGTAGATATGTACCTTAGTTTCCTTGCATTGCTAAACCCTGATAAATTATACATTGATGAATTGCTATAATAAAACGGCAGGATAAAAGTTAACCGACAGCGGTATTTATCGCTAATTGATTAGTCAAAGTCAGCGTGTTGTTTATCAGAGTTATCTGGGGTTGAGAAACAGCTCGTGTGCACGTCGTGCAGTCTTAGTCTTTGCCGTGCCGGTCGTATCTTAACACGCGCAGCCTGATCGAGCACAGCCATGGACGCGAAATACGAACAACATAACGCTACGGTGAGTAACACCGGTTCGCTTTCTCTTTATGCAAGTATTTATACACTTTGTATTGAAAGAAGTGCGCATTGCCGTGCCAATAGATGATGTTCACCGCTTCCTCACGAATGATGAACTTTACACTTGAATTGTGAACGCGCGTAGGGCAAAAAGCCAGTTGGCTGCCGTACTCGTGTCGCCTCGGTCGTAGTGATCGTACCATACATTTTCCGTCAAAGACGACCTGTGCAGGGTCATCGTATAATAATTTGTTTAGTTTTTGAAGTGAAGTAATTCATTCCAATAATGAATAGAAGATAAATTCAATGGGTGATTAAACTTTGTGAAGTGTATTTTTTTCCGGTTTTCAATTTTCTCATAAATTGAAGATATTTACGAGTTACATAGGTAAGAATAGAATTAGAGGACATTGGACAACAAATAATAATATCTATTATAACATAGATACTGTAACTACTATAATTTTATTATACCTACTCGTATTGATTAAGTATTATTCGTATTAGGTAAGTCTATATTTTACTTTCAGAATTAGGTATACCATTTTTATTGATGTACATGATAATACCAATTAAATCCATTAGTTAAATGTGTAATTGCTATCGATATGAGAATATCGGTACCTATTGCCATAGAAAGGTGACTGCCAATATTATTTTTCCTATTGGCAGTAAACATATGCATGCATGAAATTTTAATTACAATGCAAACTACAATAATAGCAGTTGTTATTTTTACTTGATTTATTATATACTTATTGTGTTTATAGATCAAGTTGATTAAGAATAAAATTTATTAAACTCGAGTGTCCTCTACTATTTTCGCCGTGTTTCCGAGTACGTTTACTGTTTAACCGCCGACCGACGTTACGTAGTAGATGGCGAACCATACGATATGACCCGTTATCTGACCGCCTTCCTGTCCTCGAACTCCAAATTCACATGGCTTGTAAGTATCTAATACACGTGCGTCACTAAAACTTGTATCTTAGTAATACATATATATGTAGGAATATCAAAATCACCAGTTACATACTAATTTATTTATACGAAAGAATAATCGTAATATCATTCTAAATTTATATCTGCCATATTGTATATATTTTATCAGATGCCGATTATAAAATATCTGCTTAGACTTTGATAAGGATATTACATTTTAGTTAACTTATTTGATTACAATCATTGCATGACAACATTTAAACTTTCTCTACATCACAGAACAAAATGGTAAAATAGAGGGCCGGAAACGTGTCTATCTGTATGTTCGCGATAAACTCGAAAATTACTAAGCGAATATTAATGCGGTTTTGCACTGCGAATTAGGGGGTATTTATTTTGAAAAGTTTTAGTTAACTATATTTTATTAACCTATAGTTTATTACTTTTGATACGTTCATAAAATTTAACAATTTATCGAATCAATAGGATTCGAACAGGGCAAAAACCTATCACTCTCAGTTTGCCTATCTTTGTTTCATTGATAAGAGACCCTTGTGTTCCCATAGCGATGGTGTAGCAGAGGTGATAAATATGTTATCGGGAACTATAGGTATAGTAGTCCGATTTTTTCGGATGATATCAGGTTCCGAGCGGGCAAAACCATGGCTCGTGGCTAATGACTATTAAATATCCATAAAATATAAAAAAATACTTTCATTTTTGTGTCGTTTATTATTAATACGTAAGTTAAAAAAATGTAGGACACACTTTAGGGTCATGATTAGGCGAATTTTTGAGTATACGTCGGTGACACTGAAAGTTTCTAGAATCTCAAAAATAAAATCAGATATAAAGATGGATCTACATTTACAGTATTCAAAAATTGCGTTCAAATTCACTGAACCAGTTATTAACAGTGGCACTGGATGGGGCTTCATCACTAAATGTTAACTTAAATCTTAAATCATAACTTTGTTTCTGGCTTAGACCGCAACGAAAGTCATAAAAATCATGGAACGAAAATGTTCTCTTGTTAAATTCATTTTTCCACAAACAATTTTCAAATTGCCGCCAGAAATAAAAAAAAACAAATGACGGCTTTGTTAAAATTTAATGGCGTTTGACAAGGAAAGAGTTCCATTTTCAAAATTCGAATTTGATCTTATTGTACAGTAGCTAGTTCTAAGAACTTTTCGTTTGCCCTGTCGTATATAGATACTGTGCCGTGTGGTGTCGGCGGGCTATAGAATAGCACCACCCCATCTCCTCCCGTGAGTGTCGTAAAAGGCGACTAAGAGATAACAAAGCGCTACCACAAGCCATGAGGAGTTCCTCAGGTGGCGTATTTACACTACCTCTAAAAGAGTAGACTCGCTAACCTGCTTGGCCAGCGTGGCGTGTTAAGGCTATACATCTCGCATGCACAAGACAATGTGCATGAGGAGGCTCATATTCTGCAGTCGATACTGAAAGGGATGGTTGTATTGCGTTGCATATACATAGATACTGCAAAGCTTACTCAGGTATGAATAAATATTTCGTATACATACGAGTACAAAGTCAATCTAAATATGTATGAGATTTAAAGTGTATCTATGAGGGAGAGTCACATTGATATGATACATAGATATTGTTAGAGATGGACGCCGATTGCTATCGTAAGGCCAATGTTGCAGGCCGCACGTCGCTGCTCTAACGGGGGGTGTAGGGATTTCGGCTTGCAGGTCTAGATGTTGGTGCAGGGATCTCGGCTCGGAGGATCAGATGTTGGGAAGTGAATACGGAAATAAAATGCTGCTCTAGTTCACATTAGACCACAGGGGTGCGGAGGGAGCCTTCAACAAGCAACAATGGGCAACAAGCTCACTTTTCTTGTTAGGTTTTCTTAGTGTCTGAGTGATGAGGACGAACTGGCTGCTGGCCGTTGGGGTTTCCCCTTTTTATAGTAGTTTGCTGCCCAAGCGATCCTCCCGTTCCCTGGGGAAGTTATATTGCTAATCGCTCTCTGTCTTTGTACATAATATCTAGGTTACAAGTCATACATGTTTGGGTTGGTCCTCCTTTTGCACGGAGGATAAAGACTATTTTCGATGGCGAAGTATGGTTATTTATCCTTTTAATCATCTTTGTCCTGTCTTCCCTTCCTTTCTCCTTGAGTAGCAAGGGGTATGGGAGGACTGAGGGTCTATGGCTGTTTAGTGGCGCCGATACCGGAACTTCGCCATCTAGCCCACAACTTTATGTTTTAAACCTTATACCTAAATAAAACACACTGTGGGCGATAGTCTTTATTACGAACCTTATTCTATTACCCTGACTTATAACCTAGGTATCCTAGCACATTTGGAGAGCGAGAATAAGACATACATAAACAAAATATAAGACGTTGTAAAATACGTAAAGAAATAAACAATAGTATAACATAATCAACATCTTAACTTAACATTTTACATAATATCAATATCCTATTTATCATTTTACATAATATTGATATCTCATAATAACGATAATGTACGTACTAACATCTCATGATCTCGGAGGAAAGGTACACGAATTTACTCTTTACGCCTCTGTTAGCGTATGTCTAAGAGTTCCGCCGTTCAAACTTTACTGGTTGCGGAACTCTTTCTAGACAACCCTTTTTTCCTCCGAGATGTGCGATGTCAGCACGTACACATTACGCGCACTGATTCTATACATGTATATAGGCACCGCACTTTCACTATTTACTGTTCTGTCGTGCACAGATATGACTTAGTATTTTTCGAAGGTTAAGCTCGGGTAGGTTACTAAGTACCTACTTAAGTACTTAGATAATAATGAAATAGTGTTAGAATTGAAATTCTTAATACTTGATAATTTAGAGCCGCTTTCTTGAGCAACGTAACGACGTACTAGTATTTTTATGCAATAGTTGGTCGGGCAATTATTCCATAAAAATGTGAGTCAGTCAGCTCAACTAATAACAAGTAAACGCGGCCTGTATACCACTTGCAACTCCCTAAGGGTCTCCACTAAACCTCAAAATGGTGCGAATGTTTTGCTGACTATTGGTAGTTAATTAGTTACAATTGTCACGGTTACCTTCGTCTGTTGTCCTCACTGGAGTTTGTCTTCTTGCCTACCTCGAATCAAAATACATCGCTTCTTGACGATGCGGTTTGTTTACAAAGTGAAATAATGGATCTTCTCAACAGTTGCAATTATTTTCTTAGCTCTGCAGTTTTTAATAGATACTTTATCATATAATCAGTCTATATATCTCGACTGCTGGATATAAGCCTGCCTTAAAGCCCACCAACACTGTTAATACTCTCATACACTTTTCGCTATTCACATTTAGCCGTTACCAGCAAATTTCTTCAAGTCGGCTGTCTACCTACTTGGTGAATGTCTCACATACACATTAGTAATACTTACGTGATAGCCATTTAAGGGCTTGACTACCCCATCGGTTGCAGGTCCTATGGTAGATGTGGCGTGCCCATTGCCACTTCAGTTTGCCAATTCTGCGAGCTACCGTATGTTCTAACGTATGTTCTAGCAGCTCAGCTGCTCACTCCGCCCCCGAAAGTTTAAATACGTAAATACCGCTATTTCGGTGTTTTCCATAGATATCTATGGTGTGGTCTGTTCTTACTATCTAATCTGCGTTAGCAGAGTAGGTACCTATACCTAACTATGTATATTAACCGAAGGTATTTGGGTCGCAGTTCTGACTATTACGCCCTAGTTAAACTTCTTCAATTTAATTTTGATTTTTTTTGTATTAATGCTAAGACGGAATCATTTGTTTCACTTAGATAAATAAAAGACTACTAATTGATAAAAACAAGAGATATGCTTATAAAATTAGAAAGTAATCTTATCATCATATTTAAGTCATGAAGCTAAACGACTCCTATATAGGGACCAGGATCACCTAAACCAGCTATACTCTAAGTGTGTTCCGCGGAACCCTAGGGTTCCGTGATACCTCTGTCGGGGTTCCGCAAGAATTTAGAAATAAAAAAATCAAAACACCTCTCTCTGGTCGCTCCGCGGCTGTGCGGACTCCGCGGCCGCGCGGAGACAAAACGCTATGAATGTTATTTATTTATTTATTTGTATTTGTATAAGCTTGTGTTACATTAGCTGGTACAATATCTCATAAGTTTGGTCTCAACAATTTTATACTTGTACAACGCGTTCGCTCTAAGTTTGCCGGTCTGTGGAATGCGCGTACCCTCCCCCACGTGACAACAAAACTTATAATGTGTCATAGTTTTACCCAAATATCTAACGTACACAATTTTTATTGTTACAATTAAATAAAAAATTTCGAACGTCATACACTCATACCTATCGCCAGCGGCAAACTTAAAACGAGCGGGTAGTATACTTGTAAGCGCTCAGTCTCTTTGATAAAAGCCGCCTCTGAATTAGACGCTATAGTTGTCAACTAGCGACTTTCGTCTCTAACTTCAAAGGATAAAGTCGATATTGTTTACAACGCTATTTTTAAATTTCTGTTTTTATTTTTGCTTTTTGTTTATCAAAGGTGCCGACTCGAGTATTTTCGAGAATATTTGAGATCGAGTCTAGGACTAAGTATAAAAGCGGCGATCGCGCGTTGGCGTCGTCAGTTGATGATTAGCGTTCGGAGCGATAAGTTACTACCTACTTACAAGCTCGCTAGCGAGAAACTAGTGTTCATTGTTTTACTGCCTGCTGTATTCTGTTGTCTCAGTTTTATACATTTCTTCCCTGTAGGTTCTAAATTTAGTCTCTTATACGCAGTAACGATTGTGCATTATTTAAACCCCACTATCCTGACTTGTAACATTATAAATAAAGAAGAATGGAACGTTGGCTTAAAGGTGTTAAACGTGTTCCAACAACATCTTCTAATGACGCTGAATGTTCAAAAGCAATGCGCGCGGAGAATTTAGCAATCACCGATCCAGAAGATGATGCCACGAGTGCCACGACGTCAAGCTCGACGGTTTCAAAGACGAAAAAAAGGAAGTATGATGAATCTTATATCAGTTTCGGATTTGTTGATTCCAACGGCTCACCTCTCTGCATGCTCTGTAGTAAACTGCTTCCTAATAGTTCCATGGCACCTGCCAAATTGCGTCGACATTTAGAAACCGTACACCCCGAGACTAAAGACAAGAATAAAGAATTTTTTGTTCGCAAAAAAGATCAGTTATTAGAAAGTCAAAAAAATATGATGCATGTAACACAAACTACCAACGAAAAGGCCACGGAGGCATCATACTTAGTTAGCTATCGCATTGCACAAGCAGGTGAAGCGCACACTATCGCTGAGAAATTAATAAAACCATGTGTATTAGACATAACAAAATGTATGCTTGATGAAAAATCTGCAAAGCATCTTTCTACTGTTCCGCTATCAAACGATACTGTTTCACGACGAATCCATGATCTGGCAAGCTACGTCAAACAAGAACTAGTTACACGTCTACAAAATACACGATTCGCTTTGCAAATGGACGAGTCGACTGATGTCGCTGGTTTGGCTATCCTGCTGGTTATTGTGAGATATCCATATAAAAGTTCTTTTGAAGAAGACATGCTTATGTGTTCATCGCTGCTTACAAACACTACCGGGGAAGAAATTTTTAATAAAATAAATATATTTTTTGAAGAACATAATCTCAGTTGGAACAATTGCATTGACATTTGTACAGATGGGGCCAAGGCGATGACAGGTAAAACAGCAGGAGCAGTGTCACGAATGAAAAATAAAGCGCCTAATTGTAGTTCCAGTCATTGTATTCTGCATAGACAAGCACTTGCGATGAAGCAAATGCCGTCTAATCTAAAATTAGTTATGGATGAAGCGGTAAAAATAATTAATTTTATCAAATCACGACCACTACAATCCCGATTGTTCTCATTATTGTGTGAAGATTATGGCAGCAAACATAAAACACTGCTGCTCCATACAGAAGTGCGATGGCTGTCTCGGGGAAAAACTTTAACAAGGCTATTTGAACTTAGAGCCGAGTTACAAATGTTTCTTTCAGCAGATACTTCTTTTAATTTGAAGGACCGTTTGTATGATAAAACTTGGTTGTTCCGATTGTCTTTTATGGCGGATATCTTTCAAAAACTTAACGAATTAAATTTATCGTTGCAAGGTAAACAGACAACAGTGTTTCAGGCCTATAATAAAATAACTGCTTTTAAAAGAAAATTAGATTTTTGGATCATTTGCATTGGTAAGAAAGAAATAGAAAGTTTTACGTTACTCAGTGAGTTTGTTAGCGAAAACGACTCAGAAATGTTTGAAGATAATGTGTTTGAAGAATTGGTCCAATATCTCAGTTCGATGCGCGCATCTTTTGAAAAGTATTTTCCCGAAGAACACAATACAAAAATTAAAGTGAACTCCTGGATTCATAATCCTTTTTTACCCAACTTGGAAAAGCCTGAAAACATGTCAAATGAGATATATGAATCTCTTTTAGAAATGTCATCAGACACAAGTATGGAGTCATTGTTCAAAACGACGCCTCTTAATGATTTTTGGTGCAGAATCCAAGATGAATATGCAATGCTTGGCCAAATGGCTCTGGATATTCTTCTCCCGTTCCCAACTACATATTTGTGCGAAACAGGATTCTCTACCTACGCAGCCACGAAAACAAAATATCGCAATAGACTGGACGCCGAAGCTGATATGAGACTCCAACTTTCTTCCATCAAACCTGATATCAAGCAATTGATGAAAAATAAAAAACGTTTCATACCTCCCACTAGTTAGATTTTTTCTTTTTTAATGTTTTCTATTATTGTCCTTACCAAGTGGTGAAGTAAATAATAATTAGTAACTGATACATTGTACTTTTATTATGCTGATTAATATAGAATACACTTATAAAAATAATTGTTTTATTGTAGGGTTCCATCAAGTATTTTGCTTCCCAAAAGGGTTCCGTCATTTAAAAAGTTTGAGAACCACTGACCTAAACTATAGCAACGCTACGCTACGAAGGTGACAAAGACCATAATAAATGTACACATTAAAGTACATAACTATACGCACACTTTTCTTCTGCATGATCGTAATAATGTTTTTATTCTTTACTAGTTAGATGGCTCTCGTATCCTTTACTAGTTAGATGACTCTCCAATCCTTTACCTACTAGTTAGATGGCTCTCCAATCCTTTATTAGTTAGTGATTTCAATCCTTAACTAGTTAGATAGCTCTCCAATCCTTTACTGGTTAGATGAATCTTCAATCCTTTATTAGTTAGATAGCTCTCCAATGCATTGACATTTATTGTCTGCCTCTATGTCTATAGGTGCTATCCTCAAAATAACAAAATTAAAAAAAAACCTAATTAATATTACTTAAAATGTATACAAGGTGCCACCCCTGTGTGAAATATCTCAAATATATAATATAAAATTATGTTATCGCACATTTATCCTTATCATATTTCAGGAGGTCTTTATGCCTTAATCTTACTTATCTTAATCGTTCTCTAATAATAGTTAATCCATGTTTTTTTGACATTTACATAAACATTTCTAATAAACATTATTTTATTGGCTTAGTAATTTTGATGATTTTTATATCAATGCTTGGTAAACATTATCTGTCATAGGCATTTAAGTACATTAATCGTTCCATAATTAATTATTTAAAAAATCTTCTAGTGAGGATAATACGGATGCCGTCGCGGATGCCGATAACGGTGCTATAAATATTTTGTTTTGTAAGATAGAAATAATAACTTCTAGGTCGATTGAGCAATGTCCATAGACAAGTAAATTACTATACTATTCCACAATGCTGATAGTATGGTATGGTAAGCTATGTGAGTATGTCATACCTATCGGAACGTTAAAAATTTAAAAACCCAGAAGCTACCAACAACGGACGCTTAACATACTAGGATAAATCTGGGGAAAGCCGAACATGGCCCCCTCGTCAAGATACCAGCCTGCCACGAGAAAGTGCCAAATACTAGTTAGGTCAGACTTTACATTAAAGCCTTGAAATTAACTAATATGTCTTATTCTATACTCACCTTTGCAGTCATTCCCCTTAACATGTAGCGGTTAGGTACTTTGCACAAGCTTTGGTATACTTGCATCGTTTACTTATTTCCGATTCGGTTTCATTTTGTAATAACCAACCACCTTTACTAGGTTTATTAACGAGATAAACAAAACTAGCCCCAACATTACTCTGGTAAACGCTATCCTATAGGTACTATTCTATATTTATGGGGGACGACGTTGTTGCAAATCAATCACTTGGATAGGCTCGACTAACTGAGTGCTCCTCATGGAAGATGTAAGAGCTGTTTTGAACGTAAGAACAGAGTAAGAACGTATTTCGTCGTGAGTGTCGCCAGAGCTCATTTCCCTTTCCTTATCTCATTACGTCTCTATCTCCATCCTTTTCAAAACTTTATGATTCCCAGATTCCTTCACTCTTCCCAGCCTTTGTTATCCCTCAGAATTACTATGAGGGCCGCCCCTAATTATTCCTGCTTATCGTATGCGTGCTTCGCGCGCTCTTGACTTTTGCGCTAATGTTGGCTTGGCATGTATCGCAGATTTCAAAATAGACCATCTATGGCGGCCATGGAAATCTGCGAATAAGCGAATACTGTAACCAAAATATTCGCTTACCGTTCACTTGTCTGCCGTTTTCTTTCTATACAAAACAAAAGGGACGTCAACTCCATTAAGAACAGTTGACAAATTACACTATCCTGATTATATATCTGATAGCGCGTATATATGACTAATAAAAATGTAATAATTGCTAACTTGCGCAACATTAATCATAGACATGCTATTGATAATTTTATTCGTTACTCGTATTATTGTAGATTTGCAAAAGCAAGGTACCTAATAAGATGTATCTAATTTTATCAAGTACCTACCAGGGCCGGATCAAATGTGTATATTATAGTTTATATTATTCGACAGTGTCCACTGTGTCCACTGAACGACAGTTTCCACTAGCCACTCGGTGGACTGTATGCTCGGCTGTCATCTTCTTTCTACAAAAAATAAATATGTAATAATATTATTAGTATACTTATATAGGCAACCTATTCATTATATCACTTTCCGTTCCTAGTAAATTACTAAGCGGTTTGGAGATATAATCCACCATGGGCCCAGTGCGGATTGGCGCATGCTTCAGTTTTTTTCTGTTTCCTCACGATGTGTTCCTTCACCAGCGGGCTAGTGACAATTTTAAAAATCTGTACTTATGTAGAAGTCTCAGTGGTACAGGCCAAGGATTTGAACTCACGAATGTTAATCGAGTATTTGTTGGACCGATTGGCTGCAGTTTTTTCTCACTATGTAGGCTACTAATTTTAAAACTTGCCCAGGCGATTGCTCCGCTAGCATATATGCAGAGGATGCCACTAGTCGAGCGACCATCATTGACGTCGCCTTCGTGATCAGAGTTACTGAAGCTTTCCAGTATTCCCGTCTTAAAGCCCTTCTTGTATGTTATTCCATAGCTTGACGTACCTTGTAGGTAGCGCATTATACGCTTTACCTTTAGCACATCCTCTTTGGAAGGGTTTTCCAAGGTTCTGGACACGACACCAACGGCGTAGGCAATATCTAGTCGCGTTCCTACCATGAGGTAAGCAAGAGCACCAACAGCCTGTGTTTACGATGCGCACACTAGGCGCGCACCTGCCTCGCGTTACGCGAAAGCAGCCCGAGGAATGTGCACCCGGGCCCAAATGTAGTAAACTTACTCAATATATCCACCAAAATGGTGGGTAAGCACAATGAACAATTTACACCATTTAAAGGTCTCACTTACCCCAGGTGGTTTTGCCCACACACAAATCTGGAAAGTGTACCTACGCTAGTAGTAGGGCGTCTACCTACGTCTAGTAGGGCTAGACGTGACCTATCTTAGTGTGATTGAATAAATACATACATTCACAATAGATACTTGTGTAGTAATCCAAGTCTCGTTCCGTGGTGAGCCGGTGGCCGCTATCGTTCGGCAACTCACACCCGGCAGCAAATCACCTCGAGAATCACTTCCAAACCACAAGCACAATCACAACAAATCCAACCAAAACACTCGCGTGGCACAGGATATCAGCGAACAAGACCTATTACTAGGCGCTAATAACAAATAACAACTGTCCGAAGCCGCGGTGTGAATTTATCTCAATTTAACTCTGCTCGCCGCCGAGCGCGTGTCAAAAATATCAAATTCTCAAACCGCCTTCAATATGGCGGGGACAAAAAAATGTTGCTTCAAATAATCAAGGTATGCGGGTATGCAAAGATGCTCGCGCCAATTCCAAACAATCCCCCGTCCCGAGCCGAAGTATTCGGGTCGCTAATCAATGGGTAGGCGGGATAATGTCGCGACGGCCCGCTTCAAAATAGAATCGCCCACCAAGACCTCGGCTAACCTGGGAACACCATCAGAGCCCGGAAAAAGGTTAACAATGCGCCCCCGGCGCCAACACAAGGGCGGTAGGTTAGCATCTTTAACCAACACGAGGTCGCCAACCTTCGGCGGATTCGTTTTGTCCGTCCACTTGACGCGCTGCTGCAGAGTGTGCAAATATTCAAGGTGCCAGCGTTTCCAGAAACTCTGAATGAGTTGCTGGAGCAATTGAAAACGCGACAAACGAGAACTGGGCACATCAGTCCAAGGGTACTCTGGCAGAGCGACGAGTGGCTGACCAATCAAAAAATGGCCCGGCGTTAGGGCTTCCAAATCATTCGGATCCGACGAAAGTGGGCATAGCGGTCGAGAGTTGAGGACGGCCTCAACTTTCGCAAACACGGTCGCGAGTTCCTCAAATGTGAGAATCGTCTCACCAATAACGCGCCTCAAATGGGTCTTTGCCGATTTAACTACGGCCTCAAAAATTCCACCCCAGTGCGGACAAACTGGCGGATCGAAGCGCCAGGTTATCCCACGGAGGGCCATCTCACGACCCAAATTCATTTTCTGCTCTTCAAGAAACTCATACACATCCCTTAAGTAGTTATTGGCCCCATGAAAATTAGTTCCGTTGTCGGACCTAATCAAGGTAGGAAGTCCCCTACGAGATACAAATCGGCTGAGGGCCGCTACGAAGGCTTCTGTGGAGAGAGCAGACACAACTTCCAAGTGTGTGGCCTTAGTAGACAGGCACACAAAAACACACAAATATGCCTTTACGGATTTGGCATTACGAAGCTGAGATGACTTCATCAAAAAAGGACCAGCAAAATCCGTACCAACCGTGGCAAAGGGTCTAGACTCAGAGACTCGGTCCGCGGGCAAATCGCCCATCTGGGGTTGCATGGTAGAAGCCTTAGTTCTGTAACAAGACATGCAACGAAAAATGACTCCCCGGACGAGTCGTCTAGCCGATAAAATCCAAAATTCGCGTTGCAAAATCGCCAACAGTGCGTTACAGCCTGCATGGGAGTTCTTGAGGTGTTGATCCATCACCAGCAACCGCACCAAATGTCCATCTTTCGGTAAGAGAAGAGGATGGCGGACACCATGAGGCAAATTGGCATGTCTAAGCCGACCTCCCACGCGCAGTAGACCCAAAGGATCCACAAAGGGATTCAATCGCACAATAGCGCCTTTCAATTTAGCGGGACCTTCCTTCATAGATTTTAACTCTGAAGCAAAGCTAACAGACTGTACTACGCGAATCCAACTCAATAGCGCTTCATGTCGTTCCTCAGACGAGATGAAGGCTGACAACAATTTATTCTGTGGGTTTTTAACATTGTGACGCCAACGTCTAACCCAAGATGTCACATTCAAAAGTTTATCCAGTGAGCTGTACCTGGCTAGCAAAACATCGGGATCACATGATGATTCCGCTGCTTCGCTGCTCCCGGCACCATCGGCCACTGGTAAACTTACAAAGCCTATCGCAGGCTGAACTAGAGTGATCCGTGAGGCCGGCCAAATTGACACTGGTCCCTTCAGCCAGTCCGGACCCCACCACAACGGATATCCAATAATCTCTAGGGCTGAGCATCCACGTGATGCACAATCAGCTGGGTTTATATCGCCAGGGACATGTCGCCAAATCAATCTAGCTTGCGACGCCTGGATCTGGGAAACACGGTTCGCCACAAATACCTCCAAGATGTGAACAGAAGCTCGCAACCAACAAAGCACAATTTGACTGTCTGTCCATGCAAAGACGTCTACTAACTCTACGGAACGCCCTAGAGTAGCGACGACATGATTCAAGAGACGAGTCAAGAGCGTGGCGCCTGACAATTCTAGCTTCGGTATTTGTTGTATCTCTAATTTAGTTAAATAAAAGAAACATTATAATAATACATTTTTATTATGTACTTCCAATGTGAATGACATAAGATCATAGATAATCTAGACAGTAGCATAGAGTGTATAAAAGTAGTGATGTGACATACATCACATTACAACACCTCCCTCCCTAGAATTGGAACACGGCTAAATATCTAGGACTTGTCTAGGTTTAACAGTTCTACCACTTCTAGTCATATAGGGTACATTAATATTTGTGGGGAAACTCTGTTCAGTTACATGAGTTTTGTTTTTCCTATCCACTCTCATTGTAATCATCAACATCAATCATTAGGTTAGCATTATCATTCACTGTAGTAAATGATTTCTTCATTTGTGATGTATTGCGCCTTAAGGGCTTACAATCATTTTGTTTCATTATAATGTAGGAGCGAGGCTCCTTGGACTTACATATGATCTTAGCTTTATTCCACATCTTTCCTTCCCTAAAAACTACATTGTCTCCAGGCACATAATCTGTGACCTTCATTCTTGCTGTCTTATCAAAAGTATTCTTATACAAAGATTGTCTTAAAACTAGTTTATTAAATGCATCATTCTGCACTTTAGGTCTTAGTACATCACTATTACAGGGTAATATTCTTAACCTCCTGCTGTTTAACATCTGTGAGGGTGTTATATCTAGACCAGACAGTGGTGTGTTATTATAGTGCAATATACCTTCTCTATAATCAGAGCCATCCTCTTTACATTTTTTTAAAATCTGTTTGCAGATGTGCACTGCTTTTTCTGCCAAACCGTTACTCTTAGGGTATCTTGGGGTTGAGGTTGACAAAACAATATCTTTAGATTTAAAGTAGCATTTACATTCATATGAAGAAAATGGTACATTATCAGCAATTAGCTCTACCGGATAACCAAAACGAGTAAAGGCTTCTTGCATGGCACTAATTACAGATTTAGTAGACTTGTCTCTCAGTGGCAAAAGCTCTATCCAGTGTGAGAAGTAGTCAATAATCACTAAAAAGCATTTTCCATTAAAGTCTAGTATATCACAGCCTACTTTAGTATAGCGTTCTTTAGGTATTTTATGGGGTAACAATGGTTCATTATAGTTTTTGGAACTATACTTCTCACACGGTCTACATTTTTGTACATAGTTATGTATATCAGTTCGCATATTTGGCCAATAAAATAAAGGCTTAGCTTTGGAGATACATTTGGAAATACCACAATGACCTTTATGTAGAATATCAAGGACATAGATCTTCAGTGACATAGGTACTATGAGCCTATTTCCTACAAATAATAAACCATCCTGCATGTACATGTCATCTCTAAATTTTTCATAAATTTTGAGCTCAGCTGGTAAAGACTTTGGCCAACCATGATAGTAAAATTCTGCAATTTTGTTCAGGACTGGATCACGATTTGATTCTTTTCTAAAAATTTCTTTACGCTCATCAGACATTGGTAGATATTTTGACACCGAATGAACCATTTGCAGCATCTCACTATCATGTTCTGTTACTTTCAAACTGTTTCTCGATAACATATCAGCAAAATGAACTTCTTTGCCTGGTACATAATATACATTTAAATTATATATTAATAATTTAAGTCTAAGTCTCCTAAGCCGTGGTGATCCCACCTTGCTTATGTGCTTTGGCATTATAGCCATTATGGGCTTATGGTCAGACTGCACATCTACATCAACACCGTATATATATTTATGAAATTTTTTACATCCAAAGTAAATGGCTAAGAGTTCCTTCTCCGTTTGTCCATAATTCTGCTCTGTGCTGTTCATGGTGCGTGATGCACATGCGACAAGTCTTGGTATACCTTTGTCATCTTTTTGAAACAAACAACAACCAAGACCATTTTTTGATGCATCACACTGTAATACGATTTTCTTATTAGGGTCAAACGGCGACAGAGCTGGGGCTGAACTAACCTTAATTTTCAGTTTTTTGAAAGCCTCCTCATGGATTGGCAACCATGTAAAGTCAACATCCTTTTTGAGAACTTTGCATAATGGGGACATTAGTTCCCCCATAGCTGGTACATAACGCCTTATATAACTGAAAGAACCAATAATACTTTTTAGTTGATCTTTGTTAGTTGGAGGTTCCAGATTAATTAAAGATTCAGCTCTGGATTTATCAATTGACATGCCATTAGCATTAAATGTTTGACCAACATATTTGACCTCAGTTTGCCGATATTGTAGTTTATCTTTATTGAAGACAATACCTAGTTCTTTTGCTTTCTTCATTACATTATTAAGAGAAGCATCATGCTCTTCTATTGTGCTTCCCATAACCAAGATGTCATCAGCCCAGACCATGACATTAGGAAAGCTTCCAAAATGAGTCTCCAGTACTTCTTGGAAGAGTTCAGGTGCATTCATTAGACCATATGGTAACACTAGATACCTGTATACTCCAAACGGTGTGGCAAAACAGCATTTCCAAGAAGACTCTTCACTCAGCATTAAATGATGAAAGCCTTCAGATAAATCAAGCACTGAAAAAAACTTTTTATTTTTTAGTTTAATGGCCATGTCATCTAAGGTTGGTAACATCTTGGGTTTTTTTACAATGATTTTGTTCAAGTCAGATGGGTCCAAACATAATCTAATTTTCTTATTTGGCCGCTCAACTAATACAATTCTGTTTACACATGCTTTGTTACTTATATTCTCTACTTTTACAATAGCTTCTCTCTTTTCCAGTCTATCTAATTCAGTTCTTAACGGCTCCAACATGGAGTGTGGGATTCTAGGCGAAGGATAACAAATTGGATCTAAAGAACATCTGGTGGGAATTTCAAAAACACCAGGCACCTTGCCAATCCCCTTAAATACTTCAACATTTTCTTGAATAAAATTTTCTTTATTGACATCAGGTACAGTTGCCTGTACATTATGCACCCTTTTTATCAACTTTAGGCTGACACAACCAGGCAAACCCAGCAGCATGGATTTACAGTCAACAATTATAAAATTCTCTAGACATTTATTGTCTCTGTATTTACACTGCAAACTGATCATGCCTAACGGTCTAACCTGGCTGCCCTCAAACGACTCAAGTTTTATATTTGTTGGCAGTAGCTTTAATTTTAAATTTTTATTAATTTTGTTAAATAAATTAACAGGCATTATACTGACATCGGCACCCGTGTCAAGCTTACATTTTATTGTGGTGTCCTCAATAATGATAACTTCAAACCACTCAGATTTTAAGCTATTTATACTTTTAGCTTCCTTGCAGTGAACAGTTTCACAATCACTATCAGAATTTGACTCTTTATTTACTTCACGCACTTTTTTATGACTGCTGACCCTGCAACTCACTGCAAAATGATTTAACAAGCCACATTTCACACACTTTTTACCAAATGCGGGACATGAGCGTGGACCATGCTCCGTTTGGCACCTCTTGCACTTGAATATATTAGAAGGTTTCTTATTGATTCTTGCGGCTTCAATGGACACAGGATTCATCGCTGATACTTGTCTTGACGCCTGCTCTTTGGTCTGGCAAAATTTTATTGCCTTATCTAGTGTAAGCTCATCAACTCTGAGTAAGGCTTCCTGTGTTCCTTTGTCATAGACAGTTTGAACTATGTGATCCCTCATCAGTTCGGTTTCCATAGTTTTATATTCACACGATTTTATCAAATGTCTGCAGTCCGTCATATATGCATCAAACGGTTCGCCCTCTTGTTGTTTGCGTTCATTAAATTTGAATCGCTCGAAAACAATATTTGTTCGAGGATTTATATGCGCAGTGATTGCACTGACAACATTTTCATAGGTCAACTCGGTTTCAGCGATAGGGATTGTTGACACGACTCTAGCGGCTTCCGGCCCCATCATGTTTCGCAACAAGGATAATTTTACCGCATCTGGGCTTTTATTTTTACCCGTAACGACCAAGTAATCTTCAAAACTGCACAACCAGAACTTCCATTCTGAAACTGCATTTTCTCTTGAAATATCTAAGTTTGGTGGCAGTTTAACCGAGACATTTTCTAATTGGGATGCACATTTGCCGGCGTCCATCTTGATATTTTGATCTTGATTTTCGTAAAAATTTTTTGTTGCAAACTTGTAAACTTAAGTTTGTGTCGAAACTTTATAAAATTCACGGTTCAATGTTTAGTTTTATCGGCTGCGCCATGTTGTATCTCTAATTTAGTTAAATAAAAGAAACATTATAATAATACATTTTTATTATGTACTTCCAATGTGAATGACATAAGATCATAGATAATCTAGACAGTAGCATAGAGTGTATAAAAGTAGTGATGTGACATACATCACATTACAACAGTATTGTCATACGCGAGCGAATAGGCGCAACCTTGCTCTTTGCTAGAACCGGCGAGACCAAAACATGTCCAGCAGCATCCACTGTGCGTAGATAAACAACCGCTGCATACCCTCGCTCGGAAGCATCACAAAAGCCATGAAGGCTAGCTCTATACTTTCCAGACGGGAGGAAACGTCTGGGCAAGGAAACCCGATTAAGAGCTGGGAGGGATGACACAAACTCAAGCCATTCCAACAATAACTCTCCATGAAGAGGCTCATCCCACGACAATTCAGCAGCCCATAATTTCTGCAAAAAACATTTCGCCCAAAAAATGACTGGACTGATCCAATTGACTCACCAACTGAGCTGAGACTATACAACCCTGGGCACCCGAGTCCAAAAGGGCACGAACAACAATCGAGTTGCCCTTCGGGTCCCATACCCGCACAGAGACCGTAGGCAAAAGGATGGTCTCTGGGTTCTCAGCGTGGTGAGCTGCAAGTCCCTAACGGGAGAAGTTACGGAGTGAGGGCTCCCTCCACGAGTGCGGCAGGGGACGATAACTGTCTACCCTGCCCTCACCGCGACGATCCTGCACAACATGTGCGGATGAGAGGGGGGCTGCAGCCTGCCCTCCTAGGCGGGGTGGACGCCGTTCCAACCTCGGTCGCTCCAACAGCGGGAGGGAGAATCTCCGGTTGCGGTAGACTGGTGAGTACTCCGCAAACCCAACAGCGCCTCTAGGGGGTGGCGAACGCCTACCCCCGCCCGTAAGGGCTCGATCCTGGGCACTGGACCTGGCAGGACTGTCACCACCAGCGCGAGCAGCCAAATGTCGCTCAGCATCGCGAACACCAGCACCCTCCTGGTTGCGGTTCGCACACAAAAGAACGTGGTGAGCACCACCACATTGTCCGCATGGACGAGGCTGAGGACACTCTCGCTGGAAGTGACCCTCCAGGCAATGGTAACACAATCGCCTCTCTTTGGCGATGTGTCGACGCGCTGCTACGCGCAAGGCCACAAATTTGTGGCAAGCAGTCATCCGGTGGCCGGAGCGCTTGCAGTATCTGCAAGCCACGGACTCCTCTTGGGAGACCCCATATCTCGGCCTTGACTGCTTGAAACCCGGCGGACCCTGCGGTCGGGCCAGTGGTCGCTCTCGGCGAACACTAGTCTGCGGCATCAAGGGAGTGGAACCCTCCACGGTATCCACCCTGCGACACTCGTCATCCAAGAACCTTTCGAGATCCTCATAGGAAGGCAGGTGAGTGGAGCTGTCCCCACCATACTGTCGCTCAAAGCGCAGCCGCATCTCCAAAGGCAGTTTCGCCAACACAATATGGAGCAGCAAAAAGGACCACTGGTCCACTGGTAAGTCCAATCGCCTTAAGGCGTTAACAGCCACCAAAACCGGGTTTACAATGTCTGTCTGTAAGGCTGACGCACAGGCAACCTTAGGCAGATTCAATATTTGCCCCACATGGGTGTCAGCCAAAAGGCGCACGTTGTGGTAACGGCGCTTCAACAAGTCTATGGCTGTCGAGTAGGTGCTGTCATCGACCTTCAGGTGCTGTACCAGGCCTAGAGCCTCTCCCTGTAAGGAGGCCAACAGGTACGCCATTTTTTGAGCAGCTGACAGGTCGGAATGGGAGTCCACCAAACTATTAAACATCCCATAGTAGCTCAACCACTGGTCCAAATCACCGTCAAAGGTGGGAAGGTTGAGCGTGGGGAGATGACCCAACAAGGCGTGGGGTGCAACAAGGGAAGTCCCACCAGAGGGAGCTGAGATGTGGGAGACCGCCTCGTTAATGGTGTCCACAAACTCGTAAATCTGGCCAAAGTCCGCTTCATAACGCTGCTTCTGCTCGTCCGGTACAGGCGTTTCCAAATTCGCCATAAACGTCAAGCCCTCAGCAAAACTCCTATCTAACGCCACCAAACGGGCCGGCATTTCACTCGCCCGGGCGAGTAAGGCTTGCTTCCGGTCCGGGCGGTCGACCATTGCAACCGCAGAAGAAAACCATCTCAGCTGCGCAGTCATTGCGGACTGATGTGTGGAAAAGGTCACCTTGACAGACATGTCTACACCTCAGGACGCACGCAATACAAAACAAAAACCAAAAATAAAAAACAAAAATAAAAGTAAAAAAAAAAACAACAATAACAAAATAAAAAATGCAGTGGAGGCACAATAAAAAACAAAAGGGGTGCGTATGTGTCTTCAAGAAGGTATAACCGTCCAAAATATTAATTAAGACTACCTGACAAAACAACAACAAAGAAAAACAAATTAAATTATCAAATTAAAATAAACGCAACCAAAAATGTACACGAGCGTGGACTCAATAAAACCGCAATGTCCAGCTATCAAAAAAAACGTGAAGCGTTATATCCAAACAAAATTATTAACGCGTGTGGGTAACTAGCCAGCTACTAAACGTCACACGCGTGGATTCAAAATATACTCAGAATACAAAATATACGTAGGGCCTAGCCTTCAAACCGTGAACGTAAAATAAAAATCAAAAACCAAATATTTAACCAAATTACCAATATACAAAAACAAAAAGTCATCAATATTAACTACCTAACGGTATTATCAATATCATCAATATCAAGTAACGGTATCAAACCACGCTCTGCTACCAGTTGTTTACGATGTAGCAGGAGCGTGGACCCAATATACGCAAGGCCCTTAACACGGGAAGTTACAATTATCAAGTTGATGAATAATGACAAAACAAAGAAAAACAAAAAAAGAATGGTTGATAACGGTATCAACCACGCTCTGCTACCAGATGTTTACGATGCGCACACTAGGCGCGCACCTGCCTCGCGTTACGCGAAAGCAGCCCGAGGAATGTGCACTCGGGCCCAAATGTAGTAAACTTACTCAATATATCCACCAAAATGGTGGGTAAGCACAATGAACAATTTACACCCTTTAAAGGTCTCACTTACCCCAGGTGGTTTTGCCCACACACAAATCTGGAAAGTGTACCTACGCTAGTCCCTACTAGACGTGACCTATCTTAGTGTGATTGAATAAATACATACATTCACAATAGATACTTGTGTAGTAATCCAAGTCTCGTTCCGTGGTGAGCCGGTGGCCGCTATCGTTCGGCAACTCACACCCGGCAGCAAATCACCTCGAGAATCACTTCCAAACCACAAGCACAATCACAACAAATCCAACCAAAACACTCGCGTGGCACAGGATATCAGCGAACAAGACCTATTACTAGGCGCTAATAACAAATAACAACTGTCCGAAGCCGCGGTGTGAATTTATCTCAATTTAACTCTGCTCGCCGCCGAGCGCGTGTCAAAAATATCAAATTCTCAAACCGCCTTCAATATGGCGGGGACAAAAAAATGTTGCTTCAAATAATCAAGGTATGCGGGTATGCAAAGATGCTCGCGCCAATTCCAAACAGCCTGTCTGTAGGGATATGACTTCTCGTCTATTACCTCTCTATCCGACTGTCTTTGTTCAGAATCTCTTGATTATTGGTGTAGTCACTGTCTTGCAGTTGGTCATACCAAATCGAACTAAAAGTTTCTCAGTGTAGTGCTGCTGCGTTATGCTTAAAGAGCCACCGTCTTTGTATTGTAGTTGCAAACCCAGATAGTAGTTTGCAGGCTTTGCGATTATCTTAAACCTTCCTTTCAGTACTGCCATAAACCCATCTGCATCCTTCTGGTTTGTTGCAGCTACCAATCCATCATCGACGTATAGTGCCAAGATGATTTTATTCTGTGCTCGTTTTCGGATAAACAGGCAAGGATCTGTTTGACTTTGTTGAAAACCTATAGTCTTTAGATAATCAACGATGCACTTATTCCAGCATCTTGGTGCTTGCTTTAGCCCATATAGGCTTTAACTTGCACACTCGTTTTGTACCGTCATTAATGCCTTAGTTATGGGCTGTTTCATGTATATCTCCTCTTTTAGACAGCCGTTTAGAAAGGCAGTTGAGACATCAAATTGTGTAAGTGTCAGACTCTCGTTTGCCGCAACGCTAATGAACGATCTGATTGTCATCTTTGCAACGGGGCTAAACGTTTCGTCGTAATCTACCCCTGGGTGTTTAAAACTGGCCTGGGTACTTAGTTAAATATGAAATGATTGTAATTATTTTTGATAATAAACATTATTATTAATGAAAATCTATCTATTGTTACGTATCATTGTGGTTTATATTATTTGTTTTTCTTTTACAGGACACCTCAACAGTTATTGTAGAGAACGGCGAAGAAATAGTAAAAGTACACAATATGCAGTTAACCAATGGAATTCCTCAACAAAAATATATGAATGGTAAGTTATGCTATGAGTATATTAATTGTGTCAATTGCATTTCATTTGTTAATCGCAGCAGGCCCAAAACTAAAGTAACAAAATCTTTTCCAATTAAATTCACATGAAATAGTTTCGGTACACTCTGGATAGGATTGTGGGAACATAAATTTCATGTCGGTTATAAAATTATCATTACACTATTTTATTACCGGAATGTAATATATACTTCCGTTAAATCACAAATAAGTAGGTAACAATTGCTGAAAAAAATATTGCTACAAATAAGCTAATATTTGCGAAAAACTGTACCTACTTACTGTAAAAATGTTATACTTATAGCACCTACAAAGCATCAATGATTTATGCGGTTATTATTTAACCACAGTAAAATACCCAGTTAATAATATGTTGGTAGGTACTCAAAGATAGCTAAAGGACAGTTATAAATAACGCGTGATTAATAGTAGCATGTAGTGAGTAGTATAGAGTAAGAAAGTTAGAGACTTCATTTAAAAAATAACTTTTAATTTCTTTATATTATTTTTAAAATGATAATTAATATAAAGTTAAGAAAGAAGGAATTAAGTAGGACAAAAGGTGTTAGTATTAATTGATAGAAATTCAGTGTTAAGAGGGTGCAGGTATTTTTTATTTAACACTGTATAACTTTAAATGTGAATTAAGTGTGATATTTTAAATGTAGCTATCTTTTATGTAACATACTCGTACATATAAGAAGTGACACCGTAAGTACCATTTAAGAAGTTGATGCTACGATATTAACATAAAAAACACCTATAATTATTTCCCTATATTTAGTTATTTAATCCTACTTATATTTGAAGTACCTACCTATACAAATACGATAATCTTACAACTTAGTTATTATAATAATTGTATAGTTCTATTCACGACGGATTAATTTCACTACAAAATGCCTACATAATACGTAATACGTAGCCAGTAAGTACCATTTAATTTTTACATAGCATAACACTATTAGGTAGGTAATAGATTCTTCTTCCAAAAGTAATTTGCCTACACTTCAGTAGAGGTCAAAAGAAACAGAGATTACAAACTTTTGTTATCACAACTGCCTGGGTCAACTTGTGCGTGTAAGATTATGTAAATGTTTACAACTACGATAACGGATATGTATCTTGTGTATATTTGTATAGTTCCTTGACGGATTTTAAAATGTGAGGTGTCTAAAATATTTGAAAACTTCTACCTTGAACTTTATTCCTTAAACACTTTATACAACATACGCTTTATAGGTATTTTTTTTCTTAACTTTGTCCTCATGCAAAACATGCTCCCACATAACATCGTAATATTGTGAAGAAATAAAAATCGTACGATTAGTTAAAGAGTTGAACTACATCGTATATCATGCGGATTTAACACCAGTGTCACAGTTATTGAAAAAAAATCTGAAAGATCACTAAAACTCTTTCATTGCGTGCGCGTCAAACTTTGGAACGCGATCCCCACTGACATTAGAAATGTTTCAAGCAAGAATACTTAAAAGGAGGCTCCGGGAATATTAGATACCGTTCGTCATTAGTTACAGACTTAGCGCTTTTATATAAGTATGTATATATACATTATATGATACATGGGTGTGTATTTATATATAAACTACTCAAAACAAAATAGGGCCCAGTTAGTTTTTACAGTGTAACTTAATAATATACAAATTTATATAGTTTTTATGAATAGACATGTTTAAATTAGTGATTTAGAAATCATGTAAACATAACCAATGGTAAAAGTTGTTTATTTTTTTTTAATTACTCACGAAAAAGAGTATTTAGGGAAATTATCACTAAATGAACAGTAAAAGTAAATTTTGGTTACGACCATTTTTCTAAAAAAAAAACTGATGTTAGGTGTCATGTTTAATAGCGTGTAGGGCCTCCTCGGCTCCGTATGCATTCTCTGAGCCTATCTGGTACACTTTCAATCAGATGGCTAACGTTTTCATCAGGTATTCGCACCCAAAGGACTTTTAGAGTGTTTATAAGCTCTTGTTGACTGTTGACGCTGCTGTAATTTTCTTTGAGGCTTCTTTTCAATTGATCCCATAAATGTTCGATGGGATTGAGGTCGGGACTCATCGCTGGCCATGGCAAAACTGTAATACTGGCGTCAGAGAGTGCTCTTTGTGTGGTACGGGAGGTATGCGCGCGAGTAATATCTTGCATAAAAACAAAGTCATTACCCACTCTTTGTGAAAATGGGATCACATGAGGTCGGATTACTCGCTCGACATAACTGGCAGCGGCTACGGTACCTTCATCCAGAATTACCAGTTCTGTTTCGCCTATTAAGCTTATTCCACCCCATACCATCACACTTGGACCCCCAAAACGGTCTGTTCCGTGGGTGCATGGTTGTGAAAAACGTTCGCCTTTTCTTCTCCACACGCCTACTCGTCTATCATCACTAAAAAACTTGACCTTACACTCGTCTGTGAAAAGTACAGTCCTCCAGTTATCTATGGTCCAGTCCAAATGCTCACGTGCGAACCTTAAACGCGCTGCACGATGACCACTTGTCAGCTTGAGCCGAACAACACGCATTCTGGAACGTTGTCCGTCCTCGTGGAGTCGGTTTCGGATGGTTTGATCACTAACGCGTGTACCAGTAGATTGCAGTAGTCGGTTTTGTAAGGTCCGGGTAGTTACAGTACGATCTCGACGTGCAGTTAGCCTGATATACCGGTCTTCCTGGGCGGTTGTGGCACGAACTCTTCGTGATCCTCGTCTTCTAGCCACACTACCTGTCTCCTGGTAGCGGTCCCATACGTTCTGGATGGCTCGTCGCGACACACTGAGACGTATTGCTACAGACCTCTGAGATTCTCCCCCCTGAAGCAAAACAACCGCTCTGGTCGCAATTTCCGTGTCGATGTGATGGCGAGAACCAGGCATAGTAATCAGGACTAATATACACTAGCTATAACTAGCACTAGCTATAGCTATAATAAACTAAACAGAATAGCTATACACAATGACTTTCAACAGAAGCGTTTACAACGAGACTGGGAACTCAAGTGATTAAGAAATAGTGCATAGGGTAATTTCAAGCACCTCGGATTTTCTGTCTACCCACTTGAGAATAACATTAAAGTTGTCGCTCAAAACATTGATAAGGACTCATAAACATGTCTACTATAAGTTTCAATGCTTCAAATCCCTAATGATTACCTCACGAGTTATTTATAAACAAACTTCGAGCTTAACTCAAGATGGGCCCTATTTTGTTTTGAGTAGTTTATATATATATATATATATATATATATATATATATATATATATATATATGTATATACATTTATAGATTAAATATTTGTTTTGTTTGTCGTTTAAGTTATACATATGATTATACCTTTCATCGCACCACTCAATGTATCTCTCTGATTAACCCAAAGGTAGAGAGAATGCCCCTGGTAGAGAATGCCTTAAGGCACTAAGCTCTCCTTTTGCACCATAATGTGCAACAAAGTTTATTAAATAAAATAAAATCACGAAAAACGACTAATTTACAACTGACGTTCGCGACGTACAAGGGGCGGTAAGCAACGTAACGCCACAGTGTGTAACGCGAAGGGGACCGACCGCATTCAAACGAGGTGCAGAGTTAATTCAACCGAGTTGTAAATAGAAATAGAAAGACTCATTTTAAAGTTAAGGAATCAATGTAACTCATGCACATTTTAGTAATTTAAGCTGATTACCGTCTGTCGTGTGATCTCGGTCGGTTATAGAATACCACCACCTCATCTCCTCCCGTGGGTGTCGTAAAAGGCGAGTAAGGGATAACAAAGCGGCTACCACAAGCCCTGGGGAACTACACCACTCTAAAAGGGTGGACTCGCCAACCCGCTTGTTTAGCCAGCGTGGCGTTTTAAGGCATTACACCCCTCATTCACAAGTTAATTAGAATGAGGAGGCCATATCCAGCACTGGAAAGGGCTGGTTGCATTGCATTGCAAGCTGATTATTAGATTTTTTGAAATAAATAGTCAAACATTATTAATTATGCTGCTTGAATTCTCCATAGTAATTTTGTATGACGTTGGTGGCCTCGCTATTGTCTATAGTTTTATTCATCTGTGAACTGTATGCCTGTTGCCCTCATACCGCCGCTGGCTGTCGAAAAGAGACCACTTCGCTTCCCGCTACAAAAAAATATGACTTGTGTGTACATACACAGAATATTTGCACTGAAAAAGCAAATAAAGCGTATTTTTTCTATGTAGGTAGTAATTTGTATGGTGCGATAGTGACTTGGAAAATTGAATATGGCGGATCCAATATGGCCACCGATAGCGAGAAATCCACTCTACTGGATTTATTTTTTGTTTTTTATTTTTTTACACTTTAATACCTACCTGCCTATACTAGCCAGTTTTCATAATTTAGAAACCTATGCATGTGGGGTATCGTTAGAGAGGTCTTGACGAGTGCATTTCAATAATGATGACGCATTCAAAGAATTTTATTATTGATAAAAATATTTTCCGGAAAATGAGAAATCCGAGTCACTTTTTGTCATTTTTATTATTATTACATAATAGACGAACAACTAGCAGCTGTCTATCTATACCTATCTTGTTCTGGGTATGAGGATATCTTGCTCTGACATCCATTTATCTATTCTCGATTTGAAAATTCCCACTGTTGAGGAATTCATCACTTCTTTTCTGTCATTTTGGCCTGTCGTGACTTGTCATTTCTTATTTATTATTATTTAGAATTTATTATTTATTTATTTACATCAATATATTTAAATACATAATATAAATAATGATATACATCTTACTTATGATATACATATAAATAATGATAACCTACTAAATACAATGTATAAAATGTTCAAACTTTTTATTAGACATTTTTATTAAACTTAAGTCTTATTTAAGACTTCGGTCTTTTTTTTCACGTAACAATTTAAATTACGAATCCGGGTTTAAAAAAGTTCAAGCTCCCATACTATCCTCCCTTTTGTTAGGGGGAGAGTGTATGCTGCATTCCCACAGCCGCTGGGCGTACTCGACTGGCCACGTTACCCCTCTCTCACAGTAGACTACCTTAAAATGTACTGCATATCCTACCTTATCGTATTTCCCCAATGTACCTACGTACGTGTTTCGGTAGTGAGTGAGATATCCCAGAGCCCATTCCCATCCCATCTCTCCCCATTTTCCTAACCCATTCCTTAATCTGCAAAGTTAGGCAGTGCATCCGGGGGAGTGATTCTGGACTGATGTTGGCATGTATCGCGGATGTCTATGGACGACAGTACTACTTATCAGTCCACCTGATGGTGGACTGTATGCTCGTCAACTACCTATTTCTATATAAAAAAGAAGAAAAAAAGGTTTTTATAAGAGCCTTTGAAACCTATTCTGTGAGCTTTAAAAAAGTGCTCAAATCTTTTAGGCCTAAACGACTCCAGTTTTTGTAACACTAGTTGGGGAATCTTCGCGGTAAAGTGGCTTCTACCCTCTCTAATATTAATCTAACTCTTCTACTTTCCCCTATAAAAAAAAAATATTTTTTAATGTTTGGTTTAGAATAGACATTAAATAAAAAATCAAAACACAAATAAAAAAATATAATACTTAAATAAAAAGTCTATAACCAAAAAGATTATTCTCATTTCCCATAAAGATCAACTATTCTTTTCAGTGACCCTGAAAATACTCACCCTGCATACAAACCGAGCTAAATTGCTGTGATTGATGTTGACTTAAGACTTTAAAAATTGTGTAGAAACTAATATTAACTATCTTATTATATCGTATCGTTAATCTAAATAATAATAATAAATTTATCATTCGGATAGTAAGCACGTACCTATACAATATCATTTGTCTATGCTGACTATGTTTCGGATCATTGGTAATATGTATATGTAATATATTAAACTCCCGGCTTTTGAAGTTTACACACCTATGAAGTTTCGTAAATATTGTATAGTGACGTGTTAAACAAATTATTATATACTTCATTGTTAATAGTGACGTTAAGGCGGTTGTGTTTCTCCTTTATCGATGTAGTATCAATACCTTTAACACTAGTGCGATATTATATTTAAGAATTACACATTTTAATACACAGTATGACTCATTTCATTGGGTATGATATACAATTTGGCTGTTTTTTTTTCTGATTCACATTATTTAATATTGATAATTATACAGTCAGTCACTAGCATTCCTCGCATGAGCAATGAGCATGATTAAGTACACTAAAAGATCACCAGCCGAGCGACTATGACAGAAACCGCACTGGCGATCGCTTATCAGCTGATGAGCTGATGATTGATTACATTGGAGGTTATCGCTATTGGCCTGTAATTGGCCGGGTCTGTTCGGTCACCTTTTTTAGGCAACGGGTGGACGTGAGCTACTTTCCAAGCTTTCAGGAAGCGTCTTGTCGAGTAGGTCAGTTTGAAGAGTCGCGTGAACACCGGAGACAACTCAAGAGCGCATAATTTGAGTACCACTGCAGGAATTCCATCAAGTGCTGTGTGAAGTGTTAAATTTGACAGCGCCGCGCGCCGCCCAGCATAGGAAGTGACTCTATTTTGTATTTATAAAATTAATATTGTGTAATGTAAACGATTACAAATTTATTATTTTTGTATGTATCTACACTCATGCAATTTAAGGCGTGTTATTGACATCCGTAGATAAACAAATAATCGATTTACAAATATGATCAGTTAGCTATATTTGATACCAATCGTAATTCTCATGCGATGACTTAGTACAGAATTCAATTTTATTTCGCCAGATTACCTGTTTTAATTTAATTTAGTTTAAATTTTATAAGTGACTCAGATTTTCATATGAATTATTTAGTAACTGTTTAATATATGTAGATATAAATGTCTATACATTAATACAATGTTAAATACCTACATAGGTATGTCTAATAAAAATAAATAAATCGTAATTGAAAATTGTTTCACCAACACCATTAACACCTACTTGCGCCGGTTGTTGCGACATTCGCCAAATCCGATATTTGCCAAATCGGTAATTCGTCAAATCCTCATTTCGTCAAATTGTAGAATTAGTCAAATCCGCAACTAGTCCAGTCCATGCACAGTTGATATAAAATTAATATTTTTTCTAGTAATGGCAAAAAAGAATTTCCTAGAACAGTCGACAGGTGCAAGTGAACATAATCGTACCGTACCACCAACCTCCTCGAGGGGTGGCACAAAAGACTGAGAACCAAAACATGGGAATAACAACTTTTTACATGTAAGTATCCTATAGAGCAAACTAAAAATAAATAAAAAGATACCACAAGAAACGGAAGATCAAAGATAATAGGTACAGAACAAATTTAAATTTGTCATAGGACAACTATTGAGCGAAAAAATATATCCATTGTAATGCTTAAAATAGTTAAGCCTAGCTTAACTTTTTTAAGTAAGATGGGCAACGAAAACTTAATTAGTTTTAATTGGCAATAAATGTTGTTTTAAGAGCATTTTTCTTTTAATCTTTTTTATTTCAATTTTGTAATTCATTGTACTTGATAGACACAACGAATTCTATAATTTCACGAAATGAGGATTTAACGAATTACCGATTTTGTAAATATCTGATTTGACGAATATCGTAACAACCCTTACCACAACAATACTGATCAGTCTGCCTATGGCTCGGCTGTTTTGTGGCCACACCGCACCGGTAACAATGTATCTTCACATTTTTTATTATTTAATAAGTACGTGATAATATTGTTCCTCGACATAAATGCTCACCGCTACATTATAGTATTTTTATCATCTCTATATATTTTCCAGTACCTACTGAAGAAAACTCAAAAGAAGCAAGCAAAGCCAGAATCCTATAATAATGAAATAAATATCGTACATAATCCTTCACCGATAATAAAATTAATATCTAAATCTCTTAAACCTTTTGTAGGTAGATGTGTAAGCTCTAATTTTAAATACCTATTTTTAATAAGTTTCTAATAATATATTAATTTACTATTCAATAAAGTGATCTTTAATAATACCTAATATGTGACATTGGTCTACAATAATAAAATAAGTTATATATTTATAATATTTATCATCGCACCTTCCAAAGGTTAGCTGATACAGAATGCCTTAGGCGTTAAGTTCGTGTTTTGTAAGATAATGTGCAAGTTTGTGAAATTAAATAATTTGAAGTACTCAATAAAAATGCATGGCAGGTGGCCTCCAAATTCATGAAGGAATCTTAGATGGTTTACGACGTTTAAATAGAACAATATAACGTACCTACCTATTCAGTGTAATAGGTAGGTACGTCTATAAAATAAGTGAAGATTATATAAAAGAATTAATTTTGCAGGACCCGATCAGGTAATACCAGCAGATGACTTTATATCATGGGTGCCAGGGGGTCACGTAAAACTTCGATTGACGTCCAGAGGGATAGCCTCAGAACCGCCTATATCAGTGCCGGGCCTCCTTAAGCGGACAACAGCCAGGTACCCAGATGAAGTCGCCTTAGCCACAAAGAAGGAAGACGGGAAATGGCATAAAATTACCTACAAGTAAGGGTCCAACAAAAAGGAGTAGGTAAAATTTCCTTATTAATCTTAAACTCATTATACGAGTAGGTATAATACCTATACGAGTACAATCCAATGTACCTACGAGTCCGTACAATAACATGACATGGGCACTTTTGATATTATAAATCACAAAGCATGCAATAAAAAGAAATAAAAGGTTTTGAAAGACGTTATTATGCAATACAGTTTATTAGGGATATTAATTACATCTTATACTCCTCGTTCGCATCCTACTAACGTACGACCCTTTGAAGTTCAACATTGTTATAGAACATAGAGATCCATGAGTCTAATCTGTGGTATTAATTTTCTGCAAAATTGTTTGAAGGTATTGATTTATACACAACAGAGGTGCGTAGTAGCAAATAGACTAGGAGTTCATTAAAGTCGTATGCACTTGAAGCGTCAAGTGATAAACTACTCGGAGGTTGTCTATTTGTTTTACGAAAACGTAAATGATTTATGCAGTTAATCCTAGTCATTTGTGCAAAAAAACGCAAAACTTTAGTCGTGTATGGAGGTAGGAACGCCGGCCGATTATGAAATTGGCCGGCGTTCCTGTCTCAAAAAGCAACCTTATAATATGTCTATATATTATAACCCCGTATCCAGAATGTTGTGTATTTCTAAAAAGGCGCAAAGTTCAAATTCGGTCCTACAAAATTCGGAGGGTCTTTATTTATCAGTTTATATTGTAAATCAGATCTGAACGCGTAAATATAAAAAGATGTTTAATAAGTTAGGTATATTTATTTATCACGTTGACTTCCTTGTGTCCTTCATTTTCCTGCCTAGCACACTGCTTTCCAAGAAAAATCTTCATTTTACCATAACTTTGAGGAATTTCGAGGTGATATAAGTTAAATCTATTTATCTTCACAGACAGTACTCAGACTGCGTGCGCACGGTTGCCAAAGCGTTCATCAAACTGGGTCTGGAGAGGTACCACTCGGTGTGCATCCTTGGCTTCAACTCAGAACAATGGTTCGTGGCAGACCTTGCCGCCATACACGCAGGGTAATTACTTTTGTTTTACCTACCTATTGTCTTACTCTGTTTATAATGTAGGTATAATTATTCTTGAAGAGTCACATATATATCTGTCAGCAGATTTGTTAGTATTAATTATTCTGATTTTAACAACGTGCTACTGTACCTACTTGCTATAAGGTTGAAATGGATCCAAATGGTTGAAGGTAAGGTGGTAAGGTTGAATCCAAATGGATTGGGTTGCTACAGAAGGGGTTTTGGCCGAGGGGAGTTAAATGATCTATATTCTAGCAATATGTTATTGTTTCTACTATCCAGTGAATTGTCCCGAGGGCAAGATGTCAGTCAGAAAAATTGTTGGAAGCTACGAGTTCTTGCCCGCAGTAAGTATACTGAAATCATATTCCGTTTTGAAAATTTCATAAGAATAAGAACACTACGCATATTTGCTTTATAAATAATTAACAGCACACTCAATGGGCTCACACTAGGAGTCCCCGTCGTGGGTCCAGAGAAACATACAAACAAACTCATCATCCAGAGCCGAACAAACACATGAATGTCCGACCAGGAATAGAAACCAGGAGTATTAGCAACTGGGCGAACCGGTCATCGCATTAGGAGTATTACTACCTATGTGATATTATGTAACAAAAGAGATTATTGGGGTACCTATTGTAGAAGAATTATTTCTAAATTTATGGGTACCTACGTCAATTAACATCATTAACGTCATTAACGTTTATAGTTAACGTCATTGATAGCGTTTCGAGCAAAAATAAATTAATTAGCATTCAGTCTCTGCCGTAACTTTGTTAATAAAAAACTTACGGTTCGTATGGTTTAAACAGGAATAGGAAAAAAAAAACAGAAAAAATATTCATAATCATTGACGTCATTGACGGATCAGCGTCAAATACATACTTAATTCTGAGTTAACAAACCGTTTGTACTTTTAAACTCAACTTCCAAGGTACAGAGTTGGCCTTTCATTTGTATAGAATTTAGATTTTGACCCTTTAGACGTTAAATAGGTACATAGTGTTCTTAGTTGCGGCGATCGACGATGCGGTTGGTCGCTGTGAATAGGTAGGTTTCTCCAGTGTGTAAAGTATCACCCAGTCAACCGTTGGAACAAATAAAAACTCCTTTGTAGTTCAATTATTAACTTATTGTATAAGGTGTTAGGTAGAGCCAACCGCAAATACAACGTACAACGTAAATGCACAACCAGACACCAAGTCGCACGACACACCTTGTGGACACTTATAACTTATAAGCAACTCCATACAACTCCTTTCGACCTACTGGTCGCCCGGTTGTGGGTTGTCGCGAGCATCACCTTAAAGTAAAGAGAGGTGTCGCACAGGAAAGTTGACAATATTTGTCGTATGACGTCTTGAAACATACGTGTCTTGTTTGACAAGGAGCAGTAGAGGGCCATTTTTTTACCAAGCAACTATCATACTCATGACCATAAAAACCAATCCACTTACCACCAGGTGGAATGTATGTTCGTCTCCTGCCTTTTTTCTATAAAAACAACTATATGTTTTTCATTATATGCAAATGAATGTACGATTCTGAACATACATACGATAGGTCAAACAAAAAGTTCTTAGGCTACTGTAGGTACAATACGATAGAGAAAAACAAATTCGAATTTCGAAAATGGAACTATTTGCTTGTCATACGCCATTAAAATTTCTAAGCTGTCATTTGTTTTTATTTCTGAAGGCAATATGGAAATTAGATGTTTGCGGAGAAATGAATTTAAAAAGAGAATATTTTCGTTCAATATTTTTTTAAGACTCGTTGCGGTCTAAACCAAAAACAAAGTAATAAAAGACTTAATTTAGCATTTAATGATGAAGCCCCATCCAGTGCCACTGTTTATAACAGGTTCAGTGAATTTAAACGTGGTCGTACCCAACTTAGTGACGATGTTAGAAAAGGGCGTCCTGTAATGGCGGTGACGGAGATAAACATCAAAACTGCGCGGCTCATGATTGTAGCAGACAAACAAAGGACATATCAGCAGATACGAGCATCATTGGGTATTGGTATGAGTCAAGTTCAAACTATTTTACATTTTCACCTACGGGTAAGGAAGCTTTGTGTTAGATGGATTCCTCACAATTTGAGTGAAGCTCAAAAACACTGGCGCTTGGAATGGTGTGTCCAAATGCTTGAAAAAATGCAATGGTCAATTAAATGCTGTTTTTGATATAGTAACATGTCATGAAATCTGGATCTACTGTTATGAGCCTGAGGCAATATGCACAGTGGGTCTTTCCTTTCGAAGAGTTGCCGACGAAAGTGAAATTGAAAGAAATTGAAGTGAAGTGAAAGAAAGGACGGAGTGCTGAAAAGAACCCAGCTGAAAAGGAGTGTTAACAGATCGGGCCACTTTGCTACTATAAATTTAGAAAATAAAAGAGCAGTAAACGCGGCCTAGCATGTGAACAGCTGCTTGCCTTTTGTTTTGAAATAGTCAAAGAACACTCCACACTCCGTCAAGAATCCCAGCTCACTCCGCCAGACAAACGAAGCAATTTTTGAGTACCTACTGTACTCGTAAATGTAGAGTTAATGGAACATCCGCCATATAGTCCCGACTTTGCGCCCTGTGATTTTTATTTATTCCCTAAAATTAAGGATAAACACAGATAAATACGT
Source organism: Sesia apiformis (assembly GCA_914767545.1). Lineage (NCBI taxonomy): Eukaryota > Metazoa > Arthropoda > Insecta > Lepidoptera > Sesiidae > Sesia > Sesia apiformis. The sequence continues at coordinate 12,562,990 of OU611948.1, read as the reverse complement.
TTTATGAATTCAGAAGAGACAGTAACGGCCTTCCAAACGACTGTTGAAGGGGTGCCTAAAGAAGGGTGGGCAGAATGCTTCACACAATGGTTTCATCGCATGAAAAAGGGTATCGATTGTCGTGGAAAATACTTCGAAAAGTAATAAAACAACTTCCATCTTTATATCAGACTTCATTTTTGAGATTCTAAAAACTTTCAGTGTCACCTACGTATGTACCCACTGGTGTTTCCAAGTGATGGTGTTGAATTGCATACATCCAATACTGCAACGCAAGAAGTATAAATCGAACGCAATAGATAAAATAAAAATATATAAATAAAAGTATAAATCTATTGTGTAGTAGAAATTAAGAGTAAAATTTAACTCTGCTGCTGGTTAGCCTTTTACGAAATTCAGATGTTGCGTTCGTTTTTCTAGAGCACCTAAGCATTCTATTTGTATCAATGTGGCTTCGTACGAATTTTTTATGGATTTTAAGTTTTTGAATTTAATAATAGGACTTTATTCTGAAAACATTATGGCGAAACGGTTAATATTTGTTACAGAGGTTACGCGGCAGGTATATACACAACAAATTCAGCGGAAGCTTGCTACCACTGCCTGGAGTCGTCCCGGGCCAACATTTGCGCGGTTCAGGACAAAAAGCAACTCGAAAAAATACTTTCCGTGAGGAGTCGGCTGAAGCATCTTAAGGCGATAGTGCAGTGGGAGGGACCCGTTGATACGAGCATACCTGGAGTGTACAGTGTAAGACATTTAAAGCAATTTTATACGAGACTAGCAAAACCCGGCAGACGTTGTCCTGCCTGTGTATATTTATTTCCCTCTGTATATAAAATCACAAATTATTCTCTTCTGCCGTCGATATGATTGTTGCGATCGATTGAACGGTATAGAAGTTGATGTGCTGCAGCGCCATCTAGTGGCGAGTTACAACAAAGTCGATAGCTCGAAAATATTCTCCGTGCTCAAATACCTATGATCAATTTTCATGGCGATTGGTTGAACAGTATACAAGTTGATTTGCTGCAGCGCCATATAGTGGCGAGTTACAACAAAGTGGATAGCATAAAAATCTTCTCCGTGAAAAAATACATCTACTCGTATGTGCCAACTTTCATGGTGGTCGGTCAAACGGTGTCGAAGTCTATTAATCTCAGACAGATATACCAACATCCATTTTTATATATACATATATAGATAGATGATAGACGGGATTGAAAACCAACATTGCAACCAAAATCGTACGAAGTATCGTACAATGTCATTTAACTTCTGTGGATCAGCAATCAAAATATTTTGTTTTTCAGTGGGAGCAAATACTAGAGATTGGAGCTAAGGAACCAGACATACATCTAGACAATGTGCTGAAGAGCATATCTGTAAATGAGTGTTGCACTTTGGTCTACACTGTAAGTATACAGAATATAACAAAACGTATGTTTAGATGTGGAGTACTGAACGCATTGTTATTACAGAATTACATGATTTCGAATGGAATCTACTAAATAAATGTAGTTATTTACAGATTGTGTTTCAGCATCATAAAGTCTTACACTTAGGTTTGTAATTTTTACAATTTTGCAAGGTCGGCGGCTCACCCCCTGATGTTGCAGGTGTCCATGGGCGGCGTAACACTTACCATCACCTGGGACCGCTGGCCCGTCCGCCTACTTAAATATACAAAAAAAGTGAACGGGCGATGCATATTAAATTAAATAGCAGATAATTGTTATAACGCGGTGTGTAATTTCGTTCAGTTGAAATTACTTTGAGTCAGAAAAATTGACAAGTTATTTGCTTAGGTATACCTACTATTATAACGAAATGAGTCCAAAATATGCCTGTAGTTGTTTTATTTGTCATAAGAGAAATATCTTACAGCATTGCAGCAACCGTATTAAAAATAACTCAGGTTGTTTCAGTTTTTCATCACCCTTTATCTACTTATACCACTATAGACTTAATTCTACATATAGTTCACTTACGAGCGCGCGTCTATCTTGAGTACGAGGCTGTATGTGTAGAGCCAAATCGCACAAGAGATTTTCGAACGTCGTATACGTTCGAAAATCGCTTGTGCGACATTTTTCACAAGCATGGTTGAGTTGCAAAAAATTTGGTAAATTAAGTTTCTTGCAATAATAATGATTTCAATACTTATAAAAGTGTATTATTTAGGATACGTACCAAATATTAATAAAATGTTATTGTTGCAGTCGGGCACGGTGGGCCCACCGAAAGCAGTGATGCTCTCCCACGACAACCTAACGTGGGACGCGCTCACGATTACCGAGCGCGTCGGCGACGTGCAGCCCACGCTCGAGAGGCTCATCTCCTATCTACCGCTCAGTCACGTCGCCGCGCAGGTACAATCAGTAGGTCGATTCTCGAAGCAACGCTACATCGTTCTTGACATCGGCGGGCTCACGGATGTAACATCCATGAGATGTCGTTGTTCGCAATGTTGTTTCGCGGATTTAAAAGCTTAGAGAATAGGTACTAATTTCATACAAAAACGGTAAATTATTAGTTCCATCTCGCGCCGTCAACATCCTTGAGTCGTTAGTGTCGACAACGAACCTTAGTGAATGAATATCAAAACCGGCTCGCCGATGTTTCAACGTTGAACTCAAGGTTGTAAGGATGTGTGCTCTTAAAGAATTGCCCTTCAGTATTCATCAAAGTATTATGGAGGAGAATCTTCGATTTCAATCTACAGGTACATCTAGATTGCAATCGATCGACGTCGACTAATAGATATTAATCGCTTCAAACAGATTGACATTGGTTGATTGACGAGTATAGGATAATCCAATACAATACAATCAACGATTTATCGGTAGATGATCCATTCCAAATCATCGATGGACATCGATTAAAATCAATCGAACTGTAAATATCGCGACATCGATAGAGCACATCGTTCGGTGCGTGCACCACACTAAACCAATTTGGATGGTCGATGTAATCGATCGACGTCGATAGATCGCAGTTTGGGTGTTAATGTTCACAAGGGGGTTTCGGACCATTAACCACCACACAGACCCGATATAATTACTACTCCGTCAGTCTAAATTCATAAATTCATGTACTTGACTTAAAATTAAGTTTGTTAAAAAAATGTTACAGGTGGTGGATATTATCGTGACCCTCACTAACGCCATACCAGTGTTCTTCGCGAAACCAGATGCACTGAAAGGCAGCCTCGTCGAAACGTTGCGGGAGGTGCGACCCACTAGGTAACGAATAATGATACGAAATGATGGAAATGATAGCCAATGTGAAGTTTATACGGATAGGAAATAAAGATTGACGGAAATCTGTTTTTTGAGAAATTGATGTTTACCAGTTAATATTGTTCGTTGTTCTGTACTTTTCAATGTCTCAAGCGTGCACGCGTACGTGCGTAGTTACATATTGAACGTAACTACGCACGCCAGTTCTCTAACGATATTGAACTCTATAGATGTTATCTGAGTATTACCGGCCGCGGCTTGCCCTGGTTTCACTCAGGTGGTGTAACGATTTCCTAGAAAACGCAAACAGCCTATGTATGGACATAGGTTGTTTGCATTCGCTGCATGTAATTTATTAAACAATATATTCTTTAATTTTTTTCTCATCATTCTCATCAACCAGAATTGGCGGTCGATGGGAATAAAATTATGATTCTGTCGTGTTCTGTTCTAATGGTTACCCAGTGGTGGCTGTTTTGGTGGTAACTGATAGGAGTAATCCATTTTTAGGTTTCTAAAAGTGAAAGAATTTTTAATATTGGTCCAGCTCTTTTGAGTTTGCCTCCTTACATAAGTACCTATAAACAAACTCACAGTGTCTCTTTATTGTATACATTATACATTTTATAGTATACATTTCATCAAATATCCGCTTTATTCAAATATTTTAAAGTTTCACAATAAGTCAGTTTCAATCTATATCTCTTGTTAGACATTCTTATTCCACTTTAGGGTGCAAACCTTCATTTGTAGTCGCAATGGAATATCATTTTAAATTGTTCAGGTTCCTGGCAGTACCTCGAGTATGGGAAAAGATGTACGAGAAGATAGTGGCAGTTGGTGCTTCCAGTGGTGCTATAAAGAAACGCATCGCCATGTGGGCTAAAGAGTGTGGGCTGAAACATCATCTTGCCAGGATAGATGGGTAAGTGGTTAGCCTCGACCCAAAAGATTTACTTTTATCCATATGCTTAAGGTTTTAAAGTACCCAGAGAATATTATCTTTTAATATTTTACTAAGCTCTAAAAACCGCATCCCGTGGGGTAGCAAATTCATCTTTATTATCGAAAATTCCAGTTAAAAATTCAGAGCGACATTACTCGTATATGAGTTATTATGGCATTTCGATTATTTTCTGAATAATTTAGTACATTATTGAAAATAGAAACTTGGAAAGTTCCTAAATAAGCTCTCTTATAATTTCTGTATGACGCATGTGATTACGGGAGCTCGGAGTTTTATAGACACATTGAACTCGCTGCATCTCGGTACGTGCCTCGAGTGATTTTGTACCCGGGCGTCTGATTAACTCGAGCCGGCCCTGGATCTTATCATATTTCCTTGAGAACAGATGGGATTGAGTTTAGATGACCCGTGTGGCGATAGAACACACAAGCTCTCTAGATTTAAAAAAATACTATCGCATTTCTACTATCATGTACCTAATTTGAAATGTTTACACAACTAATAAGGATTTTTGAATATCAGTGCCATTACAAGCGGAATGAGGGGTCTGCCAATAGAATTCTCCACTCTCGAAATGTTGAGCTATTGGTACGAATACGTAGCGTTCCCTTTGCCCAGTAGACTTAGAGTGATTTGGTACTTCCCCAATATGAGGTAGATTTTAGATTTTTCACAATTTTCCTTATAGATTGTTTGCATTCCCTGTATATAATAAATTCTTATTTACCCACCTAGACCCTAATTTTTGTTTGTTTTAACTATTAAAATTGTATTTTAGTTTTGGCACTGGCATGTTATCGAAGCGATATCTATAGTTGCCAATTGAAAGTAGATAGAATAAACAAAGCACCGTTTGCCTCATTTTTGTTACCTAAACAAGAATCGCACCGAAAGTGAAAACATTGGTTACCTTAACTATACAATTATTTGATGAGACAACTGACTGGACTCATTGTAATAAGCTGTAATAAGTAACATCTCACAGTCATAAAAAGACTTCTCCTTTACACCATGTACCTACTGTAGGTACACTCCACTCATACTTTCATCTAACGTGAATCATCTGACCATTTTGTGAATAACTTAGATACTTTAATGAAATTCTTTACTTAGATTCTATTCAGATTCGATCAATAATGTTTGACTTGCAGGTACGAAGGTGCATCATGCGGGTACAAAATAGCTCAAACGTTAGTGTTCAATAAAGTGCGTGACTCACTAGGGCTGGACCGGTGCCGGACGTTCGTGACGTCGGCAGCGCCGCTGTCGCCGGACATCAAGAAGTTCTTCCTGTCACTGGACATCCCCATCATGGACGCGTACGGAATGAGCGAGGCTTCCGGCGCGCACACGCTCAGTATAGAGCCCAAGTGAGTACTTGTAGGTACTGTAGCTAAAGTATTTTTTGCTGCCTGTTTTGCCGGAGAGTATTTACGTCGGCGTGAAGTTACGATTGAAGCTGCCTACCCTATAATATCTCACTAACTACCCATAAATACAATACATGCGTGTCAAATTTGTTTCTTCTTTGTTGTAGTTATTAGTTAAAAAACAAACCAAATATATTTAAGTAAAAATTCTTTTTCTTTTTTATACTTAAATATATTACAGTTAGAAGTACATAAAAATTATTATTTAATATATAATATCAATAAAATATTTACAACCTTGAGCGGAAATGAACGTATTGCCTTGGGACAAAAATAAAATGAACGAAGAAAATTACTAAATAAAATATAGGTATATTAACATATAACAAATACAAGCCTATATATATAAATATATATATGTACCTACATTAAATATTAAAAACCCACCTAAACTAATAAACCTACAACACAATACAAGACCTTATATTGCGAACACTTCACATGAGGTAGATATTTAAAAAAATGTACCTAGCTACCACCTGCCTTTCTTTATTCCAGATTCAAACTAGACTCAGCAGGTGAACTCCTTGAAGGCACAGAGATCAAGTTTGATGGGTCCATGAGTCCCAACGGTCCGGGGGAGATATTAATGCGCGGCCGACACGTCTTCATAGGTTACTTACTAGACGAGGAGAAGACCAGGGGAGCGATAGACAAGGACGGTTGGCTGCACTCGGGAGATGTGGGGCGGGTTGACAGCCACGGCTTTTTGTACATCACAGGGAGAATAAAGGTGAAATAAGTTCTTTTGAAAACGACGAATTTTCGATATATCTATAGAACGCGAGCGTATACTGGACACATGATGACACATATGACCTCAGATGAATTAATTTTCGAACACTAGGATTTCTTTACGAGGTTTTCCTTAATCGTCGAGCTACGGGTAATGGTACCTAATAGAAAAATTCGTTCAGTAGAAAGTGAGAAATTTAATAGTGCGTGTGGGGATTCGAACCGGAGTTAGGCGGACATAGTTGTTTGAATAATTGTCTACTAATTTTCTACATTGCAGAGGTGTGAACCTATTTATAACGTACCTATGTTCTAGATTAATATTTAAAATATTTTTTACCCGAATACGTTACACAGTCCTCGGTAAAAATAGATTGAATGAATTTTAATGAAACATAATACTGTATATCGCGGACTATCACATAATTACACATTTTATTCGGTTCCAAGGTCCGGCGGGAATAGTAATACAAGGTGACATGAGCGACGTGGGGAATACGGGATAGTCTTACCCTATTATATTGCTTGTTTGATGGGATTACATTATTTCTTTTCTTTTTTATTGCATACTAAATAGGGATAATAAGATTGTATAATAATTAAAAGAGGGTGCACGTTGGGAGGGGAGAGTACACGCTGCAGTTCCAGTTGCTGGGCGCACTCGACTGGCCACGTTACCTCACATTCACAAAACACTAGGTACCGTAAAATGTACTATATTTCCCATTTTATGCTATACCCCCAATTTGTGTTACCCATTCCCATCTCATCCTATCATATCCCTCCCCATTTTCACCAACCCTTTCTCTAAATCATTCTTCTCAAAAGGCATGCGCATTTGGGGGCATGTTCTGGGCTGACGTTATCATGTATCGCAGATATCGTAGGGAGACAGTATTCACTTACCACCAGATGGACTAAAACATCTTTTGTGATAATTCGCAGGAGTTACTTATCACAGCAGGCGGCGAGAACATAGCACCGGTATTGATAGAACAGGCCGTGCAAGCAGAACTACTACACATCGGATACGCAGTACTCATCGGCGACAAGCGCAAGTTCCTCTCAATATTACTCACGCTCAAGGTCAGTTCGTATAGTAAACGCAAAACTATTTCAATCTAGTTTTTATTACTTGCAGGTTAAGGCGCATACACACTCGGCGGCGCAAATTAAAAACCTAGTAATTGATACTTTTGTAAAAAAATCTAATGTTATTTTTTAACCCCACCCATCACATATGAATAAGTAAGGTAGCTGTATCATGGAATACAGGATACGGGTAGGATACAACAGTATACTTTAATCAGCTTTACAATGACAAACCCAGACACATTTCTTGGTCCTCCGGAAAACATAATTCTGAGCACTTACAATATTTTTAATTTGCATAGCCGCACTGCTATCCACTTACCCATTTGTTTAGGTAATTTACCGAAATATTTCAGAGAATTATGTTTTTTTATATACAGTGGTGGTCACATAATTAAAGACACCTTCTATTTAGCTACATACAACTTTATTGATAGTATTATCAATAGTGAAGATAAGTATTAATTCTACTTTAATTACTATTAATCATTACGCTAACATCATATTCTTAAAATGAAGACAATAAAGACTTGTATTTAGCAATAGTTGAGATCTTATTCGTTTTTTAACTAAATCACAAACTTTTTTAATATGCTTGCTGCTGGCCACCTAATTAAAGACAGTTTATGTTTCATGTTCTTAATTTAAAATAAAAAAAAAACAGCCCTCTTATATTTTGCATTTTGCCGGGAATTTTCAAGAAAGGCGCTTAAATCACAAAATTAATACAATTTTCATCATATTCAACGAGCTACTATGGGAAAAAATAAAAGTTGCGATTCCTCTACAAGGAAGATCATTCTGAATTTTTTTGACAAGTGTTGGTCATACAGGAAAATTGCGAATCACTTGCGATGCTCTAAAGATATGGTCATGAATGCTATCAAACATTTCAAGAAGTTTAATACAACAGAAAACGTACCTAGGAAACCTAGACCTAGAAAAACAACCCCACGTGAAGACTCCAGAATGATATTGTTAGCCAAAAAGAACCGTTCAAAGGATCAGAGCTTATTCGTTTGGAAGTATTTGGTGCAGGAGGGTCGAGAGGTGTGTCGGCAAGAACAATTAGAAGGCGATTATGTGAGGCAAACTTATTTGGAAGAATATCTCGTAAGGTGCCACTTTTAAAGAAAGCAAATATCAAAGCTAGATTAGAGTTTGCTAAAAAATATGAACACTGGACTGAACGTGAGTGGAAAAATGTACTATTTTCGGTTGAAACAAAAATAAATACGATTAATTTTGACGGAAAACAATATGTGAGACGTCCTCCGAATAAAGAAATGGATCCAAAGTATACGAAGAAAACAGTAAACATGAGGAGGAAATATCAAAATATAGGGCTGTTTTTCCAGACATAGTGTAGGACCTGTCAGGAAAATTGTAGGCAATATGGATAAATTCCAGTACAAGAATATTTTAAAGGAAACTATGTTACCCCATGCCGAGGAAAGTTTGCCGGTGGTTTGGACTTTCCAACAAGATAACGCTCCAAAACACACAGCAGCAGTGGTTAAAGACTTTCAACGGAGCCAATCAGTAACGACCTTAGATTGGCCCCCGTACAGTCCCGACATCAACTCTATTGAAAATTTGTGGTACCATGTGAAGAAAATGGTGGCCACTAAACGTACCACTAACGTTCATCAACTTTATATGGCTTTTAAAGAAACATGGGAGCAAATTCCAATATCAACTTGCAACAAATTGATCTCTTCAATTGCCAAAGCAATTTCGGGCTATTATTGCTGCTAAAGGACATGCAACAAAATATTGATATCTTTACTATAATGTCTATAATTATAATAAACTTCATTTTAATATTTACGATATTTCTTTTTTCTTGGTTTCTTAGTTAGTGTCTTTAATTAGTTGGCAATACCTTTGTTCAATTCATATAGTTAAACCGAATAAAAATGTAGGTCGTCTCAACTTTATCGAAAATATTTAATTTTAACATCTCACAATGTCTGATTTAAATATTGTTGCAAGTTCCTATTGTATTAAAGTAAAAAATAAATAATCAAAAATCAGTTTAATTAATATCTCCTGAGTGTCTTTAATTATGTGACCACCACTGTATGTAATCCTCGTTATTCGTTTAATCATTGTTGAAATGTAGCTACTGTTGATTCTTTTATTTATTTTGTTCTTGACTAAGCTAAGACGTACTTACCTATAGTATCCACCTACGCGAGACAGCGTGGTAGTGCTGTTTCAATGAATGTTTAAGCGATGTAAAAACGACTGTAGGTTGATTCAGTTTAAAAGGATCAAACAACACTAAAGCGATTAAACTCATACCTCAAGCATACGCATCCTGCGCTGTCGCGTCGCGTACTGTGTATTTGTTCGTGCAAATTTGTCATGTGACATTATGTCAGAAAAGGCACCTTCTTGTTGACACAAGGTTGAGATTTTCAGATATAAAAACTAGTGAAATCTAAAAAGCAAGATATTTTTTTGTTTTATCTTAAAAATCAGATGTTGGGGCATTTTTCTGTTTAAAGATAATAGGGAAACAACGAAAACTTAAGTTAGAAAAACTTAACTAAAATCAATAAGTCCATACCGAAAATAAGATCCCTTTGCAAGCTTTGGTGATTGGTCAGATAACGTCACATACAAGTAAACAAGTGCTGCTTCACCCAGCGTGAAGTTCGGCGAGCTCTAGCATCTCTTGATATCCGAAAGTCGAGTGGGCCAGATGGTATTCCTGCGGTGGTGCTCAAATTTTGCGCTCCCGAGTTGTCTCCGGTGCTTACGCGACTCTTTAGGCTCTCATATTCCACAAAAAGCTTCCCGTCAGCATGGAAGGTAGCTCATGTTCACCCTTTGCCTAAAAAGGGTGACCGCACCGACCCGGCCAACTACAGGCCAATAGCGATCACCTCCCTCCTCTCCAAAGTGATGGAGTGTGTTATAAACACACAGCTCCTTGGGTACCTAGAGGATCACCAGCTGATTAGCGACCGTCAATATGGATTTCGCCATAATCGCTCGGCTGGTGATCTTTTAGCGTATTTAACACACCGCTGGGCTGACGCCATTGAGAGTAGAGGCGAGGCTCTGGCTGTAGGCCTAGACATTGCGAAAGCTTTTGACCGGGTATGGCACAAATCGCTGCTTTCCAAGTTACCATCCTTCGGGATACCCGAGGGATTATGCGAATGGGTTGCCAGTTTCCTGACTGGACGGAGCATCAGAGTCGTTATCGATGGTAGCTGCTCCGACACCATGTCTATTAACGCTGGCGTCCCGCAAGGCTCCGTGTTGTCCCCAACTCTGTTTCTTCTGCATATCAACGACCTGTTGCAAATTGGTGACATACGTTGCTATGCAGATGACAGTACTGGAGACACCTTGTACAGGGGCCGCGCCAACATCCCTCGGGTCGAAGTGGAAGAGAGTCGCGCCAGGCTTGTGTCTGAAATCGAAGACTCTTTAGATCTAGTCTCGATTTGGGGTTCTATGAACCTAGTGGATTTCAACCCCAGTAAGACGCAAGTCTGTGCATTCACCGCTAAAAAAACCCCTTTTGTTGTAGCACCTCGCTTTCAGAGCATACCTCTTAAGATCTTGGAGAGTATCGGGATCCTTGGTATCGACATCTCCAGCAAAGTCGAATTTAGGGGTCATCTGGACAATAAGGCCAAAATGGCCTCCAAAAAGCTCGGTGTGCTGAACAGAGCGAAGCGGTACTTCACCCCTGGGCAACTCTTAATGCTTTACAAAGCTCAAGTGAGGCCCCATATGGAGTACTGCTCTCATCTCTGGGCCGGCGCACCGAAATACCAATTGGACCCATTTGACTCTATCCAACGACGTGCTGTTCGTATTGTCGACGATCCCACTCTCACGGGCGGTTTAGAATCCCTCAGCATTCGGAGAGACGTTGCGTCTCTCTGTGTGTTCTACCGCCTGTACAATGGGGAATGCTCTGAAGAATTGTTTAATATAATTCCCACCTCGGGTTTCTACAACCGCACCTCCCGTCACAGAAGTGCGGTCCATCCGCATTTCCTCGATACGGAGGTGTCGCGCACTGTTCGGTCCAAAAACTATTTTATACCGCGAACCCGTAGGCTGTGGAACGAACTGCCTCAAGAGGTCTTTCCACTGAGCTACGATATGGGGTTCTTCAAGAGAGCTGTGAATAGGATTTTGCAAGGTCGGCGGCGCGCCCGCATGCCCCCTGGTGTTGCAGGTGCCCATGGGCGGCGGTAACACTTACCATCACGTGGGACCGCTTGCTCGTCCGCCTCCGTCTATAAAAAAAAAAAAAAAAAAAACAAACATCCAAACACACTTACGAGTTCATTATATTACGTTATGACCATTCTGTTATATACGTTCAGCATGCGGGCACGGTCGGAAATACGTAGATGGGATACGTGCCGACATTATTTTATTTAATTAAGTATATGTGTATTTACAGGCTAAAGTGAATTTGGAGACTGGTGACGCACTGGACGAGCTCGAGTCCGAGACGAGGAAGTGGGTCGCCGGCCTCGGCAGTAAAGCGACCACCATCAGCGAGATATACAAGACGAAGGATCCAGCTGTAAGTTACCTATGTACTCGTATCAGCCTATAATGTCCCACTGCAGGATACAGGCCTCCCCTAGTAAATAACTGGGCGATTTCGGACCATAATCTACCACGTGAGCCCAGTGCGGACTGATGGATACACATAGGTACTCCAGATTGTTGTTTACTTTTATTATTATTACTTTTTATTGATTTTTTTTATAAGTTACCCATATTTTGTACAAAAATAATAATGTACAAAAGGGGGACTTTTTTTATAACACCACACTCAATGGACCACACTAGGATTCCCTGTCGTGGGTTCAGAGACCACATACAAAGACTAACACAACACATGCAACATCCGGACCCGAACAAACATTTGCTGTCTTTAAACAAATGCTTGTCACCAGGGATCGAACCCAGGACCCATTGCATAGCAAGCAGGGTCTCTACCAACTGGGCTAATTGGTCGTCAAACTTAATAATATCTTATAGCATTCACTCCCACTCAATCTTTGAGCAAACAAGAGAAACATAGGGTGTTTTTTATATAATAAAGGAGGGAGGCAAACAGCCCCCGTAGTGTTGTTAAAGCGCTGAATGCTTCAGGGTTCGAGTTCTGGCGCGCTATGTTAGTGCTAAAGAACCTTAACAGTTTTAAACTCGAGATATTAACCACAATGATTTAAGACCATCAAACATTAAAAATTTGGACTATAACACTTACTAGGAATAACCGATAGTCTTAAAAGTTCATTAAGCGCACAGTCAGGTCTCTAGCATCGACCGCTGAACGCTCGTTTTTACAACACTAGGCCCACGTGATAGTAAATGGCTACCGCCGCCCATGGACACCTGCAACACCAGGGGGTGCGTTGCCGACCTTGCTGAATTATATTCACAGCTTTTTTGAAGTACCCCTTGTCGTAGTGTAATGGAATGACCTCTTGAGGCAGTTCACTTACCTGTGCGCGACACCTCCGTAACGAAGAAATGCGGATACACCGCACTCCTGTGACGGGAGATGTGGTTGTAGAAACCAGACATGGGAATAGATGTCGAACAATTCTTCAGAGCATTCCCCGTTGTACAGGTGGTCGAACACTCAAGAGGGAAGCAACACCTCTCCTGGGGTTGAGACGTTGTAGTGTTGTAAAAACGAGCGTTGAGCGCTCGACGTTCGAGTGCTAAGTGAGCCCTAATGAACTTTTAAGGCTTCAGCGTTATATTAACTAATGAGCGATCTAGTGAGCGTTATAGTACATGTTTTAAATGTATGATGGCCCTAAAACTTCGTAGTTAGAAGCTCGAGTCTGAAACGGTTAAAGTTAAGGTTCAATAGCACAATAGCGCTTGTATTAATAACAAATAGTTGTATACCGTCCGCCTGCTCGTCAGTCACATGTCTTTATAAGGTTTACAATTATTATACCTTTCTTCTACGTAATATAAAGATATAAGTTTGAACCATTTTATTGTCCTAGGTGCATAAAGCGATAGAGAATGGCATAAGGCGCGCCAACAAGCACGCCATCTCCAACGCGCAGAAGATACAGAAGTTCACCATACTACCTGCTGACTTCTCCATGAACACTGGTGAATTAGGTAAATGACTGTGACTAATAGAATGTACCAAAACTAGATTAAAATCTGCACCTTATCTTAGTCTTGAAAGATATCAAAAAATAAAAAATGTTTTATTGTTTTGTCTTAAAAATAGATGTTAGAGCAAAATAGTTAAAAAGTATTCTTAGTCCACACCGACAATACGACCCCCTTGCTCAGATAACGTTAAATTTATTCACTGTGATATTGGGATCCTTTATTACGTTATGATTTTATTGATTTACTAGCGACTCGCCCTGGCTTCGTTCACGTGGCATTATCGATTTCAAGTGAAAGAAATTTTAAAGTCGATCCAGCATGTAGTTTTTCAACTTTACCTCTTATATCAAAACAAATAACTAACAGTTATTATTATAATATTATACTTATGCTTATTGAACAACTACAAAAGAAAACAAATGTATATTAAAAAACGATCCGAATTAGTTAGAAGGTTAATAGCAGATAATATGAGCTTGAGAATACATGCGGTGCGAGTTTTCTCTATCTTTGTGGCTGTAATGGCACCGCCGAAGAATGACGTTATTTCGGTGCAATAAAAAGTCATTTTTTTTATGTTGTTTTACACTCTTCATTATAAAAACATTTCCTGTGCCAAAGGGGCTCTGCCGTAATCGAATAAATGTAAGAATTTTTGCAGGGAGTGAATTATAAAATAGGAATAGAAATATAATTTGCTTGAAATTATGTAATAAATGCCCATTACATAATATACTTTTTCATATTTTTACAGGACCAACACTGAAAGTAAAGAGGAACGTAGTATACGACAAATATAGGGACATCATAGAAGACCTCTACACGGAATAATTTATAGCTATTTATTAATATAATTTTATTGTTACTGTATACTTATTGCTCAATTAGGGGTTAGTGAACCGAATGATGTGGTTGTGATATTTCATAATAACAGAATGTACATATTATTTTTGTTACAAAAAAGCTTATTTATATAAACAATAACATTGTTTTATTTATTATATATTTATTGAAAGGTGGCAGACGGGAAGACAGTCCACTTGGCGGTAGGTAACTAGTTTTTCCATGAACCCCTCCGTCCACTAGGATCCGTTGAGGGATACAAGTGGACTTTTGGAACACTCAAATCCATTAATGGATTGTAATAAACTGGCACGTCCTTGGAATTCAATTTTAATAATTGAACTGAATCTATAGTACCCGTCTCGGGGCGATTGCACTGTTCGAGCGCGTGATGTGTGACCTACCCATAAGATCTACCTAGCCACCTTAGCTACTGAAAAATAGTTAAATTGAAACACTGCGACTGTGTATCCGAGTGTACAAAAAGTCCATTTGAACCCTTTTAATGGATCCTAGTGGGCATAGATCCAAGTATACTAAAGATTCATTTAAATCTATTCTCACATATAATATAATCGTAACAGAGCCGTGTCTGTATATACACGCAGGCACCGCTACTTCCACGGGAATTCATTAATAAACCAAATTGAAACACCGGATCCGAGTGTACTAAAAGTCCATTTGAATCCTTCAATGGATCCTAGTGGACGGAGGGCCATGAACAT
The DNA here is from genome assembly GCA_914767545.1 of Sesia apiformis. Taxonomy (NCBI): domain Eukaryota; kingdom Metazoa; phylum Arthropoda; class Insecta; order Lepidoptera; family Sesiidae; genus Sesia; species Sesia apiformis. Next base: position 12,547,815 of record OU611948.1, on the reverse strand, counting down.
CTGGAATATATGCCAACATGGATCAAGAATGGCAAACGACGAGATGTCTCCAAATGTTGGGCGCACCTTACCTTACCTTTTAACATTTAGGAGTAGGAAAATGCGGATGGATGGGGAATAGACAATTCAATGAGTTCTCATCGTCCCATTACACTCCTCGCTCTTCCTTATTTATGAGATGGAATGGGAAGTATAAAGGAACAAGATGTTTCCTTTATTTCATTATATTCTTCACTTGATGGGATTTGATAGAATGGGATATTAATTGGAGAATATAATAGGGTAAAAGTTCTCTTATCCCTATATCTAGTTCTCTTATATAGGATGGGATGGGGTGAGGCGAAAAATGGACCTTAGCAAATCTACGGGCAATTAGCGGCAGTTTTGTGAGACAGGTTATTTTATGTGAAGAATGGATTCTATGAACAGTAATATTAACAACAAGAATGATGAAAACTTACAATGACTCGTATAGGAATATTGGTATTTTGTAATTCTGGTTTAGCTTTAGGGAGAAAAATTAGAGCGTATTTGCATGATAAAGTTAGGCAATCTGTATCTAACTAAATTTATTTATTATGTTAATCACTCATAGTCCATAATCACTGAATTCACACACATACACACGTGCAACCCCCCCCCCCCACACATACACGCGCACATTTAAAAAGGCACTATTATTTTTACATATTATAATTAGTAATCTGTCTTCATAAACTTGGAACCAAATTTACAGGTAGTTTTATAAAAGTGTAGTATAATAATATAAGCATAATATAAGATTTTCACAATGTAATTTTTATATTTTGTATATGCTGTGGTTTCGTGTAAAATAAATATTTAGAACAAGTTTTGTCACAGTAACAATAAAATAAGCAAATTTCATTATAAACTAACAATATATTTATCTATATACATGTTACACTTCCCGGCCGAAAGTAATACACATCAGCTTTTAGAAAGAAACTATCGGCTAGCTTCGGTTTTGTAGAGCGTAGTCTCTGTCGTCAGCCAGCGACGTATCGGCACACGACAGAGATGACGCTCTACCAAACCGACTAGCCGATCATAGTCGATGTGTATTTCGTTCGGCCGGGCTGTGTACATACATTTAAATCACATTTGGTTACTCATGTTTCCTCTTCTGTGACTTTGATTTAAACCCTCTTTTCAATGCTATACTCTTCTGAACTTTATTGTTAATTTCTTCATGGATTAATGTTTTCGTTTTTCTCATTGCTCGTTCATAGCTTTCCGAAAGACGGTCAAATACATCTGGTTGCACTTTTATCTGTGGTAGTTCTGCTTTACCTCCAGATTTAATCAGCTCCTGTAATATAAACATTATGTAATCGAACCTTTCCCAAAGCCTGAAACTATACCTTAGAGACGGAAATGTTACTTTATATTTTGTAAAAAAATAAAAAGTTTAATAATAATTTTTGTTATAATTTTGTAAAAAGTATGTATGAACAATTTATTAAAAAATCAAAGGTATTTTATTTATTTATTAGCTTTGCCAATATTGTTACACTAATACAAATGTATTACCTTACATGTATTTACATTTATTTTAATAATACAAAAGTGTAAATACACAAACTTATTTCCGAAAAAAGATATTCGTAAAATATTAACATCAATTAAACTCAGAATCATGAACGGAATTTATTATTTCACTCTACACGAATACATTTAGCAGATTGTGTACATTTATATTAGTGCTCTATTTAGTTGCAGACAATTATAGGCAAGGCATACCTCAAGAGCGGTATTCTCTTGTGGTATACAAACATACCGCAAGGACGGACGCGAATGCGAGACGTTATCATTCCCCGCGAAGTCCCGCTGTGTAAGACAGGTATATTTAGAAAAGACGCCTTCATCTGCCGAATACGATAGCAATTCAACACCCATCCTACCCCTTCCACCTCCTCAGAACCAGGAATATTTTTGGTTTCGATAGATATTTTGCGAAAATCTAAAATACTTTCATTTCACGAAAACATCTTTAGCAGTTTATTCCTCGCGACACTGATTATAGCTTGCTAATAATAGGGGTTAAAGTATGAAATTGCCGTTTTATAGTAATAGATACTTTGAATTGACATAAAACCTTCATGGTGTGAGATTTTCGAATGAAACTTTTTTCAAATGATACCTATTAGGTTCTTGATTTAAAAAATGTGCAACATTCGATTTTCGACTTTCAATTGTTTTTTTTATTCAGTTTAGACGGGAAAGATGGATAGTTCGAAAATCCGAGTAATCTTTGAATACGAGTTCCGACGCGGAACTAACGCGGCAGAAACGGCTCGCAATATCAATGCTGCGTTTGGAGAGGAGACTGCTAATGAACGAACCGTGCGTTTTTGGTTTAAACGCTTTCGTAATGGAAACTTCGACTTGAAGAACGAATCACGTGGAAGACCGCCCACACAGGTGAATAACGCTGAATTGAAAGAGATGGTGGAAGCCGATCCGAGTTAAACTACCCAGGAATTAGCGGCATGGTTTAACGTTACCTTACCTACAATATTGACTCATTTGCATCAAATCAATAAGATAAAAAAATATGAAAAATGGGTGCCTCATGATTTGACTGATCTGCAGAAAGAAACGCGTGTTGAAACTTGCGTTGCCTTGTTGAATCGGTACAGAAATGAAGGAATATTGGATCGAATTGTGACATGTGACGAAAAGTGGATTCTTTACGATAACCGAAAGCGAAAAATGCAATGGCTGACCCCAGGTCAAACGCCGCAACAGTGCCCTAAGGCAAAGCTTACCAATAAAAAGGTAATGGTAACTGTTTGGTGGTCTATTCATGGTGTTATTCACTATAGCTTTCTCAGGTCTGGTCAAGCAATAACAGCAGATGTTTACTGTGCCGGACTTCTAACAATGATGGCGAAACTAGCAGTGAAACAGCCCCGACTCGTGAATCGATCTTCACCATTATTGCTCCATGATAACGCAAGACCTCACATTGCACGAGAAACCGTTGTAACTCTACAGGAGCTGCAGTTAGAAACCATACGTCATCCTCCGTACTCGCCAGACCTTGCTCCAACGGACTACAATTTTTTTCGTGATTTGGACAATTTTCTATGTGGTAAAAAATTTTCTTCCCAAGAGGCACTACAAAATGCTTTCACACAGTTTGTCGAATCTACATCCCCAGAGTTCTATCGCAAAGGCATAAATGAACTTCCGATTAGATGGCAACAATGTATAGATAATGAGGGTAAATATTTTGATTAAATAAATGTTACATTTTAGAAAAAAACGAGTTTTAATTTTTCAGTACAAATCGGCAATTTCATACTTTAACCCCTAATATAATTTCTTTAATCCCGTAGTAGGTGAACACACAATAGGTGAGTTTAATACGTTTCACAACATAAAAACAAATGGGAATTAAGAAACTGTAGCAAACAGAAAATCACTGGCATAAGTTACACAAGAAACAATGTATTTATCATATATTGTTAATAAATAGAAAACAGTTTCATTACCTTAAAGAAGTTGAGCTGATTCTGCAGCAGTATAGTGACAGCGTGACCGATACGTCCCGCTCGGCCGGTCCTGCCCACCCTGTGTATGTATGTCTTTATGTTCCTCGGAGGGTCGTACGATATCACGTAATCGCAGTCCGGTATGTCTATACCTCTAGCTAGTGCATCTGTACCTATTAATCTGTGAAAATTATATAGGATTAATAGGAAACCTTAGAACTGAATAATTTACGTGAAAACAATGAACTTTCTTTTTATAAATTAACATTTATTTTTCTTCCATATCGAAATTCATAATGTAACATTGATACGTGTTCTCATGTATGTAAAGACTCCTTGTTTTCTTTATGGAAAAAACGAACATACAGTCCATCTGATGGTAAGTGGATACTGACATCTGAAGACTTAATTTTAAGAACTTAAATAGAGACATTTTGTGTTTGGCATATGTACACTTCCTTTAGAGTAATGGTTTTTTGTTCAAAGCGTTAAATACTTCAAAGATAAACTTTATTTTATTTATATGGAAAAATCATAGAACAAAAGCTTATTGTTTTAACATCAGTAATTTGGCACCAATAGGTTACCAGTGTATTTTTCCAATAATCCGGTATTATTTCCAATTTTGTTGTATGAATAGATTATTAATATGAGTATGCCAAATTGAATAAAATAATTGTGCATACAGAATTAAGAATAAAAGGAAATATTAAAAACAATATAACTTACATATTGATTTCAGACTTAGTAAACTTCTTCAGAACATCTTCTCTAGTGGTTCTATCTAAGGCAGCAGACAATTCTGCAACTTTTAGTTTCCCATTACCCCAAACATTCAGTATTACTGTCAACCTGTGAGTTGATTGAGCTGAATTAGTGAAGCATAGAACTTTGTCCCATTCTTGCTCAGCTAAGAAATGGTACAACACTAGAGGCTTTTCCTCAGCACTGCATGTAACAAACCGCTCCTTTAATTCATCGGGTGTTGTGTACTTCCTAATATTGTCTTCGTCTTCAAATTTTTTTATAGCAGCTGCAGAGAATAACTTTGGTTGGAATAGTCCCCACTGTTCTAATTTCTCAGGGTCTTGTGACAAAGTTGCTGAGAACAACAATTTATGAGGTGGTGGCTTTATCTCATTGAGACTTGTCCAATTCAAACTTGGCACTTTGCCTGTCATCAATTCATTTTCTAGTTTAATGTGCCTATCCAAATGATACAACCAGTCATTTTGAATGTGATCCATGATTCTGTCAGCTTCATCAATTACTAGGAATTTTAAATATTTTAATGAAAATCCTTCAGTGTTTTGTATGTGCTCAACCAATCTCCCAGCTGTGCACACTATTATATCAACTTGACTTATCCATCCTAATGATTCAGCTAGAAAATAAAAAGACTTAATATTTTAGACTGATTTAGCTAATTTTGCCCCATACCCAGAACATATTATGACTATTTATGACATTGTATTATAAAAAAAATATTAAAAAAATAAGCCAGTGGGAAGGGATTTCGTTATTTTACGTGTATTAGAAAAAAATGCTTAGACAAAAGTTGTAGAACTTTATAAGGCCTATTCAATGATATATCGTTTCTCATATAAAAGTGGTTTTTTTTTGGAATTGTTTGAAAGTTTACTCTATATTCATTTTGAAATTACTGAACCGATTTAGTTCATCTACAAACTTAATTGAGATTCAGCTTAGACACACTTAGTTGAAATGTACTGAATTTTACCGTTTACCTAAGTTAAAAAGCCTCCCAATATGATCTCAGCAATCAAAATCATTCTAAAACACAGATCACAGGTAAGTCCGCGTGAACGACTAAATATTAATGCATATCTATCAAGTCATATAACTAGATAAGCAAACACTTGAATATATACTTCTTAAACAAATACAATATCAAAAATAGAGTAAATAAACAGTTAAAAACCTTAAATTATAATGAGACTGAGAATTTATTAAAAATTTATAAATGAATTAACTATATTAGATTCATATATCTATCCATGACCATAATTACAATACACACAACACAACATTTGCACATTATTACACAATACACTATTACACAATAAATTGAGTTTAGTAGATGGCGCCTGACTACAAAGGTTATTTATACTATAATATAGACTTAACTGTTCTGGTGTTGGCCGGGCGGGTGACATAATCACACGACACAGGGACCATAAGGTATCCTGTGTGTGATTGTGGCTTCCCAACCAACACCCGTTATAACTAATTAGTGTAACTTGTATTAATGTTAAGTTGTTCAATAAATAAATCTAATTCTATTAATCTACAGACCTTACCACCCAAAGGTTGCCTGGAAGAAATCACATTAGTGATAAGGCAGCCCATAGTGTTTCTAACTACTTGTATTTTTTAATTTCTCTTCTGTATGTTTTGGTGTACAATAAAGTATACCTATCTATGTGTATACTTACTGTATTTAACAAGTTGTTGTTGTTCTTGTCTCAATGGCATGGAGCCACTCAATAATGTAACATTCAGGCCAGTTTTAATGCAATATTTTCTGAACACTTTTGCAACTTGTGATGCTAATTCTTGAACTGGCAGAACTATTAAAGCTCTTACATGGTGGCCAATTTCATTCATTAAAATCTGCAAATAAATATTTTATTTGTGATCATTTATATCTAAGTGGGTGGAATGGTGAAAAAGAATACAATAAATGTTAGTTATGATTAAATTGATTGTCTATAGAAACTTAAATAAGGAAAGTGAGAAGATGAGCAAGGAACTTATTAAACTAAATAATGGAAATATCATTTTGACCTTTTCTGAGGAAAAGGACCTTATTGTTGGAATGGACTTATTTATTTATTGATATACACTTCATTGCAAATTGTCCTACAAAAGGTAAAGCTTAATGCCTTAATTAAGACATTATTTTAATTAAGACATTTAATTAAGCATTATTTGAAGTATGAAAAGCAGGTTTAGTGCAAGTCTGAATGAGTATTGGGTTCTTCAAAAAAGTTGTCAATAGGAGTCTGTAAGTGAATTGCAGTTCATGGGCGATGGTAGCCACTTACCATCGTAATTTTTTAAGATTTCACTAAAGCCTCAACAGCCGGGAAGGCTAGAACTGAAATAAAATCCCTTTTCTCAGATAATGCCCCAATTACTTTTTAATGTTAAAAAATATTATGCTATAGAACATGGAAACTACAGTAACTATGTGGAAACGTAGTTGTTAAATCTATATATTTATAATAAAAATAGTAACAAAGCCATGGCTGTATGTGAAAAGTTTTTGAAACTGTTTTTGAAATAAAGTACAAGCGATACAAACTTGAAAACAATATTTTTTGGGATTTTTGTCTGTCTGTCTGAATCATGCAAAAATGACTGGGTTGATTTTGATGAAACTTAGCATAGTTACCTAGATCAATTAAGTTCCTGCAGGAATCAAGCTAACCACATATACTCTAATGTTTACAAGCACTAAGTTGCGAACACTGCTAGTGTGTAATGCTGCTAGTTTTAATTGTGTACTATATTTTGTTACATTAACATTATTACCTGAACTATAGGTAGAACAAAGGATAATGTCTTTCCACTGCCAGTAGGGGCAGATACACAAATATCATGAGGCCAAAATGGGGCCAATTGTAAATGTTCACTCAACACAAAGGGAATCACTTGTGCTTGCACAGGGAAAAAGTGAGTTACACCTTCAGCTTTTAATGTTGTTTTTAAAGTACTGTGAAGCCACTGCTGGTCATCTATTGAGCACAATGAATTCCTCAAATTTGTTGATACACTGAATGGATGTGATAGCCAGTATGGTAGGATTCTTTTCACCTAAAAAACAAACAAAGGTTAAGATAGTTAACTTAAAGACATATAGGTTAGGAGAAGTATTTCCCTTGATTCTTTATTGTATCTTTTTCTATTAAGAACCCTATTGGTCCAAGAATTACTTGAATTTTAAAGCAGTTAACAGTATATTTTTCAGTTGAATGAATAAATAAAATTTTATGGCAACATATTAATGTAGTGTAAGTGGAGATGGATGAGAAGAACGGAGCAGCATATATCTATATTCAGCAGTAGAGAGTAAGCCACTTAACATCAGGTAAGTTACTAACTAGCCCTTTGTCACTTCTTAGATAAAAAAGTTTCTTTAGTAAATATCACCTTCGCTTTCTTCTCAAAATCCCCTGTACCCAAAACCTTAAATTCATGTGAAGGTTTATCACTTTTATTAGTTTTACTTGATTTTACATCTTTTGAACTTTCCTCCTTCCTGTCATCTGCCTCTATATCTTTTTCATCATTATCAATTTTAACATCCTTTGTGTTTTGTAAAGGTTTCTGCTGTATAAGAGTTATTTCATCAAATTTCTTATGACTGTTGTAAGCCTTTTTCCTTTCTTCTATTTTTTGCTTTAACTTTTGTAAATGAATGGTTTCTTGATTTATAAGGTCTACCTCTTCGTCTGTATCTCTATATCTGTAAAAGTAATAAACAATTTGAAAATGAATGCCATATTTAAGTTAGGTACATATTGTAAATTAATATATTTAATAATAATAAATAATCATTATTCATATTTAAAATAATAATATATTTTACCATACCATTGCAGTCTTTCTCGCACTTCCCAATAGAACCTCTCTGAAGAACCCAAAGGTTGACTGGTAGAGAATGCCATATGCTAAGATATTATTGTAAGGGTGAAAAACAAGGTAAGGGGATAGGAATTACCCATTGAAATGTATACTATTATTAGGTGATTACTGAATATTTTTAGATAGGTGGAAAGAAGCTAGCAGGAGGTTTGTTAATGTAAGAATATAGGAGAAACAAGATACCTATTGTATTATTATAACCTATAAATTTTATGGTAATAGAATTACTTCTTAGGTACCTGTTTATTACGAATAAATCCATTTTTAAAGCAGTACGTTGATTAGCATGTAATTTAAGCAAAACTTAAGGTACTAATAAAATAATTATTTTTAACTCGAAGATATTAGAAACAAAACATGTGTTTGACATTGGACAGATACAAAACATTAGAGCAGCAGTAGTTATTGGAATGACAGCGGTAGGCAAGTATAGACAATTTAAGGTTGTGTTCCAAAACGTATAAAAATTCTTTAAATAATAATTTAAAAACGGTATCTGTTTTTCTATCTTTATAATATAGAAAGAGATGCAACATTAATAATTAAGTTGGCAAGGAGTAAATTTTGCACATTTTGAAATGCAGCCCACAGTTATAAAATAAATAATGTTGGAACTGGAATCCAGCTATATACACGATTATAAGGGCCCTTTTAACCAACTGATACTTTATCAGTAGGTATTAGAAAGGAGTCGGTAAATATCAAACTCCAATATGTCCACCATTTACCAAAAAATGACATTTGTATACCGACGTATAGTAAAAAAAAAGAAGAACAGTCTGACGTATTTCATTTTCCAATAAGTCCACGTTTTTACTACAAAAACATTTGTCAAAAACTTACTTTCATTTCAAAATCTAGTAGGTCCCTAAGCATATTCATATCAAAATCCAACAAGTCCAAACGAACCAATCAGATCTAGCCGTCAGCCATTATGGCGGCCATTAGTGTTTTCATTCCCTGTGAACTTCGACGTCGCTCCCCAAATTAAATTAAATTTAATTGGTTTATATTAATAAAAATGGACTCAAATGTTAAAATTGTCGAACCTGATAAAGCAAGGAAAAGAAGTAGTATAACGACGCAGCAGAAGAGAGCCCAGAAAAAGCAGAAATTGTGAGTTAAAATTTCATAGTATCATTTGGCTAAACTTCCGTTGAGTGTAGGGTTGCCAGAGCGCAACCGATTTGGTATGACTTTGGCGCGCGATTATTTATTTTTGTCTGTTTAAGTTAATGTTTTAAACACTTGAATAAGTTAAGAGGGCATTTACGAAAATTAGTCAAATCATTAATTTTTTAAGAAAAACGTAGAATGCTGTATTCATCATCGAACCGCACCTAAATCTCAAATTTGTTAAGTGAAAGATTAAGTGTATGTGTATAATTATGTTCGTCTACTCCTGTTTTTGTCCTTTTGTTTGTTATTTTAGATTTTACTAACTAATTCTCACTCTCACCCTTAGACCCTGCTAATGCTGTTGCAAACCTGTAATTGGTGCATAAGCAGGAATGTGACTTTCGAATTGTTTAATTTGTTTATAATGAAATTGTTTATGTTACTGTTGGTGTGTCTAATAAATATAAATAAAAAAAATATAATTAAATAAAATGCGTTGCTTTCTTAAAAAGAACTTCATACGTCTTCTATAAAAATGTTCAAGCTACGATTCTAAACTACAAAAATATAATTAAAGATTGGTCCATTTTTAAAAAAATAATTATTTATTAAAATTTTATTTTTACTTAAGTTCATTTATTGAAAACCCGAAACTATGTAAAAATAAAATAGTTTTAATTAATAATATAATAACGCATTTTATTTAATAATATTTTTTTTGTTAAGAAAGTAGTGATTTGACTAATTTTCGTAAATGCCCTTAAATGAATTTAACCCTCAACTGGTATTGCTAATATACGTTACATACTTGGTATTGGGGGTGAAAATTGACCCCACTGGAAAATGCTTAGTAAATCTCAAATAATTCTGATTTTCCTTATATTTTCTATTAAATCTAGTAAAACAACTTATAATCTAAACATCAAACCACATTTATTAGAATTTGAAATATTTCATTGTGCATTTTTTTTATCAGCCAACTACTTAGTTTTATAGGTTAATTTTAAAAGACTTGACTTTAGAAGTCCTTAATTTTAAAAAAAACTTAAAGATAACATAAAAAATCTCCTTATTGACGTTTTTCTTATACAGTCTAAATAACAAAAGAAAGGAGCATGGTTTAAGATCAATGAAAAATGAGAAAATAACGACATGAAATTCTTAGACAAATCACAACTAACTTAAACTTTACTTATAATATCTAAACTAAGTTAGCATTTGGTACACGTAACAGATTTGGCGGTATGGTCTTTAAAAATAAAATAAAAGCACTTGCTACACTTTTTTGTACATTTCTAGTCCTTCTTGCGATCACACAAGGTTGTCTGTAAGCAAATTTTGTTACTGTCCCAATTCCTCTTCTTCATTTTCTTTCAAAAATTTTCTATTTTTTTTAGGTCTATGGAAAAAAATTTATTTTCTTTTTGTCTAGCTTCTACAAATGGTTTTACTAACTTCATTCCAATATTCAGTATGCATTTATTCCTCTTCAAATGCTTTCCTGAATTTGATGCTTTTCACAAAACGTGACCATTAGTCACCGAAATGTTTATTATAACCGAAAATATAACGCAAGGTCAACATTGGGTTCTTCGTGCGACTGAATAATTTGCACATTTTTGATCCAGTGCATCAACACTGCATCAAAAATGTGCAAAAACGCGAATTCTTCCAACGTACGTCAAACCATTTCCTTTCAGTTTATCAAACAAGCTCAATGGATGAAAACCAATTATCACTAGTAATGTTTCTATTAGTCTTCAATATAAGTTCGACGATGATTATTTACTGAAAAAAATGATAGAACATTAAAAACGGATGTTCAATATTATGAACGTTCTTGGTGTCGGGGGTGATTTTTCACCCCTTGAGTGTACGTACCTCCGTTTCCAACAATGTCTCAGTGAGGCACGTTGGTTGCCTGTCGCAATTCACGACGTATTGAGATTACATAGACGCGCAAGAGTGTTGTCCATAGACTACAAAGTAAGGATGATAAATACGTTACAGTGGGGTGTTTTTTGACCCCACGATACCAGTTAAGGGTTCAGGTACGAATTTTGGGGGGGAAGAAATAGTTTCCTAATACAAGAGATGAATCAGCAAGTAGAATGGGATTTGTGGATGTAAGTAGGTAGGAGTTAGTTTTGGTCTATAGGAATTACTAGAAGCTTATTGGGATTGTAGGGATTATAATGGGAAACACTTAAACGTGTATGTTTTATTTTCAAGGTATTCAGCGACGGGATTGCCGAAAAAGCCATCTTGCAGACACAATTCCAAAACTTTTAAATGTATGTTACTCACAAGCAGAGACCTCTTTCACTATCATAAAAAACTTTATGAAAATAAATCGAAAATTGAGCAAGACAATTACATACTTAAATATATTACCGTCAAAAAAGTAAAACGTCTTCGTCCGAGAAAAGGAACCAAAAATCCGAGGGCTTTCGTAGTAAAATTTTATATCCCCAACAGCAATACTAAAGCTCTAATACCAGTATGTAAGAAGACTTTTGTACGAGGATCACGGCTAAAGTCATCTAGGGTAGAGGGTGTAGCTAAAAGACATTATGAATATGGCGGTTTAGCTAAAGAAAACAGAGGAGGCAATAGAAAAAAATTTGCTTTTGCCTCAAAAAGAGAAGCCGTAGAAAAATTTATAAAAAGTTTCACACCACTAGAGAGTCATTATTGTCGAGAACACATAAAAGTGCGGCAATATCTTCACCCCGATTTAAATATTAAAAAAATGTTTGTCATGTACAATGATCAGGCTTTACCAGGATTTGGAGTGCAACAGAGCTTTTTCCGAAAAATATTTAACACCCGTTTTAACATCGGATTTGGTAGCCCGAGGACCGACGTGTGTTCTACCTGCCTTCAATTAACTGAAAAAATTAAAGTTGAGACTTCACGAGCCGCAAAACAAGAACTCATAACTCAGCACAGAATTCACAAACTGCGCGCTAAACAGTTTTTCAAAATGTTGCAAGCGGAAGCCCCCGGTCTTCTTATAATGTCTTTTGATTGTGAAAAAAATCTACCACTGCCAAAAATACCTGACCAATCTACGTACTATTCCAGACAACTGTATTTATACAATTTTACAGTCGTTATTGGCACTTCACACGCATCCTTGACGCCTAATAACATCCATGCGTACGTTTGGACAGAAGACGAGGCGGCTAAAGGTTCCAATGAGATCTGTTCAGCTTTGTATCACTGCTTGAATA